>CM056998.1:160281276-161481276 GCA_029891345.1 Dryococelus australis
TACCCCGTGATCTTACGGGCCGATCACAATTGGGACGATATTGTCATACCTTTGCTTTTCATGGGTTTTGTTTTTATTTTGCGATGTCTGCTCACGTTTTCAACCTATCTCGTTTATAATTTTCTCCCGGATGCGAGGACAAAAGAAAATAGAAATTAGGTTAGGATTATTTTTTTTATCCGTAAATATTTAGGGACCATATCATTACCTTAGTTAATGAGTTATGTTTCTCAGGAATATAGACATGCTTGCATGAGATACAAAATGTTTACCATTAAGTTTATAATTTTTAGTACTTTATGAAACAATTTAATTGTCTCGATTAGGTGAATGTTAATTACATGCGATTTATTTGTATATACACCAAAAACATGTTTACATGTCTCGGATAAATTTGGTTTTGGAGGTTATGGCTCTCCTAGCTGTTTTTTTTTTAGTTTGTTTGAATCACAAACGCCACACCTCTTTTTGCCACAAGAGAGTTGAGACACAAATACGCTTGTATATTTTATCTCTTCCCAACGATAAAACTGTAGTCATTGTTTGAAGGTGTTGGAAAAACATTATTTTGGAAATCTTTGTAGTTTCACTGAAAGAAGAGGTCGTTGGTGGTTATACCATCTATCTGGTTGATGCTTTCCCAGGCGACATTTTTTGATGGTAAAAACATATTGTGGTACACAATATCATGTAGAGTGACTAATACTAAAGTCATTTAGTGCATTTTTGGTTGTTAAAAAAGTGTATATTGGCTACCCCCAGATATTTAGTTGGCAGCAGTAGCATTCAGGTCTTCCACTGCGAAACATCATCTGTTATAGTCAGCGCACGTGCATTGGCGTATTGAAAATGGTCTCCTTTTGTCTGCTCACGACTCCATTTTTTTTCAGTGTTCGTCTTTTTGCATAATGTACAAACTAATTCATGAGGGATATTCTTAAGCAATTAGGGAGGGCTGGCGATAATTCCTTCATTTCAAGCCAGTAAATGTTGCACATAAATGATTCCAGGAAATTAACTTTCCGCGAGGTGAAGTGTTTTGGCCTTGGCGTGTGCCACTCATTATGCTTGCTCAAGTCACGCCACTCAACGTCGAGCGAGGTTATGGCGCAATGGTAACGCGCAAAAGTGTAATTCGAGAGGACGGCGTCTCGGTTCCTGGTCCGGTCAGCCTGACTTCCCTTTTTAACAATGATTGTTAAACCATGCCTACCTACCCGCAAACCACTTTTGTGCTCCCAACTAACCAGAGAAGGTAAATAGAGTATCTAGCCAGCATGGCTTGCTAGTATCGTAACTTTTTTGCTGCGACTAACGAACACATTATTTCCCACGAACAAACTGAATAATTTACTGGTCACCACCAATGTCCTTTTGCGGTTGCCACTAAATATTGAAATGACAGAACAATTTGTTTTGAGTGTTGCATGTAATGACCATCATTTGTTAAAAAAATATATAAGTTACATCCTTTTTACATGATCAGAATCACAATTACAAAAAAAAAATTACTAAAATATGCAACTATTTGACCAAGTAGCAGTTAAAAATTGCTGTTTTAAAGCAGCTCTGGGGAATTTCATGTTAAATTTATTTCATTTTTATGTCTGTTATTATTTATGTTATCCAAAAAATTTAACCATCTTGATTTCTGCATGCCATACAGTATATAACTTTTGCGGAGGGGGGAGGGGTACAGCATCTAGTGTAATGTTTACAAATTATACACTGTTTTGCACAAATAAGTTATAAAGCAATAATTATATTTTGCTTTTCATGTTTACGGTTGTAGGCAGTAAATAAATATGCACGCCAGTTCCAGTGCTTTGCACTTAGCAGCACTTTTGTGTGCCATTGGCTTGCTGATATAATTTGCTTGCTTCTGTGCATTAAACGTGAAAAATATCTCCGATGGTAAGTAGGTACCTTAATGCAGGACATTTAAGCCAACTTTCTGTATTTCGTGCTGGGACGACCCTCGAATTTCATCATTTAGACATTCAGGTTTTTTTTTGTGACTTGAACTCTCATAATTATTAGCTGTACGGATATTTTTGGTAAGGTCCCATAGATGATGAACGTGGGAAACACATTTAATTTTCCATGTCTCACATAATCGCATATATCTGTTTTTGCGTCATAAAATAACTCGATCAGTTGTAAAGAGAAACCTAGGTTGAAGTTGCAGATATGGTGATTGGGGGCTCGTAAGTGGAAAATATGTGCAATGTGTGTCCATCCTGAAATCTTTTCTTTAGGAGGTTTTTTAATGTCTGCATTGAGGTTTTATGTTAATCTTTCAAGGCATGTTTGATAGCCGCCTCTCCCCCCCCCCTTTTTTTCTCCTCCAGTGCTTCGGCTTGCCCAGATGGGCGCTAACTTCCTGTATTAAAGCTGTTCAATAGCCAAATTTTATTGTTTCGTGACACGGTACTACCGACAACTTGTTGAAAATACCAAATTATTAGAGAAAAAACTTTTTTTTTTGCGTAATTGAGAATTTCTTTACTGGCCAGTGACGAGATTGATCATTGTGGTTCATTAATGAACATAGTTGTGGTTATTAACGAGAATTCAATGGTTACGGAAACGTGGAGTTGGACACAGTCCAGCACGGTACGATTTCGCACGTGGGAATTGTACCGGACGATGTCGCTGGTCGGTGGGTTTTCTCGAGGTCTTCTGTTCCCGTGTCCTTGTATTCACCTAATCTTCATCGGCCCTTAAGACCCCGTTGTTAAGAGTCGTCCAAGTATATCCAGTTCACTCCAACACGGTGCGAGGAATATAGCAAGACAATTCCCAGGTAGGTATTGGAAAGACTTAAAAATTACTGCCTCGGCGATAGCAACCGTATTGAGTCATTATTTTCGAAGGTAAAGGATCCTTACACTACTTAGTTCTGATGGTGTATCGGAATTGGACGTATCGGGAAAGAAAAACTAAATATCCCAGCCCTAACTGCACAAATTTCAACGTAAATTCTGATTATCTGTTGCAAGTAAATAGTGTCTCACCTGGTTCTACGTCGGGATTGAACATAGAGAAGTATTTTTTAGCTTATTAAAGGTTTAATGCTACAATTCTTCGCAAATTGAATAGGTTTAGTTTTGGATTATAGATAATTAGAGTAACAATGTGCTAAACAAAAACATTGTTGTTTCAATGTCACTTGTTTTAAACGTACTGATCCTCATTACGTATGAGGTAAGTTAAACTAGTGTTACAAAAGTCAGTGGGCTAAACCAAGTGCGTTAAGGGATGGAGGTCTTAATTAAATAAAAGAGATAATTATATTTTCCCAATTTAATTTACAATAACTACAAACAAAATTCTCTCATATCAATTTATTGTGAGACGTTGAGTTAACTCACTGTTTACAATTAATGACTCCAATTGATACAATTTATAATTACCACAAATAAATCAATGAAATTAAATATTAAACATCAGTCCCAGAGTATCAACCAATTCAATTATTTTATAAATTATGCGTCCATATTTGACAATCCCAATATTTAAAATAAAATCCGTATTACATGTCCTTTAGTCCCACCTCAGTTCAGTCCATGTCCCGCCAGTCCGCAATGTTCTAAGAGTCCTGCGAGCGCCCTCATGCACAGTAGGTTTCACTCGTCGGTTTCGCACTGTCTCGTCCATTCACACCTCGAACAACTCGTCCGCGTCGCACCGCATTTGTCTTTGCGCCCGCATTCAGATAGATGGCCTTCGCCAAAGACTACTGGCCGCTGGACCGCGTCAGTATATATAGTGTCGTAGGCCGCCACGCAGAATTTTCTAACTCGCCCGCGGCTCCGATCGTCCCATTTCCCAGAATATCCGTGCGCCTCCCACAGGATTCGACCTCTTCAGCAGGGTGGGGAGGAGGGCCCGTAACGCCAGCCAGCCCCACCAGAATATTCGTGCGCCTCCTGTGGGCTTCTTTAGTGGGGGAAGGGAGGGCTGTGACGCAAGCCATTCTCGCTGCTGTCAGTATTCAAGGGGTTTCCCAGAATTGGGTAGCAGGACAGCGAGCGCGTCGTTCTAGGAAGATGGGAGGGCGAGGTGGGTCCCATCCACAGTATAATGGGAGCCGGCGGCCGGTGCCAGCCGCAGCCCGTAACACTGCCTCCTCATTAAGTATGTTTGTCCCGAACATACTCTCCAACATCAGGACCTTTGTACAGCGCCAGTCGGTCGATGTGGACAGCCTTAGGCTTCACCCGCGAGCCCTGTTCACAAATCCGGTAGACCACATAATTGATCTGTTTCAGGATCCTGTACGGCCCTTCCCAAGATTTCTGTAGCTTCGGGCAATATCCCTTATTCCTTAAAGGGTTGTACAACCACACATAAGAGTACTTTCGAGTCTTTTTTATTGTCTTCTACGAAGATTGCCAGATACTGTCCCAGGGTACGATTTAGTCTCTAGACCATTCCATCCGACTGAGGGTGTAACACTGTGGTACGGGTTTTCTTCATTCCTTGCATCCTCTTTACCTCCTGGAAAAGAGTTGCTTCAAAATATCGTCCTTGATCAGAATGAAGCCCAAGTGTCACTCCAAACCTTGAGAAAACATGTTCTACAAGAGCATCAGTTACTGTGCCAGCCTCTTGGTTTGGCACCAGTTTGACCTCTGGCCACTTTGTGAAATAATCTTGTGCTACCAGAAGGTACCTATTCCCCCTCTCAGTGATTTGTAGTAGTCCATGAATGTCAAATGCCATCCTCTCGAATTGGACCCCAACATTGTACATCGCAGTCGCCGCCCGGTTTCCTTCCACTCCAATATTGGATGCAAAGTAAGGTCACTTAGCTGACCATTTATGTTCTTTTCGTCTCATGTAGATCGCCCATCACCAGATAGAGGGCCTTGGTGTATCATGGAGAGCAAGGGGAAAATAATCCAACATTTTCCTCCTGGCGTTCACAATGAAGACAGAATGATTCGCATGGTCTCCTGGAGAGTGCAGCTGCATTGCTGTGAAGGCTTCCCGATCTGTGTTGTATTTCAGAGTCATATTCTTGCAGGTCCTATATCCACCGGGCTGTTACACCTTCGGGATTCTTTAAATTTAGCAGCCAGAGTAGTGAAGCATGATGAGTTCTTTGGATGAAGTGTCTGCCATGAATATATGGGTGAAAATGTGGAATCGCCTTCACCACTGCCAGAAGCTCTCTGCGTGTCACACAGTAGTTCCTCTCGGACTTGTGTAGCACCTTACTGAAGTATTCCAATTGCCTCTCTTTTCTCTTCTGAATCTGAGAAAACACAGCCCCGATTCCGACATCACTAGCATCAGTATTCAGAATAAATTCACCCTCTCTACTCGGAAAGCCCAGTACTGTGTGAGGTATCAGGATTTCCTTTAGTATATTGAAAGCAATCTCGCACTCTGATCAGAGGAAGTTCTCTGGTCATTAATCGGACTCCTACTCGAGTTCCTACCATCATCTTTGTTTTGTTGCAACAATTTCATTTGGCCCACCATCTCACACATTTGTTTGCTAAGTATCTACAACTTTCTGTAGTTGGGCCACCTCACTACTACACACTGCTCTCTTGGAGCTCGTGACCTGTGCTACCTTTCTGCTGTCCTGACTAGCCTCAGGCTACTCGTGTGCTAGTGCTCACCTATTTCTAGCATAGTAACTACCTGCTTCAATGTTCCTTAAATTCTGTATCAACTGTTGAATCGACTTTTTTTCTTAAGATCATTTGCTACTATTGCCGGCCTCAGTTCTCTTAAAATGTATCTAATTTTGTTCTCTTCTGGCATCTTGCTATCAACTTCTTACAAATGCTAATTATGTCGTAAACAAATTCCTCAATGGAATCTTAAACTCCCTGGACTCTAATAAGCAGGTCACCTAAACTGTCATACCAATGAGCTGCTGCTCCATTTAGATAGCTAGGTAAATAAATTAGACAATTTCTTGTCGTCCCAATTTTTCACCAACGCTGCGCGTTTAAAATTCTTTAAATAATCTGATACATCCTCTGAACTTTTACCAAAGAAATACCCTCGATTCACGAAACAGCTACTGCTTTCCATTTCTGTATTATCATTATTACCACCTGAAATTAAATCCCCTGTTCCCTCAACTAAATTGTCTCCTAGTGCACTTTGTGTACCTAGTTCAGAATCTGAATTACTTTCAGGAGATTCACTACCTACTTCAACTTTCACTTATTGAAGGGCGAGCCTCAGTTTCCTTTTTTGTGCTGATTCGTAATTTCCTTTCGGGGAACATCACTATACTCCTGCCATGCTCGTGGTTTAATTTTCTTTCAGGAAACATCACTATACTCCTGCCATGCTTGTGGTTTACTACACCAACGGCTGTACTAAACGCTATGTACCATCACCCAAGAGAGAATAAAAAAAAATAGCTAAATAGGTATTGTAGTTGGAACCTGTCAAACACGCCTGATTAAGAACAAAAAATTTCATCTTTTATGCCCTAAAATAACACAGTAACAATACTTATAATAAATTACTTATTCTAGTTATCTCCTCTTTCGCGACCAACAAACACAACGTCATGCCCTCGACAGCATGACAACCAATATACCCTTTACTATTGTCGGTAAAGGTAAGTCAAACCAGACCCACCCTTACACCAAACAATAGCAGGCGCCTAACACCAAATGTTAAAAGGCTGAGATTTACTACCTGGGAAAAATCTTATTATAGCCGCGACTTCAACCAAATGTGACAAAGTATAAATTTATTACTGAAAAAAAAAGACAATCTTACAATAAGCGGGGCCAAAGCCAAACGTTAAAGATCTTATAAAAAAAAAAGGTGTAACTAGAATTTCAAAATAATATTCGGCGAACATATAAAACACTCTGAAACGAAAGGGTAGTCTCCACCACGCGCTTAAATATAGTAAAACAACAGAGGGCAATCACGAAGCCCTTTTTGAACTAAAACACTCGCACACTTCTCAAAATAAATAATGATAATCAGTATTCCTTTTAAACGACCAACCAGAACACTAGTAAAAAAAAAAAAAAAAAAGATAGCCAAAACAGAGAAGAAAAAAGGGTGGGGTGGGGAGGGTAACAACTTCAACTGTGAGAGATATAAGGGGAATCGCTTCGCAGTCCTGATACTGTAGAGGGACAACAAGGTGTGTTGTAATCACAAAAACTTAATTATAAATCATTACCCAGAACCACTAATACTAATCAAAGGTTATAACGGCAACAAAGATAGAAATTACAACAAAGATAGAAATTAAAAAAAAGTCTGTAAAATTTATGTATAGGCAATACAACTAAGTGTCCTTCTTGGATAATTCCTTTACTCAATAGTTGTCTAATATTTGTTAATTCAATCCAATTCAGAAAACACAATTACAGGAAGGAAAATCTTCATCCAATTACAATTATTATTTGGTAACAAGTCTCTAAAAAAATTATTTCTTAAATCCGATAAAACAGAGTGAACAATTTACCTGAGACTCATAGCTCTCGTTAAATGAATAGAGAATTCTTTTAAGTTAGTTATAAAAAAACAAAAATCTGGAAACTACTACAAAACTGATTATTTAAGAGCGTATCTCTGCATTAGAGATTGGATCATTGCAATCATTTGAGAAAACTTCGTCAAAAATAAGAAGTCTTGTTGAATATAAGCAGAAATTAGCCTCTCTCAATACTACTACAAATTTAATTTTAAAAAAAATATGATTGGTCTGAATCATCTGAAAGAAAACTTGCAGAAAGTAAAATGACGTAAAAATAATAAAAATTATGTGAGTCAGAACCTTAATAAAACACAATCGCCATTCACTTGAGGTATGTCAAAATAACAAATTTACTTACAGTACCAACCTTTAAGTTCAAAACTACTGAAAAAAAAATAACTTTCTCATTTACATTTATCAGCTAACTAATGTCTGGGAAACTTCACAGCTTATTTGCGACTGAAAATTCAACAACACTAGAATAACTTCAACTTATAACTAGAAGTTCCTATCCTTATAGCCTTACCTCGTCTAGTACTAATGTATCACACTGCATGGTACAGTTTCAGTCTCGGCATCTCAACCTTGACTACACCTACAACTAACCCGAAAAAAGTATTTAAAATATTGATCGGGGCCATTCTTCCTGTATTCAGGAAAGAACGTCCCGATCAATAAAAACAAACAACTTTAAACAAAATACTTTTCGCATCATGTCGTTTCTTCTCTGGAATATCCGCTTTGCTCGCCGACACCAACAAGGCCATCCCTGACCTTGTGTCACATGACTTCTCGCCACGCACCCCTTGACCAATCAGTGTCCCCCACGTGCCCCAAGCAACAACCCGTAGGCAAGCATTCCTCTCCGCCTCACTCCCCTTAGTCCTAACCGGTCTACACTATCTCTGTTGCCTTCAGCACGATACTCTCCCCTTATCTCTGGGAGCTTCGCCGAACTCGCATATGACGTAGCAAAACAATTCCCTCCTGCAACAGCTCCGGAACTTACTAAGTAAAACACGCGGCACGATAACTCTCAAAAAGTTTGTTTGGAAAATCTAGAAAATGCAGCGGCGAAGGAAAACATGCCTATCACTTCTCTGTAAACAGTTTAATTTCAGACAAGTGAAAACCTGAAGCTAACCTCAGCTCGGCAGCACGGAAAAATTCTAAGAACACTACCAAATGCAGCATCTCTAGAACCTTTCAATGCACGCCAAAGTTAAAAGGAATATTCCTGGGAAAGTCAAACAGGAAAACCTTTACACCTCTATATTCTAAAATAAATTAACCAAATCCTAACAAAAAAAAGTTTAACTCGTAACAAAAAAAACTTCCAAAAAGATAAGACCATATGAGCAAAACAATGCAAATATTTTTTGGGGGGAAAAAAAAATTAGTTGGGAAATTTTAGATTCGTCACAGTATGTTGGTATGCTGGGTTGTATGGCTTTCGACGTCGCATGGCTGAGGTAAGCTAATGTCACGGTGAAAGGTACTATAACTGTTTTGGTACTCAATACCATTGAGTTATCAATATGGAAGTATGTTGGAGATATGTTACCTGGTAGGTTTCAATGGAGCTATTAGTATGAATGGCTGGCATAGTTTTCTGGTTTGTTCATTGATAGAGTGATTTATATTAATGTCTGGTGTGCTGGAGGGTTGTCAGCTAGTATGTTATGATTGGTGGGGTTAATGGATGGTGTGGGGTGGTATGAAACGAGTAGTTATTATGTTGCACTTTATAACTACAACTAGCAGCCCGCTATCGCTTCGCTCAGGTATTATGGAGTTATTGAAATACATACCTATATATGCGACTAACCGTGACTACTTGAGACACTACCCGTGACTACCTGCGACTACCCGTGTCTACCTGCGACTACTCATGATTACTTGCGACAACCTGCGACTACGCGGCAACTTGCGGTTACGTACCTGCGACTACGTAAACTTCGGCACATGCAATTCGCCATCGCTTCGCCCAGGTGTTATAAAATTTTTGGGTAATATGTATTGTAAGACTTAAGATTTGGTCCGAAGGGCCATATCTTCCTATTGGAGGAGTGTGGGGCATAAAAAGACAACCCTCCCCCAAACCCCAAGAACCTTCCAGGCCAAAAAGGAGAAAAACCCACACCTCCAGTCTCGGAACTCCTTTCAGGGATGGGCGAGAATGTGGGTGGGGGTTCGATAGCCAAAGGTCCAAGGGTGTGCAGAGTATTTTTCAAATATTTATATATTAATGTGACGCGGCATATTTCAAACCAGAGTCTTTTCGAGCCAGTACGGGGCGAAAAATTGACTTTAAAAAAGATGTAAATACTTTTGGTAGAATGCAGCAGACTGTCCTCTTATTGCGATCTGTTGGCCACACTCCCACAAAGTATCCCTCGTTGCTTGTGTAAAATACAAACATAGGAACGAATTCCCAAAAGTTCTGAATTTTCACCGGACTCTATTTTTTTAAACTAACATTTCCGTGTTCAGCGATTCGGCTTGCTGATATTTTCTACTCAGCCTGTAATCATTAAACCTCTCTCGTGCTGGTAACCATCTTCTCGATTTATTTATTTATTGAAACCATGCCTTTTGCGCTGGAATCGTTTTTAGGACAAATATTACTAATTAATTTTAACGGGATATATTGTCATCCAGGCCACGGTTAATTTATAAATAGCCTTGTTGCGCTTGCCTACTTTGCAACCTGATCTCGCCTCTATAACGAGCAGTCTGTAAATGGCTAAATACCGTACTATTATCAATTAAAATGTGCGGTTTGACAATTTCACCGAATTCGTAATATTTCTGGGCTTCATTTAGATGGTAACATACAAATTGCTACTTAATAAGGACCGCATTTAACATTTATTAAAAACGTAAAACCAAATTCGCCGTTTGTAATATGCGGTGTTCTACAGTTTTGTGTTACAAACATGCTTGCTTGCTGAAGTGAAAGTGTCACAATCTATGACCTCCAATGCTGGGGGTTGTAACTACACGTTAAAGTAGTGAGTGAGTACTACCTTGGAAAATGGTTCGTGTGAAAAGTATATTACAGTAAGACAGGTCTGTACTGAAAACTTACTGAGCGTAATAAAATTTATGTATCTTAGCCTGCATGCACGTACAATTTTGAGTGGTGCCTAAATGGTCTTGTTTCTTTTTATTTCATTATACTTCTCCGCTATAGTTTCCTTGGCAATAATTTATTTTATGTATACTTTCCCATTTTTACTTCTATAACCTAGCTATTTTTGAAACAGAAGTTCATTTTTAAACTAGACAAATAATGGATCAGCTGATGACGGCATAAGTGAAAACTGTCAACACTTTGCCTTCGTATCTGGAATGGAGAGTAAGATAGGTCATAAGAATTTAGGTGATATAAGTGAAGTTAGGATTCTCACGTTCTACCACTGAACAGCAGTGTGCTTAGACTATAGGCACTCTGCAAAACATGGCATATACGTCAGCAGCGTGGTTGTCGGAATACTGGATGAATGTGACCCGCGTCGTTTGTACAGTCTAGTTTCAATCAAAAGATGGGCGTGCAACAATGCAGCAAATAACATTGGAATTCACTTCAGGGTCACGATAAAAATCAGAAACTTATCCTGCGTGGCGTGGACTGTAGGAGCAGACACCCAACCTCAGTACAATTGCTAATCGTTCAACACAAAATAATGCGCCTCGTCTGTGTTTGGCAACACAGCAATTAGACGGTGACAGGAAACATGTCGCCTGGTTTGACGAAGGAGTAGCTGATTCTGGCATATACATGATTGCGTGTGCGAGAGCCCCATGAATCTCTAGGTTTCTCGTGTCAAGAAGGGTCCCTCGCCGACTGCAGTGGCTTCATAGTAGCGTAGAGTGTGTTCCAATAGCGTCGTGTTTAGGACCGTACCGTGAATATGGCGTAAAGCACATGTCAGCTGCGCAGTATCGGCTCTATGTCCCAGTATTAGACTACTTTTCCTCATATGACAAAAAAACCTGCATAGAATTTGAGGCAAAAAAATAGTTTATGCAAGGAAGTGCTTTGAGATGTCTGTGCGAACCCTCTAGCCTAGTTTTCATGCAATTAGCATTTAGTCAAAAGTATTTTATTCATATAGAAAGGCGAGTGTTGAAAACTCAAACATAATTAAACACGTTCATCACTAGGTTTCAGATAGTTATGCACTTAAAAATGACAAAATATGCATGTAAATATGCATAAAAACAGGTTAAATGCGCACTAAATTTTTGAAGATGCACTAAAGCGCAAATTACAATACATATTACAAAATAAAGACGGTACACTTCAGATATGTCCTGAATAGTAAATAAAAAAATTACATACCATACTGAATGAAATTATTTAGTTTCGTGTAAATGGACAAATCGTGGTTACCTTT
Source organism: Dryococelus australis (assembly GCA_029891345.1). Lineage (NCBI taxonomy): Eukaryota > Metazoa > Arthropoda > Insecta > Phasmatodea > Phasmatidae > Dryococelus > Dryococelus australis. The sequence goes on from CM056998.1 coordinate 160,293,160, forward strand.
TAACTGTCACATGATAGAAATGCTCAAACACAAACTTGCGCCTGTTTTCACACAAAATGTTCTTGTTTGTCAATTGACAGGGCCAGGAGTTTTTTTTTTTTTTTTTACACCCGTGCATTTTTTCCACGAAATCTTTCACTTCCTGAGTTTTCTAGATAATGTTCGACCTCGTCCACAATTTCAGTACTAGCTTAAATGGACAGCTCTATTTCTTACAATTTTTGTATTGCTGAAGATATTATACGCAAATATACACAGTAAATTGTGCAACAAATCTATATAAATTGCTCTCGAAGGCCTTTCTTACCGAATACATCCTGTGCTGCTTCAATACAAACAGCTTCTTCAGGATTGATTCTTCAACAAACATTTTACTACTTCGAAATTATTGGCTTAGTTTGCAACAGCTTTAAGCAATGTGCCCCATCTTCTCACGACTGGTGAAGATGGCAGACTGGCAGTGGAACATTTTTGATCATTAACCATGAAGGGCTAATTGCCCTATTGAAAAATGCAGCTATTATTGAATGATTTATCTTAGGTAATTGTGCAATAGTTAGATATGCTTTGTCTCATTTTCCTCTCTTAGAGTTACAGACATGTTAACAACCCATCTTTGTTCCACGTCTGTTGGTTGGTGGTTCATCCAGCAAAATCCAAATACGTATAGTCCGTTCACGACTGGAACAGACTTATGAAAATCAACCATTGAAAAATCACCCTAACCATTAGCTGCATGCAGCAAATGGTGAATGGACTATACATTTTATATTAACCTTTTCCCTCAATTTATTTAGCGCCACTTAAAGTTCGGGAATGTATTTATTTATTCCGAATTGTTGACTCATGTGCGCTTAATTGCTTCGTATACTTCTCAAGAAACTCGACCAAGTTTGTTTTTCTTAGCTTAGCCAACTGGATGTTTGTTGAGATTTGTGCTTTACAAATACAAATCTTCATTAAATTTACTTCGTGGTCCAGGTTTGACTAAAGCTGTGGTTACAAGAGGTGGTGGTTTTGTTTCAAATTGATATCTTTCACTTTGTTTCGTCGTTTTAAGATTGTGCATGACTAAATGCCGTGTTTTTGCTGTTACAGCTGTTTTACGATATTTGCAGAACAAAATACTTCTATGTGTTGAAAAAATCTTGAAACTCGCGAATAAACCCACTTAATACCTTACCAACCGATATCTTCACCAGGCATTGTCCATTAGTTTGTCAAAGCACGGTACAACATGTTTCGATAGCCAAATTGAGACTGAGAATAACGCCTAATGAAAAAAGAAAAGGGAGGAAAATGTGGAAGCGAGACTTGCAGTGAAAACTTAAGAACTTATTTGATGAGACGAGTAGTGTTATCTAGTTGGTGGGGTCAAAAATCTCTACAAAAAACAGCGATTCGGATTTTTTTTTTGTAATTTTTCTTCTACCTACTGTTATTTTCTATTAATTTTTGTATTGAAACTCGTCTCACAAGGGTTAAGGGCCAGACGTGGCCTTGACGCGTTTAACATTCCTCTTGAACGTTTTCCTAATATGGTTATCTTGGGAAACAAACCCTTTGCTTTGATTTCTTCGATGACATCATGCACGTAAACTAAAACATCTTTATAGAAATCTTACTGCCTTTTCAGGCTGCAACAAACCAACAGGGCATGTGCAAAGCTGTTACGGACAACTAACTGAAATTTCGCTGTGACTGTAGACTGATCAAGAAAATAAGCCCACCCCTTAAAATTCTTTAGTTGAACGCTGCGTGGCAGGAAGAATTCACCCCAGTTCGTGAACTGCGCGTAGAAGCGACGAGGTATTTGCTGCGGTGTACTGGGTGCCACCCTTGGCAGTCTCTGGCTCGTATACTACAAGAAAGAGTAAAGCCGTCATGTCCAGAAATGCTGTTAAGATAGTTGCATTTCTGAGAATTATTTTTAACACCAAAATTCGTATGTCAGTGCGGGGCAAAATATGATTGTGAAAGTAGGGCGAGGTTGGCGGACGTACAGAAATAAATGCCATGGTATTCGCCGGTAGAGTTTTTTTATTTCTAATATTTTTTATAGGAATCAGGGAAGGAGCTTTTCCCCGGGACATACGGCAGTAGCATTTTCTTTAAAAGCGATAACAACAAAGAAGTTTATGCGACCCCACGTCCAAATAATATCACAAAGTTTTTGTACGTGGGGATCGTACTGAAAATCACAACAGTGGTAGCAATTTTCATGCTCAAAAATGCATTTTATTGAAAGAAGAAACCGGTTGGGGGGGGGGGGGAGAGTATCTCGCACATGCATTCTCAGTAGTACTGCCTTCTTAGTTATGAAGTCATTGTGGCTTTCGTCAGATTTTCCCAGATTTGAGAAACAAGATAATTCTCCGTAATTTGTAAGTCATAGTGCCGTATTATCGGACGGGTTTGCTGAACTTAATAAGAAAATAGTGGACTTCTTTTTCAAATTTGTCTCGCGCCATTTTAAATTTATTTGCGGTTTTTGCTGGATAAATTATTCATCGGAATGCTCTACAGGGTCGTGTGGGGACAAAAAGCCACCATAAGCCTACATCGTCTGTGTACCATCGTCTGTGTTATGTAAGCGGCTTGTGATGTATCAGGGGTGGACCGTAGCACTGGAGGACATAGCTTATTTTCTGCCTGAATACAGTTCATGTGTTACTATAGTCGGTCCGTTTCAAGGTGGCAGTTAGTATAACCCCACCTGCCTGCCGACTTGCGAAGGCATTTGTTGTGCTGCCGGCCACCAAAACATGCGTCAAGATCAGTCAGCTGCAAAATCACACCCCCACCCCCATCAATTTCGTATCATAATAGCAAAATTTTCTGAGGGATTTGTAAAGGGTTTCATATTTTGAGTGTTTCGATACAGGGTGACACTTCAGGCCCGACTCGCCGTTTCTGTCGTCTTTACAACACCAAAGCTAAACAGCCACATATGATACTACGCGGATATAAATTTAATGTTACAAAATATTAAAGGACGCAATACATTATTTAAATTTCTTAGTTTGATCTTAAAATGACGAAATACCTCTGGAATCATAGTGGCCTTGACTTTGCCATTGGCTATGTTTATTCTGCTGCCACCTTGGAATGGTGTGATGGTTGGATGTTTGGCATTGTTTTACTAATTACGAAACTTTTCCTGTCCGTGCGAGAGTTTTTTTATGTCTGCAGTCACAGCACAATTGACAAACAATTAAGAACACCAGGGCTCGATTCCCGGTCCGACTATCATGGTATAGGTTATACAAGATTCTGCGAAATCATTCCAGGTGAAATGAGGGCATACTTGAGCATTTAAATGATTTCCTACTTACTGTTCTGAACGCACTAACACTTTAGGCGCGTAAAAAAACTTATTGGGATCGAGCTGCAAATGTATTGCTTTCTTTTTTGGAAAAAGAAAACAAAAATGTTATCTCCATAAACAATTAATTTTCGAGGACTCGCTTAGTTTCATACAAATGTAATTCGACTTGTTAAATAAGTAGTATTTTAAAAGTGCGCGCGCCATTTGAAGACCAGGAAGGAGGGCCCGCTAGCCAGGAGTGCGAGGTGCAGTGAAACTAGCTCGGCGGCGCGCGATCGCTTCTTGACTTGACTTCCCGTCTTCGTACGACGAGCGAGGGGTCAGCCGGACTGGCGCCACTCCCTGCACCCAAGCACACACACGCTTCCTGGTCCGCTATCTGGCCGCCCGTTACACGCGCCGACAACATTCCCGTTCTAAATTACACACCTGCGGGGCCATCCGCTCTGCCTTCCGCCCCACTGGGCGTAGGGCTTCATTATGACGTCTCCGGCCGGTTGGAGGCGATGGCACCCCTGTGCCATGGGCCTCATCACTTTATGCGTGCGTTAATCAAGTAGAATTTAAATTAGATAAAGTGACATTTTACACATGTACACGTTTTTACGCCCATGTAGGCATTAAGAAGTGCAGAATACAAATGAAATAATTCCAGCATTCACAAATGTTTATCTAACACTTATAATCGAACTTGACATGGAACTACTTTCTCTCCGCGTCGTTACAAACTTTACTGGGCGTTTGCCAGTCAGTGTGCTCGGTAAAGTGTACTGCATGTAGGTTGGGTCAGTGACATTCTTGAAAGTAATTTCAAAAGTGCTCAATCAGGAAAAGCCTACATCAATATGACTAAAGGCTGTTCACAATAAAGTGATCACTTTCGAAATTAACCTTAGAAAAATGCACTGCCCCTACCTGCATATATTTTAACGGCGCCCTGAATGACATGCGTCTAGTAAAGTTGGTAACTGTGGATAGGAAGTAGTTCCGTATCTTAACGTCGAATAAAAGGTGGTAGGTAACCATTTCTGATAATTTAAATTATTTCTTTCGCTTTATATTTTTTTTAATGCATGGAATTGTAAAAATGAGCAGATTTATAAAATATTAACTTTTATAATAATTTCACAGTTTCACTTGACCGAAGCGTGTGATGAGGCCCATGGCAATGTTAATCTTACATAAGGCGGAAGAACACACAACGTGCATACAATTAGATCTTAAGCAGGGCTTTCAAAGGTGCTCATTTTACTGTTAATAGCCTATACCTGTTTTTAGCAAATTACGCACAGGCAAGACTTCAATAACTTCCTTGCACACTTAGCAGTCTTCCTTTTGTTACTGGAAGCGTTTATTTACTTACAAGAGGGCGTTTTCTTATACGATTGAGCCAATCAAAATTAAGTTGCGTCGTTACTGGACTCGGTGATTCGAGGGAAGACATCTAATACATTTAACATTAAAAATAATCCGATTACAGATGTGGACCTGAGCTGAAGTGTTTTGGAGTACGACCAGTCCTGAAATATTTTCGCGAAAATTAGGTGTCCCTACCTATCAAAGCTTTTGCGTTCATACGTTTCTACATTGCATGTCGCTCTTATAAAGCTAAGGTAAGTTTGTGCGACATTTGTGTTAACAGTAATTCAAACTGTTCGAACTGACGTACAATAACCATATAGGTGTAATCAATTGTGTTTTACTTTATTCGCTAAGAATAATTCAGTACTTGGCTTTTGGTTTGATTATTAAGTGCCCCCCCCCCCCAAATACCTCTTTTCCCCGTACATAACATGAGTTACTCGGATGGGATGCGTTTTTACATTTGAGGAATTCTTGGGTTAGAGTACCCCTGTAGATTGTCTATGTATGTGTTAGTTTAAGGCGTATGTGTGAGTTTCGGTTTTGTTTCGTTGTTAGCACTTTCGTTGTTGGCACTTTTGCCGTTCCCCTTTATCCTTGATTATTTCTCATGAAAGAAACTTTATTTTTGTAGTAATTGTGGTGATTAACTTAATTTAATTATTTACTAGCAAAGTAAGAAGACTGTGGTGTAATTTTAACCAATTACAGCGTATTATTTATCGTTTGCGTGCGGAGGTTCTAAAATTTGGAGTTCTCTACTTGCCTCCTCAGAAAAAGAAATGAAATTTAGACGTTTGAAATATTGCTGTATAGGCCTACCCTTCTGATAAAGCGCTCCTTTAAATTGCGGGTAGCAACTGTCACCCTTCTCCCCCGTGTACACTCCTATGTTATTTATGTTTAGAAAAATGTATGAACACAGTGTAGGTTAAAAAGAAAATTCTGTGTCGTGTGGAATTTCACTTCCGAAAGTGAAATTCTGTCTTCTCTGAACTATGCGCTGATAGAAATCGTCAGCCTGCGGGATATCCGTGTGTTCTGGTCAAACTTAACGTTTCGCTGAGAATGTGTGACAAGAATTTGTTTTTTATCAATGGTTGTTTCTCTTATCAATTTTTTCCTATGATAAAGTAGTAGACTGCTGCCAGTTTCGTCGACTAATTTGATGAGTGTACAGAGTATTATTATTGATTCTTTATCACAATCCTTTTATTGACCGAGCTTATTTTCCCCTCCTTTCTTAAAAATAACTTAATTATTCCTTTTTCTGTTGGCGATAGGACATACAGCTGGTAAAGTCTTACCACATTGCATTGTTTTATAGTACGTTAGACCATCTAAAACGATGACGTGAGCAGAGTCGTGTCCTCGCAGATATTACTTTCTTTTTTTTTTTTTTTTTTTTCGAAGTAAGGTAATAATTGGAAGTGAAGCGATAACTTGCTGTGACTTCTCCAGCTCGCTGAACCAAGGTGCTGCCGCTTGCCGCGTTGTCTACTTGAATTCTGGACCCTTAGAAGAGGGGAGAGTGGTCCACCGAAACTTGACCCGCTCCCGGCTGAATAACTGTTGTCTTGACGACTGGCCTTGGCACTATGACCCACGAAAGCGTGTATTGTATCCTTGCAGCGATCAGCGGATTCCGTGCAACGTAAACAGAGCACCAAATTTTCTGTTACACTCTTAAGTACTTGATATACCTGTTATCGTTTGAAAGCTTGTGTTTATGTGCATTCGCTGTGAAACGCACCGGTTTTCACACTATCAAGGCAAGTTGCTAGCTCACTTCCCTTGTTTAGTTCCGACGATTGCTGCGAGGAAACGTTTCGAACAGGTTTGCTGGGAAAACATTTTCCGGAACCGTGCTTTTACAAATTAGAAGTTTTAATTACTGTCGTATTCGCTGGAAACTACCAAGCCTGAATACTGTTAAATCACGTAGTGTGTTGCAACATACAATAACAGTGGGCCTGTTAGCTATTAGACAGTTTAGATTCGACTTAAAATTAAACAGAACACAGTAGATAGTGGAAATATTTCATGTTAAAAGTATTGTCTTTAAGTTATGGAAAGCGTCGCATGTTCATTGCCTTCAAAGTTTGATTAAATGTTTGTAATAAAATTCTCTCTTAAGTTGCGGTGAAAAAGCATTGGGGGTCTATTTTTTCTCTGGGCCTCCTTGTATCCAAGTACGCATGCGGGTTCTCAGAAGCGGAATATTTAAAAATAGTATGTATCACTGCCATTGACAAACATTTTGTATATATGCCTTTGATGTGCAGTAAGTACTGTATATTTGTGAATATATTCTTTGTGTACGAGTTCCATAGTCCTCGCAGCAGCAGTTTAAGTTTTCGTGGCAACAGGGGAGGGGGTTAGTTCCATGGGGAGAATTTAAGCCCTAAGAGTGGTTTGTGATGGGCGGAGAGAATTTCTCGTTTGAGATACAAGTTAATTTTTGTTTGGAATACATGCCGTACCCTTCATAAATTCCAGGCACTTATATAAAATGATCCGACCAAGTTTTCGTGGCAGTGATAAATTTTTGAAATCATATAATGGATTTTACTCGGTAAACATGTATTGAATCAAGGTACACAGTGTTGATACTCCTTAATTTCTACAGTTGAAATATAAATTGTCAGAACAGAGAAATATGAAGCGTACATTTTCAGCAATCCTTTGATTATGAAACATACAATTTACTCTAAAGTAAAGCTGCAAATCTTGCGAAAGACTGTTGAGCGGAACTTTTTATACATGTGAGAATAATAATGAAACTTCTTTATTCTTTCTGTCGAAGTTAAGGTATCATTTTTTTTTTTTAGCATTTTTCGATATTTTTTTAAGCTTTTACCTTGTGACGTTGAAATATTATTTTGGACGGCTGTTTAGAAGTGTTGCTAAGATACCTACAAAGCAATTTTATAGCGGTTTTCTTCGAAAACAAATGAACCTACAATTCAGCAATTGGCAGTGTCGGATTCATAAATTATCTAGGAGCTCAGTTTGCATGTAAGCACGAGGACAATAGAACATTCACGTAGCCAGTACTACGGGCAGTAGAGGCAGTATCTCGTACCTATAGTCCAATCCCCACTGGAAGCCACTTTCTCGGAGCCCTGCTAAATATCTACTTGCAGGCTTGTTTCGTATCCTTCCGCCAAATGTAAACAAACATTGCCTCTTGACTGTCATGTAGCATCTGTCAAAATCAATGTTTACATACCATTGTGTGTGTACATGTGTCCGTATACTTTCGCTACACCTAAACATAATCATTGAAATATGACTTCTACTTTTATACCTGTCAAATGTGTTGTTTACTGTTTACAGTTTTTCAACGAATTCTGTCGTAGATCTATTTCAAAAACCATTTCGTACGAATATTCATAGTTTATGCCTATAAAATTATTTAGGTCAGCTTTATGACGTTTTAAAAATGCTTGAATTGACGATAGTTCTTACGGTTATGTTACATTAACATAAGTGCTTTCCACGACATAGCACATTACACGTAATGCACGTTTATATTTTGCCGCGACTGTGTTAAACACTGTTATAACTGCGGGGTAATGAACTGTAGTATTTAACTTTTTGTTATTGATACGTGTTGGGTTATTTCTTTAAAAGAACGGCTTCAGTTCGAATAACGAAGGAATAGACAGTCCAACGAAATGCGACATTAAAATCAAGCACGCAACTCGTGTCGCTCATTTTTTGTTATAGAAACTTAAAATATAGCGGTAAACATGCACTCAAATAAGCATACCGTAAATTTTATTCCACTCATATTTATATGTATTGCTACTTACTGTGTATTAGGTTTATTGAAATTTATTGGGGCTGAGCTTGGTTATTTTGTTGATTGGTGGTAAATCACGTTACAAGACTGTGTTTCAAACACCCACCAGGGCAAAGGTACAACGTTTTGATAAATAAACAGACGTGGATGTAAACAAATAACTTACTCATAAAAACAGTTCTAATTTACAACGTATAAATAGTTCACATCAAATATTTGAAATCACGCACACACAGATCCAGCGTAACTATCACCAAACAGCCACGCCACGCTATTTCACACGTAGCGGTTAACGAAACACACCGTAACGATATATTTATAGCTGCCACAGAAACACAGATTTATCACAACATCGTAACTTGCTTAGGTAGGTTTAAAAAACGCAAGGTCTACAAACGTGATGTGGTAATTTGAAGTATTTTTCGGAGTAAGTATAATTTACGCTTCGTTTGGTAAAACAGTAGCACGCCATGTAATGGCTCGCCACGTCTGCCAACTTCACTTTGTTTCTGCCCCGCCATCGTATCTAAATATATTAAAATAATTATTCAAACATTAAAATCTGTTCCCAGTTGTAAATTAAAAATGCAAAAATCATTATTTTGCTGTAATAGGTATGAAATATGCTTCAATTGAAAACATGTAAAATTTATACTGCGTACTAGCGAAGTGAAACTTCCGGAATGAGAAAGAGACAGACAGAGAGAGAGAGAGAGAGAGAGAGAGAGAGAGAGAGAGAGAGAGAGAGCGTGCGAGCGAGCGAGCGAGCGAGAGAGCGACAAGCCCCGCTCAGCACAGAGTTGCTTCGTCGCTCGATAAAACAGCACAGTACCAATACGGCCATATTTTCCGCTGTTATTTTTATTGTAAAAATGATATATGTTGCCATCGGGGCTACCTAAATATTTAATTATTTCAATAGGCACCGTTTAACTTACAATACTAAAAAACTAGATTATAATATTTTGACTCTGAACTATTTCTTACCGGCCGTTGCCAACACGTCGCTGCTCTCGCTGTTGTTAATTAATATTTTAAAAGAAATTGATATTACAAGTTATAGAAGATATTATGGTAAAGTTTCATTTATTCAATAATACAGTACTCTAAAGTTAACCACAGATTTGTGGACTACAGGTTATTGAAAAAAACAGGTTGACATTTTATACCTAAAGTGTTTTTTCAAAGGTTGATTTTCATAAGTCGCTTCCAATTGGTTATGGACTAGCGTAGTTGTAGGGCGGGAAAGGCTTGTGAAGTGGCTAGCCCATGGCTCAACCTTATTTGCCTACTCCTCACTGGTACTCGCTGTAAAGGATGTCGCGTCCCATAGCTGTGCGAATGCATTCTGAACAATTTGACTTCCTGGAAGTCTGTCGCTTGAGCCTTCCTGGCGGATCTTGCCTGTATTTAGTTATCAGACCAGTTTTATGAATATGTTAAATCTACATTCTGCACAAGTTTTAAATAATTAGCCGTATATACGAAAAAATACCAGCATGTCTTAATTGTGTTGTCATCCAAAGCTGTTTTCTTCTAATTTTGTAGTTTTTTCAAATTTTGTGGCGTATAAAATAGTTGATGAAAGTACAAAAAAATTTTTGATAATTACGCACGGAAAAGTAAAACATTTGATGTCAAATCATTCATAATAGTACTTGAATAACGTGTGACTAGAGTTCAAAATTTTTAGTTACTAGAGTGTTATAAAATATCTTTCTTTTATTTCGGTTAAAATGTTTTTTGAAGTCATGGAAATGCCACAAACAGTCTTTGAGGCCGGTATAACTGGTGCTTCAACTGCGTTGCTGCCTGTGTATTTGAGTGAGTGAAGAGATTTGGGCGGCTCTTAACAGCGAGGTCTTGAGGGTCGATGAGGGTGATTGAAGTGCATATGGAGCAGCGCCGGAATGAAGGGGCGGGGGAACGGGAGATCCCCGAGAAAACCCGCCGATCAACGGCATCTTTCGGCACGATTCCCACTTGCGAAAATCCGGTGACCTTTTGGGAAGGGGGGGGGGGGGGGTTATTGTAAGTCTCTCCTTCCGACGAAAAACAATAGATTCTTTACAACTGTCGGCTCAGATCACCGTTTGGTATTCTAAGCTTGAAACGAAGGCCGAGTGGAGTCACGAGAGGAGTAGAACGTCTCAACTGCTCACGAGCAGTTGGCAGGCTAGAATTTCGTAGGTTAACCAATATGGCGGGCGTCGGTATTAATTATGGCCGTGTATTTTCATGAAACGGAAATAGGTAATGTGTAGTATAAAGTCAGTGCAGCACGTGTGTGTTGTATGGCGCTATAATTTTCCTACACGTACATTTACGATACGAATAAGCATGCAAAAATTGGCTATAACTATAACAAACGCGCGTCACACACGTCTGTCAAACATTGTGCACAACACGACACAGGTTCTTTTACGTGTGGGATGTTATTACAAGCGCGTAAATGTTCAAATACTCTATTGTAAATATTTATTCAATAAACTTTTATGGCCATAGCTTAAATACACCTTTAGTAATCCCTTGAAAAACATGCAATGGTGGTCTAGTGGATAAGATATGTGATTCGTAAGTCTCCATGGCTTAAAATCGAAACTCCTCCCGCATAATTTTTATTTTGTCTAAATATGTGAAATACAGTTAATGTGATGATATGCGGTAACAGCATAAAAAAAAAAAGCAAGCTTATAAGCTATTGCATGTGTATTTTGGCTCCTATTAGCCTACAGTTTGGAATGTTTTGGAGCTGTCTCCGTTACAGTCTATTAAGTGGGGTAAATTTGGACAATTATAGAAAAGTATCACGGCCACAATTTATCCTTCCAAAACAGCTGTTGTCAGTGAAGAAAAAGTCGTTTGTAAAGAAATGTCTGAGTCCAATGCACACTTGCATTTTTCTTTTTACTCGTGTTTCCTGTCGTGACAGGCACTGAAAGACTAACGTTATCTAACTTTCGTCCAGTAATTAATGCAGGATATTATAGCTAGGTTTTGGCACTCCAAACTGTTATTTTTTAATTACCAAGCTAAATGTGTTAGGGTTCTGTGTATTTTATGTCGAGGGTGGGGGCTTTAGTTTTACGTCTTTCATGAGACGGCATTATTTTGAAGTTCTTACGAGTATGTGGCATTTTGATGTGCATATTTTGATGGAGCAGTGGAAAATTTTGCTCGTTTGGGAATAACATTCTAATTATTTAACTTCGAGAATTTTAACTTTAATGAAAAAACAAAACGGGATACATATACATCGCTGTTCGTATTTGTACAGATGCAGCAATACACACACACACACACACACACACACACTTTGACCGAAGTTAACCTTTCACTCGTTAAATTTACGGTATAGACAAATAAACAAATATTATTTACTCACTACAAAAATATGGAAAGTGCGGCTTTTTCAGGCCACGTGCATTTCAATAATTATATTAACGGTTTCCAAATACATTTACGAAATACGCAAACTTACTATTTGTAAAATTCGCAACATCTTGAACACGAGGTTTTCAATGGCTTTACACTTCGGTGGACATCAAGGTAAGGGATATTAATATAATCTATTTAAGACGTTACATTTCTTTGTTATTCAGGACAATATTACGTGCATCTGCTAACATTCCTTCACGACGTAGCCTTGGGCAAATACTTTCTTTTCGACATACACAAATAGTTTGCTAAACACACGGGCCTCGTCTGTAACACGTAAACATCTGTATCTCACGAATGGGAAGGGGGAGGGGGGATACTCTTCAACATGGTCACCCACCAACCCCAATTTCTCAAACACCTCACAAATCAACTAAAACTGTACACTATTATTTTCTTATAAAACACACATGTGTAATCATATACCATTGTTTACGAGCTAAAAAAAATATATAGCTTACTATCAGTGTCTTTAAGTTATGTTTTTTCAACAGATTTGTGAAATTTTAGAACTAGCAATTCTAGTAATATTTTGTTAGTACGTTGTCGACCGTGCGCAGGCACACGCACGCTCTTCTAGCTTGGAGTGGGGAAAGTCGGAAAGCCGAAGATGCCCGATTGCGCCCCAGTGCTGAACGACGAATATTTTGTCAGCTGCGAGACAGTAGGTTCACGACGGTGTAGGCAGTTACCGACGAAACTTAGAGTAAGCCCCGTGGCCGGGGATTGAACATGGTTCGCTTTGGTGGGAGGCGAGCGTGCTAATCGCTCAGCCACCGTAGCCCCTAGGCTTCGTGTTTGAAATACACGTTTTCCCCTCGAAACTTAAACGTGCGACCAATGTGCTGTTGTAAGAAAAGAATACGCACTTCCGGCGAGGCTGGTTCAGTGCTTTGAAGATGTTACACACATTCCAAACACCTTTTCAGAGCACTCCAGCTAAAAACTACCTTCTGAAAGCACTGTTGTTCAGAATATACGTGTCCGATTCATACAGAAATACTCTCTGGGCCCTACATTGACTCTTGTCACAGACTTTCTATCAGTAAGATGACAAGGTCACTGTACACGGAGCTTAGTGATGCGAAGAGTTAGGTAGACTCAGTGGCAGACTCGATTCTCGAAGGTACTCTATTAACTCAAGTAGTCATTGCAGCAGACTCGAGTCTGCAGGTAATGAATCAGGAAACGTCAATAGTGATTGTTATTGTGAATATGGCTTGTGAAACATTAAATAAACATTATTTGATGGTAAAGTTAAGTTTATACAATTGTATACTGTACCTAACGTGTTTGGCAATCTCGCCATCTTTTTTTTTTTGCAATGGTTTTACTGTATACTGATACTAATATCAGAGGCAATGCAAAAAGAAAGGTCTATCGTGTTGTGACGCTTGTGGCGCCATCATCGCATTTTGTTTGGTAGGTAACGAACACTGATTGCAGCGCCGCGCTGCTACCTTCTTGAACTCTTGGTCTCCCCTCCCTTCAACTTTCGTTCCCTTTTAGACATCATTGAGGCTTCACAAGTTTTAATCGAGGCGTTTATTAATATTGTTTGAGAGCTTGCAGTCGTCATTTCTCGCCTCTACCCGGTGTCACTGAAGCCGACCAATAAAGAATTACGGTTTTTCAAAATAAATTATTAAATGGAATATTGTTTTTGTGTACATTTGTTTGGTAAAATTGTACCCACTTATTGGTACAGTGGCATTTAAAACATTGGCCATGTAGCAATGTGCTTGTTTGATTGTAACAAAAATAATAATATAAAACAATCAGAATATAGCTGTAATTATTAAATCCGAGTTTGTTAGTTAATTATTCGACTTCGAGCTCGATTCTTTAATAAAAGCAGTCGATTATTAAAAAACACAAACTCGTATCGCTGAACACTGCACGCCAGTACAGAGCCGTGCGCGTAGCAGCGATGACATACTTGTGGGCGCAGCAACGTCGCACATACCGCATAGCCCCGAGGTAGGCCGACCGACCCCTTAAGGGCGTTGTCTGCCTGGAGCAAAATTCGCAGTTACGTTATGAGCTGGAGTAGATTTAGCTGATGTGCTTACACAGCGCCACACACAGCACTCTGCCGGTATTCCAAAGCAGTGTCCTTTCGCTTTATGTCAGACTTATCTAACGATGATTTATGTGTGAAAATCAGACAATTTAATATTTTGTAACGATAGTTATGAAACACGTTATCATACTAAAGGTTATTTATGATGATAAAAATGGTTTTAATACATTGGGAATGCAATAAACACTCAAATGTTTAATTTGCTTTTTTAACACGACTGTATTCACCTTTTCCATGCCGATTAATTAATTAATTAATTTTATTTGTCCTGTTGATCCCATATGGAGTAAAAAGTCCGGATATAGGACACGCCCTTTCTTCGTTAGGTTAATCCATAATAAACAATTATCAATTCATTTATTTATCAACATTGCCAACTTATGTCATTTTCGTCATAACATTTCATTGGCTAAACATAATATAGTGACACGTTACCATAGTTTCAGACACATGATTTACACATGAAAACTAAACCAAAATAGTTACCACAATCTAAAACCTACTTTTCAACAGCTCATCGTTCACACAAAACTGTTCTTTGTGCAAGATTATGATCATAAACTTGTACTTGACAAAAATCTATTCTTTCGCCTGGTTAATTAACCTTGAAATGACCAAAAGTTTTTATAATCATATTCATCTGCAAATTCGAAACTAGCCGGGTTACAATCTATTACAACTAGCCGGGTTACAATCACTCTATACCAAAATTGAATTTAAAAATGTTTAGCAATTATATTCTAACGAACATTATTCAAATACAAATAAACCAAAAACCCAAACATTAATATTAAACTTTGACATAACACAAGAGCTTAATGGCATAGCTACTAGCAACTTACAAAGGAGAAAAAAATTTTTTATCACGTGAAGCATCTATAATGGGAACGAAAATAAGTGCCGAAGTCATGCAACTTATTATGAAGATAAAGATCGTTTGTTGGAATTTTTTCATAAAAGCTTCCATACGTTTTGGTACCGTGGCATATTCCCCCGTACTTTACCTGTCGAGAAACGAGTGACAAACATCTTAACACTAAATTACAAATGCTGTGAAATAAAATGTGCAAAAATACACAGAGTTTGTTTTCCTTGCATTTTAGCAGTTCAAATCATACGGTTTTGAGTAAGGGGAGAAGACCCTTCTCTTTTAATCACATATTTTTCAATGTCGAATTTTCCGAATTATCTATGGCAACAGTGCTTAACCGACATGTACCACCAGAAATGTGACTGACGCAATGCAGTCCGAGCGCAACTTCGCCTATGTCAATATTTGTCTAGTCCTCAAATAATTAAATAAAAATGAACCTCAACCAGAATTTCGCTATGTACAACAAAATACAGCCACAGTGAATTATCGTTTCAATGCAAATTTCTGTCGTTTTGAAAGTTTTACAATAGAAATGCTAGTAGGACTTGTGTTAAAAAAAAACCCCTACATGATTAACATTGACTTGAATGAAATTTAAATATTAAATAAATGCTAGACGTGTACATAAAGGAAACGAGATATTCAGACTTGACTGCCAAAAAAAAAAAAATAGTTCGTATGAGTTGTATGTCTGAGCAGCAACCATTTTGCCCCTTTCTTAACATATCACGCGTGCACTTTATTATTTGTACTAGTAGCATTCCAAAAAAAACATATTTAAAAGCATGTTGAATTTTTCGTATCCCATCTGTACTACTACATAAGAACTGCATTACAAACATAAGGTTCAACTTGTAACTTTATATATTTGCAAATTCTCTTTCGAGAGTTCGTGGTCCCTTCGTTAGAGTCCGAGAACCAGTATGTGAAAATTTTCGGCTTATTTAGGTATTTTGTGAAAAATCACATAAAACAACATCCATTCACACCACACAGTTCCGCCACACAGCTATGTTAACACTTTTCATAGCCAGGGAGCCGAAAAATCGACTTTTTAAATGCCTTTCAAGAAGTAATTTCTGCAACAAAAGTACATCTCTAGGATAAAAATTGTAATGGTCTGCTTTCCTCTCTCCATTCTCACACTACTACAAACCTTTTACAACTATTCTGCCAATCAAAAAACTTTCTTCTCCAACAAACATTTACATTCTCTGTTATGGGCAATTTACATGTGTACCTTGGGTCTACCAGTTCTGGCAGTAAACAATTCACGTAGAAATGTCGTAGTTTGTCTTCCATTATGTTTTCCCAGAAATATTCATCTCTCAATTTTCTGAACCAGCATTCCTTTAGGAGTCCACAAGGGAAACAAACATTGGCGGCCTGTGATGTGGAGTTATCCTTGAACTTGGTACATGTACGTATGGTTGCTTTTAAGATGCATTCCCCCCATCTTTTATCTCACAAAAGTTAACTTTATTGCTCTTAACTGCAGCCTCCGGATGTATGGTCCTGGCAGATGCTGGGCATTTTATTTCAACAATACCATCTCTGCCAATGCGTCCATCAGGTGTTGCTGCTAAAAAAGGAAGTTCTTTGTCAATGAAAAGTCCTTAAGTATTGACAGCTAGCCCAAATTCCTGTTCTAAATGTGCTATTGCATTAGGCTCTTTTCAATTCCATATCCAGTCAACTGGTTGCCATAGAAGGTGGAATATATCTTTTAAGTTTCCAAACCATGCAATGCCTTTGTCCTGTGGTAGATGACTGAATGTTAAGTATTTTGTTGTCACATTGCAGTCCTATCAAAAGTTCTTCCTTTTTTTTATTGTGTTCTTCAAGATTGAAGTCTGGAGTCTAAGGTAAACTGCTGTAGTGTGAATCTTCTCCTGGAAATTTAATTTTCCTTTTGGTCTTCTTGGTCAGTTTTTATAAATGCCTCTTCTTTTCTCTGCCGAATATTTTTTTGCCTGCAAGTGTTTTTTTTATTTGCCAAGGCTTTGGTTAGTTTTTTTAAAATGAATTTCAGCCAGTTGGCTGTCCTCTGTATTATAATAAATGACAGAGAATTCAATTGTTGTGAGATATCCACCATGTAGAGAAAAATTTACTCTTACCATCTACGAAATTTGCGACTGTTGTTAAAAGACTCAGCCCTGTTTTTAGTCATATTTTGCAAGAAACTTTCTGAATGATGAGATGCAATTATTTGCTGACATTTCATCCCACATCCCAACACTTTTCATATTGGGAACTATACACTCATCCCCACTTCTGGAACCATTATAGAAGTATCCTCTTGCAGGACACTTCGAATGCTCACCGAAGACATGAAATAGTCCATTGTGAATATCACTGCGTATCACCCTTTTACGCAGCTCTTCGTTTATTCCGACTTGACTTTTCCTGTATTTGATAGCTCCAGTGATGGCAAAACGAAGATGCTGTAGCCGGTCTAACAGTGCTTTCCTAAGCACCATTGGAACATCTCCAAGATGCATTTTTGTCTTCGAAGGAACATCTTGTGCCTTAATATATGGTTAACACACACTATTTTTTGGATGACAAATGCAGGACCGTAAGGTTTGGCTTTCTCAAGCTGGCACATGACTCTGCTATCTCCATCGCCTAAAATTGAGCCACCTCTCAGTGTCCAGGTTAAGAGCCCAAAAGAGATAACAGCCAAGGAAATTTCCTTTTGGGAAAACGCCCCAACTGAAGGACTCTCAACCTAGTGCCAAGGTGCCTCAGAGGAGAATATGGAAAGAATAGTAATTCTCTGCTTAAATGCAACTCTCTGGTGTTGTAAATAAATAACTTACATCAAACACAGCGCCCAACCGAGAATAAATTTACTAACCTCCTTGCTGCTAAGTCGGGCACTCCTATGTAAAACCAACATTAGCACGACACAGATAAAATATCTTATTGGTTTAGTTATCAAGTGATGCTGCAAAATAAAGCTTGTAAGTATACTTCAACTCACCACAGATGGTAATTTAAAAAGGGAAAATTACAAATAAATAACTAATTTATGTTAACCTTAAAAATATGTGTTTTTTTTATATAATTTTCCCTCACCAGTTGAGTACAAATATCCAACAACAAAAAATAACATTATCATAGTTTCATATCCATCAAGAGTATTTTTAACATTTAATATCAGTGTTTTCGCTATTTCGTTACATTCATTTGTGTTTGTTTTTATTATTATTATTTTTTTTTTTGCAAATTCCACAGAATAAAGTGAACCAGAGTTGTTTTATGAATCACACACGGTTAAATGTTAACAAATAAGTTAATACACAAATAAAATATTACTTTTTGGAACCAGAATCCATTATTTTAAACAGAAATGTTACTTTGTTATTACCAAAAATTAAATAAAAATTAAAAAATTTAGTATCACTTCTTGTCCAGAAAATTCGCACAGCAAGCGCAATAAATTTTCTCCGTAAGTGCCATGCTTGAAGTGTTAGTCTTCACATAATGCACAAGGAGCATGCAAAAAAATTAGAAAGTTCTGACCATGAGGTTTTAGACGAAAATTCGGTGCGGGCAGCGACACACACAGCTAGACAAATTTAGCACATGTTGTCTAAGAAAGATGCCGCAAGGGGCAGGTAGGTAAGGTTCAGATGCGCCTGGGCTCAGTTACGTTTCCCTGGGGTAGACTTGGACCGCACTAAGAAATATAAAAGAAGAATTTAAAAACATAACTTTCGTTACAAACACTAACAGAGGCGAGGCAATAAAAGTTACAAAGATTCCACTTGCCAAGGCTGCAGTGTTGAAATTCTACAAACTATAAATGATAAAAATCTTCAGCAGTTCATTTATTTTCACTCAACATGGTGGAAACGAGATGAAGAAGGGGTTAGCAAATTCCTTTGTGCATGGAGTGGCTTGAACAAAGTTCTAAAAGTCGTGATATGGCTAATCGATAAATTTCGAAACACCATACCAAGAGTTTAAAATGTAGTGGAAGATTCCATGACCATATAGATAAGATTATGAACGTAAAAAAAAAAAAGAAAAATATGACGTTAGAAAGTTGACAAAAAAGGTTTGCAGAAATACAACGAACAATAACGGTCAAAACATAACAACAGTTTTTTGCTAGTGACTTGCCTTATTACAGTACAAGTGCTGCTCTCTATCGCAGCGGCAGGTAAAATACCAAATATGTTGCAGAGTCCATGAATATTACCAAAGATAATTATAACATTTCTTAGCAAGGCAGTTTGGGGGCATTTACAAATCAATTAAAAAGTAAACAAGATTAATTGGTTTACAAACTTATGGTCTGCTCAGTATTAAGAGGAATAAAGAAATTAAAAATAAGTTTCACACAAATTAAAAATGACCATTAAACAAAGTAGTGTCCCTAACAGTAACACGGAAGCAAAATAAAAACGGGCTTTGCAAAACAAGCTTAAATCGCTAGAAGAGCAATTTAAGAGGGGGGAAAATAGTAGAGAGACGGAACATGCCGTAGCATGGCACAAAATACACATACATTTATTAAAGAACTTGCCATACAATATTTCATCTTTGATTATTTAGCAACCGAAATATATATTTGGACAATACCCTGGCTTTACCTTTAAAGCGTGCCCATTTATAATACAAGACATACAATTAATGTTAATAAAACCACAATAGTTTAGCAATAAATGTAAAAATGACTGCGTTTTATGTTGATACCTACGAACTGGTGATATTTAACTGCATGCATCTCCATGCTGTACTTGAACCCCTCAACAATTATATCTGTTTCCATTGATGTGTCATATCACTATCAGATAGGTTCTTTCTCTTAGAGCGAGCACAGATGAAGCAATATGAGTTTCTGACGCTCATTTAAATATCTTTTGATTTGAGAGTGTGTCAAAATAATTGATCCCTCCCCCCTCCTCATTGGTCTGCCGGTATTGTTGACTGCGTTTGACACGGGGAATAGGGACTGCTCGGTTGCCTTCACCTGCTAAGCAACACGTACCTGACCTAGATAAACTTTCCACTCTAAAACCGTGTCTAAATAAACTATGAAAATATACAAATGAATGCGAATGTTGGTGAAAATCTTACACAGCTATTGAAGACTGGCCAAAAATAATATCCCATGCTAACTTTGCGATGAAGTTTTTCTTGCATGGGCAAGAAAATGGCGTCCGTTGCAGGAGTATTGCACACACAAGTGGTACGACCGTCGGCCCGCTCGCCCCTGGGATGCCAAACGACTGGAGTTCACGCCGCGCCGCTTGGAGCGCCACCGGCGGGCGGCGTGTTTGAGCGCTGCGCTAGGTGGTGTGGTGACCAGCGTGACATCACTTCCTGCGCCCTAAAGTTGCAACTGAAAATAATTTCTGGTAGAATAGCTTAGAAATATATTTGTACGGGGATTGGCTGTTCAGTTCCAGCCACCCCTCTAAGGATGATTGTTTCTTGCTTGTATAAAATGCACCAGGCTGTGGCTCATTCGGCAGAGAATGACAGTCCAGGGTCTGCAACGAAAAGATAAGTAGCCAGAAAACTTGTTATGATATAAAAATAGGAATTATGTCCAATGGTAGATGATGTAGGCGCTATAACAGTGCATAAAAAAAACTTGAAATTGTCCACTTTTCAAAATGATTTTCGGCACTTAAATTAGATGTTAAAATCTTGTCTTTGTTGCCGAGTTTAGGGAAAACACTTTAAAGAAATAATGTACCTGAAATGGAAATTTAAAAAAAAATGAAAAATTTTTGTGTCAGAGTTTTGTAAAATACATCTTAAAGTTCTTGTAAGTCTGTTTAAAACATTTGAAATATTTTTTTAAAGGTATTTTTGCGCCATGTTTGGCACCAGTAGAGTAACATATAAAAAAAAAATATCTTTTGAAGGACATTGAGCAATGTTGGAAACATAAAGTTTTGTCCAGTCATTTAAACATTTTGAAATATGGTCATCACAAATAAATTCTAGAAATTTGTTGATATTTATAGGGTTAATGCAAATAGGGAAAAGTAAAACTAAATGTTTTTCTTTTAATCTTTCAATGTCTTTCAAATATCTTGTAACTTGATATGCAGTCATGTAGACTGCAGCAAATCTTAAAATTTGCAGGTATTTTTTAAGATAAAAATAAAACTAAAAGTTATCTTCCAGAAAGAATTCTAGAAAGTGTTAACCATACAATTTTCTGTATACCAATAATATGTCGCCATTTTGAATGGCAACCTAAAAGAAAAAATTTATTGTGCTTTCAAATAAAAGTTATTGGTATTATCACTAGGTTTTAAAGAGATAGCTGGTCAAAGGTTTTGAATGCGCCTTAATTGTTTGCATGGGGCCAGTTTAAGAGTTTCAAAAGATATAAAGATTTGATAAACACTATATTTTTGTACCGGAATGTTTAGAAAGAAATTATTTGGTAGTAAACGAAAGATACAAAGTCATGTGTTTTCTATTTTTGCTAGTTGATAGGTATGCATGCTTTTTACCTCCTTTGAGGAACTGTTTTTTACACTAATTAGGTTTTCCAGATATTTCATGTTTAATGTAGGGCAAGTTATTATGCCCCTTTGCCACGCCCTTGGGACAAGGACGTCACAGTTTGTCTGTACACCAATAATGCACGCCTGAAAGAAAAATATGTGCAGTCACAAAATAATGTACTTATGTCCATATTGACACGATTTATTAATAAAACCATATATGTGATTAATTGACACGGAATGCTTACTACCCCCGTCAGTGTGTTGTAATTTCCGCATGACCGCTTACACCATGTTCCATCTGTCACTACAACTATAAGTGGAATCCCTGCTTCATCAACAACACCTGCAGCCATTGCTAAGTGAGAATTTTCTTCAGCTGCTGCTTCCATTCGTGCATAGCAAACTGTAGCTTCTTTTTAAAATGGTAGAACGTATCTTTTTAACAGCAAGGCATGTCAAGCGATGATGTAATTTCTTTCATTTGGGTGAAACTCTGTCCTATCATAGGCATACTGCTGACCTAGGCAGTGTTGCATTTCCATACAATTATTGTTTGGCTTTTCTGAGTCGTAATTCATCTTTCATGCCTCATATGGAGCATTAAAAGTAATACACACTCATCGTACCTTTTCTTTCTTCCCTGATTAGTTTCATATTGTCAAATGAACAATCCAATGCCCTTTTGCACCTCTCATTCGTCTTATTTAGTCGAATAAGTGGCGGATCTCAGATATCCTCCACCCAGTCAGTGAATTTTTTTCAGCAGCACTAACCGAATAAAAATCGTTAATAATTTCTAGTCCATCGTCTTCAATGGGAATTTGATGTAAGGGTCCAATGCCGCTCAAATCGGAAGAATCACTGTAATATGATACAGTTATGTTTCCTGGAGGGATTTCATTACTGTTGATCCAGGATGAACAACTTGGTTGGGTGATATCTGTTTGACAGACAATATCATTTTCTCTGACTAACAGTCATGTGGAGTTGAAATGATCGAAGAGCTGAAAATCAACGAATTACTTGTATATACAATCGATATTATTTTTGTTAAAGGATATTAATAATAAGTTAGGCCTGTTAATTATGAAGGGCTTGAGTGTCAACACAAAATCTCACCTGTTAGTTGATATGTTGTTGCACCTTGGTGACAGACTGTCTAAAGCATTTGTTTCACTGACTGGTATAGGTTGGCGTATTGGAAGACAAACTGGGTTGATTCTGCAAGAAAAAAATTAAGGATTTGGTTATAATATTAACTATTTGAGTAAATAAACGATTGTATAATACTAGTAGACTATATACTTGCAAAAACATAAATAAAATTGATTTATTATGCCTTCATTATGACTATCCATCAATTATTTTCATTGTACACTGGGCATATAGACAATACATAGTGGTACATTTACAAACTTAGTAGACACTTTGCAAACAGAAAGTACTCTCACCAATATAGGCATAAAATGCTTATTATTGTGCAACATTTATGAACATGCATTATTTTTAAACAACTATACTACTATAAGAAATAAAATATTGTAATACAATTTATTTTATTACTGATTTGGTTGATTACATTTACAATAGCCAGGTGAAACGATTTTCTAGTATGGGTTATGCCAAAAGCAAAAGAAGTACATCTCTTTAATTAAGATGGTAAACGGTAAAAATTATTATAGAAAAATGCTTCTATTCTACTAATAAATATCAAAGTAAAACTAGAACTTTAAATTAGTTAAAATGTAACAATTTCGTTTCTCACCCTCACTAACATGATCACTTGTTTTTGTGATGGTTACAGAATCATAATATGGTGAGCCGCTATTTGGTTTTAGGCATTCACTTTCAGATTCTTGTTCATTGTTATCAGTAATCCTAAAATCAGAGAGTTATTTTTATGGACTTCATAAAATTATAAACAAATAAAACATGTTACATCATTTAATAATATATTACTATAGGCCTACCTTTTTTCTGCGGAATTGGCTGTAGCATCATGTGTTAACAGTTCAGGACACAAATATGTTATGCTGAAAATAAGACAGGATTACATACCGTTCAATATCTTGCAAATAATATCACACACTGAAGATTGCCATTAACTTTCATAATACGAGGTTGAGCATACACACTTCATTACGTTGGGAAATTTCATTGTTTTAAGTTACCTACATGTAACATGTAATCGGTTGAGAATAAGTATTATAATTTTGAGATTAAAACAATTTTGGGTAGTCTACCTGGTTCGAATCCAGTTAAACATTTATGTTTTATTCTTGGAGATAATGAGAGAATTTTTTAGGTCTTAAAACTTTTTCGGATCCGATGTTAATTTTTATAGTTATTTTCTATTATATCAACAAGACGCATAGTTGAATGTCATGTGATTAGGCCTAACATTCATTTTGTCAGTTTTGTAGAACCTTAAATATGACATCTCGTATAAATTGGTTGGGTAGAATGTGTTAATTTTTTTATACCTTTGGGAACATGTTTTTTTGGTTACGCCACTTAATTTACTTGTTATTTAGAACAATGTAGTAAGGAACCTGAGTAAATTACTAGAGTTTGTAAAGTGCGAACTGATTTTTAATAAAAATTTAAAACTGAAAATTGTAACAAGTGAAATTATTCATTATAAAATCGACCTAGTGAGATAAAAGGAAGTAGGGTGTAACACACACACATACGCCATATACGCGCGCGCACCCACACGTACATGGACACAGACAGCAGGGTGATTATGTAAACCTATTTTCCTTCGAACGTAAGCTAAAACATATGGCAAGCAAATAACATTTTTCAAAAAATTGGAAAACCTACGAAACTTTGTTTTCTTATCATGCAATTATCCAAACAATGTACAATTATATTTATTTTGTAAGACTTTACTACCTAAAATCATTAGAAAAATTTTGTCCAATATATTTACATTAGGACATATGCGGCAAGTTCGGTGTCATGGCGTCATCAAGAGGGGGGCGAATACTCTCTCTCTCTTCCCTTACTCTATTCTTCACGATGAGCAGTGATATACAATCTTGTTATATTCCCTTTTCTGTACTCGTTTTTTTTTTTTTTTTTTCATCTCAGAATCCATGATCTACGAACCGTTCAAGTACACAAAATATAACACAGAACAACGATCATAGGTATATTTCATGTTGACGAAAAATAGCTGTACCACATGACGACGTAAACGCGCTTCACGGAGACTGACACTTATTTTTGGCTGTTGGCGCCCTCTCGTGCTCCGCCATGGCTCCGCGAAAGGGCTTGGCTCCTGTATCGGTCAATGTGATTTTTTTTTTCTGGCGAGCCCCCAAATCCCGCTACGTTAGCGTGAGCACCTTCACAGTTCTGTGTGCCCTCCGGCATGCATGTTAGTAGCTAAGGTGGTTGGAGAATGGGATGGTCTCAGGGCAAGCCCTTTACGCCTTAGGTCAGGGTTAATTAATAAAATTGGGCGCATGCATCGTGGCTGAGCAGGGGTGTCTGGTGTCATGGCTGCAATTGTAGCCATGGGCACACCCCGAAAGAAGAAGGTTCTAGTAAGGGGCATAGACAGGGCCGGATTTTTTTTGTAACCGCCTGTAGGCCCATAAAAATGTGCCGCCCCTCCAGTAAAACTTTTATTTTTCCTGCCTCATATTTATTTGTTATTTTAAGATCCACAGAGAGCATACTAGGTGCGACATTTTAATTAGAACCAATGTGTAAATGTATTGTTAATAAATCACAACATAAAAAAAAATAAGGACAACCAGAACTGCAAATATTATGAAAATTATTCCAATGAAAACACTGGCATTGTATCATTCAATAGTAAGAACAACATTTAGAAATTTAATTTGCTTTCCATGAAAGAAAATAAAACTTTAACGTAAGCCTAGTAAGATAACTCATGTCTTATCCGAAGATCTTTTTTCTAGCCTCCCTTTGGGCAAAGGAATTGATAATATCCTCGAAGTTCAGATCCCGCAAGGTCTCAAATAGTCCACACCAATTGCTCTCTAGCGCATGGCATGCATCATTTCGAGTAGACCAACGAGTCTTCGGCAGACTTTGTAGTGTCCGATCTCCTCCTTTACAATTTTGATCTAGGAGAGCCCAGCAGTATGTGGAAGCTGAGAAAAAATTGTACAGTTCTTGTAGCAGTCAAAAAAATAAACGATACTGCTTCAGTGCAAGATTCCGCAGCACATGAACCCACAAGATTAAGAGTGTGTGCTGCGCATGGCACATAGTCAGCAAAGGGACAAAGTTCCTTCACCCTTGCTTGTACGCCTGTATGCTCCAGACATATTCTAGGCATTGTCATATGACTGGCCCCTACAGTTTTTTTAATGTCCAACTCATATTTTCTCAAAACAGTAAAAACAGCATTGGCTATTTCTTCTGACTTATGTCCTTCATTTGATAAAAATCAACTGAACCGTTCAACTTGATGTCAGCCAAGGTGTCGGAACTGCGGCAGAGATCTGCCACACGTTCGGGCAAGCCCTTTGACGTTGGTCTAATGCGCAGGAGGCTAGCAACTAGTGCCAAGGTGTTGATCAATAAGGATATTGGTTAGGTGAGGAGCGGTGAATATAGTTTTGGAATCTCGGTGGAGATAATTACCCAGGGCGCTAGATATTGCCGGGTTGACAATATCATGAAGTCTGAGAGCAGCTGTGGACTCGTTCCTCACGATCGTTCGGCCAACTACCACAGCACGTCCTCCAAGTGCAGTTGTCTCCTCGTAGAATGTTATTAATACTGACTAATAACTCCCTTACTTGTTGCGTTGTGGTATATATGGGCTCCCCACACGCCCATAAGAAGCGCTGTTACTTATTACGCCGACTCGTGACCATTTAAATCTAACTACTTGCACATTATGTTAAACTTTGAGAAAATTAGCGGGAGAAGGCCCGTACCTTAAATGCCTTGCGGCGAACTGGAAATTAACCACACGTGGTAACTCGTCACTGCTGCGATTTATTCATTATATGATTACATTCCCATCGGTAAAAGCTTATTTGTGGTGCTGCTTACGAACTCGTCAGCTGGGATAATACGGCGTAAAGGACACGTGGTCACATGAAATAAATTAAGTATAATTTAAGCCTGCCCAGGCGATGCAAGCATTGGGTAGGTGCGAGGGGCGGTGGAGTCTCGGGCAGCTGCAGTACGAAAAGGTTCCGGTATGCTAAAATAACTATTGCTGTGAAATGATTAGTCCAGCATGGTGATGGCTGCCGAGTGTGCGAAACACGAGCCCCGACGTGACGCGGCACACCCCTCGCAAAGACGAACAACTGACTTTCTCTCGGCTTGGCGGGCTGGCACCCCGTGCTGCACTACTTCCTTGCGCACAACATTTGCAAATCGAACACGTATCCTGCGTGCCGGTTGTTATATATTGCTCCTAAAATTAACCCTGTAAATATTATTCATTATACTAAAACATTGCGCTGCGTGGATGATGTGGAGATTAAATACACATTAAAGAATATTACTGAAAATTACAAAAAGACACTTTGAAAACACTGAGGGTTTTAGGGCTGCGAAGGCAGGCGTCTTTATTAGTTGCGTCCCCTTGCATGAACTTACCTTGCCCTCTTACTGGACAAATTAAATAACAGAAATTCCACAGGGTCTATTTTCGGATTCGTGCGCTACGTGCACGTGGTCGCGCTCACTCTGCTCTGCACCTGCGTCGTTCCTTGCCACACTGCACTGCACTTGCGCTCGTAGAGTGCGCACAGACACTGTGTTGGATTCTGGTACGGTGGGCAAACGGGCTAAGCAGAAGGGGTCAACGTGGGCACACGTCAAACTCAACTGGCTCCCCAACTCCATCCTTCTTAACATAACGTATGTGTTATTTGATCAGTGTGTGAAATATCTGGAGTGGAATCGACACTTATACCAAAGTATGTAGCTTCTTTCACTTCCTTCACTATTTCATCCCTTACTTTTTCAGCCATCAAAATAATCACTTCTTCATAAATGGTCTTGGAAAGATAAGCTGTCTGTCCCGAACCTCTGTCGCTATGTTTTCTTAGATGTTCCGCAATGAATGGATCATACTCTGCAAGAAACTCTTAGTGGCCCTGGAAAATTGCCATTGCTTTTACTGCGTAGTGACCATCAGTACCACGAAATGGTAACCCTCTAATAGCCAAATACTTTACTGCTGCAATGATACGTTTCAAAATATTTTTCCAGTAGTTGGATTCTTGCTCAAACTGTGCAACGAGCCTGCTATCAATTCGTGCTTTAGTATTTCCTCTCAGTTTAAGTTTTGCAATGCTATTTTATGCTGAGGTGAATTCTCATGGTCTTGTACCCTTTTAGAAGCATTTTTCCAGTCATTAAACCCTGGAGTAAACATAAAATTTTCCCCACCAAATAGCAAGCAAGTCGCACAAAAAAAAAAAACATCCCTTTGATGGCTAGTATACTAGCCAATGCCTAATTTGTGTCTTCCCATTATGCACTTTCCAAGAAAAATATGCCTTGAAACACGCCTTTCTTTAGCAGGTTACTTACGTGTTGAAGCACTGAAGTTTGCATATAAGTTTTGTACGATTCCATGAACAGCCACATAGTCTCGTAGCTCAATTATTTCCCACTGGGCTGGATCTGTACTGGGTTCAAAAACAAGCTTCTTAGGATTGCTAGTTGCATCTGGTTCCATCAAATTCGTACAGGTCCCTTCAGCATGGATATGTAGATGGATACTGCCACTGTTCAGTGAATTATTGTTACTTGATGTTGTAATTCGCTGTTCTTGAGCAGAAAATATTTTTTTCTGGAAATGACGAAACACATGCATCGATAGCCTCTAAGTCATCAATATCAAAGGAAGGACGATTTATAGAAGCTCTGCCGCTGTTGGTAGCATTATCACTTGCAGCCATGGAGTCGGCGACATCTTCGTCCTGTCGGTTATCACTGTTACATATAAAAAAAGAACTCTTAGGGATCTGCTTAAAAAGAGCACCACTCCTTTCTTCTTTAACTTTCTTTAATTTTTTGTATTGAGCACCACTGAGTCTTGCTCTTTGGGCACTCATTTTGTTCACGATTCACAGGCAGCTAAATTCGCAACACTTAAACACACGGATGCACACGTACCTATTTTACACTTAAGCACGAACATGTTCATAGTTTGACCGAACATAAAATAAACAACATTGGTGCGAAACGACAGTATGGTGTGTACCGCGCCGCCCGCGTCACATCAGCACGACAATAGTGCCAACTGGCATATATACCGATATTGAATCATACTGCCCTTATCGTCATGGTCACTCCTCTCACCGCAAGGGTGGTGAGGGTTCAAATTCCCTGCCTCCTGCCTCCCACCCCCCTCCCCGTCCGGGAACAATCTATGTGATAAAACTGCAGCAGAAATTAAATTCAAAGGATAATTTATAAAGCGAATTCCCGTGTGAACATAAAAGGTTGAGAATGGATTGTGTGTCGTATTTCACTGTGATAGCGAAGTGACGCAGCTGTCTTCAGCATCAATGATGACAATTTAAGGCAGACATATCTTTATCCAGGCCGCCCTTGGAAAAGTGCCGCTCTAGGCCCGGGCCTAGTCGACCTAATGGAAAATCCGGCCCGGGGCATCGAAAACCAGGCAAAGCGTAGAGGGCCTGGGAAAAAACAATGCCACAGTCGCGGAGGATAAAAATAATTCCCTGTATTGGATTAGAGGGTGGAGAAAGTAGGGCTATTGTTAGTTCGCTAAGATAGACTGAGGTTAATGATGGTGATATGAAATGTGTCGATCCGCTCCTCTGGAATGTATCCAGGGTCGTTCCGCAGTAGCACGGTCCTGAAGGCTGAGTCAGAACTGCGTCACCCGCCCACAGATGGAAGCAGAAAAACATGCTAGTTTCCAGGCATGAAAATAGGAGTAATTAGGAAGGGGAATTGTGATTTCGTGAGGAACAGAGGTGGTGTCGTGTGGTGTAGTCCATTTCATATAAGTGGTCTCAAATTTGACAAAAAATGTGACCAACCTACACACTATGGAAACAATAAATGCTCTCGCTCCTACAGTTATCAGCTGATGAACTGCTGCAGGATCCGTGTTATTAGGTTGGCTATTTTGACAATGTCTTTGAAAGAAAATAGTACTCGGAACTAAAAGTTGTAATTTAAAATCTTAATTACACTTACAACATTTATGGTTTAAATTATGTTTCTAAAGCAATATTAAATTTTCTTGGCTATTTGTAACGGGACTTTAAAAACATGTTCAGCATTTATGACAGAGTATGTCGACACATACGAACAGTAAACGTTTCCAGCCAATGGCTAGACATGTTTGTTTCCAGCCCGGTGAAGGCAGTTGTTATCCGTGCGGTTTTTTTTCTCATCGTGTCTATTATAGGAATGGTGTCTGAATATTTAATCGATAGTTGATTATTTTTTATTTGCTTTTTCCAAACACAGTTGGTTGTAGGTACCGTTGTAGTGCGTTTTGTTGAGTGAAATGTAATATTAATCGGCACGTCGTTAAAACTGCTCGTTCCGCCATTTTCCTAACCGCCTTCCACCATGAAGTGACACGAATATTATTTCCGTATATAAGTTTGTTTGTTTGTATTAGTAAACGTGCGCAGTGCTGATTTTACTGAATGATTTTGCAAATAAATTATTTAATGCTAGTGACGAACAAACGTGATTTTAGTGAAATAAACTGGCAAGGTTTGCCGTAGAAAAATACGTGTTCAAAAGGTTACAACAGTAAGTTTGCGTGTTTTGTAAATGTGTTTGTAAACCGTTAATATAATTATTAAAATGCACGTGGCCTGAAAAATGCCGCACTTTCCACACTTTTGTAGTGAGTGAATAATATTTGTTTGTCTACATCGTAAATTCGAGTGTCAGGTTAATTTCTGTCAAAGTGTGTGCGTGTATATATTGCTGCATCTGTTCGAATACGAACATCGACGTATGTATCGCGTTTTGTATTTTGATTAAAGTTATAAATTTCGAAGTTAGATAATTTAATTGTTATTTCCATACGAGCAAAATTTTTCACTGCGCCATCACAACAATAAACGACTCAAAATGGCACACACTCATGCCGGAATCACACAGTCCCGACCAACACAGCACGACACGACCAAAAACGCAACCACGACACATTCCAATCTGACTGCTTGAATTTACAGCACGACCGACATTAACCTAACTATTTAGAAGGCGCTGATAGGCTACGTTAGTCTCAAAGGTGGGGAACAAGAGGAAAATTTGTAATACATAATGGCGACAAATTGGTATCGCTAATGCATACAAAAGTAAAATTATTATTTTTAAGAGTTAAATACTGTAGTTTTCAATTTATTTTTCTTTTAAGCTGCGTATTTACATAGTAGGGAAAGCTTACTTACGATACAATTTCATTTTGCAATGTTGTACATTTTCTGTATCGTGTCGCAGGACACGACGAAGAATATAAATAGTTTCTAATACAAAATTGCTGGTCGGACGACAGAATCGGTTCGGCTTATGACAATCTATCTGGTATTTCATTAGCTGTTGGCAGTCGTGTCGTGCGCGTTGGAGCTATGTGATTCCGGTATTGTAAGAACATCAAAACAATCCCGTCTCACGAAAGACTGTAAACTAACCCCCCCCCCCCCCCCTGGTGTTCTGCCGATTTTTTCATTTTCCCCCTCGAAATAAAATAAAGATGATACCCTAATTGGGCCCACATTTCATTGCTATGAACATTTCTCGGTGTTATTATTGATTGAAACTCTACCTAACACACTGGTTCTGGAGGGTTTCAAAATGTAAAGCTAACTTGTTAGACAATCTTGTAAGTTGAATCACTTGTATTTTTTTAGAACGTATATAAAATTTGTCAAGCTTGTTACGCAGGTATACTTGTTAGCTAATACATTTCATGGTTTTTCCTGTTTTTAAAGGCTGCATGTGAAAGTAACATAATGGCATGTAGGTTTCAACGTTAGAGTCTTTCATAAACTTTTTGAGCATTTTTGTTCTGCAAATTAAAAGCGCTCATATGTTTTTAACATACGTTTTTAAGAATATTGTA
Organism: Dryococelus australis; assembly: GCA_029891345.1. NCBI lineage: Eukaryota > Metazoa > Arthropoda > Insecta > Phasmatodea > Phasmatidae > Dryococelus > Dryococelus australis. The sequence goes on from CM056998.1 coordinate 160,324,619, forward strand.
AGAGTTACAGAAGAATAAGTCACATAAACATGATTTAGATTGGAAAGTCAACTTTTTGGTATCGAGTAAAGTACAACATACTTATCAAACAAAATTCTTTCAATTTAAGCACCCAACGAAGGTGCTCCAACATCATAAAGAAGTGTCTCATGCATCAGCGGGAACTGCGACATTCCAAAATATATCGCTAAGGAAAATTAACTTTATGATGTATTCAATCTTGGGTAGGTGGAGCATCTTTTTAGTGTGTAAGTAACATGTTCGTTTGATATATTGTCGCTGTAGGTAGCATCTCTGAATTGAAATACAGTTTTTCATTAGGTACCTGAGAACAAGCCTAGGGCTGTATTCACGGTTTTGAGGAGGGAGGTTGTGCGACTGAACTTCAGTGTAAATATCAACACTGAGTTAGTCAGAAAAAAGTTTCTATTTGCAGCATGACAATCTGAACACGTAGGTATTTGAGAAAATTGTTTAAGCATTTTGTATGTAGACCTGCAATACTTAACATTTAAATTGCTAAATGAGAGTTATTAAAATTACTGAAATTAAGTAACATTTGCTTAAATATTATTTTGGCTACCTACATACTTTAACATCCTGAGAATTACAATCACCATAAAAGTATCAGGTTGTACAGAGTTTGTTGTCATATACCATAAAGCTGAATTGTGTACTTTTAATGCACTAATAGGCATAGCCTATATGTAAGAATGTATACTGTCTTTGAAAAGGAGTAAGGGGGAGGGGTGGTATTTCAGTATTTGTGCATTTCTGGGGGGGATCTTGGTATTTGGTGTTCGTGGACACCATGCTAAATTTTTATGTTTTCAAGAACTTACTTCAGGTAAGTGTGACAAGATTAGTTGTCATTAATATATTTCGAGTGTATTTAAAAACAGTAAGATATCTTTTATTCATTTGACAGTCAAAATACAATTTCATTTTCGTGCATCCTGGTTACAAATCTCTTGCAAGGTAAAACATTCTCAATTTATATACTTATTACATGGGCTGTTAGTCGTTTACATAACATATTTATAAACTAAAAAAAAATGGGATTTTTGTCAACCTGCAACTGTTTGAACAGCCCTTCACAGTATCTAAAAGTCATTTGGGAGGAGGCACATGCAGTGCGTTTACAAAAAAAGGCAGTCATATAATGTTTGTTTACAAATACTGGCAGTCACATGGTGTTTGTTTGCAAACAGTCACCTTCAATGACAGTTCAGCTGTGGCGGAAGGATACATAGCCACCCAGATGCCATTGGCACTACTTTCCTAGAACTGTCAAATTTGAGACCACTTATATAAAATGGACTATAGTGATAAGGGACAAGCGCATGCGCGAGCAGGCAGCAAGATCACGCCAGCCCAAGCTTCTCCCCTCCACTATGAACATTCACAATCTTGCGACACGTCAGGGGAAGTGGCCGGTAGGCCAGTAGTGCTGAGGGTGTCACGAGACGGTGGGCGATTCCACCGATGTAGCGATGTACTTCTAGTATTACGATTTTGAATTTTAAGCGGTGACATACCAATTAAAATTCACGTGCCACTGCAGGAAGTTGTGAGCCTTACCCGACTGCTAGTTTCATTTAAATCTGATAATTTTTAGTGCAAGAAAACGTGCGTAGAAATTGAGCGTTTTCATGAAATTGGCGAAGTCATAAAAGTGCATATGCGGGTTAAGTGCAGCTCAAATGCACCTGACAGTAGCAGAATGTACTATGTATTTCTTACCTGCGCAAACAAAAATCCAAAATCTTTTATACTTTTTGAATGAGAGTTATAAAATAAAACATCGTCAGTGTCTTCATTACCATAACTAGACGTCGCCCTTAACAACTTTTCAGAATTTCATTTGGTGCAAGAATCGAAGTTTCAATAACAAATTACTCAGTAAAATGCATCGAACAGTATTTTCCCATTGGTTTGAAATTTTTTTCGAAACGATGTCGATATCGTGCTACAAAATTACTTAGTATGTACTTCAAAATTCGGGGAAAAAATTAGACACATCAACTTCATTGATAGCTACTGCTGCTGTATGTTCAAAGTATAATCAAAATACTGTATGAAGCGTTCTAGAATATATACTGTAAGAAAGGGAAAACCGGTTCTTATAAACGCTTCTTAGGAATCCTCGCTAGTTACAGGGAGTTTGTAAACAATTATGGCGTTAATGCATAGCGCCTCTTAATAAGAATGTCATCTGGGGTCGTCGTTGGTGACTGTCTTTGTTTACCTACAAACTGTTAATATAGCATAGTTTGACGAAGGTACTGGTAAAGAAACTAATGTGCTAAGCAATAATATTTTCTAACATTTAATTAAATTTCGTTCCGTAAGTTATTTATGTCACGATACAAACTTGCTACCGGACAATCTTACACGAGCCCGGAGGAAAAATTCACTTCGTAGTTGCTGAGAATGGTATAGGAACTGGCACGAGACGAATTGCGACGGCCGGACAGGTGTCGCATAACAGTACGGTGTGTGTTGCACACAAAGATAATGTGGCAGAGAGTACGAGGCCTATGTATTGAATAACAGCCGAGAGCAGGATTCTGTTGAGGGTCATGTTTTGCGACGATGCATCGAGACGTCTGGTTGGTTTCATACCTCGATCACTTTTCTTGAGTGCACTTGCATCTCGTCGGACCACAACGTGCAGATTTTAATGTAATCATGGCCTTGCTGTAACTAAATATACGTGCTGTGGTACAATATTAGTTACCAATACACTTTTTACCTCGTGAATATGAGGGGAACCTTACTTTTCAATAGGACTTGCTTCTCGGTTCCGGATTATTGTGGCCAAACCTTCATGCCCAAATGGCGAGGAGATTGAAACAGCGACGATTTCTCGCCCAAACTTCAACATGACTTGAAAGATTTCTGAGTACAGTGGCTTGGAGCTCACTGTAAAGCGAGGATCCCATCATTTTAGCCTTTAGTCTTGACTGTGAAGAAGAATATATATATATATATACATACATACATACATACATACATACATACATACATACATACATACATACATACCTCTTGCTGTTTTTATATGTCCCATAGTTGGGCAATTATAATGAGGATGTATATTATATACACATAAGTGGGTACATATTATAGGAAAATATTATAAATTATACGTGAGAAGACCCTTAGATAAGGTTTTGAATAGGGATATAGTAACATATATTATTATTATTATAGGCTGGAGCTCAATTATATATCCAACGAAATATTAAATTTTAATGAGAAAAATCGCAATTGTTAAAATCAAGTTGACACCGCAATTGTGACATACCCCATGCATTAAAATACCAGCATTAATCTAACTGGTTCTCGACTAGCTGTGTTCGAACTCTCATAAGTATGGGCTCCTGGGCGGTAGTTGCAAACTTTTACGGGATGCAAGTTCGTAGAATCAAGTATAGTTTATTTATTCAACAACCATCACATTTTCTCTTGAATTTGGTTATGTCAAAGATTAATCATAACTGAATCGTTCAGCACCAATAAAATATTTATTTGAATTTATCAGTTTAGTAGTCCTTGGTAGCTTAGCTGGATTTCCTCAACTTTGGAATATAATAGTCCAAATTTAAAAAAACTGGATAGAGAGAACTCTTCCTTCCATCCTGGTTCATCAACAGGAGTTGCCTCTTGTACAAGCCAAGTCACTCCAAAACATGAAGATGCTGGACAAAAATATTTTAATTGTGAAATTACACTTCAGTGAATTCCCATACTTTTTTGATGAACAAAACCATACATGAAAAAAAATATTTTCACTAACAAAAGAAACCCCCAGTGATACGCATATACATTTTAACAATTTCGCCAGAGAGATTAAAAGAAATTACCTATACAGACAAAGCAGGACCTCAATTATTAACACGCATTACAATGACATTTCCAACACAATATTCAAACATATTAATTAAGTTAAATACTGGTAAACTAGGTAATTTAACATGATAAACATAGTGACATAAATACAGATCAGGAATGACTAATCTCCTAAACATTCATCATATAGACATAAATCAAATAAGATTTTCTTTTCAGTACTACTGTCACATGAATACACAACCATGCAAACTGAGAACACACAAATTCTGTCGCAACCGATATTGAAAACCAAAATTGTTTGCACCACAAGCCGGCACTGAACTTTGCCATGTGCAACCTAGATAGACGGTGTCCACACTGATTCAGCGATTTGGCTTGATCTAACGATGTATCCGTATTACATGTTTACATTTGGCGAAATTGTGCACAGTGAGAGGGAAGAAGGAACCAAAGAGAACATTTTAGAGTACTCAATTAACTGTAAACTTGGGGACCTACTATATATGGAAGACTTGTCTGCCACATAGACTAAAGATGAGGTAGACATATCTCGCTGGCTGCGCACAACCAATCTATTACGTGTCCCAACATTGAACTGTTTTTCTGCAAATACGACTAGCAGAAACGGCGGGGATTGGATTGGAGGTAGAACACTGTTTAGTAAACGAGTGCTTTGAGATGTTTATATAATTCCTCTAACCAATTTGGAATGCAGTTAGATTAAATTCAAATTGGTGAAAGTATTTTATTAATATAAAACTGTTTGTCTTTTGAAAATTGAATTATAAACAAGCATGTTCATCACTGTCGACCATGGGACTTTATAGTTGTGTTCCTTTGGGTTAGGTTAATGTTAAGTACATGCGCAAGAAGACTGAGGCCATGTCTCAATTTAAAGAATACTTTCTCGAGAGAGCACTCTTTCGCACAACTTGGCGAGAGCATTGCTTCGCGCTCTCTCGTGCTCTTGCTCTGTGTAATTAAGACAACCTCTCTCTCGTTTCTGTCCGACGTCAGGCAAACAGCTGATGCCAAAAGGCGGGAAATTATTTTAAGCTAAATTCGCGATCACGGCTATTGTAAGTAATTTATGTGTGTTCAAAATAATTCACAAATTATTATAGCACCACCAGAAAAATTATTAGTGCATAAAATACTATTATTTTCGTTTTATATTTTACGGCAAGGTTGCAGCAAGGTGACAAAAAACTAGATATAGTCAGAAAATCGTATTAATATTTTTATAAATACATGTTGCGTATTTTGCTGTTTAATACACTTGAAATCATACACTTACAGTTAAAATTCACCGTGGTTTTGGCCCAGAACGCTACTATAACCTTATTTAAACACGGAAATAATGTAAACGAATATGGCGCCTGCGAGAGTGCTAACGAATATACAAGTGTGTCTCGCTCTTTCGCGCTCTCTCCGACGAATTGAGACAATCAAAGAGCGCTCTCTGTGACGTCATCCGCGATTGAGAGAGCACGAGGGAGCGCTTGGGCTAATTGAAACATTGCCTAAGAATCGATTTTCCTTATCTTTAGTCTCTGGTCTGCCAGAAGTAGCAGCCCTTTTCTGACTGGTTCGTTGGAGAACTCTTCGTAAACAGATTCGTCACAATAACGCTGTTAGTTTTTTCTTTAGAGGAAGACACGAGAATTTATGACTTTCTAGAGCAACAGTAAGAGTGGGATGGACCCCTGCGACCAAGGTCAAGAAGCGAGGGTGCGATACGGGTGACAGTAACACGCACGCCTAGTGCCTCATCGCTCCTACGCGCAAGGCGTGCAGTGTTTGCGTCTTAACACTACTGTGCACATCAGATCTTTAACAGCGGGGTTTTTTTTCCACGCGATGAAAGACCACAGATCAAACTACGCCAGTATCTTTGTACTTTTCTTCTGTCGCTCACGAATACCGCATAGGCAAGCTTTAAAAATCCGATATTTAACATTTTCAATAACTTTTTTCTCCAAGAATACACATAATATGACAAAAGTAAAAAAAAAAAAAAATCGAGGCATAGTTAATTGTTTATTATATTTTCTGACATATAGTCGTTTACAGGCCATCTATTTATCGAGATACGCGTATTCGCTGTAACAACTATTTCACAAAAAAATGCGGGGGTCCATACAGACTCATGCCTGGCACTTGTGTTCAGCTCTCTGTGGACTCGGCGGCGTTTCTTAATTTCGGAGTTGTTTCAAATTAAAAACGTGGACTGTGATGATGTGATTTACAATCCTGCACAAGACATTGATGTATATGCTTTTTTGTCGAAAAGTTTACGTATTAGTTCATCGATAATATTAATTCGAGTGGAAGTTGGTTAGCCAGATGGCAATGATGTATAAGTATCTACTTTCTTTTGCTGAGATTACAAAATACTGGATAGCTGTTACAAAATTGTGATTGACTTTTTTTTTTAACTGCGTCATGGCCGCACTTTAGCATTTTAGTTATGTTATATAGTTTTAGTGTGCACAGAGTTATTCTGTTCTTAAAAGTGAAATCCGCAAGAAACCAGAAATGCCCGACAGTGTGGTTTTCAAGGTAGTCTATTCGTTGTTTCTTCACACTTTTTAAATCAAACCTCTGAAGAATAACTATGTATGGCGTGCTTTGTTGTCTCTAAATATATCACAGTGTTTTATACTTGTCAACATAGAAATTAATATTTTTGGTTAAATTTAATTTCGGGTTATATTTTATCTATTCTAATATTTAATATATAATTAATATGAATAAAACAGGGGTAAAATAGGTGTGTTAGTAATGCCTAGTAAGAAAAGTTCTTACGAAAAATGTTGTTAAACTTAGTGCGTACGAATGCGGTGCGTTGTCCTTTGGTGCAATTTTCTAGACTCTCTTAAGCTTCGTTTGTACGAGACGAAGGACTATCCTGGAAGCATAATTCTAGCTTAGCAACGTGGGAAAGCAATGTTATTCAAATTAGAGTTTTTCGTACCTATAAAGTTGTATATTAATGATGAAAATTACGTAATTCACCGTCACTTGCGAGCGTATTTGACACGCAATCAACATACCTGACTTGCATGTAGGTTGTTAATTTGTCACTGACTTTACATGGATAGGGGGAGGGGATAATCTAATGTTTCACTACCACCCTTGTGTAATATATTTTGTTGTAAACGCAAGGACTTGGAATATGTTGCGTGCTGGTAACTTTAGCCATAGTGTGTGCAGACGCGAATTTAAAAGAGGAGGGATGCAGAGGGCACCATAAAATCCGTAAAAACATATTATGGAGTTGGAGACTGCGTGGCTTGAACAAAACGAAAAATAATATCTTTATGATCTACAGTAAGCATTACTCTAAACTACTCTTCACAGGTCCACTGTTTAAATCTTAATAAGGCTTAATTTATTTAAGTTGCTAACTGTCCCGGATTGTGCGGGTCATCTCGTATCCTGGGGCTGAAAGGATTACGCCATATGGACATTGGACGGGATACCATATATCCCGTATCTAAGACTTCGAAAATCAAGTGAATGTCGACAACACAATAATGCAGGTATGTTTGCTCTGATTCTCTAAAGGTGGATTTACGATTGACTTAACAGAGTAAGTTCGCCGTGTGCTTAAGATATGATTCAATGTATTCAAGGGTATTAGTTTATGACTGCCGTGTGCGGGCCTTGACGGATCGTGTGCGTTCTAGGCGTGACTTAATATATCGTTATATTTTACATCTTAAGTACAAGTCAAGACGAAGTGGCCAATCAGAGCATAACAACAGCTGTTGTTGGCGGGAAACTGTGTTTAGAACTTGCATTTAGGTTATGCGGTATTATGAAATAGTATGAAAGTAATTATTTTAATCGAGAGACAGTATCGTCTTAATTTAAAGAATAGTTCATGGTCATGATTTCTTTGATGGAAGAGGTTATTGAATTCGCTTTAACTAATCTTTTCAGATTTATTGATGTAAATGCCTAATGTGTTAGCATCGGTTTTTCCTTCTTTATAGAAGGATTTTAAAACGATTACACAAGCAGTAACCACAAATAATTAAATATATGTAAATTGTTTTCCAGGTTATTTCTGTTGCTTACATATCATGCTATTTTGATTGGCTAGACTTAACAGTTGTTAATTCAATCGAACAGCAAAGCTTCTTATTTTTCTTTTTCCGTGTGCTTATCGAGTCATTAAATACAATTATAAATTATTCAGTCTTAAAAATCGTAAACCCGCCTTAAGTCCTTAACCGAGTGACCATGGATAGTTGGAACTGACGCCGACAGGTGGCGTTCGTCACAAAAGTGCATTCGTGGAAGTAGCGCTTGCCGAGATGCGTAACTTTGCTTCCAAAGAATGTCGGCGTCGTCTGTTTTAAAGCTGGTAAACTCAGACATTCAGCTCACGTTGAACTATGACTATACATGCAGTCAATATTCTATTATTTTATACGTCGAGAGAAAATGTTAACTGCTGTGTGATACCGACTTTTGCACATTACATTTTATGGTACCTGGACTCGCCGATTCTCTATATGATATGCAGATTGCTGATAGTATTAAAATTATTATTTTTATGACAGTTTTCGTTAATCATTTAATTGTGTTCAGATGTGCGTCGAATTGTCGGAGGTAAAAACTGGTAACCCTCTATTGCATTTAAACAAAGCTTAATTTGTTTGATATATTTTTACAAGGTTATGACTTTTGTTGTAGTAGGGTTGGCAACGAGCAAGGGAAAACATGCATATTGCATAACGACAAACCAGTGTGTGTTGTTTTCCCATTCGGTACGCATGTGCTCCTTCCTCAGTTAATAAATTCGTACTTCTGGTACCGTATCTTCTGGATTAGTGTACGGCGTTGTGTCACGATGCTGCATGGAGTACGTTTCTAAAATCAAGTTCTATTGCGTAAATGTTTTTATATTTAGAAATTACAGATGTCTGGCGTTTTGTTAGTTTTCTAGGCCAGCAAGTTTTACTGCATTCGCATTGATACGTCGACGTTGGAGCTGCAACGGAACATTGGTTTCACTATTTCGGCGCTAGAGCGCAGCAACGTATAGCTTTCACTGCGCGTGTTCCTAGATCCTGTGTTTGTCGAGCTTTCGCGAAGATACTATGGCTGTGTAACGTCATTTCCTTAGCAACGGGATGTTGTAGCGAAAATACTTGTGTGCCGAATATATATATATATATATATATATATATATACACACACACACACACACGCACACACACACACGCACACATACCCAAAGAAAGCTATTTGTGCTCCCGGCAAAATTAGTTGTATAAATTCGAGACTATCTAGCGCTCTCCAAGATTTTATTTCCAGGAAAAGTTGGACGACCTGTTACGGGCACTTTGAACTTAAAATAGTTACATTCCAAAGCAGTAAACAGGAAATTTTACTGACTTGTGATAGCTAATATCGGTATGTTAACCGGACGGCTGTACTAAAGCCGTGCTTTCATTCGTTATTTCAAAATTTTAGGGTCGGAATTTTGGATGTTGAATTTGAACGCCACTGAGTACCGCTACTAATATTCTGTTTAGGAACTTCATTTAAGAATATTTGGGTGTCCGAGTATTAAAAGAAAATACATTAATTTTTAGCAGCTTAATTGCAAAGCATTGTAGAATTTTTTATTTACGTGCTTCGTTGAAAGGAAACCGCCCATAAAATGCGGCACGAAACATTGTACAGAGGAAATGAGCTACGAATTAAATAAGGCATTGATGATTCATTGTTGGTGGTTTGAATTTGCGTAACTTGTATGAAAACAGTCTGGAAGTAAGGTGTAAACAGCTGCATATCTTTTTGCGAAGGTTTTTAGGGATTTAGCATGCTTCTCCATCTCCGTAAATTTGCTCCCGAAATCCCAACATATATGACCGTAATGTGCTCTCATAATATATTTAGTGCCTTGCGTAATGGATTCAAACACGGCTAAGTTCGTAGCTTTCCCGGGACCCGAACCTGGAACTGGTGGGCGCAAATTGTTGCGAGCCAAGATTTTAAGAGGATTCATCACGTGCATGCAGAATATTTCTTCTTGGGCTCGACGCTGAGCTGGAATATTTTGGCTTATTTCTGTGGATGTTGTGTTTAAAGTCACCAGTTCATCATTAGGTATCGCTCCCTTTAGTTTCGCCTTCTTCAATGGTTTGCAACTTGTTCCTTCCGCCAAGGAGACACCTCCCATTACTCATTACTCCACCAAAGAAACATGCAGAGTCCTTGTAATATTTTCTTTCCTCAAACATTTCGGTAATAACATTCAGGAATAAATAAAGGTATATAACTATAGAAAAACAATGCTGCTAGAAAGTTCATTTCATGAAATACCAAAGTCGAACTTGCAAAGTTAATGTAGAACATGCCCCTAAAATAATTTTCATTACAAATACAAATAATTTACTTATTAAAATTAAAGGCGTCTCGTCACTGAAGCCATTAATTGAAGTATATTCTTTATATTGGAACCTGAAAAATATCCTTGCGTGAAATATTATATACACCATTGCACAAGTCGCAAGTGTGTGCTGTTCTCAATTTAGGTACATGCGATGGATCCTGTTAAATGCAAGAATGCATCTGTTGCGTCCGTTAAGCTTGACCTTATCGTCTCTTCAGAACTCGCAAATCCTGAACCTAATATACAACGAGGGGGTGGACTTGGTATTGCTCCAAATGTGTGTGTTGAACGTAGTCTCTTCTACGACTCGTGTACAGTGCCCGCTAGCTTAAGGGTGTTGGGTTAGGGGGGCGGGGGAGGCGAGCGAGCAAAGTGCGTAATAATAGTAATATTTCCACTTTGAATGACTGTTCCAACTTATGACTATGTTTTGGTTTATGGGTATACTAATTGTCTGTGCCTTGATAGAATCCTTCAATGTTGCCACCCGCCAACTAATGTGGTGGGCACTGTACCAGTTCGTTACTCCGCATTTCTTATGTATGTGCACATGAGTGCACGGCAGGAGTATGTCAGTTAATTTTTGCCCCTTCAAAAGTTCGAGATCCGTATAGCAGTGATCTGCACCGAGGGGCTCAAAACTACGGGAACGCCATATTGTAGTGGGCTTTTAACCTCTTTGTTCCCAAGTTGGTGCTAGTAAAAAGGTTGGTAATAACAGTGGTAGTAGGTATTATACGTATGGAAGTATCGACCTTGATCGCGTGTTGGGTTGCAGTGTCAGCTTACGGTACTCGGGTTCGTGTGTTCGAACCCCACGTAATTCAACGTCACCTATGTGTTTTTATTGAACATTAAATGAGTCAAATTTACATTTATACAATTGTGGATAGGTGTTACTTAAGCGTTGGTTTCGGAGGGGGTATAGTAGGCTACCCATAGGCTATTCATGGTAAAATGAGCACTTTTGGTAGCATTGCTTAATATCTACTTGTATGTACGTTATGTATTCTTCTGCCTCGTGTAAGAATGTCATATTGTCATTGGCCTCATCACTATGCGTCGGTAAAGTGAAAATGGAAAATTATTTAAAAAGTAAACATTTAACAAATCTGCTAATTTTATACTTCAGTGCATTAAAAAAAAACAAGAAAAGAAAGAAATGATTTAAGTAATCACAAATGGTCATCTTACACTTTTTATTCGACTTAAGATACGGAACTACACTATCTACCAAAAAGTAATTGGGCACCTGCCCACAATGTTTGCTCGCGGTGGTTGTCACCCTGTTAGAATCTCGTAGGACCACTTGCGGCTATATCAGCAGCCACCCTGTCTGGCATGTTCGCTACGAGTGTGCGCAGGACATCCACAGGGATCTGTCGCCATTCCTCTTGCAACAATTCCATGAGTTGAACAATGGATTTTGGCCGCGCCTGACGAGCCCTCACCCGGCGATCCAATTCGTCCTAAAGATGTTCTATAGGGTTGAGGTCGGGGCTCTGGGCGGGCCAGTCCAATCGGCGAACATTGTTGTCGACGTACCACTGCATAGTAGCTCTTGAAACACGGCACCTGGCATTGTCATCCAGGAAGTAACATTGGTCCATTCCGTAAAAACGCTACAATGTTGGGAGGAGCATTTCATTATACAAAATGCTACAATAGGCCTCTTGTGTTCATGCTACCACGGACAAACACCAGCGGTCCTACGCCGAAGGCCGTGAAACACAAGTCAACTGATGTATTGAATTACGTATCTTCATGGATGCCCAATTACTTTTTGGTAGATAGTGTACTTCTCATCCACCGTCACCAACTTTACTGGGCGCATGTCACTCAGTTAAAATATATATGCAGGCAGGGGCAGTGATTTTTTTTTTAAGGTTGATTTCAAAAGTGCGCACTTTATCGTGAACAGCCTTTATCAAAGTGGCGGCGATTCGAATGGGGTTCATACGCAACTGTCATCCGTGGAACCATGTTTTGAAAGTAGACCTTCAGATGGAGTAGCTACGTAATGTAACACAAGGGACAAGGGAGCACCCTGAAACAACCCACAGGCAGAGTGTGTCAAGTTCCCCGCGCAAAGAACACGTGAACTCGGCCGTGGTGGTCATTTACGCGTGGAGCCGGACTTGTTCGCCCTTCCTCAATTGCGCCGAGTCCCCGCGGACGGCAAAACCTGCGATCCGGCCGGGTGGTGTTTGTCCGGACCAAATTGTTTCCTATGTGCGTTCTCGACGGGGCCATCCATTTCCTTCATTCCCTCTTAGCTTTCCCCCCTGTATATCCATTCCCTCTTAGCTTTCCCCCCTGTATATCCATTCCTTCTAGCCATATCGGTCTCCTCCCCTTCTCCTACTACTTCATGTGATCAGTCCGTGAACGTATGAGGACGTAGTGTGCCGTATATCTTGGATCGCAGCTTCTTGCTCACGCGCGTGATGCGAGGAGAGAGACGGAAAAGCGCTTGCCCACCTGGCGGCTTGAACTAAGTTGCACACGCACGCTACAACTATGGAATATATTACCAATACAAACACACACACACGCACATGCTTAAGTCGATTTGTAAATCAAGCAGTTAAAATCAAAGTGTATTGTCTGAGCGTATTTTATAATGCGCCTAGCAAGTTATCGTAGAAAAATTCAGGGTGAACAACAAATGAAAAAAATACCTAAAAAAAAAGCTCCGTGCTTTCAGCTATAGAGAAAATAAATTTATTTTCCTCTTCCCTTTCGGTTGATCATTTTTGCAATTGGGGGAACGGTGCTTTTTTTTTTAAGGGAAAAAGCGGGAAATATTGAGGGAATGAAGGGAATTTTTTTTAGGGAAAATGGCAGATTTTGTGGGAGGAGGGACATTTTGAGGGGAAAATGGCTGCCGGGGGATACCGAAATGACACAAGCATTAACAACTCCGTGCTCCGATCGCGGATCCCGTTGTCCCAACTCATCATAATCCTTCCACTAGCATAGTTAATTATAAGCGCAAATGTAAAATAATACATTTAGTACTATCCTGCGCCCTTATCGCTGTATTGATTTTGTGCTTCAGTAACACAAGCAACCTCCCATTAGCTAAATAAAAATCCATATCATCTCACTGTTGGCTCGGGTAATGGACACCCAAAGGATAAAGTTAACGGATCATGTTTGTTCACTTTGGCATTTAGTATCATGTAGGGCTATTATAGCCCAAATAAATAAATAACGTAGAAATTTTCGTTTAGATGTATATAGTTAATCTCATCTCAAAATTATAACTTCGAAAACGTCAATATTATAATATATTTGATGTGGAAACGTAGTTAATAACTAGAGTATTGTCTAAATTGGAATATTCTTTACAACACAATGCCGTTCATATAGCTAAGCCCTACATAAACCTACGATACACTGTCGGATATTTAGGCATCATGTTATTATTGCGATATTAAATGAAAATCTGTGAAGCTACTGGATTTCACTAACTGAAGATTGATTCGTTTTGAATGCTGTGCCGACAGAGAAAGCAAATAACGCGAACAGGCGGGACAGTACAGTATGCCGCTTTAGGCTGCATAGAAAGTTGTATACAAATTTAAAGCAGGGCCCGGCAGCATATTTTTTTAATAGCAGATATCCATTCTCGTAAATAGCGGCTGTGTGTTAAAGGAGACTTACGGCTTTATTTTCCCTTAAATTATTCGTGAAGGTACCTGCGTCCCTAGCGAAATAGCTTCCACCGGTACTTTTGCGATTATATTCTGCGTGTATTGTTAACATGGTTCAAAGAAGTCTTGAAACGTATGTCGTCTGAATTCATGTATTATTCATATTCATACTATACCGTTTCTTAGAAGGGTTTCTCAGAATCTTTTCTCGTAACGAAACATGCATTTTTGAAAATTTGAATTGAAGGTCGCGGTGGCTGAGCGGTTAGTCTGCTCGCCTCCCACCATGGCGAACCAGGTTCAATCTCCGGCCTGGTCACTCCTGGATTTTCGCACGTGGGAATCGTGCCGGACGGCGGGTTTCCTCGGAGATCTCCCGTTTCCACCGCCCTTTCATTCCGGTGCTGCTTCATACTCTCCTCAATCACCCTCATCTGCTCTCAAGACGTCGCTAAGAGCCGCTCAAATCTCTTCACTCACTCACTCACTCACTGATTAACGTGCTCGGCTGAGCTGCTGGTAAGTTTCTCACAGCACGTACAGTATGTTTACTTTGCGCAATATTGTGAACATTGTGTGTTTCTGTGCCGTGGCGTGCTTGAATGTGTTCTGGTGAATTTAAATCTGTATCTTCAAGGCGGCTATTCCTGGTGTTGGGGTACTTTTATATGGGCCTTTTTGAGAAGAAAATGGAGGGAGGTTAGATAATAAAGGTTACCTGGACATATAAAAGTTAGTGTTTTACAGTCCGTAAATTCCAATAACGCATTCGAAATGGGGTACATTTGCCGTTGTCTTTGAAATTTTATACGGACAGGGCCGGAAAATTCCAAGTAAAATACTAGTAACATTTTTCCCCAGTTGAATAAAATTTCGAAAAGTTGAAGATTAAAAATTTTTGAAAGTTTTGTACGGAATTGAGTCCATTGCCTATACGTGTTTTCGCAACGCCAGTGCCCGGACATTACAATAATTTAGCGATGAATAATTGAACGAGGAGCATCTCTTTACGTAAATAATACTTTATTATTGCAAGCAGGAGTGGGTCGCTCTTGCCGTTTGCGATTTGCATAATGAGGAAGTTTCTCCCCGTGGGGATTTGCTTTGGAGTCGGGCGCAAAGTTTTCCCATTTCGCGTTCCATTTCTCGAACAGGCAGTGACGGTCTCGGGCAGCCTTGAGGTGCGGAAACAGGATAATTCGTCCCGTTAAAAGGACTTTTATTTGCTTCCCAGCCCCAAGGATTTGGTGTTTTTCTTGGTTGAAGAGGGAGGTCATGACATGGCGTAGCCTCCAAACAGCGTAGATGCTCAGTCGTATAGTTGTAATTTTAAAAAATACTTTGTATTTTAGCGGTGTCTGCTTACGAATAGTGTTTAAGAAATTTTTGTTCGTTTCGGAATATTATTTTTTTCTGTTTCCATCTGTAACGTGCTATTTATTTTTAATTTGAAAAGGGCTAATAAAAGTATTTAACACATATCTTAAGTTATGAAACATCTTAAATAGGCTGCTTAACATAGCACACAAATATTTAGAACAATTTTGCCTTTATTATTGCACCACAAAATGACACCACTGAAAGTTCTATGAGGAGAGAGAGAGAGAGAGGAGAGAGAGAGGAGAGAGAGAGAGAGAGAGAGAGAGAGAGAGAGAGAGAGAGAGAGAGAGAGAGAGAGAGAGAGAGAGAGAGAGAGAGAGAGAGAGAGGAGAGAGGAGAGAGAGAGAGAGAGAGAGAGAGAGAGACACACACACACACACACACACAGAGACTGCACTGCTGCCAAGTTATTCCCTTACGTTTGAAGGCAACCAGGCATTTGGTGCGTGTACCTTACTTCGCCTTTAGTGGTCCCACGCTTTTAGGCCCCGAGCACACAAAATACCTCCAAACCTCCAAAGAACTCTCCGTAGTGTGTTTGAGGTATATCTGAACGCAAACCGGAAATAACACGAAAGGCATTGCGACGAGTGTTCTGTTTTATACACGCCCATGTCGAAATTTCATAATGCCGCAGGATGTTTTGATTTATTTTTTCTAGCGTACTTTGAACAGCAGTCTTGAGGTTCGAGGTCGGGGCGGATCATAGGGGAGCGCCCATGGAAACACATTTCGTTAACCTAATGTATTTTCCATTATCAGTTGAAATACCCGTTTTAAATATTTACCTGAAATAAAAGAACTGACTGTAAAGGAACAAGTGTGGCGATGCTATAAATTATTTTAGTTTTTATGTTATAGAATTGCAATTTTACACCCGCTGCACGGTAACACCGATCGATGGCAACCACGCATCACGGACCTTGTTGAAGTCAGTTGTTTATGTAAGTTGTAGTAATCACCATTTGATTATAACTCTTTATCTTGATTACTGTGCGATGTCCCTTCCGGTGGAACTCGGTTCACACACTGGCATCAGCGATATAGCGTATTAATTATTGTAATGTATATTTAATTGTCCCTGATTGCCTAGTACTAACGAACACGTGCAACACGACCAGGTATGCTTGTTTGCAAGATCCAATACTCAATACACATTTATTGTCGTTCAATTGCGTTTACAATAAACACGTTCCAGATTGCATTTAAATACATATGTCTTATATAATGACTTAGGTACTCTTGTTACCTTGCCTTAATTTAAATTTGTAAAACAAAATCCTCCTTCCACAGCAGATGGCCTGGAGCAAGAGGAGGGACAGACGGGCGAGTGTCTCTCTCGCTGCCTGGACCACACATGTGCAGCCGGAAATGCCCGGCCGCTCTTCATAGTTTTACCAGCTGTCTGTTACATAACAGAATCTTATCATGAATACACTTGCTACAGTATGAATGAAATTACTATATTCGGACAATTTCTGACAGAAGACCAGATGACAAAAATAATATCAAACAAGCATTTGAAGTGAGCATTATCAGTTAAAAGTGTATGTTATACATTAAACATACGTAATACAATGTATGGTCACCATAACAGTCTTTAGCTTTTGTAATAATTTGCATCTTGAAACGTGTCTCAAATAATGCATTTGTGAATATCGTTGTCTGTTTAATATATGTTCGTAGTTTGTATTCATCCTCGTTTAGTTTTAAATTTTGTTTAGTTTAACTTTATTTAGGTTTAGAAGAATACCGGCACGGTTGTTGCAAATATTTCCCATTTACTCGTCAAGTAGATTGCAATCTAAGGCGAGATATTTGTTCGTTTCGGTTATTGGAGGGCATCAAAAATATTTCATTGGTATTTTTTTTAGAACACGCAATTTGCATCACACAATGAAAATAAAGGCGAGAGGACCTCGTGGTTGCTGAATATTGAGCGGTTGCTCTCTGCCCGTGTATGTGTGCATGTGCGCACGCTATCACGCGATTCGTTGGCTTTGAAGGGCGGTGAACGACGAGTCGTTATGGCCCAGTGTTATCCGCCCCCTTTTTACCCGTTGCTCCCTTACCTTAAGCTGTTTTTTTTTTTACCACTGGCAGCCGCGATGACGGTCTATTGTTGGCAGCTGAGCGAATATTCGCGTTCCCGAGAGAAACCATGGCGGTAATAGATTTGCCCTGATGACTGAATCGATCAAAAAAGCGGCTGCTGCTGCAAAATGTGGTTTGCTTATTGAAACATTTTTTTTAGGGCGAGGTAAACGTTTGAGGGGTGGGGGATAACCCCCCAAAATTCTATTATTCCTCCGATTTGGAGACTGATTACCGTTGCAGATTTGTCGTGTGCCGGTAGCTGAATGAGGTCGTGAACCAAGATCAGTTTTCGTGGTGGCAGTTGTTCACGTTTAGCCACGAAATGTTTAAGTTGCTCGAGGCATAGTTATGATGTGCGTAGTTTCCTGTTAGGCGTGTGCAGGGGGTGCAGCTGCACCAGACACTCCCCTCCCCCCCCCGCCACCAAAATTGCATCTTGTCAATAAGAAATTAAAAGATAATCTTGTCAACATCGTATTTTTACCTCACTGTTTATATCTCCTAAAAGACCACTAAATTAAAATTAATAGACAAGTTGTTTTAGAACATCAAGTAGTGTCATGTTTTTAAATTGTGTTCAATTTCTCAAGAATTTATACTCACAGAAAAAGAAATAAGAATTTTTCGAGCTATCTTGCGACATATCTTGAAGCCAGTGACATAGAATTGCAATCTTATAATGGATATTTTCGTTGAATAGATTATTTTGCTAATTTCTCTATTACAAAAACATTCAAATTTGGCTTTGGATAATTAATTGTGTGGCAACCGCTTTAGTCAGGTGTTCGAAAAAATTGACTGGTCTTTCATTTAAAAAAAAAAAAAAAAAAAAGGAAAATCATGAGCTAACGTATAACAGCTTGGCTGGAAATAGCGCAAGCGCTAAGGTAGACCAAGGCATCGCCTCTAAGCGTAGATCAATAATGTTCCTGACTTTCAACCATGACATTACAGTATTTACTTACTGTATACTGCGCTCATAATCTAAATGACATTAACTCCAGTTGATACACTTTTGCTCACAATTTTCATATGAATACCTTTAGACTGCTTTGAAGGCAGTTAGGACAGTGAAAAGTAATAAATATACAGCATGGAACATATGAAAATCACAAACTAGTACAGAAAGGATTTACAGCTTTCTGATTTAAAGATTTACTGTACAACAGTACAGACTTTCTGTTAGTTCACCTTAACTCCAAAGAAATGAGCGAACAGTTTAGTCATGGGTTTTTAGCATTTACGCTCACAAAATATACAATATTTAACACAAAACGTGTATTACACTATTAATACAACATATGATTGCACACACACTTGTGTTGATTAAACAGACAAGATTTGTACATGTAAATGTTATTTCACAGGAGCCTCAAGTTATATTCGTTCCTTCATAACTCAGCCAATTGGGAACTTCACATCTGGTAACTGTGCACTAGGTCAGGCACATATGAAACCTCAATATCGGTCCAAAATATAAGTCGATTCTTAGGCATCAAAGGAAAAAGTTTCTTTATAATGTCTTATTTCTTCCCTCGTGGTGTGCCACACTGTCTTGTGCATCTTTCAACAGCTGGAAACCCACATTTTGGAGTCTTAGCACTAAGAAAGTCCAGTTCAATAGGATCACCATCAAAACTTGTTTTATAGGTCAAAACAAATTGACCTCTTCTTGCCACAATGTGTATCATTTGGTTTAAATATGGTCTTGGTTTTATTTTATTTATTTTCTGGACGGAAATATGATTTTTCTAGTTGATAGTCACCAATTTGCATCCTTACGGCCGATACGTTTCTGGAATTTGCCTTCTCAACAGTGTCCTAGAAATCATCAAAGTCATACACATTCTTTTTTTCTTCAGAGAGAGAGAGAGAGAGAGCTCAACCTGATGGAAGGAATCAGCTGACATGAAGGTATGCCCTTTTTCAAAATAATTCAGCTGTATCTCTTCAGTAGCAACTTAGTCTGAATCTATCAGGTATGTAACGAAGCTCAGCAGTGCCCAGTTTTGTTTTGTGCCGCGCAGTTGTCGAGCCACAAAATAATCTCCTTTTTGTCCCTTTTCTTTAAAAATAACATGAAAAATGCACAGAGATCAGGTCTTCTTGTTTTCTACATGCTATAGCTTCATGCCAGATGACAGCTATTGACTTTCCATTATCATCATTATTTGTTCCACTGAGAGGAACAAAACTTTCATTGAAGGTAATTATGCGCCTAGTAAACATCACAGTTTTCAATGTATCCATTCTTGGAAGCATGATGACCTTCTGAAGATCAGCGGAATAATATGAGGTGTCTTGATCAATTTTGCTGATGTTTACATACCTTTTATATTCATCACAAGCTTGTTTTGCCCTTTCCAGATGTACCAGAATACTATGACAATCCTCACATTTAGGATCTTTCTCTGTTGCATGCTCTGGATCTTTCTGAGCAAAACGGATGCATTCTTCACATTGTTCTTGCCAAGTTTGGTGAAGGATATATTCGTGGAATTGACAACATTTCTGTACGTATCGTAGGAACACTTCATGTTTGGATTTCTTATTAAGAAGTCATTGTGGATGTTCACCAAAGTTATATCACTTGGTAGGTATCTGCGGTTTGGTGCATGCTCGCGTCTGTAGTGGGACACACAAGGATTACAAGACTCAATATGCGTCCTAATAGCATCTCTATCTATCCGAATAGGTGTTTTGCAGCCTCGCATATCTTTAGGGGGTGTAATTGAATCCTGTGAAGAGAGTGCACTATGGAGTGCAACGTCATAATTTTTTGTGAAGCCAAGAGCAGTCAAAATAAAGGTTTCGCACACACCATGTTTTTGGCCATTCTCATCGGAGTAGTAAAACGAATGGTTTCGTTTGTGATCATCTAAACCCCTTCTTCGTTTGACAGGTTGTTTCTGTGTATTAGATAATATAAACATGCGGCGTTTATTAGTTTGCATGCTCCAAAATTGATTATTGACAGAGAGTCTTTGATTTTCATTCATTTTGGTATGCATTTTTTCCGGCATGTTTCCGTGCGTGGGGGCTTCACATTGTGTTTTGCTTTATTATTATTATCAATCTTAAGCTTTTTACGATCACCAGTTGCAAGTGATTTTGCCTTACTCTTTCCCGGAAAACCTTTCTTGGTTAACATAGAATCGTTTGGATTACTCAAATCATTTACATTTGACTGATTTCGACATTCAACAATGGTAGCAAAACATTATTTATTACTGTTTCTTGTAGTGTAGCTTGAATGCTAACCCCACAAGAATCATGGGCGTTGGAGCTACAAGTAAGTTCAAGATAATGTATGTTTTCATCATTAACCGCAAAACTTATGCTTTCCTCTATGCGGGTGGCATGCGGTGCATGCAAGATACTTTGTGGTTCAACAAATACATGTGTTTATCTATCGCCACATTCCAGACAATCTGGGTTAACTTCATTTGAAAATGAATTAATTTACTCAACTGGTGGCGGTGTTTCAGTTACATGTACGAAAGGAGAATTGTCCGATATTCGCACAGCTAGCTCTAAAATCCTTCCAACTCTGGTGTTGCTATTAAACATGCTTCTCGGAGCACATCATAGATTTTCCCACAACTACAATAAAATTTCACAGACCCAGCGCTCTGCAGCAGGCGCACTTCCTTAGTTCTTCGTTTCTCGACTTGATGTTTTATATGTTGGTGAAAAACAGACGTTAATCTACCAACATAATAAAACAGAACACCTCAGCTCACTACCAATTTCATACCAAAACCTCTATGTACACAATATTTGGATGCTCCATAAAACATATAACTGCAAGTCCGTTTTCTAAAACGAAATGTCTTAACTCCTTATAATAAATTAGATAACCTCAAGTACATATGTGTTATGGCTTTTTAAACTCGTAATAGCGTAACATATCTGGAGATACGCCAAATTTAATTTCACTATAGCCCAGAAATATGTGAAATACAGTATTTTTACTCTGGAATATGATGTATGACGTCCTCAGAACGAAGAACATCACCGCAACTCAATTTACGAAAAAAATTGGAGCTAAGGTCATTTTTTTATGAGGGCAGTATAGTAAAGATAAAGGTGTGTTGCATTCTTTCTCATGCTTGTATTCAGTAACGAAATAATCGAGTGAACCTTCCAGGAAGTATTGATCGGGAGGGGAAAAAAAAAACTTGGTTTAAGAGCGTGAAAAAATTCTTAAATACTGCTCGTAAGAAAACGCTTCCCAGAAATTGTAGCATTCATTTATCATAATTTTATCTTTTTTTTTTGCTGAAACTCGGCACATCGCTCAGCTGTCTTAATAATTGGGAACATTATTATAATTATTATTATAAATGGCCTTGCTGCGCTGCCCACGGGTCGTAATCCGAGTCCGCAGTTTATGGACGGAAGGGCGAGGAAGCCAAGAGGCGTATATTTGGTATCGTGCCAAATTCCTGCGACGACATCCTCGCCGTTCGCGGTTTTCGTCGCTCGCGAGTCCGCCATTTTACGACCACCTTTTCGCAATTTCACACCCACAGTCTGTTATGGCGCAAGGCACTTTTTGCTGCACTTATGAAAGCAATGCAGTAACCTTTCCCAAGTAGTGTAACTTTCTCCAACAGCTGTCTGTAGTGAAAACTTCTTAAAAAAAAAAAAACCAAAAAACAGTGAACTTAGTGGTTGGTTGATATTCAGTTAAAAGGCGGTAGGATTAGACAGGGTTATTCTTCTTATCTTTAGCGTTGCCTTTCGCATTGTCAAGATAATATACCATTCAGTACTAAATATTTAGAGGAAATTTATGACGCTTGAAAAATCCCCGTTACATCAGGTAGTCAAACACGGGATCTTTATTTAGGCCATTAATCATTCATCCTGCCATGGGTAAAATAGTATGCTTTCCAAACTGTGACTGAAATTTTAATTGAGTTTAAATAAGTCATATTGTTTGTTTGCTTTATACATTTCTCCGTAAAATTTGTGGATATATAGTAATGTTATATTTCGGTTTTACACAAACATTTTTTATCAGATGTATAGAAATACGTATTTGTTTTGTAAAGCTTGTTGCACGATGCGCGGATGCGTAAGAAAAACCTTATACCTAACACGTGAATAAAATGAGCTAAACGAACCACAGGGTGAAATTGTCACTCTTTAGTACACTAAACGTAACGATATACAACCTATGAAATAAAAAACACAATTTCTTGGTTAATTAACAACACAAGCTTCATAAAATACCTCAATTTGAATATCTAAATAATAGTTAATATGAGATTGAACATTAAGCGTTATGCATGATCGTATCCGAGTCCGTATAGTTGTAGAACTGGCCGAATCAGTGGCATTTTCATATCGAGATAGTTTGAAACATTATGGGACATCAGACAAAGAATCTGCTTTGTCCTTGACGTCTTCTTTCTTCTTACCCATTTGCTTTTTGTTGCTAAAAGATCAGACTTCGTAAACTAAAGTCTCAGTAGTGCAGTCGTACAGTATGGCTGGAAAGTGAAATCAACTGAATTTCTGTACAGTGTACAACAGTGATTTCAGATTTTTAGGAAGTTTTGAATTGCTCCCACCTTCCTTGCTTTAGTCTACAGGTTGGGTTTTAACACTACTGACAAACTTCGGTACACGACTCCTCATAAATAATAGGTGTTTGTGTGTGTATATATATAATATACACGACCTATATATAGCCTACATAACTGCGAACGATTTAGTGGATACTGTCACCACAACCATGCCTTAAGTTAGGTGTACCCCTAAGTCATATTTTGCAAGTATCTGTCGATGACTCCAATGCGATTTTGAAATTTTTAGGTAATTTCAAGACAGTAATAAAAATATACTAGATGAAAATAAAAGAGGGAATGTTTGAACTTAGTTTCACCAAGGTGAAGCAAGCCTTGACAGATAAACTACTACTACCAAAGTTGTAGTTTCTTTTATCCATTTCCCTACAGTTAGAGCCATTTATAACGAAATTTCAGTCAAATGGCCCATTGTTTCCCTTGCTTTATCAGGATACTCTGTTTTTTGCTTGGCATTGATGGTCGGGTTTTCGAGAAAGTGTTTAGAAGGTGTCAAGTCAGGCACACAGCTTACAAACATCAATGTTTATGATATAGGCTTTTTGAAACCTCTTAATTTGTATATAGGGTTTGGTGCCAAAGCTGCTTGCAGTGACTTTGGAGGTAGAAGTATTAACATTCAGAAATGAATGCAAAGGTTACCTGCAACAACGTTTTTTTAAACTAGTTGCAAAGTGTCCACTAAGGAGTAAAGTTGTGAAAGGAGCCTCTTGTTTGTCTCCTGAAATCATTAGAAGCAGCATGTTGAGGAATTCGCGTATCAACACTGCTTTTGGAAATATTTGGGCCAAATAAACACATGGCACAGTATGTAGTAGATTGCTTGAAGCGTGATTATTTGCCGTTTTGTGAAAATGCAGCTGTAACAGAGGCAGCAGAAAAATTTTACTGGAAGTCATAAAAATTGGATGCTTGTATTTTGGGCCTGATTTCTTTGACAAAAATTGACAGTCCAGAGCTGTTAAAATTTTCTAAAAAGTCTTGGTAATGTTTCATGGAAATGATTCCGTCGGTAGTGGTTTTTCTGGAAACAAAGAGTGTGATAGAGAACCTGACAGAAGCATAATTTATAGCACAGATGTGTGTGTACGATGTCATTCATTGAGAAGGTGGCGTAGAGAATATTGCTGTTACGAAGGGCATGATCGTTTGTGAGAAATGCCTCTGCAAAGAGGCAAGACGCATTGAGAAAGAAAAGCCTGAAGAAAATTTAAGTAGAAGCAAAGAAGAGATCGCTGTATGAAATGAAAGAATCCCAAGCCATCAAACGTAGGATGCGTGAGAAACATATAGAAGAAATTAACATTGTAGAGGAGAAGATGCAAGTCTTTAAAAAAAAAAAAAAACAGGCTTAAAATGTTAAACACAAACCAACATTTTTCTAAAAATATGTAATTTAGGACTTGTGATTTAAAATAAATATTTGTGTTTCATAGTTGAGATTATTGCTGTTCAATGTCATCTATATTTTAAAGTTTTCAGTGTTTGTGTGACAAGTATTTTGGGTTATTGCTGAGTGTTGTTTGATGTGGAAAGTGCTATAGGATACTTTACTTAATTTGGTCGTCAATCATGAAACTGATACTGGGGTCTTATTCTGGCAAATGGAAATTAAGTGAATTGTCGAGGAGCGACAAGTTTTGTTTATGTTGAGTGTATTTATGCCGTAAGCAATATCTTTAATGCGACAGATTATTTTTTTCACGTATTCTGTTAGTATCTTTTTCCTAGAAATACTGTTTATGGAACAGTATCGGGGTAAATTGTGTATATACAAAATACTGAAGTGAAATATTTTTGTCGTTTAATTATAAGTATTAAAAAAATTCATGCAAGGGTCCCCTAAAAGTTTTTAATTTGTCCCCAAAAGGTCACTAAATTTCACTTGTGTCTGTACACACTCTGATTTTGAGTGAAGCGACATCTGCTTCAATTTTCTGGGGTATAATCGAAAGTGGTTCAGTACTATCCATACTTAGTGTGGAGATTGAATCCAAATGACATATACAATCATGGAAATAAGTATTCATACACCACAATGTAGAAAATTACACTATTCGTACCATTAAGGAAAAACAGAAACTCGTCGAATTTTTAACATGTATGCATTCTACATTCAAAACTGTAGTTAAGCATGTAAACACAGACACACACATACACACACAGACGCACACAGCTATGGCGTTTAAAACTATGCGCGCACAGTTTGAAAACCACTCGAGGTGGGTCGGAGTGGAGCCGACCTGCAGGCAACGATAGTCCCCCAATCTTCGCGTGCGACGACAAACAGCTGATTACAGTGCATAAACAAACAAGGAGAGATGTGAAGCATGGCCCGCCTTTACAGGAGCTGATCGAAGTGATATACTCAGATTGCAAGCAGGCGCGCGGCCAACCATATCGTTTGTTTATTGAACGTCAAGGCCAAGGCAGGCAGCAAGAATTCTCGCAGTCAAATCTTCTCAGAGCGCCTCGGCAACTAGATGAGGTGTTCCGCTAGTCAACAATGAAACAATCATGTCCGGGAGAAGACCGTCCGGCTTGGCTTTGTCCCGCTCCTATCCGTATTTGGAAGAAAATACTCACGAACAATAGCAGGGGAAATTAAATTATTAACTAGCTAAGCAGTGCTTACTCGACGTAAAATACAAGCAAAGCTCGTGTAAGATTGCACTTTCGTACTAAATCTCATGCGAGAATATCTCGTGAATGGCAGGTTTCGTACGTACTCAGGGGATAGAGCATTTCTTATTTTCAGGAGAGTTTTGCACGAAACGAGTGATTCTGTCGGTCATTCTCTGCTGCTGAAATGACCACACCCATATATCAACCCGATGTAGGATTAGAGGACTCGGGTGAAAAATATTCATTATGAATAACTCTTGAAAATTGAGTTTTGGAAATAGTGGAGTTTAGGTAGTATTGTTAGACTGTTGAACGAGTGAATTATAAAAGGTCGCGCGTACATGATATTTAATTAAAAAAAAAAAAAAAAAAAAACCTTTGCTAGTTAAGATACTCCGAGACCATCAACTTTAAATCATGCAAGAAGGTATGCTGCAAGTTTGATCTGTGAACTAGTTTCTCATGAGATTCTCCTGATATTATCGCATGAAATCATTCATACGATGCCTCGTACGAAGTCCATTTTGTGTCTTGTAAAAGCAGATTTAAGAGAAAAAAATTGATGAAATCACACCTGATGGTGACAGTGAACCAGTGTAAGCATCCATTTGATAAATATATTGTTGACGAAATGACGGTTGAATTGATGCGCGTTGTTTATCATTAATTTATAATCGAAGTGAACCGAATAATCCCATTGAATTAAAACGCAGCGGTTTATTGCAAATCTGGAAAACGCTTTTTAAATTCTAGTAACCTGAACCGCGTTGAGTAATTTACATATTTACATACATTAATGATAATTTTAATTTGTTATGACTGGTGTTCATGCTTATATTTATGGAGCTACTGTCTGGCTTTTATACTGGGGAGGATAAGGGGGATGTTTTGATAGCTGATTGCTCATGGTGGGGCATTTTAAGAGTGCACGAACATGAAGATCAAGATGCCACCTTGAAGTGGATAGAGTATATAGGCTGTTCATGGTAACTGAACATTTCTAAAAGCCCTATTTAAGTTACACTTGTATGCACATAGTGTATTGTTTTACTATATGTACAATTAACGTTGCATTTGGGGCTGATCACTATTCATGCGATGGCCAAGTAAGTCTGTAAAATTATTAAAATAAATATTTTACAGGTTTGCTAATTCTTACACTTATAGCTATACAGATGATTCGCAATCAGACCGACAAACCTCTGGAGATGATTCTTCATGAAAAAGTAAAAAAAAGTAAACGGAAAACATATGCGACACTTTATACCTAAACCGAATATTAAGGTAGGTATGAGCCCTTAAAAAACGAGGTTTAAAACCGTATTTTTTATTTATTTTTTGCAAAATATCGGCAAGGAAGTAAATTATAATTACAACTCTCGGAATATTATTGTATGTTATCGGGACCTTCAACTTAGCCGATATTTTGCAAAAATACGGTTTAAAATCGCGTTTTTTAAGGGCTCATACCTCCCTTAATATTCGGTTTAGTTATAAAGTCTCACATATGTTAACCTTTTACATTTTCATGAGGAATCGCCTCTCTAAGTTTGTCGGTCTAATTGAGAATCAACATGTGTATTAAAAATCACAAAGTAAAATAAATAGTCAGTATTCACAAATGGTTGCCGAACATTATTAATTCAACGCTAAGGCATGGAGCTGCTTTCCCTCCATCGTTACCAACCTTCTAGGGCACGTGTTATTCAGTGTACCCTTTAAAAAATTATGTAGGTAATGGCAGTAACGATTTTAAATGTTGATTTCAGAAGGGCTCTGTTAACTGTGAACAAACAGCCTCTAATAAATTGTATGGTATAGGCCATTCACGGTAAAGTGAGCCCTTTTGAGACCCTAGTTACTTTTTAGTTTAAGCCATTTTTAGCGTACTGTCTGAAGTAAAGAAAGACTTATGATATCACTTTCCTGACTGTGTGGGTGTGTATGTGTAGACGTACTTGCGTTCGTATGCCGCTCCCCATTTTTTTCTTCCATTTTTGAACACGAACACCGAATTTCACAAAACTTGGTACATATATAGTACTTAGTAACAACACCTGACTTTTATAGTTTTTGACCACGTCGGGCACTCGCTTTCAAAATGGCGACCATTAAACAATTTGGGGCGATGTCATTTCGGGAACTATTCAACCGATTTCAGAAAGTTCGTATGCTAACAGAGTATTGTGTGAGCATTAAATTTTGAGATTGATATTGTTGTTGGTCCGCCTTTTTGTAAAATAGCACCTGATGAAGAAATTGAGATTTTTCATTATATCTCGGAAACTATTAAAGCAATTCTCACCCCATTTAGCAGGCAAGTAATACTATGATAAGCCAAGAAAACGGAAGTGATTGAACTTGACTAAGTACTCACTTTTAAAATGGCGGCAATACAAATATTTTCGGTTTATTACTACCACAATGTTTTTAACCAATTTCAACCAAATTTTGTACACTGACAGTATCTATTTCAAACATCATATACGACAAAAAAAACCCTTTTTCTCAGCCATTTTGGAAGATAACGTCATGCGAATAAATATTTATTAATTCCCTCCGAATTCGGAAAACAAGTAGTACTGATGCAGATGATGTTACGTAGTATGTTTTAAGCATGTCAGATACTTTTTTTCACAATGGTGGTTATACAGTATTTATTAATTCCCTCCGAATTCGGAAAACAAGTAGTACTGATGCAGATGATGTTACGTAGTATGTTTTAAGCATGCCAGATACTTGTTTTCACAATGGTGGTTATACAGTATTTATTAATTCCCTCCGAATTCGGAAAACAAGTAGTACTGATGCAGATTATGTTACGTAGTATGTTTTAAGCATGCCAGATACTTGTTTTCACAATGGTGGTTATACAGTATTTAAGCTTAGACTGCCATATCGTCGAAATTGTGTAATCAATTCCAACATAATTTTGTATTCTGACAGTATATATTACATCTATCAACTGTATCTACACGTAGCGTATTTTCTCCGCCATTTTTTAAGATAGTTCCATGCGAAAAAATAATGGTTTTATTCTATATTTCGAGAAACAATTGACAAATTCCTATCAAATTTGTAGTACTGCAACAGAAGATGTAAAATTGCATATTTTAAGTGTGTCGGACACTTATTTTCAAAATGATGGCCCTCTAAATATGTTTTGGGTTAGTAAACCCTTTAATTAAAAACATTGGACTGATTAAATCAGAAGTATATGCTCCGAATTAGACCACCATAATGCACTGCATTGCGCACTACAGTAGCTTATTGTATGAGATTTTCTGGGTTCAAGTCCCGGGTAAGGCATGTGTGTATTTGTAATTGTCCTCACCAATGTTGCATACGTTTCTGCTTTCATTTATAATGTTACTGTTTTCAAAGAAAAGTCGAGTCCCACCTACCAACTCAGCTTTTAAGAACTTTTTAAAAAATTAATTGAACCAATGTTAAGGAAAGTAGGCTCATTAGTTATATCAGTAACTTCTGGTTTTGTCCCTTAGCCACATTTTAAAAATAAATATTGCCATGTTAGTAATAAACAGTGTATATATTCTACCGCACTCGGAAGTTAACGTCCAAGGCTAAGATAAAATATATTTCTTGACCAATGTTCCAAATGAGACGGCTTTGAAAAGTGGTTACTTTACCGTGAATAGCCTACACCTCTGTGCGCATTGCAGAGTTTTTCGAAGAGGTATTCAAGTTTCATAGATTCATTCAGTATGGTCGTAAATCATAGTGGATAGACTGTAAAGAGTCGTAAGTACTTGTCAACTGCAGTAAATAAAAATTTTAATTTAAAATTGTGCCTTAAAACTGTTTTGGCGAGACTTGTATGCGTTTAGAAATGATGACGGGGTGGAACTCGTTTATTTGCCTTGCCGCCCAGTGCGCAGACGAATTAAGAAGGAAAGGGCTAGCGCTCAACTGCAAGCCAGATGTAATAAACGTTTGTGTATGGCTGGCGGCATACCAGGCGAAAGGGCATGAAAAGTAATTTCGCCCTCTATTTTCTCCAACAGCTCCCCTTCGGGTTTGCCCGATTATTACTTCGTGTATCACGTAATGAAATATTTAAAATGCCATGAATTATAGCCCCCTTTATTTCTTTATTATAATGTGGCTGGCTGGTGTCATGGGGAAGCTATTACAGCCGAAAACCAGTTTTGGAAACTGTCTCACTGTGAACTAGTTTTTGTCCTAAGGGCTAACTAGAATGTCTGCATTTAGCTTGTAATTGTCTAATGATTTTTCGTCTGTTCCGAATAATGAAAAAGGCCCAAATGTTAGAAGCTTGGTGCTACGCGAGGGACAACCTGAATAATGTACGTAGTGAGATGTATTGATGGTATAGCGGGATAACAACTGGAGAGAAATTGCGAGTGCCCGAGAAAACGTCTGAGCGACTGTAAGAGTGTTGACATTTCCTATATCCACGAACGAACTTCACAGTCAATCGGTGCATGCTGTAGGGGGAAAAAAAAAAAATCTCAACAACCGAGGCGAGAATAAACTAATGGCGACAAAAAATGTAGAAGAAACTGGTCCCAGCCGCTATAGCTTTGCTCAACGTCACCGACTGGCAAAACTCTTCTGCAAAATGTCAGGTGAACTTCTTCAATCCTTTGTGTAGAAAGAACTACATCGGAAGTCCCTAAACCCACCTGCTTTATATTGTATGCAGGCTATTCTGGGTATTGCAAGGACAGCGCTTCCCAGACTGCTGTGAAGATTCTGAAACAAGTGAAGTGTCCACTCGGAAGTGACGCTCACTTCTTTAAAATAGTGTCTGTGCGCATTAACTTTTGCCTTACTCTCTGCAGTATGACTGCAACCATATTAGCAGTGCCAAAAGGTGAAGACGTTAACAATAAGTTGTATATTATGTAGATTTCATGATTTACTTCACAATTTTATTTAAATACTGTAGCCAATTTCCAAACGGAATTTTTACTTAAATAGAATTGCTAGTTAGAATTATACGAACATCTTAAATATCTACGTATTTTCTTCCCATATCCGAGACAGCGTGTTAATTATGATTAACTAAATGGTTTAAAATCATTTCCAATGTGCAGTTAAACATTTCCAGAACTGCAACTTTCACAAAAAATTTTTCATTATTTTAAAGGGCAGTGGGTGAAATCATGAATTTTTGGAGTTTCCCAAGAATACATACGGAATGCCCACTTTATATTGAGTCATTAATGAAAACTAAGATGTCAGAATTTGGTTCCGTCAAAATGTTTGTTTTGTCTGCCAAACTGTTAGGGTCACCTTGCGATACGAACGTGACGCATCGTATTCCAGAGCAATAGAAAGCGACAAGGAAACTAAACAAGTAGGCGTTTTTGACGTGAAACGTCTTTAAAATCTGACCGAAACATACGGGTGCCAGGATAGAAATCAGGACCGTAACGAAAATGTCTGTATCGTCTCGCCTTAAAAGCCCAGCGCCCCTACTATTACCCTTAGAGACGCAAGTACGATGTCGTTTTGTGCTATATATGACCAGACCGCTAATACGATCTTGAGTTTGTGTCGCCGTCGAGCCGGCGGAGATTGGGGAGGGGGCAGCACATCATTTCAAACCGGCGCTCTCACTTCTTTCCGTTCAATATAACTCACGATCCAGACGTGGTAGCGCGGTGATTCGAGTGTTTGTGTATAGAGTTAGTCGAGATCTGTCGATTTAAGTAATAAAAAGTGTATCTCGGACAATATTTGTACATAAAAACATAAGTGTGCAAAAAACTATAAACATTCAATATGTCGGCCTCAGCCCGCGCAAGAGCCAGCCAAAAATATAGATCACGCATATCGTTGGAAATAGGAGGCGCTGGGCTACGCACAGGTACTCCAATGTCCGGCGCCGAGCGAGTGAGATGATCTGGCGAGCGTCGCAAAGTTGACGCGGCGCGCTCGGTGAACGACGGCGCGAGTACCTCTACCTCCGCTAGACCCGACCCGATGGACATAGCGAGTGAAGATGACACCCATACATCGGTCGAAGACGTCTCCGAGCGGATGGATATCAACATCGGTCGAATCGATGCGATGCAGGACCATTATTGATGCAGCAGACAACGTGATATCTAGGGCAGATTCTGGATCAAGACGAATCCAACGACACCTCATTTGTTGAAATCGGTTCGGTAGTTAAGACTGTACAAAGTGAGAAATTAACTCACATATACATACATATACTGAGATTCATGACCCATCCTTTTGGCTTTGCCGTAGTCTGGTAAAACGTTACTCGCTGTCGTAGACGTTTCACGTTTACCAAACGGCCGTGCTCCCCAACACAGCCCCGCTCCCCAACACAGCCCCGCCCGATTTTTTTGCAAAGTTGTTCGACTGTGCTATTTTGATTGTATTGATCATATTTATGATTTTTGTTGTTCAAGTTTGTGTCTTGTCTGCTTGTCTTTCCTCGTCGCTTTCCGACTTAATTCCTTGCTGGGAATTCTCTGAGCTGTTTTTACTTTTTAATATTCAAGGCAAATATACCGACGGCAGCCCAACTTGGCATCTATTCTGTACCTCCATGTTTTGTCTACGCATTGTTCTGTTTTACTACGATACCCACTGCAATGGAGTATGAATAAAGTTCCGTTAAAAATATTGTGTAATCACTTGGGTATTTTGTAACCTGACTAGGGAGGAGAAAAATTGGATGGTTCCTTCAAAATAATCCAGAAATGACCCACGATTTCGAATGAGAAACTTTATACGTGAAGTTTGAACCAGTCGAGTAGTAGCCCACTTCATTTAGCTTATGCGTACTTGTGAGTGAGCGAAGAGATTTGGGCGGCTCTTAACAGCGAGGTCTTTAGAGCCGATGAGGGTGATTGAAGTGAATATGGAGCGGCGCCGGAATGAAGGGGCGGGGGAAGCGGGAGATCCCCGAGAATACCCGCCGACCAACGCCATCGTCCGGCACGATTCCCACTTGCGAAAATCCGGTGAACCGGCCAGGGATTGAACCCTGTTCGCCTTGGTGGGAGGAGAGCGTGCTAATCGCTCAGCCACCGCGGCCCCGCGTACTTGTGATTTGGCTATTAATAAAATAAATTTAAAAAAAAACTTTTAAAACCAACCTTTTATTTATAAACTCACTACAAAGAAAAAAAATTACAATAGTTACACAATTTGTAGAACTTCTAAGATGTGGTCGAAGAGCCGTAATTAACTTTACTACAAATTAATATTTTTATATCAATTTATATTTAGTAGACTATAAAAAAGCTTGGCGCAATGTAGAACGTATACCACATTTGCGTAAGCGTAGTAAGCACATATCTTGCGTAAGGCTCTTAACTGTTCACAATATAGAACCTATATCACATTTAAGTAAACATAGGAAGAGCATATCGTGCGTAAGGCTCTTGACTATTCGCGCCAAGCTTTTATATTCTAAATATAAATTGATACAAACATATTAATTTCTAGTAAAGTTTATTACGGCTGTTCGACCACATCTTACAAGTTCGACAAATTGTGTAACTATTATAATTATTTTTCGATTTTTAGTGCATTTATGAATAAAAGGTTGGTTTTAAAAGTTTTCTTACATTAATTTTATTTTTCACTTTTTAGTCTCCAACCATGTGTTTGTATCACGAATATGGCTTTCCCTTGCTAAGAAAGATCTCCATGATGTATTGTGATCGACCAGTAGTTCGCTTCCATTCCTATACGGGACATACTGTTGGAGCAAACTATAATAATAGTTTTCAGAACAATTTGCCGCTATAAAAAAAGGAATGCGCACAACAGCAGTGACACCTGTAATCTCCATTTTACTGTTACTCGATTCTGTAGAACAAACTCGATACGACGTTTAGTGCATGTAGTTGTAGAGTTCCTATGGCCATCTTCCGGCTCCATTATCAGATCAGCTCAGTGGTACCATCACATTGTATTGTCATGGGAACTACACATGTATGCGAAATTTCTGCTCAATTGGATAACGGGAAGTGGTTTAAATTCGACTTGCAAGATTTCACCCGAAAGTACAAACTAACTAACAAGGCAAGTTAATTGAAAGCGTGTAATAAAATAAAAATTCCCCCGTTCGACTTGTCCCCCCTCCTCTTCAACCACTTTTCCACGGAACGTTTATACCGTTTTATATTCTAGAATTTAAATTGATTGCTAAGAATTGGCTGTTATTTATTAAATGTTACATTCAGACATCAAGCCGAAGAGTGGGCGTTTTTAGACTTCGTGTGTCTACTCTCCTTGTAGAACACATAGGCGTGTGCAATCTTGTGAATGTCTGTATGGGGTGTATGCCCCCTCCCACCTGATAACGTTTGAACCCGTGAACCTAATTTCAACAAACTCGTAAGCACATCCGACGTTTATAGTTTTCTACAATGTCTTGTTTATTTTCAAAATGGTGGCAATTTTAATATTTAAGGCGTCATTTCATATCTCAGGAAAGAATCAATGTAGACCAAATTTCTTATTTTGACACATCATGTAAATATTTTATTTCGGGAGGTTATATTATTAGTTCGTCATTTTGGGAGATGAAATCTAAACCAATGCAGTCTTCAGGGGAAACACGAAACAATCGTCGTACGTTTTGGAGGCACTACAAAGAGCCTACATGTACAATTTGGTTACATGTGTACCCCCGTCCCCTGCGAGTTGTCTTGCCTGCCATTTACAAGTTTCTATTAGCACTTTAGGTAACGTATGAACGGATGCGTTCTTTCTTCCCTTCTGCTATAGAAACTTCTGTTGTGCCCATGAGTATAACAGAAAATAGCAAAAATTGGGTATCGTGCAAGGTCGGCTTAAACAACTCACGCCTCTCGTAGAATTTAGGCACCAGAAACTTCTTAAAACCTTTGTTAAATATCGGAAGAAAAACTGTTTTGAAAATATGATACACTACATACTGCTAGTATTATGACAACGTATTACAATTAACATTGCTAAGTGGTAAGGGAATGCTAGTAAAAAGAAGAAAATATCCAAATTAAAAAATGGAATCTACACTTGCTGTATGAATTATCACTCTTTGTTATGAAGATGATCGTACATGTTTTAAAATATATTTCGTTAGTATAGTATAATAATGCAAACCGAATGAGTGGCCGTGAACGACGAAAGTATTTCTTCATTCAACAAAACCTGGGGCACACAGAACATAACTACTTTTAGGAAAAGTAAATTATAATTCTGTAAATATGCCACAAAGTTAACACACAATAATGCCCTACTGTCACAAATAATTCCAATTTTTACATAGTGTTCGTAAATTGCGGTCATTATCCATTTGTAGGCTAGGAGACGACACACATTCCAGAATACACGAAAAACGTTTAACACAAGTCAAGATATTTAATAATATTTCTGTTATTCTTGGTAACAACTGTACTCTATGAACAGAGAAATGTATTGATTCGATTGCGTTTCAACACACCTGCACACCGTAATGAAGCGTAAGCTGCGACGTATGAAGTAAAGCTGGTTTTACAATAGAATCATTTAAGCATAATGCATTAAGATGTGTGGAGAAGAATCCAATGCGTGTTCTCTTATGTTTTGGTTCCCAGTGGAACTTATCAGGTCGTGTGTGTTGGTGGAATTTCCTTAAACATTGAAAGAAATAGTTGTATTTTATCTGTTTAGAAAATATTTAGAGGCTACGACCAATCAGTACAGAGCAGTCGGTGTTGTTGGCGAGAAACTGTTATTTATAGTAATGCAAGTATAAAACAATATGACAAAGGCGTGTGTGTGTGTGTGGACATGTTGACTATTATATGTTCACAAATAATAAGCTTCTCTGATAGTAAATGTCGGTTTTGAAGTATGATCTGATTCAATATGTTTTTTTTTTTTTAATACGAGGTTATGTTAGGAACAAAAGTAAACATGACAGGCTTGCTGCCCGTTTCCATTCGCTGGAATTAAGAACAAAAATATAATGGGAAACTTCAAATACAGAAGGCGTGTTCCGTATGACAGATAGGCGCCTACTGCATAATTCTAAATGCATCGGTTTTGTATTTTAAACGTAGGCCGTGTCCGAAATGGCAGATTATGTTGACAAAATTACCACTTGGCCCGATTTTGTATACAAACGTTGTGACGTATTTGGTAAATTGATGTTTCGTATCTTGTATATGGCGGCTGTTACCAAAAATACAAAATGACAAAATCAGCGCCATGTTGGTTTTGACATTCATTCAAAACACATGTGCGAATGCGTACTTAAAACGTCTTTTAAAAGAAATAACAGTTCATAAAATACACTAGACATGTTTTAAAAGCAAGTAAGTGTTGTGCTTTGTTTATATATTTCGCAACACGTGTTTTATTTTAATCGTTATTCGATATATTATTTTCGTGTTTATTAACTTATTCGTAGCATTCCAAAGATGATTGTAGAAATATGACGCGAGTACTAAACAAATAACTGTCGACAACGTTCGGATTGAAAACTACGAAATGACAAATTACAAAATAGCGAATTTGTCCTTTCGGACACGGCCCAAGCTTGACTATTAGTGATTTGCACCGAGTCATGGCATTCAACCGATGTTTAGCGTAGAAATAATTATAATTTGTAATGTACCTAGTGTGAAGTAGAATATTACGACTCTCTTTGTTATGTCTATTTTTCATGCGTTCGTTAGTGTTAACATTACTGATAAACACTTCATTGTCAACGTTCTTCGCACTGTTATGAGTCCGAGGTTTCAGTGAAGAATATACAATAGTGTGCTGTGTTACACTCGTGTAAATGTAAACACACAGATGCCAACTTTTCAAACAATATCCGCTAATGCACATCATTATTGTAAATGTGGATCTTACAGAGACGACAGTTGTATTGTCGCTTTAAAACATACTTGTTAAGAGTTGGGCCTTATACGTGATCATTAATGTCCTTTTCCCGCAAAGTGCAAAAGGTTTTCTGCCCTATGAGAGGCACGCTCATACAGCGTTCGCATTTGTCTATAACGTACGTAATAGTTTTACATGTTTTGGGAAATGATATACGCACGTACACGGGGAAACGAATGTGTGTACGTCTCGCGCCCGTACAGCCCATAAGCTACTATTTTGAAAATCTATTTATATGTAGTTTATAAATGTTATTCGTAAAAGAGTGGCATGGAGGCATTAAATTTCGAGAAACGCCACTGAACAATGTTCTTAACAACGTATACTCTTTAACCGTTAATGATCTTGAAGAGCCGAGATAAACATAACCAGTTTTCTTCGTAATTTGTTATAAACCGTGCGTGGCATTGAATTTATAGTTATATGCAGAGCAGCGAGAACAATACTAATGTATTTTCAAAGCAAGGCATTGATTAGTGAAAACGTTATATCAGACATTTAATTTTATTCATACTAATACTAGTGTTAAAAGGCAATTTTACGTCTAGTTGTTATCAGTTTTAGTGATACATGATCGATAACTGCGTTTACTGACTCAAATATACATTCATTACGTTTTTGTTAAAATTATCTATGATTGGTCAATAGGAACGAACATTTCATTGTCATGCGCTTTCCAACTACAGCTACGTATGGGTTGATAATTCTAAATATATGCGCCTACGTTCCAGCACACATTTAGCATGTGTTTTCCGTCAAAATGATTATTCAGAATATTATCAGCTACGCAGTTATTCTAAGGAATGCAAATAAGTATACCTGTCGGAATGTATCACGTATCAAGCCGAATGGAGTGTACTTATATACATAAGTGCATTCCTAGGTTCGGACACAGCCTTAACGACACTCGAATTGACACATTGAACGTACTGATTATTTGTACGAACAGTCACCTTTGTAGTAGATCACAACTCTTAACTGTTAATATTGCGTTCTATTTTAGATCGCCGTGTGCATTTCTCCACTATTGGACAATTATTTCCTGTCCATTTCTTACCGTAAGAACGGAATGAAAGGTTTACTATGATGTATGACATCATTCATGATTAATATAAAGTTTATAATTGTAAGTTCTAACTGTACTACCCGTGTTTTACCATGAGATTATAATTAGAAACAATGACTGTTATATATTTATGATAATTCATTTTCGCAGAATTAAATAAAATCCAATTGTAGTTGATATCGCTGCAAATTTCTGCAAACCCATAATTCTACGACAGAAACGAAACACATGCCATGGCCGCCAGTAGTAAAGCATGAGTTGGGTATTCACAGCTGCAACGAATGCTGGTAACTCGCGTGTGACAAGTTCGTCTTTGGCAGAAGTTGAACGAACACGTAGGTGAGCCGAAGTCGGGGTTATGACATAGCGCTCCTCTGGATCATTAGCGAGACTAACACAAAAGTGGCCAGACTTTTTCCTATCCCACGGCCACTCTAATGTATATGTTTACTCAATGCTAAAAGTCTTATTTTCAGAACGTTTATTTACCGAGATACGCATATTTGCGCAAAAAACTATTTCACAGCAGAAAATGGTTCAGTACATCCCCTTTTAAGCACCTAACACCGCTACCCCCCGCCCTCCTCATGCACCCGTGCAACATAAATTCCAGCCGGACGTCGGCGCCCGGGGGCGCGGACCTAACTGTGTAATGCATTAGGTGCCGAAAAAGGGGGATTGCGCGGATGGGTATCAACCGATTCTAGTTCGTTAACCGCGCCCCCTTTTATGGGGCTCCGGCCAGTGCCAGCCGCCGGGGAGGGGGCGGGGCTGGCGGGCGCCTGGAGCGGACTGGCGAATAAATTCGCGGCCCCTCGGCCAGGTACAATCCCGTCCAAAAACGAGAAGGACTGCGCGATGCGGGAGGAACCTTCCCGAGGTCGTGAAGCGCGTTTTTATTCTAGCTTCAGTTACTCTATTGAATGCGAGCATACTATAAAAGAAACAAAGTCGTATAGGCTATTCACGATTAATTGAGCACTTTTGAAAACCCTGCAAAGTTCTACTTCTCTGTTAATGTTGTATCACTCCGCCATATCTATAATTTACATTTCCATCTTGCCAATGGCTTTATTCATCCCCCAATCAAGTGAAAACGTGAAATTGTTCAGTCTATGTGTGTGTGTGTGTGTTTGTGTGTTTGTTTTAACAACCTGGTTTGCTGTATATTTAAACATTATACTCGTAATACAACGCTAAGACTTCGAACCATTTTATGTAATTCGCTGCCAACGTAACTAAGATCGTACCTGCCATTGTTTACTGTAGCGCATATGCAGTTGACAGGCAGTGATTACTTTTTCTAATGTTGGCTTCAAAAGTGCTTACTTTACCGTTTACAGCCCACAAGCGTTGTTATCTTAGTTTCCTTTTGGATCTAGTTTCATAGCATGTCGAAAGTTAGCTGTATAATAACTTCCTTTTGCGCGTGGTGCCATCGTGCGGCGAGCCTAGTAGCCCGCTAATTATCGCACATGCTTTTCCTCTCCCTTCCCTCTTGCTTGTTGAAGTCATAGTGTGTTAGAATTCCTAAAAAGAGATGAAATAACTGCTCTCTCTAACTTTCTCGGCTCGTCACGTGATGTCGCCTCTAGCAAACTTAAGCGAATGGATGGCTACCTGGTTCCAGACGAGGAAACAAACCCCAAAGGCGAGGTCAAACTCTCTTTAAGGCTTCTTTCCTTTTTTAGTATTCTTTATAGTTAATGGTTGCTCAGATGCACTGGAAAATAAAATAGCCTGTAAAAAATATTTTGTTAAAGTTTACCTTGTCGAAAATTTTGGGGTGATAATTATTTTATATGCACTGCAGAATTTCGTATTCATCCACATATAAGCTTCCCCTTTTTTTGTACAAATACTTGTAGTAAACACAAATGATCAAGGCGCCCCATTCTTGTAATAAAAGAAGACCGACCTCTTAATGCAGTTGATGTATCTACGAGTTGATTACCTAGCTAGATAACATACATTTATTGGAAATAGACAGCGCTGCACCTGAATTAATATTGATAATTGATGTATAGTGGCTGCATTAAGGAGTTGCACATCCATGTTGACTATGCAATATTTCATTTCAATTGGATAAAGGGAAGTGGTTTAACATACATACACATGAAGTTAGGCCTATATAAAAGCTTGTAACTTCCGGCTCCATCATCAGATAAGCTCAGTGGTACCTTAACATTGTATTGTTATCGGAACTACACATGTATGCGAGATGTCAGCTCAATTGGATAACGGGAATTGGTTTAAAATCGACTTGCAAGATTTCACCCTAACGTACAAACAAACTAACAAGGCAAGTTTAATAAAAGCTTGTAAAAACGCTATTAGCATGGCTAATAGACAAATATAGAGGCAGTGTGCAACGACATTCCAATATCATGCCACTGAAGTTCACCAACATATTAAATAAAAATGTAATTAACAAACATACTATGGAACACTGATTCGCCATAAATGTAGCATAATTATCAAAGCCAGTGAACCAAGTACATAAAATGCTAATTATGTAAAAGATAAATCTTAAACATGACATTATATATATATATATGTTTAGGCCCATGAAACATGCAATATACAGTGTGGGGTAATAATAACAAGCATATATTTTTTGTAATTGTCATTTCTGTAATTTTTTTAGACACTGTTTTTATAATATAAACGCAAAACAGCCCCATGAGGATAATTCTTTCAAAACATTTCAGATCATGCAACTAAAATAGCTGTAGTCAGTACGACAGTGGTTTGTTTTGGTACTCAAAAGGGGCGAGTACTTCACAGATTTCGGCTTCACAAAACATGTTAGACGCCTACCACATCTCTTCTTATAGGTTGTTCACGGTAAAGTGAGCACTTTTGAGGCCCTAGTTACTTTACCTTTCAGCTATTTTTTGTACTCTAAAAACATTTTTTAAATAAATACTGCCATGCAAGTAATAAACAATGTGTGTATATTCCATCGCACGCGGAAGTTAACGTCCAAGGCTAAAATAAAATATATTTCTTGACTATTGTTCCAAATGAGAGGGCTTTCAAAAGTACTCACTTTACTATGAACGGCCTATACCTCCATAGTAGGGAGAGGATGCTTGCGTATTGTTACATGAGACTCCTGAGGGGAGTATCTTGAGTTCGTGAGGGGTGGAGGTCTTAATAAAAATAAAAGAACTAAATTTAATTTTTATTTATTCACACAGCTATTATTTGCAGCATTTAACTACGTCTCCACTACTACTCTTTTTTATTTAACAGTGAACACGATATTTAATGCCTATTTCAACTCTAACATCCTTATTAATTGTATCTGTTTGGTTGCAGTCAATTACTCATACTCATCATTAACACATGTTCAGTCTATCTGTTGCCGCCATTTGTAATGTCTTTCTATTACGCATCTTGTCCAATAGTCCAGCCGCACTCTTCACTACTTAATATTCTCAGTCTTAGATTTCCCTTCTGCTGATTACGTCTCTCGCCGCTCGTTTTTCTATCACTCGGAACTCACCACTCATTCACTCGTCAACTACTCCGGAGACCTGTCACACTTCTATATCGTTTGCCCTGACCATCTGGAAGGTTCAACGCATCCTGAGTCACGCTGAGAGAGCGAGGTCAGTAATCCAGAGCATTCTTCAGTTAAACGCAAAAATTGTATCCGCCGAAGGGTTATCGCGGCAGAATACCTTCATAACTCAAAACACTAGTAGGATTATCGCTCACCTGTCAGTAAAACATCCCTTAGTGACTCGCAGCTCCGCTATCCTATCACTACTCTGTCCTTCTCTTCCGCCCGCTCGCGAGAGGCTGGCCAAGGTCAGCAGCGCAGACCAGCTACACGTAACAGTATGTTCAACAAGAGGTATTACGTAACATTCGCCGCCATCTTTCTTAAAGGGTTTTGTAAAGTCATTTTCTGTGTGTACTTCACAATTTACTACAATAATACCGAACTGTTTGGTGTCTATCAATGTAGTTACGACTAGAAAATACCGGAATGGGCAGTTTTCCTGTAACTATTGTGCACACACTGATTATTTCGCGGAATATTTATCAAGATATTTCTAAACACGGCTGCATTGTCGTGGTTTGATCATACACTTTTTGACACGGTTTTGTATGCTACACATAAGTAAATAGTAACCGTTCTTGCGTAATTTTCAGTGATCCATTCGAATGAGGAATCTATTAGCTTTTCACATACAAATAACAGGTACCAGTGAAAGTATGATTGCTGACAAATATCCATTTATGGGCTCAAGCGAAGTTCGTATAGAACAAAACGAAAATAAAAAAAACAGTTGATTTCTTCTCGAATCTTTCGATTGTCGATATTAAACCAACTTTTGGTCTATCCTAAACAGGCGTGGGTGGGAGTGTGTGCTTGTTGGTGTGCATGTGTGCACGATCAAATTTGTATAGTTTTTAAGAAAATGTAAGCGCTACCACCTTTGCTGTGTGGCGTAAGAATTGGCATGCTACTGCGATGCACAAAACATTATCTTTCTCCCAGTTTAATTAGTCGATGAGGAATTTGCATCTCTTTAATTTCCAAGTCCCCCCCCCCCCCCCTTCACCCTATCATGCTTTTTCTATGCGTCTGCCTGTCTCTGTCTCCGATTGTCACGCTATGCAGTCTGCGACAGCTGCCAGTCATTCCGAGCTACGATCCACGCGGGGCCGCTAGATTTTCGCGGTCATTGGCAGCGGATCAATGTCGCATATGGTCGCGACGTGTCGGTAAATAGCCGGTCGTCTGCTGAATTGCACAGCAATGCGTATTCACCCCCATCCCCTTCCCCAATCGTGTTCTTCTCCCTCGAAACTTTGATTAAATCGGCGAGGAATCAGTTTTGGAGAATCCATATCGCTGTGTGATTGCGGGGCTAAACAATAAAAGCTATGATTCTGTTGGAATGAAAATTAATTATCGCACATTGTTGTTCTGCTGCACTTGCAATGTAGCCACAAAACGGTGGTCAATAGTGTTTGAAAAACAAATGACTTATTAACGCCTTTTTTTCTTCTTTTTTTTTCATTTTGGCCGAATAGATTTGGGGAATAGGGGGATGTTTAATTACTAAGGGTAATTTTAATTTAAAAATCGTTGATCCACGCTATAGCTACAAAATCACCGGGTTCGCTATCAACACAAGCTGGTCGCCATGTTTAGAGTTCGCATTCGAGGCTAGCAGTGGATGGTATTTATTTTATTCTATTAATTAATTAATTTATTTATTTATATAACGTATTTAGCCACTGGCCAGTTTACAAATGTTCGTTTCATCTTCAACTTTTCATTTAAAAAAAAAAAAAAAAAAACACTTTTACTACAAAAATAATTAAAGCTCTATTAGACCCATCGAGCTACGACGCGTGAAAATACTAACGCTAGAAACTTTTTTGTACTCAACAATTCTAGGGAAAAATTGTTGACAAATCAAGAAAGAGAAACCTGACAAATATTTTTACAAACTTCTTGATCAAATATTTTACCTTAGTTACTTCGTACACATGTAATAAATAGCGAGGCGAGATTTTAACGAGAAAAACACTCGCGGTACCCATAAGAGGCGGTAAGTTAAAATTAGGCAAGGTGCAGGAGAAAAGTGGAATGAAGGTGTAGAAAACTTGAACCCGGAGGAAATCTGGTTGGAATTTTCGTGGTCGGAGTTTTATTTTATTTGATACCCGAGCGCGATACAATATTTAAAATATAACTTTCGGCAAATAACTGATATAAACGAACATGCGTGTGAGACATATTTGCTTGAGCTATAGAAGTTGAGTTAATGGAAACGGTTGTAATAACTCAGGTTTGCGTTCTAATTCATAAATATTTTAATGTGTTAATGCATGTAAGCTACGTATGCAATACCTATTTTCACGCCTGTGAAATAGTTTGTGGCTGCTGATCAATACGCCTAAGAGTTCCCAAGTAAAATTTCGGAGGGATATACATTTTTCGGGTGTGAATTCTCATTTGCGTAGTGTGGTGGTCACTAGTATTGTGTTGCGGTTTTCTCAGTGTGTTCTCGTTTCCTTTCGCACTCATTCCTTGTGTTTCTCGGGTACAACAGCCAGCTCCGCCGAACGGTAGCCTTCTCTAATCTATGTAGACTGCTCCAGGTGGTAGCAAAGTGAGTACACTGAAAAAAATTTCAGTTAACTTCCCAGTACGGAAACAATACCAGATATTGGGCTACAATTACAGGAATGTTTGTTGTTTGCTATTATTCACAGTTGAGACCTTTTCTACATATTTTACTCTTTCCTAAGAAAATGTAGGAACGCTACTATGAATGTATGGAAATAAACTTAACCTCTCATACTTTCTCAATATACGTATTGTAACGGCTGATAAAATGCCACCTAATTTATACACAGAAAGACTGACGTTTTGACATGCGAATTCTGATATTGGGTATATGTTAATTTATTTTACTATGATATTTGATTTGATGTGTGTTGTTAATTTGCATATGGTCAGAATATTATTTTCATTCAATGATTCACATATCATATGTAATTATTTGGTAATTTGCTTGATTATGTTTGTTTCCATATTTACTTGTATGTTTAATATTTCATATAGCTAGGTTGTTTTGGAAGCTATAGGCCGTGGCCATGGGCAACCCAGTTTGTTGAAAGAGTAAGGGAGTAGCCGCCCTATTATTGGCGTATTTGCTGGCCTCACCTTAAGTTTATCTGAACTTAGTACGGCAATGTTGTCTTATCGCAGCTCCAGGCGGTATGCGATTCGTGTTACGCACCCGATAGGATTTTATTCAGCAGATTTAGTGAAAGTGACGCGAGTGCCGCATTCATATAACAGGCCAATGAGAAGAACATCGGGACGTGTATCAAGAGAAGAGAGTCTGTTCCGGTATGTTACCTACGATTTTAGTTAATTTAGTTCGCCCACCGCGAAATACCGAGTGGTACTTAAGAGACTATTACCGATTACCTAGTCCCGAGAGCCTAATAGCAGGTAAGATTGTAGCTGGAGAAGGAGATGCCTCGCGGTCACGCTGCTGATTTACTGCGTCAGACAACTGCGATTATTGACGTGTGAGTTAATAAGATTTTAAGAAGCTGCAAGTATAATTTCACTTGAGATTGCCGCGGATATTAATTGCATACTAATCAGCTACATACGCCACTTTGTCAAACTGACGCCTATTGAATTTTGAGTAACTGTTATAACCCGCTACCCGCGAGTGATAGAGTCCTGCTTCCAATTAGGTTGGTGTGAGCTTTCATTGATTTAGAGAAGTAATCATTAAATTTTAAAAATGGCTACATATAATGAAATATAATTACAAGAGGCGGACTTCACAAGGCTTTTCTGCTTCCGTT
The DNA here is from genome assembly GCA_029891345.1 of Dryococelus australis. Lineage (NCBI taxonomy): Eukaryota > Metazoa > Arthropoda > Insecta > Phasmatodea > Phasmatidae > Dryococelus > Dryococelus australis. The sequence continues at coordinate 160,369,553 of CM056998.1, forward strand.
ACGGCCACTTATATATGTCAAATGCAAATGTTACGAATGGTTTCTATTTGTTATTGCAAAATGGTTTCTATTTGTTATTGCAAATCATTTTAAAACTAAGATTAAATTTAAGAAATTAAGTTCAACATAATTTAATTATTTGCAATAAAACTTCAAATATTGTCCTTTATTTGGAGACTATCATTTCCAGTAGTTAACTTGTGTTGGTATAGTGTTGAAAAAGAGAATATGGTTTTTGGTTTGTTGTGTTTTTTCTCTAGCAACCCTCAGCTGGTTCGAACGTACATTTATGATAAGTGTACTGCAAAACTTCCTTCAGGTAACTAACTGTGTTCACCCCACTTGGTAAATGTGTGGAATATAATCTGACAACCTATACATGGTTAGTGTCACACTCTGCACTAGTACTCATTTACTCTGGGAATATTTCTCTGCTTACACCAATCGCACTAAAACAACACTTTTATCCATTTGGCACCCATATGTGTGGTTTTCACCACATACACAATTCTATATCACAGTATACAATGATATTGGTAAATTTGCGAATCATTTCTTAGAGTGTAGGCTCGTAATATTGCGGTAGGGCTTCAACGGACGCGCGTGCTTCCTCACAGAAATAATATTTTGTGGCGAATATTTTGCGTTTTGTTCGTATTCTACATGCCATTTTTTTTTTGTGGTGAACACAACATTTTTTAGTTGTCGCTACTAAACTTGTGTGACCATTAAAAATTTATCTTGTGGTCACAAAAAAATATTTTGCGTGGCTATGCCTTCACCACAAAAAAAAAAAAGTTTGGCAGGGTGAATGCCAACAAAACACTTGATGACGGCCACACGGAATTTTTTCCAGCTAGCTTTGGAACTATCAATTTCTGGAGCATGCAAATTCCCGTCTTCATAAAGTGCAACGGTTTTGGAGTCGATCCTCGTTGGTGAGACTGATGTGCACAGCGGGTTTGTAATGTTATCTGCACGTTAAGTCCCTCCACGGCCTGAGAGGAAATCAGACCGACTGGAGTTGCTGTCAGCCCATTGTTTCCAGCAGCTTTGAATTTGTGTGTCGGTTACGGTCACTCACGACTCCCCGAAACAGTTCCCTTGGTTGGGCGAGTTTCGTAAAAGATGCTGAAGGTAGTGCATCTAAAATATTCTCAGCTATTCGCCATACCTATGCGTCCTTAATTTAAGATCTCAAGTCGTTTGCATATGTGCTTAGTTTGACAAGTTTCTTGAAATCTGTAATGCATTGCTGCTGAATCGATCTGTGAAAAAAGAGGAGGGTATAGACCAGTGTAGCATTTAAACGCTTCTACTCATTCCCACAATTCTCTCATGCTGCTTTCTTTTTATATAAATGTGGATTTTTTCAAAGCTAGTTGTATAAAGTGGTACGCATAACTAAAATTTCATCATGCTTCATAATTTATTTTGCCTTGACATACGAAACGCAATTCTTCTGATAGTGCCTTTCAATTCATTATTTTTTTCCGGACTTAAAAAAAAAAAATAAACAGAACTCCTCTGAAATTAACTTACCCCACACTAATACTGCGCCCTAAAATGATAGCTGGAGAAGTAACTAATTTACTATCTTCTGTCACAAGGAGGAAAAATAAAATCAACTTAATTATATCATTAGAAAATATTTCAAGCCATGAGCTTTTTGTGCCTAAATTCCCAATGTCATTTGTGTGCCAAAATCAGACATCCGAATGTTATCCGTTTGCCAAAATCAGACATCCGAATGTTATCCGTTTGCCAAAATCAGACATCCGAATGTTATTTTTGTGCCGAAATCAGTCTTCCGAATATTATTTTTGAAGTATTTTGGCGTTATGGTTTTTTATGATGTTAGAGGAATACAGGATGTTGGATGTGCTTTAAAAATAATTAAATAAAAGTATACTTCAGATAACATCCCCAGGTACAGACGTATTTTATGTCGTGGGCAAATGTAAAATCATTTCACTGTTATCCGATCGACATGTTAGACGAAACTGATTCGTGATAATTGTGTGTGCTAAGTTTGCGAAGTTAATTACTTATATCTACGTTTTGGCGATATCGGTGTCATAAGGACGCCTTGAATTTCACCTACACAGGCAATTAATTTCTGGAGCAAAGTTCAGGCAGGTGTCGTGGCTGTAGATCATGCAGTGGGCGGTGATTAGTTTGACCCTCGACTCGAGACTCGACGCCAACGGCTAAGTTTGAGCGGAAGTTCACAGCGTGATGCATCACGTGTGGCGTGTACGTATCGGCAAGCGCAAGCGTGGAGTGAAGAGGAGAGGCTGGGGCGGCTCGTGACACTGGGGTCTCCAGAGCCGATGGTATGAAGCGAGAAAGCATTCTTAGTCGGGCAAGATTCCCACGTGCGAAAATCCGGGAGCGACCCCGCCGGGAATCGAACCCCGTTCACTTTGGTGGGAGGGAAGATGCTTGTTGGTTAAAATAACGCGTGCACAGTACAGCAGCTGTGAACAGAGAACACGGTAGTTGACCTGCACTTGTATTGCTTCTGTGTGATAAACGACACCATATACATGGTTAAAAATATTCTAAGATCTAAGACTTCTACTATGTGCTATGGTGCGTTGTAAGATCTGGAAACGTGCAGTTATTAATAAACAGATCCTAGGAAAAGAATTTGTTTGTATTTATGATACTTGTAATTTGGTTTTGTGTGTTGAACTTTTATGGTGCTGTTAACAGCCTGAAAGTGACCAGTTTCACTAAGTAATGGAGGTATTAATTGAGATGAACTCGATTTATAAATGTAATTACAGTACAACGAAAATGTGTGTAGTATATGTATTCTACGCCCTAGTATTTCACAGTTAGGGTAACTAGCATCAGGGAAAACCCAAACAAGTAAGAGAATTCTACATTTCTGGAAATGTTGCGGAAATATCAAGGAAATTGGTAATGTCAGGGAGTGTAGATAAAATGAAATTATAATAGAATATTTGTAGTGGTTTTCAATTAATTGCTACATTGTTAGGCGTCTTGTGCTGTTTTTGCAACCTTTTCTTACCTTGAAAAATTGTCTTTGTCACCTTTTTGCTTGTTTAAAAAAAAAAAGTATTTTATGAGTATTTGTAACTGCATTGGAAAGGATAGGTAACGGAAGTCTGTTGGTGTTACCCTTAAAAGTAATACATAATTTATGAGTAGATAAATATATTTGTAATTTTTAACATATGCGTCGGTTAGAAGTTGGGGAAATGTCAGGAAATTAGTCATAATGTACTAGCCACCCTACAGTCTTGAAGAAAAGCAACGACTAATTTCCACAATAAACAATTATTACTATCCTTTCACATGAATGATTCAAATAAATAAGTTGCTCCATTTAACAAAAAAAATACGGTCCAGTGCTTTACGCCAGAGCGCACAAGTAGTGCCAGTTTCTCATGAACTCCATCTTCGCACCTTTGACCAGGTTGCGTGACTTATCTGTACCGCTGGCGGGCGGCTGAAGCCTGAGGAATGAGGACTGACTGCCGGTCCGTAACAGTGTAAAGGGGCTGTTTTCATATGTACATTACATTTAATATATCACACATTGCAGTATGGTATATACGCTAATAAGAATAAATCATATTGATACACTTCATAAGAAACCGTGGAATTCGTCTTGCAATTTGGATTCCGAACAATCATAACAGTAATAAAGAAAAAAAATTTTATACGAATAACGTAGGCGATTTTCATAGCAATAAAAAAATTGAACCTAGAATATGTAAAGTTCTTTTATGCTCCTAAATGCTAAACCGGTTAATAAACCTGCCATTTTTTTGAAAGAGATCTGAATAGCTGTTTTATATGATTGAATGTAATGCAACTTATCATGACAGTTTGTACCTCCCGTTTGAAGTTTTACTACTTTTGCTAAAATAAAATGTATTGTTCCATGTATGTAACAATATAGTAGTGTTATATTATAGGCTGTTCACGGTAAAGTGAGCACTTTTGATGCCCTGGTTCCTTTTTCCTTTCGGCCATTTTTTTTTCCTTTAACGACATTTTAAAATAAATATTGCCATGTAAGTAACAAAAACAGTGTATATATTCCGCTGCACTCAGAAGTTAACGTCTGAGGTTAAAATAAAATATATTTATTGACTATTATTCCAAATGGGAGGGCGTTCAAAAGTGCTCACTTTACCGTGAACAGCCTATTGTGATGTTTATTGAGTTAAAAATTGTGGTCGGTTGCCAGTTCGCCACGGGTTTATTAGTGTTCGTGTGCCGTCAAACTTGATCAGTTTTGTCGTTTTGGTGAGCAGGCAGGTGCTTCATGTATAGTTGTGCATGTGTGCTGACGTAGAGTCTACGTGCTCATTAGCGAGATGCCCTTATTAATTCCAGCTTTGTTTTCGTTGCTGCTCAGGTATTGTGAGGGCCTGGGAGAAATAGGGTGTGAATGTGGGGTTAAGGCTGAGTAATGTGGGTCCTGATAACTGCGGTTCGCAATATCGGTCTAAACTCGGAACCGCGAGGTGTATCGTTACATTACTCTTTGCCCAAACTTATTTATTGCGACTTTTTTTTTCTGTCTGCGGGAACGGTGTTCGAAGGTGGGGAACTATTGTGTTTGCAGTACTTCTTTCGCGCCATGTCTCTCTTTCTCCTCTCTACCGCTGTGTTTACATTTTCTGTCACTCGTTTTCCTAGCCCTCTTTCATTCACTCTTTCCGTGTTTTTTTCCCCCTTCTCTGGGGAATGAACTTTCAGAGTAAAATGTTTATCCAATGCTTGGGAACAGCCCTAGTGGGAATATGCGGTAGAGTGCGTGTGCCAGCTGCACAGAAGTCAGTCTCGTGCTCAAACATGAAATATGAACTGCTCTTCTTCCTTCACAACTGTCAAAACAACATGGCCTCGACTAAGGTTAGCACACTGTTTACTAAAATAAGTGTTTCGATGTGCTCGTACACTACTTTGACTAAGCTGTAACGCGAATACTAATAAATTAAGTTACGCTATATTTAACTTTTAGTAAAAGAATGTAAACAAGCTTTACGTCATAGTTGTTTGGCATTTCTTGAGCTAGTATTGAGGATATGCACAGTGCGCGAACATCGCTTTACACTAGTAGTTTAATTGAGCTTATAGGTACTACTTATTTTCTTTTTTATGTCACGTGAAAGATCACGCAGATAAAGAGCAGAAAAAAAGGCATTTTAAATATATCAGTTTTGAATCATAAACTGTATATATGTTGTGGCTGCAGTTAAATGCACTGACCCAGTGAATTGCGTAAAAATAGTGAACGACTGCTTTTATCGGCGTCTCTTGTCAAACAGATGTGAACAAAGAATTAATTTCTTCTTGATGTTGCTTATTGAAATCCTGACTATGCCGTTTGGTTGATCGTGAGTAAACGAAGCTTTGGATGAGGAGGATGTAAATTGAGCGGTAAACTTACCTAACACTATATTTCTTGGTGGCATCGACGCGCTTGGCTTAACCGAGATTCGAACCCGGAGCCTTGCTGCCTTAATGTAAACGCCTTGGCGTCGTAGTCAAAGAGGTCACTGATTATAGATGTAGTGATGCCACACCAAGGTAATATTTTCAGAAGTAAATATAAATTAATAGTTATTTGTAAAATTTTTAGGTAACTTTGCGTCCTGCCTTTTTCCGTAATTCGTACGTGAAATTCAGACGTTGGCATAGGGAACCCAGACAAAACTGTCCAAGAATAAAATTTATCAAACTTTTGTGTGTAGTAGGTAGTTCGTGTCTTAACTTCTCATATGCGTGTGTAATTGGCAATGCGGGTATTTTACACTGTTCATCAGCAGGTTGGTAGTTTAGTGGTCCGAACATTCGCCTGTATAGTTTTTTTTTCCTGTACCGCGCGACCAAAACCCAGACTGAAGCCGTATCGCCTGGTTAATTAGGCAACCAACGGTATAGGTACGCAAGGTGGTTGCTTCACTACCAGGCGACTGTTTCGATCTCCTGATCTTTTATGATTGTACCCTCAGTTCTCGTGTGCTCACGTTTTAGCTGGTACATCCAAGTCACATGAGTTTAACTCTTATTAGTAATGGTTAAAATAGTCACTTGATTGGTGGATGTATTCCGTACACAGAAAACGGCAGGGATTATTATTGATAACAGAAAAAACATAGCGAATACCCCAAGACCACGGATGTTTCCGGTTGAGGGAGAAAAAAATATTAATATTTTATGTATTTTCAGTATCAAAATAGACGGCAGATGGGACATTTTGTGTCTGTCTGAAGCTTTACAGGTGCTAGTCATTAAATGTGTCGAGTACGCAACGTTAATGCTGGGTGCTCTGTTTTGCCTCGCAGCCGGACATTTACAGGCGTAAATTTTGTTAGGATCTGAATTGGATTTAAGTAAATACGAACTGGATGAGTAGTGAATTTAAATGTTTAAACTGTTATTCCCAACCTAGCAAAAATGTGAACAAGAACGAAGGTAGGGTGAAGTTTGTCTGAAAAGTCAAGCGCTTATCTTGTTTTAATGATAGACTGCATAACAGAACAAACATGTCATAAAATATATTCTTTTTTTCATTCCATACTTTTTTAGTCATTTGTTTTCTATCTCAAATAGTTAATATAATATTTTTTTTTTATTTTCACCAAATATTTCCAACGGCGAGAGCTTGTGAAATTCAGTAAGTTAGCAGCTTAATATTGAACGTTTTCATCTAATTTCAATTTTGTCGTTTAGTGTAAATTTTTGTGTTGCGGTTCTGTGATACTACCGTAGTGTGTTCCAAGACGGACTGGAGTGAGTGGAGATATTTGGGCGGCTCTTAACATCGCGGGCTTGAGAGCCGATGAGGGTGATATGCGAGGTGGATATAGAACAGCGCCAGAATGCAGGGGCGGAGGAAACGGGAGATCTCCGAGAAATCTGGCCCAACAGCGGCATCGTGCACGATTCCCACGTGCGGAAAACCGGGACTTTAGAAATTTTTTTTCTAAACTAATTAATTCTAAGTGTTATGTGAAGTTAAGGTCCGAAGGTAGGACGGGATTTTATTGCTTCTCAGGGCCAACCCCTGACGCCTGCAAGGAAGGAAAATCATGCAAGGAGACATGTATCGCGGCAAAGAGGGATTGGGAAGCCATGGCCTGCACTTTGGGGCCATAACTACCTCCATAAGTGTACTTAGAGCTAGTCTTAACTATGAAGAGCAAGGGAAAAAACCGCCAAGAGAGACGTAAAAACCCTTGCGATGGAAATCCAGGAGCGACCCCCGCCGGGAATCGAACCTGGTTCGCCTGGGAGGCGAGTATTTTGACCGCTTCTCCACCGCGGGGACGGACAGGAGTATCTCATTTCAGTAGGATTGTGTCAGTTCAGTGTTTCAATCGCGTTTACTCGGTGCAGTTCGAGCCCAGTCGTGACTGAAACTTTAACTCCTAACGAAGTAAGAGAAAAAGGCCTCCGTTTATTAAGCCCTACGGTTGTAGAACATATTGCACCCCGTTTCAATGCTATGCCCGTAGAGGCGTACGGAGCGTTTGATGCGCGTGCCAACGTCGTGCGGCGTACCGCTCCCTCACTTCTGCCCACCAAACTCACAGGATAGCTCCAGGCGGGCGGGCGTCTGGGAGACAGGGACAGGTTGCCCTAGCGCCACCTCTTTCAAGACGGGAAGACCAGAGGAGGGTGCGGTGTAGGGATACGGCGAGAGGGGTGCTTTGAACTTGGGCTTCGTAGCGGTTGAAAGGGAGGAAAAAATGGGGCTGCAGGAGGGTATTAATCCAGGCGCCGTGGTCTGGGTGGATTTGCGGTGCGGACAGTTCCGAAAGGGCCTGGACCCTCGCGCCCCTAAACTACGAACATACATTATAGAAAAGGGGCGGTAGGCTGGAGGACTGTTGCCGAGGAGCTGTTCCACCGTGGTAGTTCTGTGTCTATGTTCTGCGACGAGCCAAAGAATACTGCGAGGCGATGCAAGTGCTATACATTGCACAAAACAAAAATTCGAAGTACGTGTTACTCATTATTTCTGATGAAATGCCGTGGTTGGCGTTTTTTTGAGCTAGCATGTTGGTGAGAATTGTTACTAATTCATTGATGTTGCAGAATTTCAAAGCATAGGCAACTCCGAGGAACACAGTATTGGCTCGGGGCCTTTTTTTTCTAAACTCTTTATTGTAGGAATGTTTCAGTGCCTTCAAATAAAAGAGCTAATAATTTCATAGTTATCTATTAGCTATAAAAAATACTTCAAAATTAATACCTCGACAATAATGCTATTTGCTACTTACTATTTACAGCTTTTATTTCATATATCATCGGTCACCTTTTACCGGTTGCCGACAAATCAGGAAAAAGTTTGGGAATTTAAACTAAAGTCAGGGACAATCTCTCTGTTCAGGGAATTATTAATTTTATTCTACCAAAATATACCCTCACCGCTGTGTCGTAGTTTCTGTTTTAAAACACAGTCTATTAACATAGACCGCAATGAAAGTGTGAGGTATTTTCTCGTTATTTCCAATACTGATTCTCGATTCATTTCCAGTATTATTTAGATTCTCGATCTGAAATTGACTGTTTCTATCATTTAAATATAATGATTTAATTATCCCCGGTGTTAACGAACATTTCCAGTTCTTCAACTGCATATAAGTATGTCTGCATGTTTGTAGTGGTTCGGGATTTTCTGCGTCTTAAATGCAAAAATTTCCCAGTTCATAATTTTTGTCAGTGTCTGCAACGGGAGGATAGTCTCGTATATTGCTACATTTTCGCTTAGTAGCCATTTCATTACTTTAATTAAACACATATGGTTAACCTCACAATAATACGAATACACTTTTTTTTCACGCCGAAAACATATGTCAAGCTAACCACCATGAGCTCACAAAAACATGAAATCCGCCTTTTTACTAACATCTTAAAAACAAAAAACCGTCCTACGCTTTTACAAAATTCACGAAGTAAACAGCTATAAATAAAGTAGGTACACTTGGCATTCTTATGATATTTGTTTTAATTATCTTTTAAAATTTTAATTCTTTACTTAATTCATTTGATCTTTCCTTACTCGTTGGGAATCGAAGCAAGGTTTAGGAGAGTCAAAATATATTTGTCCTTGATGGGATTTCTGAAATAAAAAAAAAAAGTTTGGTATATGTAGAAAAAAATTTAGAGTAACATCAAAATATTTACTTTTAACTTTTAACCATATTGGTAATTGGTTTTCGAAGCATGTCGGAGGAAGTGTGCTTTTAATAAATGTAATGTGTACTAATTTTATTTTTTAATAACAGTATGTATAACTGAAAGCATTAATATTGAATTTTTTTTCTATCGATATGTGAGTATCTTACTTTGCTATATGGGGTCTCACATGTTCCAATAAAATGTTAAATTCATCTTCGCTCATTCTTAAATAATTTTGGTAGTCCTTCGCATGTTGTCTTTCAGATGTTTCAATAGATTAACGTGCGACCACTTTTCCCTTTCACGCAACCACTCCTTGGTCCACTGTGATCTCTTCTTTCTCAGGCTTTTTTTAAAAACTCCCAACTCATCCAAAACAATCACAGCAGCAGCAACTTTTAAACAGCTCATCCTGCCGTTTTCAGAGTGAAACAGTGTCAACGACGAACCGTTGTTGGCCATTCCCTTCCACTGTGTGTAGAGTGTGTGGCCCCCGAACATGGTTCACTGAACCAGGTCCGGCGAACCATGTTCCCACGTGTATAGGCCGCTTAAGTAAGTCCTCATTACTCCTGATGCAAGCCTATATCCATCTTTCATAGTTCTATACTGCACCTTTATCCTGTCATCTTCGGAAGAAATGTTTAAGTCTCACAAAATGATTTTTGGGTTTTTTATCCACTAAAAGGGTACCCCCCCTTCCACATACACACACACAGATATATATATATATATATATATATATATATATAAAATGACATTCTTCAGAAAGGTGCGAGGACTAACTATTCACAACCCACCATCGTGTGAATTTTCTTTCGTTGACCTGATTCGCGCATGCTCGGCACTCACTGGTCAACTTTCAAACTATATTAACACTGAACAATGATGCGAACCTATATACGCACGATGCATCACTAGTTAATGTTACTGATATTGGCAGAATGCATTACACTGGGTAACACAGCTCCCGCAAAACGAAGCTGTTTCCAAAATTATGGTAAACTTTTTTTATAGTAAATTTCCACTTTATATAGAGACGTGATTTATCATATTTTGCGTCACACGAACCAAAGCACTTTCCAAAATTATAGTAGTAATTTTTAAAATTAAATTCCACCTTATATATTACTGTGATCCAATATGTTGGCTAGCCCTTCGGAATTTCCTACAGTAACCCAAGTAGCACGCACCGTTAATTTTTGTCTGTCCTTACACAATTTGTGAGAATGTATAAATAAAGTGTGGAAAACACGAATCTTAGAATCTTTATGTAAGTGATATCTAAGTAAAAGTTTGCTTATAATGTTTAAATCAAATACACGAGGAAATGGTATGTAAGAACGTTAGACAGTACACATGTTTGACTAGCTAGTTTAACTGTGCATGCATTCCTGGTCCAGAGAACCGAGCGGTGAAGAGAGAGGGGGATATATATATATCGAGAGAGCGAGAGAGATCCCTGTTTGGTGTCACCTCCAAGCCGTCGCATGGGGAATGGTTTATTTGGAGGCGGGGGTCGGTGTTGTCTCGTGTGCCTGGCTTCTTGAAGATGTTAGTAGGAGGCATTGGTGGTGTGTGGGCCTTCCGGGCTGTGGTGTTTGACCACATTCCATCATGGTGTCGGGGATATAATTAATGATAAGGATGATCATAGCTCAGTCGCGAGTGGAGAGTCATATGAATCAATTGCATATGTAGTGTGTAATTACATGTTTTTGTGCAATTACTAATTATGCAAGTGCATTTTTGGTGATTGTGCATTTACTGATTATTCATTGCATGTACTTGCATACTTGAGTATTATGCATTACACCTAATTACCCAATTATTCATCATGCAATTAAAAAATCTAAATACTCTCGATGGGTTTCGAAGCAGGGGCCGAATCCTCAACTCTAGAACCTGGACCTCTTACCTGTAGGCCCACCCTTCCAACCTCGTCAGTTGTGGTTTGGCAGCCGAAGGGTCAACGTGTGTACTTACATTCAGTACATACTCATTACACCTAATTATGTATAATTACTCATTATGCGTACTTTGTTGTTATGTCTAATTGTGCGATTAAAGGAAAAATATGTAATTACCTTCGACGGGTCTCGAACCAAGGATCAAACTCTCAACGGTACACTTCCCTTTGTCCACCCTCCCGCTCAGCCCTCATCCCAGTCTATATCCCTAACCTCCCCTGCCAACTTCCTCACTTGTGATTCGGCACCCGAAGGGTGAACATGTTTACTTACTGTATAGTTAACTCGTTACACAATTACTAATTACACCTAATTTCACAATTATGCTTAATTGCATTCGATGGTTTCGAACCAACTAGCCTCACTGTGGTTTTGGGTACCTGTCGCTAGAGCTTCCATTCTGGCGGCACTTCATTAGACTGTAGCCCACCAGACAGGGTCATCAGACCAGCTGTGATACAAAGAAGGCTCCAAATGTCCCTTATGCCAGTTTTGCTGTTTTGGTCACCCCCTCAGCCAACAGCCAATCACAGTAAACCTTTCAGGAGGAGAGGAGGTGTTGGTGGGATAACCCGACAACCAATCTTAGCATACCTCTAAGGGTGGTGCGGGTTGGAGGAGGGGAGGGGATGCGGGGTGGAGGAGGAGGAGAGGGGAATCCCTCAGCCAATCACAGCACAACTCAGTGAGAAAAGAGCGAGTGAGGGTCTGAAATAACCTTGGAAGTATAGCCTCAACTGTGATCGCTTTCCCTAAAACCCTTTTACATGTTAATCAAATGGCACATGTGCCACTTCTGCACATTTTATATCGCCAAACTCTTTCGGTCTCACTACTTGCATACTTGCATGTTACGTTTTTACGAAATATAGAACCAATATTATAAAGTCAGATATCTAGAACAATATTCAGGGAAAACCACAAGTTTTGGTCTGTAAAACTGAGAAAAGTCGGGAAATTTTTCACAGCTGATTTTATAAACTTCCTGTATAGAAATTAACACAATCATATAGTTAAAATCAGTTCCTAAAATCAGTTTATTAACACCAATTGATTTTCACCATTAAAATGACATGTCAGTTACAGTACTTATCTGTAGTCAAGTATATATCATTCGTCGAACCCGACCCACATTGTTTCAGTCCAGATAGGCATCATAAGTATTTATTGTCCAGGATGTTTTGGATAACCCCACTCGTCGGACACTGCAGTCTTACACCCTCCTCCACAGCCGGCCCTTTTCTTCGAAATGCCTAGACGCCCTGATCTTTGCTAGACTCTTGTCGGACTCGAGCTAGGTGGCTATCACCGACTGCCGACCATTCGGCTACGGCCGTGTTTATATTGTAGGTGTCCTGACCCAGAACCTTCACACGTCGAGTTTCGCCCAGGGAGGTTAGAATGTTCGTACAATAGTCCACATCCGCAGACTCCTCCAGCATAAAAGGGGGCGGTAGCGCAGTGACGCCAGCCCAGAGCCTCTGTCAATCATTCCCCACACTTGCGCCGCAATGACATAGCAAGCCAGCCGGTTCTATCTGTGGAGTAGGTGGGTCGGTGTGTATCATCACATATTTGCGGCCCAGCGTACCCGCGCGTACACGTCGCCCAACCGTATTCTCGCCGTACCAAAATCTACACTGAATTGCCACTAATGACCGGACTCCCCCCTGAAAGAAGAGCCGACTTAACCCATACGCTACACAAGCATGTTGCGAGCCTGTATAAAGTCGCTAGTGTTCGATAGGAATGTTTACTAGATATAGCGGACGAAATGGACGTACAACAAGAGCTGAGTGAGGCGGGAATGAGCTTGGTTATCGGTGCCTACCGGTTCGGTTATTCCATCCGTGAGAGGGGGCCGCAGTGGTGTAGCGGTCAGACTGCTTGTCTCCCTCCAAGGCGAACCAGTTTAGATTCCCGGCGGGGTTACTCCCAGATTTTCGCATGCTGGTATCGTGACGGACGATGTCGCTGGTCGGTGGGTTTTCTCGAGGATCTCCAGTTTCCCCCGCCCTTGCATTCATGTGCTGCTCCACACTCGCCTCATCGGCTCTCAAGATCCCTATGTTAAGAGCCACATAAACCTCTGCACTCCACGCCACTCTATCCGTGATATTTATGGCAAGATTTTGAAACAACATTCGACAGTGAGTGATGCAGTGGTGAAGGAGTTGTAAAACCACAACCTCGACGAGGGAAGCCAAGAAAATTTTCAGGATCCATCGTTGTTAAAATCAAAGCGGCAAGCTTCGTTAGGAAGCAGTGCCAGAAACTTAAGAGTGTAATTTGGAAGTGATGATAGCACTTAAAATTCGTCAAAAGATGTTTTCACTTTGATTCCATGGACGAGCTGTAGTACATTAAACCAATGACCAATATACTGAACGCGAACGCTCGTTACCCATTAACTATGGTGGAAAACGCGTTTCCTGTGGACTCTTATAACAATGGAAGAGCATAATGTGGAGTGACGAATCACGTTACACGTTGTGACATTCCGATGGCCTTGCATGAATACGGCGAATGGCCGGAGAGTGTTACCGGACTGCATTGTTCCCACTGAAATATTGCGGAGGAGGTATTATGTTGTGGGTTTGTTTTTCGTGATGTAGTCTTGATCTACTGGTTTTAGTTCCTCTAACCATAAATGCCGCAGCCTATCAGGCTATATTAAACAACTCTATGCTACTCACCCTTTGTCATCAATTTGGGACTGCCCCCTTTTAATTTTCAACATAACAGCGGATCCGTTCATAATGAACGGCCAAAACCGAGCGGTTTGACGACTTTGGAGTGAATTAAATCGAATGGCTGGCCCAAAGTCCTGATATAAAGCCAACTGAGCATCTTTGGGATGAGCTACAACGTTGGTTGGCAGCCAGATCAGACCGCCCAAAGACAGCTACAGAACCGTTTGCTTTGTTGCAAGAGAAAAGGAAGAAAGTCCCTGCAGACAACTACCGAAACTTAGTGGAAAGTCTGCCTGGAAGTGTTGAGGCCGCAATAGCGGCGAATGGAAGATCTACGCCATACTAACATAATACCAGCTCCAGTCAAACATTGTCTGTGGGTGTCCGGTTATTGATGGCAATATAGTTTATACTTCGAAAGTAATATTTCCCTGTAAAATAATGTACACGTTTTGAACACTTGACTGATTGGGAGTACATAAACATCAGTGTTGGCTGCCAATAACAACCAACAGTTCTTGTTTTATGTTTTGTAGAGAAAGCTTAGTTTAAAATATGGACGGATAAAATATTTTTACAATTGTTCTGTACACATTAGTCAAGGCTGTTCACGATAATGTGAGCACTTCAGAAATGAACCTTATGCCTAGTTAAGTTGGTAACGATGGATGGAAAGTAGTCCCATATCTTAACGTCGAATAGAATGTGTTAGGTAACCATTTGCGCTAGCAAATATTATCTCTTTCACTTTCTGCTTTTTTTTTTTTTTTTTTTTTTTTTTCATCCATCGACGTGAAAAATGGGCAGATTTTTAAAGTATTCACTTTCTTAATAATCCCACAGTTTCATGTGACCGACGCGGACGCATGCATAAAGTGATCAGGCTTATGGCAATGTTAATTTTACATAAGGCAGAAGAACAGAGAACGTGTATATTAGTAGATCTTAATCAGGGCTTTCAAAAGTGCTCATTTTACAGTGAACAGTCTATATAAGTATTCGCGTAGTATTATGAATCATTAGATCCATGGCAATGTATACGTTTACTTGTAGTTAACCAAAAGACGAATTTAATCATGGCTTTAAAATTTTCGTTTGACCAGGATCGACGAATGCAGTGAAAATCGTGCCTTTGCTCAATTCTGTCGAGAACCAAGTGAAGTGATTACAAAACCGCTGGGAAAATTAATTAAACAGGAACCCTTTTGCTCTGGTTTTCCAGAAAAGGACGAGGGGTTAAAATAGCGCGTTTGTGTGTGTCTGCGTGCTGCATTATGCTTTCTCGTTAACTTGAAAGCTTAGTTTGAACATTACATGGTTCTACGAAGAAAGGCAATATGCTCTGTTTAGATGGACCTCGAACCAGTTATTGATGTGTCCAGTATCTTGTTGTGCAATGTATTGTGTAATCGTGTATATAGCTTCTGTTATCACACCTAGCCTTGTTTCAAGCATGCTGTGTAATGCTACTTACAACCAATAGTAACACTCATATGAACCACTTTTTTCCCCTCCATTCGGAACATTAGTTTCCAGATTTCTAGTTGCAGTGTAGTCTTGGGCGGAGGTTTCAAACTGTCGCTGGATTTTGAAATTCTCACCACGATAGCATGACGCGATGGTAGTTTTCAGACTTCTTAAAATCCCTCGGGCAAATATGGAAATGTTATTCCCTTTGCGTGTGGGCTTGTGTGTGAATTCTAGGCTATATCTGTAGATATAGCGAATGTCGCCGTAGTATCTCACTGTGCTCGCTCTGTTGAAGAATGTTGGAAAATGAGTTGCTGGAGAAGAGTTAAGGGGGCAGGGCCTTGCAGCCTCGTATAGTTACGTAACCCCCTTCCATCTCTCAACTCCACGAGCGTTATTGCGGAAGTGGCCTCATGCAAATGAACAGGTTGTCCGCACCCTCGAAATATTCCACCCCGGCCCCCACTTTATGACTTTGCGCTGCTGTGACCGTAAATTTTACCGCGGGCGGTCTTCGTGGTGCTTTAGTTGCCCCCCCCCCCCTCCCCAACCCCTTTACTACCGTTGCCCCTCATACTACACGTTTCACGCATACTTTTCCAGGCGCGACCCGACACAGAGTAGTATGTCCCAGAAGCGCACTGGCAAGCAGAAGCACTTAACAGGGCGCACCAATGGAAAAAAAAAATGGCGCTAAGAAAATATAACGTTGTTGGTAAAAAATTTATGTGCCTACATACAGCATTCAGGCGGTTTCTTGGCAACATATAAGTATATAATTCCCATCGTTTTTGATTTGAAGGTGTTTTGTGTAGAGGTTTCATATTCTTGGACATAAGTTTAGACGAATAAACGAGAGCGTGTTCTTAAATTTTTACGTTCTTTATTCCCTTTAATTCTCACAGCACCCTAAATTGCCGTAATACGCTGTTTGCGAAATGGGTGTAAATATTCGTAAACGTACGTTTTGGCTGATTAACAGCAGGGCCCGGCTTCAATATAATAAAGCTTTCTGTGCAGTTCTGTTATCCTAGTAGAACATTTCTGAATTCCCAGCATTATAGTAAGCTATTTGTACAGTAAAGTGATATGTAACTGAAACAGAATATGTTGTCCTTGGTTACTCTTAACTACTATTGGGTTTAGGGTAACATGCTGTCACCCCCTTTTCTGTTATTATGTTATACATGTAAATATAATTCCTATAGTAGAGTTTTATGTTTTTGCTTCTACCAAAATAGCGCCTATCATTCTTACAACCCTAAAGGAAAACATGTGGTTAGTGCAAGTAATTCGATGCAGTGGATCTGTGTGCTTTAATTGTCGGCCCTAGATAGAGTAAAATCTGGGATGTAATGGACATCGAAGTCTAATGATCTGCTGAACGAACAACCAGCAGACGAGAACAGCTTACATCTCAGTGGTGAATATTCACTCCTGGTAGTGTATGCAGCCCTTGGAAGTGAAACGTACGCCAGGTTGCATACTCGCATGCGCCATGTGCTGGCGAAACTCGTAATCGCAGCAATCCATGTCGCAATCCCTCGATTCCTGCTACAAGATACGACTAATCCGAGCCTGTCAGGTCATTTAACTTTGTAGAGGAATCAATATGGGTAGGCTATGCCATTACTATGTTTCAAGTAATTTTTTATTAATTGTATTACACTAGTAACTGAGAATTCGGCTATTAAAGGCAAGGAGGAATACATTAATTATCCCGCTCTTTGTATTAAACTGTTGTCAGATTTTTAGTTAGCGAAACTTGTTCGGACCAAACAGACAGCAAATATTTTTCAGATTAGAAAGTATATAACCTGTACACAAGAACTATGAGTATCATGTAGTACCGAGGACATAGCAGTCTATTTCAAGGCTGGGAGTTGAATGGGTGATAGGAGGGGCAAGGTAGGCGTGGTTACAGTAGCTTACAGTGTCAGGAGTCCCGCTACGTGCTTGCTGTTTAATCTGGATTCTCATTGAGTTTTCTGTAAATTTATATGTAGCCAAATTGCTCTCTAAACTTGCATTGATTTATATGCAGTACATTTCAGATAGATGAAAATGATACCCATCCTAGAGCGAAGATTCTTATAACTCTGGTTCATTCACAATACATGTTAATTACGAGCATTTATACGTTGTGTCAATAAACATAATTCAGTTTTAAACTTTTAACGTGGCAATCAATTTCTCGTTTTGTAAATATGTGAAGCGATTGTTAATTAAATAGTTTACAAATGTCGGTGATGCTGTCTGTGAAACTAAACGTTTCGTAGATATAATACTGAAGTTACTGGTCGAAAAGGCGGCGCCCAGGTACGTGCAACGCTTAGTTACCGTGTTTTGATCGTAGAAGGCGGGAAAGTAATCTACGCGCACGGGCTTGCGTGGGCGTGCTAAGCCATACAACCGTGGCACCTCTCTTCTGCCTCACACTCCCGGCGAGGAACAATGTAAAACGCAAGCGGCTGGTTTCATGGTACGTGGTTGGGGTTGCGTCCCCCTTACCGCCCCCCCCCCCCAGGCTAGGCCCGACATTCTCGGCCGGGGCTGTGGCTGCGAGAGAAGAGAAACGCGTCGCGACGCTAAGTGGATTAAAATACGGCGGCGTCGAGAGCTTAGGGGGGCCAGGCGGGCGTTACTTGCACCCTCCTTAACAGCCCTCTTTTCATCGCCGCGGGAAGGGGTTTGTGTGTGCAGACACTCTGGATCCGGCCGCGGGGTTTTGTTTTCATAACTTCCCCTGGCAGCCGATAATGGAAACACGACGAGGCAGAAAAGAAAAATTGCTTTGGGGAGGAGGAGAAAGTCGTCGTTGAAACGGTTCTATCGAAGTTGACTTGCGTTAGACCGCTTCTTTACCGTCGTGCCTCCAGAATGATTACGGCCCGCCCTGTCGACCATTTGTATCCCCCCTCTTCCTTATTTTCCTTTTCCTTTTCAAAGCCACTCGTTAATTCAGTTGGATGTTTTCGTAATGGGAGTATTGGAGGACCATTGTAGATTCTCTACATGTCTTGAAAAAGATCGACAGAATCAATTAGGCGAGGGGGAGGGATTGTTCGGTTAAGTTATTCTTCTAGTCATCTCTCTCACACGTTTACCTGAATATATTTTCCCTGTATCAGTGTGTTATCTTGCGTAATGTGTAAAAATTAGCTTAACCAGCGACTCTAATGATAGAGGAACCAATTTCTCAAATCTTTTAAGTGAAAGTAAATAAAAATTAGTTCTAACAGCATTAATAGAGAAATATGTATAAGTTTAAAATACATCCATAGGGGACAGATTTTTTTTCAAACGTTTATATAAAAGGTGTTAAATGCATATTGAGGATAATGCATGCATGCAAAATACGCATGCGTGTACACAATTTTCTCTCGCTCACAAACAAAATCAGTGCAGAATAAAAGCCAATGAAAGATCAACGGTCCTGATACTATTTTACTATTATAAAGTAATGTTTATATTTTATGTTCCTAGGAGAGGCAAAGTTGTGTATTTTCTGGATGTGTGCAACAAAGTCGTAATGGGTGCTCATCACTGCAGTGAAATTTTGTTGTATTTCTTTGAAAAGAAAAATTAGACAAAATAATGAAAATATTTTTGCTATTTTCACAGGGTATTAGTATTGGTGGTTTTCTGAAAATCTCTTATTTACTGGAATTATGGCGGTTTCAAATTGAATAACACATTGCAGCAGTTTCAAAACAGTTTTTCAAGCCTAGTAATAAGTTTGTGTAGAAAATGTCTTGCAATCGTAAGACTGTCATACACACTTTGAAAATCACCTGTTGGCTCGACTTCAGTGACGTATTTCGCTACTGCTATTTTAAAGTTGCAATAATAGAAAAAAAACTCTTAATGTAGTTGAACAATGTACTTAACTACAAGACTATTTACACTACTATGATAAATATTTCAAACCGGAACACAACAGTGCGATACTCGTCAAAGAAAATGAGAATTTCTCTAAATGTGCTAAGTGCACATTTAAAGTAATAATATATACATTTATTAAAACATATTTTATTTAAACTATGATCTGATAATAATGTTTATGTTGTAAAGTATAGAATGTTCTTAAAATTTATATCCGGAATTTGAGCACTGAACATCTTAATTCTAGTTGATAAAGATGTTACTGCGGTAATTCGCTAGAGAATCTGTATTAGTGAAATTATTACAGTGACCTTATTTTTATTCACGACAGCTTCATTTCAGGTAGACCCCATTTATACAAGTAACATTTCTGGAAAAGTGTTCGTATAGGGCTTTATTAAGGTTTTCAGTTTTTTCATCTGACTTTATGGATAACTGGCACCTCTCATGGCTGAGCTTAGTTGTCCAAGGCAACATCACGGTGGAAACCGGTGTGTGTGTCGACTGCTCCCGAGGTGGACTTAGTGTTGTGGTATGCCATTGCCTTCCGCCAGATCTAACCACCGAGTGAGGTGGCGAAGTGGTTACACACTAGATTCGCACCCGGGTTCGATTCCCGGCCCGGCCATCCATTTGACAGAGTTTTCGGAAACCATTTTGGGTGAATGTTGGAAAAGTTCTTCACTGCAAACTATGGATGATGACTACCCCGCACCTGTGTCTCTGAACAACCTGCTCCGTCTCTAATGACATCGCTGTCGACGAGATGTATCTACAAGATAAAACAATTAAAAAATCCTACGGTAGGTGCCAGTAATCGAATCCGGATCCGCGGATGAGAGGCAATATCGCTATCCACTAACTTATTAAATTTCGGACCAATGTTTACCATGGTTGTATGGATCGCTGAAAATTAACCTGTCGAATACTTATGATACGTTATTATAAATACTGTTCACGATAAAGTGAGCACTTTTGAAATCAACCTTAGAAAAAGTCACTGCCCAGGCCTGCATATATTTTAACGAGCGCACTGAGTGACATGAGCCGAGTAAAGTTGGTAATAATGGATGGAAAGTAGTACCATATTTTAACGTCGAATAAAAAGTGATAGGTAATCGTTCGGGTTAGCGTAAATTATTTCTATCGTGTTCCTTTTTTTTTTTTTTTTTTTTTTTTTTTAACCTTAAAATTTAAAAATGATTAGATTTGTAACATATTTCCTTTTCTAATAATTTTACAAATAAAGTGATTAGGCCCACGGCAATTTTAATTTTACATAAGGCGGAAGAATACACCACTTGTATACAAGTAAATCTTAAGCAGTGCTTTCGAAAGTGGTCATTTTACCGTGAACAGCCTATAGAACGCATTGGTTCACTTAACACACTGAGCAAACAATGGCGCAGAGTGTAGCTGTTACTTTAGTATGTAAGAATTTTTACTGAACGTTTTATTTACTGTCGACAACCGTGAGTGAGTGAGTGAGTGAACAGTTTTGGGCGGCTCTTAACATCGAGGTCTTCAGAGCAGTTGAGGGAGAAGCGACGTGAATCGGAGCAGCGCCGGAATGCAAGGACGGGAGATCTCAGAGAAAACCCGCCGACCAGCGGCGTCGTCCGGCACTATTCCAACATGCGAAAATCCGAGGGCGAACCCGTCGGGAATCGAACCCGGCTCGTCTTGGTGGACAACCTCCAGGGCCATTAATTTTGCAATATTCTTTTAATGTGTGTTTAAAAAAATACATTCTTGCATTGCTGTTGAATCTAAGTAGTATATTGTTTTTCTTTTTTGTTTCAGGTAAGCTGTGTTTATCATCTTTTGACGTTACCTTCTCACTGAAAATCAATGCTTATTGCAATGTAGCACCATGCGGCTTGGTTGTGAAATTTCACAAACTACTAAAAGAGGTAAAGTACATTCGTAATTTATTAAGTTTTTTAAACATGTGGAAAAAAATCTAGAAAAATTATATAGCATTAGAGTAGTAGGCATATGGGGCTACGGAGACATGTATTTTAAATGTGCGCATTCAAGCTGTGGCTCGGTGACTCGACCTTGAATGACCTTGACCTAGATTTTCCCCCGTTTCCCCCCTCTAAAATGATTTTTTCTCAGAATTGCACGTTTTCGCCCAAAATTGCCTTAAATTTCCCTTTCTTCCCTAAAAATGTTCCATTTTCCCCTCAAAAAGCACCGAATCTCTAGCAAGCCACATTTTTGCAATAATCACCCATTTCTGGTGATTTGTAATGCTCAAACAATGAGCTGTCAGTGAACTTGATAAAATAAAATAATTTAAATATTTTTTTGATATTTCAATATATATTTGTAATCAAAAAATTAAAGGCATACGTATTAAGTGTTATATCACCAGACTCGTCTTTTCAAGGCGCATGCATTAGTGATGTGATACCACCATTCTGTCTCGCTTTTTCAGTTTCTATAATTCCGTGTTGTATTTTTCTCTCTCATTCCATCTTTCTCTCCGTTTCTCTCTCATTCCATTTATTTTTCTCTTGTCTATCATTCCCATCCATTTTTCTTTTTTCTGTCATTCCATCCCTTTTTCTCTTTGCTGTCATTCCATCTCTTTTTCTCTTGTCTATCATTCCATAGTTTTCTCGGAGTCCTCCCATTTTTATTCTTTCATCCTCTTTCACTGTCTTGTCTTTCTCTCACCATCTCTGTCTCCCACAGTCATTTGACGTCTACATAGTTCCTTCATTACCTGTTAGAGAGTGCGAATCACCCATGTGTATATTTATTTACGAATTCAAAGATGTAATTTTCAATACACGAGAAGGTATAGAAACATTATTGTAAAGTACATTCCAGGTACGCCTTTTGTAAAAAATATTCAAATTTTTGTATTAACCTTTTTTTTTTTTTAAATATTTACTTTATCAATTTGTTTTTACTGTTGTACGAAAATTAAGTCAAGTAGCCTTATAACCGGACACGCACCGACAGACCTCCGCAAGTCAGACGCGCCTGTTGTGTCATGCGAAGCGTGCTGTGATGTCTGTAGGCACCGCGCTGGGAAGAGCGGTCGAGTGTTGACGACCTCCAAGACAAGTGCACGCGAACTTAAATGATCACTCGCACCGCTGTGCGACCTTGTCAGACCAAGCTAGCTCCTAGGAATCTATACATTTATAAACAATTAGAATTATTTTATTTATCATTCGAAAAAATGCAAAAAAATCTTTTAATAAATACATTTTTAATGGACAATTCAGTTTAAAAAATGAAAATTATGTAAATTTCACACTTTCCCATTACAGCTGATTATATATATATATATGGCTTATTAATACTATATTTTAGAGCAGTTTTTCTTTAATTAGTGCAAGCGATGTACTGAATCATAAAATCTAGTTTTTTCTTTATTTCATATGTGCCTATGCTCACATTGATTGTTATATATATTGTTTTTAAATAATTTTGTATTAAGTCTGGCCTGTAAGCATGTGAATATGTGCTGGCGTTTAGGTAGGAAAATATAATTTGAGAACTTTTAGGAGGCAGACAGGCTCATAAAAATTCAGTTTGCAAGTAACATTTCTTGCTCCAGGAATGTATGATTAAGTACTTTATAACTATAGTAATTAGCTTAAAATATTATTTGCTTCACAGTACTTTTTTGAACGAGATTTATTTATAAGAGACTTGTTATGATGCACGATTAAAATTAAAAAATAAAAAATATTCAAGTATTTTTGGTTTTTAAATTTATTTAATTTTAGCTATTTTTTTTAAGTTACACTGAAAATGTTCATAGAAAATAGCAAAAGTTCTCTGTACTTCATTTCAGGTCTCCTCTCTTCAAGACCAAATACTACACGATGTTAATTATTCACTGCCTCGACTATTTTTGTAGGCATACAGTAACTATCCTACTAGGATTTTATTAAATGTATGTATATGCGAATAAACCAAGCACCATCATGTTATCTATATCAGGGAAGGAGGCAGGATATAACACAAGCGAGAAATTAAAGATTTATTTTTATTTAGGCTATATCATATGTACATACTTCAGGCTACAAACATAAAAACAGAAACCGTACATATATTCCCATACCTTACAGTAGCATGCTCACTTTTCACATAATTAATATAATATTCGTATACACATTCCAAGATAGTCTATGCTAGCAAGCGTCCAACCAGAACCCTTGGCTATATATTTTTCTTCTTCACGGCAAAGTTTCATGACTGCCACTGTCAAACTAAGCTTCCTAACTGGAACCTGGTTACTTATATTTACTCGCAAGCAGACACCTTGACATCCTATGTTCCACCCACCATAACTCAAGTTTTCAGAAACTATAGAGTTCAGACCAGCCGAAACACCAACATCCCTGCCGTCTGCTCTACCAACCAACACTAGACGAAATATACTCATCACCCATACTACAATGCAAACATACCTCAGCCCACACTGACCTTACCAAAATTTTACTTACTGCTCATACTTTCTGCTCTATTGGTCGACACCAGCTAAATATACTCACTATACCTCCATACCAACCATTATAACCAAAGCATACCAGACCACCCAACACCCAAGCTCCTATAACCAAAAGAAAAATTCAATTCAACCGCACCACCCAATTCACCAAGCACAATATCCATCATAACTCGAGCAATTAACAGCTGAGGCTAGTCCATAACCTAACACCCATTCTACTTGTTCTACCAACCAACACCACTTATACCTACCAACCATACCACCCACTATAACTGG
Organism: Dryococelus australis; assembly: GCA_029891345.1. NCBI lineage: Eukaryota > Metazoa > Arthropoda > Insecta > Phasmatodea > Phasmatidae > Dryococelus > Dryococelus australis. Next base: position 160,393,504 of record CM056998.1, read on the forward strand.
CATACCTCAACAATTCGTCCACACATATACAAAGTAAGCATACAGTCCATACCAATGACAATCAAATTCTTGTCGTACCATTTACCATGCCGACTGACACCAGTCAAAATATAATAAAGATCCCATATCAAACACTTTTAACTCAAGCATGCCTTAGCATTACAGGACTATGACACGCACATACTATCGACACCATTCGACGTACACCAGGCATCACAAGACAGATATACTGGAAAACATATCGCCCAACATACCATCTATGATAACCTAAGCATACCAAGCAAATTTATAGTCCATACCAACCTGCAACACATGCATTCTTACCATCTGTCAAACCATCATTAATGACTGATACCAGACAAAACCAACATACCATCACCTAAAACCATAGAAAAACTCAATTCAGCCATACCACCCATCCATACCACCACAATCAGCCCTGCAGGTACTGCACTTAGCGCCGAAGGCACTGCATTCAGCACCGAACGAACCGTATTTAGCACCGAAGGCACCGCAGTTTGCTCATAATAGACTGATATGTCGACTTCACGTGCGTAGGAAAAAAATTAGGAAAAATCAATATTTTAATTGATGTATTAGTTATTTTTTTTGTAAAAAAAAAAAAAGAAAAGAAAAAAAAAGTGAATAAATGTATATATGTATTAAAAAAAAACGCTATTTCTTAAATAACCCATGTGTCATAAGTCTATTCAAAACTGGCGTACACTCAAAAGTTTTAAAAGTTAGCGAACAATATTGGAAGTTTTCATTGTAATGTAAGTAAATTTTTTTGGAGGATGATAAACACAAAATTTATTACCACATTTGTCATGTTGGTCGATACCAAGACACAAATAACCTATACGTGTCTTTATTCCCACACTTGCATCACAAATATTCACCTCATTTCATTTGTTGGCCATATAGAACTCAGTCGATTTTAAAACAATTCTAGTACTATAGCCCTCCTACTGCATGCACTCGCATAAATTTGATTTAAAACACTGCTGAATTAATAAGTCTTTCAGAGAAGCAGATACGTATTACTATGAATATATATAAAATTCAATTTATTATTTACATTATAATTATTTGTTGGTTTTTATTCACCCATATCACAATATTATTATTAATTATTATTAATTAGATATGTCAACCAGCTTTCCCCTAGTGCACATACATAAACCGTTATTTGATATGACATTAAATTACGACTATGCACTAAGGGGGGATATAATATATATATATATATATATATATATATATATATATATATATATAGCCCAAACCTCCATACACCCATCGAAAATTGTTTAAAATCCCTCATAATATATTAATATCATATCATAGTGGCTGCTAAAAGAACAGACCAAACATCCATTTCTACATATTCTTCCAGACAAAATATTCTAACTTGCAATATCCCACAATACCTGGACACTACCTACAATCCATTCCATTACACCATATCGGTTATACTTAACACTTCCCTTCATACCATCCAGGGTAGCAAAGCAATCTCATAAGCATTCCTATGAAATAGCACAGCGAATTTCTCTGACAAAGCGAAACACCCACATACAAATAATGCCAACACCCATACAGTTTACTATAGTCAACGATCCAAACTTAACGAAATCTCATACGAATAGACCGTATCACCAAACCAGCTATTCAAAATGTTCCAGTGGATGAAACATTATAACCATTATATTTGCAACTCCCTTACCTTCAAATAAAACTACTAACATACCATACAGACAAGATATATCAACCATCGAACTATGCATTACAAATAGCATTACCAACACACAATATGAATAGTTTACTCTACCAGACTCTACCCAACACTCATACTGTCAGAACTTTCCTATCAAACACTCCTGTGAAAAATATTACACCTATTCTTTGAGAACGATATCATACAAGACTCGAGCTTCTAGTAAATCGCACACCATTTCGATATCATCGTAGATGTTCATAACTCAGTACTACTTTGAAACATTCGCGCTATACTCGACATCAGTTATTACTAAAAGATTTATAATAAAAACACCAGTGTTATTTTTTCCCATATATTGCTAGTATAAAATTTATGTTTGATGATAAAATAACAACAATAGTCTTCCATACACTAACTTTATTTAATACACTTATAAAAAATAAATACATTACTTACATACACTCAAACATATTCTACATTCAACAAAAATATATATGCTTTACTCTAATTTTATAGTACAAATCCTGTTGTGAGCACTCAGGGAAGCCCTATTCGCATGCACAACACAACAATTAACACATGGATACTTCTTTTATGAATTGCTGAACATACAGTTACTAGCTTCATGTTGTCTGATGCTAGAGCTAGCTGGAAATGTCTTGCTGCAATACTTGCACTTGCTTCTCGATGAACGACGAACATTGCCTTTACAGTTCTTCTTATGCCTATACAGGTTATCACTGTGGATAAACACATCGTCGCATTTATTACAGTGGAATGACTTGTATACTGGACTGAACAAGAAATTACTACTTTCATGTTACAACTTTAGCTAAAAGTACATCCACAATAACAGCATTGATAACTTAATGCTTGTAGCGACTATTCAGAAACTTCTTTAGCCATCTTCATATTATAGCAGAGTATGCGATCACAGTAGTAACATTCATACTGTAATGCTTGCAGCGACTCATCAGAGACCCTTGCTGTCGTCGATGCTGTCTTTTACAGATGGTAAGTCTTCAACCATTGATGCCATCTTTAGTAGAGTACACGGTCGTAGATGATTCCACGTGTGACGATCCGTCTTCCGTCACGGCCGTTGGTCTCCCACTTCTTTTGGTATCCGCCCGGCAGTTATGTTTTAAAATACCTTATAGTATAGGCTATTCACGGTAAAATGAGCACTTTTTAAGGCCCTTCAAAATTTTTCTTTTCATACAATTTCCATATTTCTGCTGCTTTTTATGCAATGTGACCAATACACACAATGCATTAAATCTCACCACCCTCAAAATTTACATCCGTTATTACATGATGCAAGCTCATATGCCGTTTTCACAACAGAACAATTCGTGTATGTTGTCCATTTAAACTATCCCACTACAGGTCTGCTGAGTATGAATATGTAAAAAGCAATATGCTGGATGAAGTGTTATACGAAAGATAATCAACCCATTCATTATCTAACATGCGAATTCATCCATCAAACAACCATTCGTCTTTACACTTATACATCATTCGATGTTGGTTACACCATTTCTTTTTCTTTTGTAAACCCATTTTATTTCATGTCGTGCATACACTAGAAAATTATTTAGATAGGTAGGTATGCGATTTCAGTAACTGTGTCGAGTGCTGCAAGTGATTTAAGCTTTCCATATGTCACATAAAAATTATCAGACTGCTAGAACAACAAACCCTAATTGTTCACTATACCTGCAAGACAAGAAAAAGACGTTTTGGATTATTTGTAGCGACGATACACACACACACACTGCTTTTATACGTCTAAAAATGATGTAGCTAAGTCTCATGTCACTAATTCAGTCGGAGAAAGAGAACTCTTGCTCGAACGACAGACGAACTGCGAATGAGACCATCTCGACTGTCTCAATATGTGTGATAATTAATTGCATTGCCCAGGATTCGAACCCACGCTACCTTTACAAGAAACTAGAGCTTGAATCCAACATCTTAGATCGCTCGACAACCTAACAAGTTCAGAAAAAGTTTGTATAATGAAAAAATCTTAATCTTATCCTTGGATTATGCCACAGGATCTTAACCTTACTTACCGTCTGTTCAAAATCTACCCTTTAAAACAAAAAATAAACATAATTTTTTTTACCAACATTTTAAATTCGCAGAAAAAATCATTAAAACATCCACGATTGGGAGCACTCTGAGAAAACCCAAATACACGTTCACCCAGAAGAATACACAGGGATATATAAATGTCTACAATAAAGTATTATATATATATATATATATATATAAAATCCGTTGTGCGTGAGTAAACCGCATCATCACTGACAAACCATTGGACCAATTGAGACCATATTCACACCATATGTTATTGAAATGGCGAGTAAGGTTTTTAGTTATGGTCCATTCAGATAGGTTGGTCTGGAGTATAACTTCTATATTTATGGGCCGATTTTACTCATACTTGCAGGAAATGTTTGTTAATATAAAATAGATAGATGCCAGCAATACCACGTTCAAACATAGGTCGACGTACCAGACGTAATAATGAGAACGTATTGAGGAGGCAAAATAGAACGTGAACACGCACTGCACGAACTGAAGAGGCACGAACACAAATCGAGAACCAAGTGCACGCCAAGCAGATTCTAATAGACAATTATGCGCAGATACAACATAGTTCAAACCATACAAGACGCATCGATCATACGACGCTTTACAATATACACTTATATTCTGGAAAGGAGAGAAATGTATATCATTTCGATTATAAAAAAAGAAATCCAAAAACAGGTGCTGAAACTGAAAAAAATGTTAGTGCTATGAACTTCTATGCGTATCGAATAACTACACATAATTACAGATTTAGTATGTCAATTCAATGTAATTATAACATGTAAAATATAATACTTTTATATGTAAAACCATTATCTTTATGAAACACAATACACATAAAATGTGCACCTAATTTACTATGACACTCATGCACATGACATTTACACTTCATGTTTTAAATTTGGCATTTACAATTTGAATACAACAAATGGCGTTATACATATTAATTATGGATTTTAAATAAAAAAGAGGCGGAACAACGTTCGCTGCGATCAGCTAGTTGTCTATAAGATAGGAATACACATAATTATATATATATATATATATGATAGGACTATATATACTCAATGTTGTCACCAGTGATCACTACTTTTTTCAGTTCCATTAGGCATGTATGCTTAATTTGATTTATTTTGAGCTGTTGAATTGCAAGTATTACACAGAGAGGCAACCCAGTTGAATGCACTGTACCTTTACACCAAATTTGAAAATATTTCCATTAAGACACCTGGTATTTTTTTACTCTTAGCATGTTATCATAGAAGGTGGCGAGGATGGTGTTACACTTTTGACAGTGATGGTCAATTTATAATTAAATTTTTTCGTTTGTATGCATAGATAACTTTTAATTTGGTCGATAAACCAGCGTATCAGTGAAAATTTGATTAATGAGATTTTAGAGTGAATATTTTGGTGTCAGATTGAGTAATTTATTTTGGGAATAAAATCTTTTGCTAGCTGAAGTACGCTGGTAAATTACTTTGTGATATAATTATTGCAATGTTCTTTTTTTTGTTATTAATTTATTATATAAAAGTATTTTAGTGCATTTCGAAAACACACATTTAGTAAGTTTCGAAACTATACGATTACTGCATTGCTTGTCGCTAATTAGCCATGAGTTTATTAATTGAGTTGAGTTATTAATTATATAGTTGCAGTTCCCTTATTAAAATAGCTTATTCAGCTTTTCAGTAAGTATCAAGACAGTGTTTGTTTAGAAGTAATATATTAATGCATAGTTAAGGATGAGCCGAGGAGAAAGGAGGTGACCTTACTATAAAAATTAACCTTAACGTAACGTCGTATACATCCATGGCTTGCCTTTTGTACGAACCCGAAACCTTGTGGTCAGAAAGTTATGCCCTAGCTAAGTCTGCCACATTTTTTTTTGTGTACGTATTGTAGAAGAAAATGCTGCGTGAACACACATTTATTACGAAGAACACTGCCTACCAATCTGACCGCTGCGGCATTCTCCAGTCATGCCAAACCACGCTTTTTTTTTATTTGGGGGGAGGGATAGGGATTTGTGTCCTATGTATAAATATTTCCTGTGATATACCGTGAAGGATGCATATCCCGTAGCCATCGCTTCGAAGATGCGACCTGTGCAGCATCCAGAGTTGTCTGGCATCACTGGAAGTAAGTAGCAGACGGCCTGCTAATTCGCAGATTGCTAGCTCGAGTTGTGCCAGTTGTATTGGCACAGCTTTAATTTTTTTTGGTTACTATTAATTTAACAAGTTCTTCATTCATTAATTCTTCACCAACAATAATTGGTTTAGTTAAAACGTGCTCCAGTTATTTGATTTGTTTATGCAATTCAAAATGTAAAACATTGAGAATCTACTTAAATTATTTTACTGTTGCCCTGGTCTTGCTAACTTGAAGAGGCAAATTATTTGATGTCAATTTAAATCATTTTGCTATGTGGTGTATGTATGTTGGGTCTAAAACTAAATTTCACTTAATAATTTAATGAGTATTTAGTATTTGCAAGATTCAAATATAATTTAAAGTAACCTAGTGAAATAATTGTTAGTTATCTCTGTTTTATACATCTGTCTAAATATTGTACAACGTATCGATTAGTCACACCAGACTGGAGTTCCGAGCACGATATATATATATATATATATATATATTCCTGCTCGCGAGGCTATTGCCTCCTTGTTGAACTTAACCATACATTTGTATGGTTAAGTTGTATGGCATGTAGTTGTTCTACGAATATTGATCTATTTGTGTACATTCTTCTTTCCATGTATTTGGACATTTCACCCGCCGATAAGGATAAGTTAAACTAATAGTTTTTTTTTTTTTTTTTTTTTTTTCGTGTGTGCCGAGCCACATTCTTTTTTTTTCTTTGATATATCTTGTAGCGGTGCATGTGTTTGAGTTTCGTTCTACAGTGCAGTAGATCTTGGACAACATCCCTCCTGGGATGATTTCTTCACATCCTTTCTTGGTTTCTTCTTGAGTGCTGCTTCTTGGCCTACGCAGCAGTAAAGTCTAACAATTTTGTTCGCATGCTACGTGCTCCGAGCTTACCGCTCTCATTAATATGAACTGTTCATAGACTGGTTGAACTAAATTTTACTTAACATTGGCAACTAATTAACATGATTGTGTTTTTTTTTGGGACGATAAAACATGTAACCTACAAAAGTAAGGAATGTTTATGTGCCCTTGCGGCTAATACTCACAAACGGGTACCCGAAGGTTATTTCGCTTGCTGTCTTGCTGAAAATAGCATGTTTTGTTTTAAAGTAACTTAATTTGAAAAGAGAATGCCTTAGTTGTGAAAGATATTGAATACCTAAGATCCTTTGATATTTAAATAAATTATTATAATATTTATTCTACTCATATAAAATGCTCAAGTATATATGCTTATGTTGTATGCCACACGATATTATATATATATATATATATATATACACACACACACACACACACACACACACACACACACACACACACACACACACACACACACACACACACACTGAGATTTCATTGCACAATTTTTTTACTGTAATTTCTCCTCTTAAAATATAAGTACACTGGTGTGGTTAATACGAATTTAACAGTTGTTCTATGCGGATAAAAGAAAACGACAACCAACAAACAATTTTATTGATAAAATAATATAGTTCTACAAATCAGTTTTTTGTAAAGACCGGAGCACGTGTTTAACTTAAGTTCTGCAAACACTACTACAGCAGGAATCCGTATCCACCCTTCCACATGTATCATCCTTGTGTCATGATTGAGGGTACCTATCGGTGCTGGAATCAACTACACGAGGGTGTTACATAACAGTGTTACCTACAGGATGTTTGTGTTAATTGCGAGCTCAGCTAATGTTGTTTTCTCAGCCGTTTTCTTGATGGCGCTCGAGGCGAATTCAGCTGGCTTTCGTTGTTTTCCCTTCCGTTTACTTGGTTGCGAGCAGAGAGTTGCCAACATCCCTAGAGATCCTTCCCTCCTCCACTAACCATACCTCTTTCTATCGCTCAAGGCTGGGAGCGCGCTAGCGTTTGTATGGTTGGGGGGGGGGGGGGCGAAGTCCATGGAGTTTCCCCTGAGTTTGGAAATATGATTACCGACTGCCGCATAGCAGGAAAATTGGTGGTTAAAAAAAAAAGAGGGTGTGGGCAGATGTCTCGGTAAAAGAGAAGAAAAATCGGTAATCGGGTGGACAGAGAAAGCATGTTACTACAGATGTATGGACACAGATCGTGTACGGTTTGCGGTCGCTTGCCTGACATTGCAGTTACGATTACTGCAGCTTTCGCTGGGGTTGATTTATGCATAGTAATGTACCATTTCTGTTCTAAGCAAATGTTAGCCCAGTTAGTCTCAAATTACTTTTTTTTATTAAACTTTTATTTTGTATTTTGCCTTTTTTTTTCTTTGCGATATGAAATAATAGTTTGACAAAATATGTAAGGCTTGTAAAAAATAACTTTATAAATGAACAATGTAAGAATTTTAAATTTGTATTTTGGTCTCGGGAAAATATTAAGTTCGAAAAAAAAAACGCTAGGATAGTGCTTAAAATATGTTCATGGTATTAGAATGCCATGAATAATATTATCGTGCTGGATTTGCGACGTCTGCAAAATTGTTTGCTTTGTTTCGCCGTGGCGCGGGGGCCCCGTAGGCTGCTTAGTCTGTGGCGAAGTGTGTTCTTTGTCGCCGGTGTCTGCGTCGCGACGAAATGGGAATGGCGGCTGGGCGCAGGATCGAGGTAGGGCCTTGAGAAACGCTGGGATAATGAGCCAATTAAAGTGTCTCGCCTCGAGAGCTACATGGCTTCATATTCTCGTACTAGTGCCTGTATCGTTAGCTTCCTTGGACGAGTCGTTGTATAACTTTCTTTTCCATCATTCTGAAAGTTTCTTCTTCATAGCTCATCCCGTGTTCTATTGCAATGTGAATGTGCGTGTCGTGTGCGAGGATCGTCTTAATGCTATTCCTTGATTTCATCGAGTAGGTTAACGATAATGTCGTGTGCGTGCTATACCTGCATTCATTCACCCTGTTTCGAGGCAACACCTTAGAAATTTCGGACACACTGGTCGCCACTCCTGTAGAAAGATGTGCTTCAGAATAACTTGGCCGTCAACCTGGTGATTGAAAAGTGGAGGGAGACACCTCGACATCAGCCACACTTACCACGTGCGAGGAATATGTACTTGGAGCTACGTGGGATTGAGCCAAGGAGGGCGTATATCTGGAGAGGACATGTTATAGGGCTGTCTGCAAAGCAGAGTGAAGCCTACTAATTGCGTTTACTCCCCGATTCCTACGCTGTGATAAAATGAAAAAGGTCATAGTTGGCCTCGTGCTGCTGATAAATATTTTAAACTACATTCGCCATTACTCAAAATGTCTTAAAAATTTATCCCGCGAATCTATAAACCTTTATACAGTGATGCCGTAATTAGTTTTTCGTAAATATTAAATATTTTTATTTTTAAAAAATTATGAAATAAATATCTGCTGATAAATTTGCAAATAAGTAAGGGAAAAAGTAGTATGGTGAAAACTTTTTGAAGCTATGTGGATGATAGAAGAATATAGAATGAAGAGGAAGCATAGAAGTTTATCTATATGCCTCTCAAAGTAGTTCTCTTTGTGCTTTTATTTTGGCAACATGTAGAGGGAAATTACTCATCCGCTCCCGGCAGCGGCGGCTGCACACTTCTGCTTAATCTTAGGAGCGTGGTTACACCAAAGGATGAATAAACTAGTGATAAGATTGTGTTACGCAGCCATATTAAAACGCATCCAATTAAATGGTTAGCAAAGGTTAATACGATCTTATACAGCTGTAAATAAATGCAAAAAATTAAATCCTAGCGAGAATCTCACTCCTGTAACAATTTTCAATAGCTTCCAACAATAGTTAGTGTCGATTTTTAAAAAATGCAATAAAGTTTACTTCAACTGGGACAGTACAAAGTGTAGCGCTATCACTCTAAATCAGATTTGGTTGAAAACCACCGATTGACAGTGAAATTGGCTCCACTTCGATTCGGTGTAAAACCAGTGGTTGTTTCAGTGAAACAATTACACGGATTGTTTAAGTGACAGCCAACTGTGTGCGGCGAAGTAAATATTGTATTTTGGAGGAACTTAATTGAATCATTACGCGAAATAAAGGCACTTCCGATAGTCACTGTTTATATTGTGCAATTTAACGTAATTTAAAAGCAAAGTAAAAAACATGTGTCCAGGATTTTAACCCACGCTATCCAATTTCCAAACGGTTACTTTACCACCCGAGGTATCAAACCAACGCTAACTATACTGGGGAAAATATGTAGATTTAAACTGTGTGGCTCCTTTTCATTGTTAGTCAAATTGGCAACATTATTGACTGTTAAAACAAATAGTGCCTATGTATGAATGAACTCCACCACATGTAATGCATTTTAAACCTTGAAACCAAGTGCTATGATGTTATGTGAAAACGAAATGAAAGACTGAATGTTCATATCGCCTCGTAAAATGACATTATAAACTATGAAACTCACATTAGAAATAATATACTTCATGAGTTGTATTAGTTTATGCGTTGTCATTTGATTTGATAGACCTTGTTTAACTGATTCATCAGTCAAAAAACAAATCAGTGAATGAAATGGCTGATGGTTCAGTGGAAAATATTACAAAATCAATAAGAGAAGATTTCATTTTTTCACTAATTCGTCAGTTAGATTGATTAAAGTTACTGTTGAATAACCCACTTACTGCTAACTAATTTAAACAGTGTAATTATTATTACGCCACCCTCAGTCACACAAATCATATATCAGTGACTGTGAAGATCTTAGCAATATACAATTCGCTAGACCGAAAGTGACCAACAAAAGGAGTGGATCTAGTTGCTCTTTTTGCATGTTTTGTGAACAAGGTTAAATACTAGGGCCGAGTCTGAAAGTCATCCTTAAATTATTCAACTGGCAACCACCAGCCATCATAAAAAAAAAAATTGAAAAATATTTAAACAGTAGTGAGGTTATGGGGTCAATTTATAGATTACATTTATTAAACAGCCAACACATTTTCTTATGACTATTATATTTTTCTTCTGCTGTACAAGCTCGTGAGTATTCTTTTTAATATCTGTGACGACGCGCATTAAAAAACACAGGTTTTAGCGACCATTCATTGATTACAAAAAAAATATATATAAATTGGTTTGAAAGGTAGTAGCACCTCGTGGTTAAATTACATAACCAATAAAATTACAGAACCAATAATTTTTAAATTACGCAAAATAACATTTTTTATAATGGCACTTGTTTTCGTTGAGTACCTAGAGGATACTCCAATGGGTAGATCATACTCAACTATCACGATGACGGTACATGTTTTTCACAACAAGAAGAAATTTTATAGTCCAGATAACAATATAGCAATAAATTATAGCATGTAGGCTTGCCTGTTTAACTAGGCGATGCCGCGAGCCAGATCCACTGCCATCTGACTGAAGTCCGATCAGCTACATGACAATTCGTAACACGCGGAGTCTGCTCGAAGTCAGCTAAGACATCCTGGTTTTGCAAGTTGGTAAAGCAGTTGGATCTCCACTATAAAATCAAAATATAAACAAAAGGTTATAACTTTCTAAAATAAACACACATGAAAACATGGCCAGGTAAATAAAGATTTATATTAAACTTACCAACGGTGGTAGTAGATGTTTTGTTACCACGCAATTAAAATATTTTCAGCGGCGCTTAGAAAATTAATTCAACCACATTCTGATAATTTCGTGAAGAGAAAAAGATCGCGTCAGCACCATGGAGCAACACACAGAAACAGATAAATCCACAGAGTAGTTGTTCGACAGAGTAACCAGTACTCGTGGTCGCAGTTACAAGTAGATTGACCAGTGATTTTTATTTTTATATATTTTAATTTTGTTTCGTGATATTTTTTATTGCATACCTAACAGATTATAATTATGTTAATGCAAATAAATAACGTAGATCTATTATAGCACAAGTGCTACTATCTTAACGGATTTAGTAAAATGCAGAACGTGAGAAATTCAACACACACATTTTTAATACACGTATAACTGGAATAGACAACACAGTTATTTGTACCAAAAAAACTTAAATGAATAATTTTTATAAAACAGTAAATCGCATAAATAAACACATTACTCTTTAACAATTTATACAGTTTATGGTAAAATAAAAGTTTTAATAACCTTATTTTATATAAATTTCAAGTTTAAGTTCGAGCATAAAAAAATAAATAATTTGCCAGCAGATAATTAACAGAAAGTAAAGGACAAGAAGACTTCGCCAACAAAACAAACATTACCCGAATAAGGTCAAATTCAAAACAAAAAAGAAAATGCAAAAGCAGAATGCTTATGGTGCCACGAAGTGACATTATCACTGCTGAAACCATAGACTAAAGATGAGGTAGACCGCAAGGACCAGGGTCTGATCATCTTTCCTGAGGATAACGCATTCGTAAACCGTGCCACTTTTCTAAGTTACTGTCACCGAATATAGTTACAGCTTTTTGGTTGTGATTATGAATGAAACAAGTACTATGCCAGCTACAGTATAGCAGAAATAAATTAAATAATTGTAACATCTGAATCTATAAGTTAAACTGGTCCTAAAGGGGCCAAAAATACCATACGATACAATACGTGAAATCACTTTTCCTGTTTCGTTGTCAACTTGACTGGAAGTAGGTCATTCGATATTTTTATAACATAAGCTTATATTGGCAGGATTTTTTTTCCAAAGTTTTATTTTTAGGTGCTTAGTGAACTGTGAAGTGATACTTAGCGAGTACTCAACGAAGAACTGAGGGTAGAGTTCGCATAACTTCCCAATGGCGTAAATTAAGTTGAAAACATATGCATTCTCTTAAAAATGGCACATTGTAGCTTTAAAAAATGATTTAACCCGAAACTGAAGTTTTTTGCTATTTAGTTTTCATGAGACGAAAAGTAGAAAATTAATTTGTAACTCAAACATTTTTCGTCTATTTTATACAAACGAAAATTTGATGTGTTATATATGCAGTTGATGGAATAGCTCATTTAATCTGTCCGTAACTACATAATCATCAGTTAATTATGTAAAAGCGCACCTCAGAAATTTGTCTTTAAAATTGTGTCTGCTTTAATCCTCGATAGTTAATGCTGGAAAACGATGCAAGAAAATGTAAATTTCATTGGCATCTTAATTAATGGAATTGAAGGCAGCAAATTAATATTTATTTGCCTTCTCTCTCTTTGAGCGCGAATTTTGGTCGTTTTAACCACGTCCACGAAATGTTTGTAATTTTAAATTCTGAAATAAAACACGGTCGGTCGGTCGGTCGGTGTTGAACTTTATATTTTATTACGTTTGCGAAAAAAAAAAAATTGCCATGGCAGAATGTCTCGTTAGTGAATAAGGAGAGCATTCGCGAGTTCTAATTTCGCAGACATCATTCGACGGGGAAGTTCCTTAATGACGCGGCGTGGCAAGTGCGCGTGGTCGGAACCAGCCGTACAGGGACGCGGCTCCTTTTGTTCGCACACGTTCGTCGAGAACTCGCTCCTAATCCCTCCACCCACTCCATCCTTCTTCTGTCTTTCATCTCCTGCTTTGCCCTAACGTCCTCATCGACAGCGAGTTCACACACTAGTTATACCTGAGGGTCGCAGGGCATGGGCGGCAACTGGAGATAACACATTATCGTTTAACAGTGAAACATATAGTCATCTGATTCATACTGAAGTAATAAAACCGTTTTAGCAAATTAATTTGATTTGATTGATAAGAAAATGAAGTTAGAAGTGGCATTCTATAGCAGTGGTTGCCGCCAGTGAACTTTGCACAACGGAGCACTGGTAAAAAAAACTACGCTGACCGGAAAAAAATTGAAATAAAATAGTTTGCTACGTTGAATTTTGCCCGTCTTTCCTTTCACCTTTCCCATCTGTTAAACGAGGCATTTCCGGTCCCACATTCATTGGCAATAAATGTTTACTTTGTTCACTCTATTACACCTTACACTTTGGCTAGTCTCTCCACACTGCGATAAAGATATGTTGCAAGTTATATTTAAAATATATTACCAAATATTTCTATAAATTCCATTCCAAATATTTCTATAAATGCCATTCTTCTCAATTGCTTAAAATTAATTAAATATAACATAGTTCTCTTTGGAAGTAAACTAAAAACTGGACAAAATTGACTTAAAGTAAAAATTTTTACTTTTATAATTTATTTACCCGACTGTTAGTATTGTCGACAGTGGAGTCACTAGAAACGGGGTCTGAAAAACACCGACAAGCTCTGTCTGCATATTCCTTACTAGGGGCCCAGCCTGTGACTTTTTTTTTAGTATTGTCACGGTGCCCAGAATAGTTACCTTGTTACAAATTTGATTGTCATACAAAGACTGGAAAGAAAAATAACACTGCATAGATATATGTAGGTAATAATGAAATTATGTGAAATTAACTCAATATTGAAGCGACTGCGGCCCCATTTGATATTTCTCTATCCACTGGGCCACTGCGGCCGCATTTAACATACTTTAATCCACTGAGCCACTAAGGCACCACTCGGAATCCCTCTATCCACTGAGCTATTCCGGCCCCACTTGGAAATTAACTCAACATTGAAGCGAGACGTTTAACGTTAACAAAACTGATATTCCATTACCTTTATATCTCTATGCAATAATCTATGCATTAATACAAAACTTTCATAGGAAAAATGAAATTAAAAATGAGTTTTTAGGGTAAAAGGTAATGATTGCGTAATCTGATCTAGCTGAAATTCGAACTTGACCTGTATTTTACCCTGAGGATTCGCTTTGCGAAATTTGAAGAACTTCTGTTGAGTTTCAATGGACTTAAATATTAAAGAGGGACGGACAGAGACAGTCTGCTAGCGCACTCGCCTCCCACCAAAGCGATCCGGGTTCGATCCCCGGCGGGTTCGCTCCCGGATTTTCGAATGTGGGAATCGTGCTGGACGATGCCGCTTGCCGGCGGGTTTTCTCGGGGTACTCCCGTTTCCCCCACCCCTGCATTCCAGCGCCGCTCCATTCTAGGGCCTCATTTCATGTCATGTTCAGGAACGACGGGCACCTACGGGTCCCAGCTGAAAAGCCCGTCACTCGGAGGGTGTTGCCTCGCCCTGGGTCTCCCCCCCCCCCAATACGCATTTATTATTATAGAATGTAAAAATAAGTGTAAAAAAATGCGACGTATGGTGTACGATACTTCGTGCGCAAATGGACAACATGCAGGAAGCAGGACGGGCTCCCGTTAGCGAAGGGGAAAGGCAACTACATAAGACACGAAAGTAGGGGAAGAAGTAGAGCTAGCCCTTGCTGCGTGGGGAGGTGTTTCGCCCTACTTTGGCTGCTGCTGTCGCGCGGCCGTGTGGCGCCACACACGTCAGCATATTACTGCAATACACGCGATAATAGAATAAGTTTTTTCTCAAAAATTTCAGCTGTAATGGTAATGAAAGTTGAATTGATAATTGATCCTTGTGTGTGTATTTTAAAATTACCTAAACTACGGGTGTAGCACTGCCTGTAAAATGTGTTATTTTGCCATTTTGGCGTCATTGGAATCTGAGACAGATGTACACACTTGAAATTCTTGCACGGTACCTTAAACTCTTAAATATAAAATTCAGAAACGCACGTTTGTTAGTTTGTGTGGAAAAGGTTATTGTTGAACCTCGAAAGTACACTTTTTGCGGCAGACAGGCAAGCCTCTTAACACGTACATACGAGTTCTTGAGGCTCGGGTATCATTAAAGAGCGGTGAACGCTCAAGACATTGATAATTTATAATCTCGCACTGAAGACGACCGTGCTATGGACGGTCAGAGTGCTCGCATAATGATCAACGAAGTTCGTAATACAAAATATAACCGATCATTTTTCGTTATTTATCAATCAGTAACAGTTGTAAGCGTCGTCAACGAATATGATAGTTTAACAGTGACAATAGAAGCTCGCTTAGTCTACATTGGCTCAATTCTGTGTGGCGAATTCTAGCATAAATATAGTTTCCGGCAGAGATGGTAAACTTTGAGCACACGCTGCTCGAGTATTCCGAGACTGAGGTATCTTGGGGCATGACGTGGAATGACAGGCCTTCTTAATTTGGAGTCTTTATTGCTGTCTAAATAGTTTATGTTTTAAGTGTACCTTATGTTTTAATGCGTAATATTCAACTGTAATGTGGACGTGGCAAAATATTAAAGAATTTATCATTAATTCCATTATTTATCATATTATGGTTCTAGCTAAAATTCCTTGAAATACTGAAATATCTCCAGAGAAACACGTCAAAGTTAAAAACATAGTTTCAGGCAACTATGCATTCAGAATATCAAGTCGAAACTAGAAATTATATATTATAAGAAAATACCTTGACTGTTGTTTCATTTGTCGGAGTCAGTATTTTTCTAAATTGTACGTTGTTTTTGGGCTGTGTACTAAACACATCCTGTCTCTTTCATACTGTGAACAGTTTTTAATCACTAGGGTTGGAGGTTGCCTGCTGTTGATCCTCTTGTGTCAATTTATTTCATTGTTTTTTTATACACCTACACTTTGTGTACAGAGTAAACATGTTATAGAAGGGGAGGAGGTGCTTACAAACGAAAGTAACCATAGTCTTAAGCCTATAATCAGCACACACGCATATCAAGCGCTCAACTGTGACTAGAACCCAGAGCGTCTCGCATCGTAGAATGGCGTCCCAGTCAACTGCACCGCGGTGGCCGGCAATAACAAGTAAAAATTAATTTTGTATCGCAATGAGAAGATTGTGAAGCAAGCCATCGTGTTTGTATTTGGCTGCGAGCGCTTTCTTAGCCGTTCGTGATACGCTCATTGCTGCATATTGTTTTACAAATGCGAATCCGCCTTGAAGCGCCTGTGTTGGATTGTGTAGGCAACCCACTTAGCCTGAGCGTACGCACGTTATCTATCTCGTAGGGGTTGAGGATAATTTACAAACCGTTTGCTCTCCGTATACCATTGAGTTAAGGTAAAGGCTGTTCACAATACAGTGAGCACTTAAAATCAACCATGGAAAAACGTCACTGCCCCTACATGCATATATTTAAACAGGAGCCCTGAGTGACATGCGCCCAGTAAAGTTGGTAACGATGGAGGAGAAAATAGTTCCACATATTAACGTCGAACAATAAGTGGTAGGTGACCATTTGTGATAACTCAAATTACTTCCCTAGCTTTCTGTTTTTTTTTTTTTTTTTTTTTTTTTAAATGCTTCGAAGTGCAAAAGTTAGCAGATTTTAAAATATTTACTTTTCTAATAATTTTTCAGTTTCACTTGGCAGACGCGTGAAGATAGCGATGAGGCCCATTGCAATGTTAGTTTTACAAAAGGCGGAAGAACGCACAATGTGCATACAAGTAGATCTTAAGCAGGGTTTTTTAAAGTGCTCATTTTATCGTGAACAGCCAATGGCAATACAAATGTCCCTGCTATTATTTTGACAGCTATTGTGCGACATCACCAATCGTGTACGTTCCATTCGTGAGATACAATACAATACAATTACGATAGATAGCGCAAGAGAATATCGTGGCCAAAATTACTTTGGAAACTATATGAATTCATTTAAGTGCTCAGTCTTCGTAATATGGCCGACAATGCACTGTTTAATTTTACGCTTGGTTTTAACGAATATTAACTACGTTCTAAGTTTTATGGAACAATGATATTGATTCTTAATGCAATATATAATCCCTTAGCAATCGTAGTTGTCTTCATATGGAGTTAATTGTGTTCTCCGACTGTTTTAAATTTTCGAGGTTTGCATTTTTTAAAATATTATGTGCTGTCGCGTTTGTAGAAACTTCTTACTAGCTACAAACAGGATGGGCAGTGAATAATAGCATTTCTTAGGTGTCGAATGTGAGATAATTCGCTTCAGTTGTGCGTTGTGCGAACGCAAGAAGCTCCTACTTGATTCCACAGAACACCATTGAGGGCACTGTTAGCAAATGATTGTTTGGTATCGTGTTCGTGCATCAGAAAAGCAGAATCGGTTCCCTTAGACACTTGAACAGGTTGAATTTCACCATAGTGCTGACAAGTTGTTTGTCAAGTTTGGCTTCAATCTGTATGAAGTTCTTCCCAGTTTTGCTACACACACCAGCTATAGCTTAAGCATACATATTGTTTAGTGGCTGCCGAAAGAAAGTTTCAAATTATTATTAATGGTGTGTAACTGTAGTTAGATTTTGTGTTTGCAGCGGGATTCTGTAACTCGTCACTCTCTAAAGGAATAAGTTACAACCTGGTATAACATTTGAAATGTATTATCGATTTTTGTTTACAGAATTTGCTGCAGTCTATGTACGGTTTATTCACATTTTTTTTTCAGACCTTTGAAAAATTACACTATGTATGACGTGTTTGGTTGTTTCCTAAATACAGTGAGCGCGTATCTTAATCGTTTTATTCACAAGGCTTAAAATTTTAATGAAAAGTTACCTTTCGAATACTGTGCACCTAGCGGCAGAAACTCTCCCCTATGCCAAACTCACAAATAAGAAATAACGTTTTGTTCCGGTCGTGTGCTAGAAATAACCTTACGAAGAATGAGAGGTAGAGGTAAACCGATTTTTCGTATTCTACGCATGTACCCAACACTGACCTATCCCACGTCAATAGGTACAACTGTCAGGCACACGGTGAGCAGTGATGAACGTGTTTTTTTTTAAATATCCTAATTTTCCAAAGACAGCCGCTTTTATATTAATAAAATACTTTTATATGCTGTTCACGGTAAAATGAGCACTTTTGAAAGCCCTGATTAAGATCTATTTGTATACTCTACGTGTATTTCTCCGACTTATGTAAAATTTGCATTGTCATTGGCCCCATCACTTTATTCAACTTTATTTATTATTATTTATTATTGTTTGTTAAAAAGTACTTAATTTTTAGTTAAATTGAACTTTTACTTATGTTCTATCTGTAAATGATATTTATAGTTAATGCGAATAAAAAGAGGTAGAAAATAGGAATGCTCGCAATGCCTAGTGCAAAATATCATTACACTGAGTGCGCACGAATGCGGGGCGTTGTCCCTTTGGTGTAACTTTCTAGACTTGGTTAATGTTTGTTCGCACGAGGTGACAGGATAGTTAGAAAGTAGAACTTCAGCAGGGCTTCAGTAATGTTGGACTGTAGAAACATGTAATGCAACTTATAGCCTGACCAACACCTAAGGGAGATGCCCGCCCTTAAATTAGAGTTTAGAAATAATATATTTTTGCAAAATGTCGGAAAGTGCATGGATTTAAAAAGCGATTCTTTGGATTAGTGTTATCGACATCTTCAACCTCTGAAAAAACCGGTGTTCAGACCTTCCGCCTTCATAAAAATAACAGAGGGGGCCACCTTGCAATTACATAAGAATTTTTTTCCTTCAAGTTTTACGAAGCTTTGATGCCGTCTTATTGAACAATACATCCTACTGAACAAAAAAAAAATTCCCCTTGTTGCAACTGCCCAGGACCCACCGTTTCCTTTTCAGACGCACAATAAGTTACCAGTGGCGACGATATAGTGCCGGATACGTGGGCAGTACTAATACACGCGGACATAAACGAATCTTATTCAATTGGGCTTACTATTTCCGAAAGCCCACGTAAACGAGATAGAAGGCGTATGCAGGGCTTAACATGCGTGTAGGACCTAAAAGTACACAGCACGTCGATGTTTATGAGGGAGGAATTCGCCGACACACGTTTGGCATACGGTGCGGCATGCTGCAGTAGTCTGCGAGCAAGTAATTTGTATATCAGAAGTAACCGAACCAGGTGACCCCTCACTATGGGACATTTGTTGCAGTTTACCAACGCATAATGGAAACAAGTACATTGGCCATCGTAATAATTATTGAAGTTTCCAGTTGTTTGGTATTTTCTGACTCCTGTGAACCGTTGTGTGTGTCTAAGCGAGATCACAACAATGCATGTTAGCACGTATGCATAAATATGACTTAAGTAGCCTACATTTCCCGCGTTATTCGCGCGTAAGTCCACTTAAGAATAGTCTGCCCATTATCGGTTGCTTACGATGTGTACTTCTGCTTGTAAGTATTGTCTATGTACTAGGCATTTTATCGTCGCCGCTGAAATATTTGTATGCGTTTTAAAAGGAAACGGTAGGTCCTAGGCACTAACTATTTTCGATAAGTAAGACGGCATAAATATCCCATCAAAACTTGCAAGGCAGAACTATTGCAAGCAATTATAGGGTGACCACCTCTATTATTTTTATGTAGGCGGAAGGTGAAGATCTCGACAACACTAAACGTTATCCGGAGAATGTTAATTCAGTTCCACTTAGTTTCGTATTTTACGAAAATGCAATTTATAAACTCGATTTTCAACGGCTACGTTGGGGATAGGCTGTTAGTTGCGTTACATATGTCTACCTCATTTTCCACAACTCCCGAAATATTACAGTTGAGTTTCGGAACATTGTAGACAGTTCAAATTTTCTTTATATCTTGGGTAAACAACATTAATTACTTATGAATATGAAAACAATTTATTTTAAAACTTACAAAATATATTTGTTGGAAAGGTTGGAATCTAACCTCCGTCCAAAACGTGGACCATAACCCACGTACATATAGCGAATACTCCTCTGTTTCTTCACAAGGTAGGAGGAGTCTGGGAACTGTAGAATTTAGTATGGTAAACAAAGAGTAATCTCATCGTATGTGAAAAAAAATCCGTGCTTGGGAAAAAGAAAATGAGCATTCTGTACGCTTGAAATGCTTTGCAAAGTTTATGAGTTAGCTCATATTACAAAATAAACATTTTCGGTGTTTGGTAATATAATTATGGATCGGACATTTTACGCTATGAAGCGAACATTGTTCTTAATGTGTAGTGAGTAGTTTCCAATGGAGCCATTTTCACTGGTTTGGCTCCATTTGTAATAGTTAGGTTTACCGTCTACGGAAATTGTCCAACATGCTACTATTGCGGACGTTAGCAATACAAATTATATTGAAGAATTGCAGAGTTTTCACGGTTCCACATAATGTGGCAGAGGATTTTCGACGTGTTACCGAAATTCATGGGTAACCAGACAGTGACTAAATTTTTGGTGAAAAATAAAATGTACTCTGTAGTAATTAAGATATATTCGCACGCTTTGCTGCCAAGCAGCGCACAGGCCGAAATTCTGCACGATGAACAAACACTATGAAAATTTCTGATGCAGTGTTCTTAGCCGAGTACCATATTTTTGTACACATTTCGTAATAAAATATTGTTTATTGTTATTTACGTGCAGTGCATGGGAGATGAAAACAGGGTCTTCAGTTTACTCTTATTGTATCGCGTATTACAGTCTTCTTGTGGCATGCACAAGTTCTGAGCTTAATACAATTTTACATTGATTACATGCCAAATAACCATTTATAAAAATGTGATAATTTGTTTCGCGTTCTCGAATTGTTCGTTATAACCTAACGGACAATTAAAGATAAACCGTTCATAATTCACACTGAGGTCTTCTGGGAAAGTTAGGTTTATAATCCTGTAATGTGTACTTGCAATGAAAAAAAAACCTATTCATTGAACTATTATGTGAATTTCGATAAATGGTACAGAGTAATTTCTATAACCGATTTAACCAAGTTTTATGAAGGTCAGAAAAAAAAAACTTTAGTCTATTCTGTGCACAACTAGCAGTAATGTAAAATAGCAAAATTTAACTGTGTTTAATATTTATGTGTAGATATTTCAATACGATAGCAGTTCTCGCCTGAAAATTCTTAAGTTTTTGGGAGGTCGACGTAGCGGAATTTCTCTGAACTGATGTTGGCAACAACGTGTGCCTCTTGAAGCAGGGGATTTAAAAGGCTGGGGGGGGGGGGGCTGTAGCGAACGGGCACTTCATTTGGCTGCCTCCAGCAGCTCCGCGACCGCTATTAAAGCTCGTCGATGCCAGCCTCGCCGAATCAATAACACTGCACTTATCCCCGTCTCTTACGTGCGCCCGCCCCACCACGCCTCTTCTTGCTGCTCATTTTTGACCTCCACCCCAGCCCAACGCGCCCTCCGGTGGCTAGGGGGAGGGATCTGGATCCCTAGGAAGATGAGAGAAGGACCTCTTCATCGGCGAGTTTGTCGCGGGCAAGTTGTGAAGGTCGCCGTCCTCTCTCTCCCCTTTTCCGCCCCCAGGGGTTACAAAGTCTTGCCGGATGTCGTCCCCCGACCCTACTCCACGGTGCTCTTCTTCCAAGGACCGAGAGATAAAATGGCCGCCGTTAACGACGCAGCCAGGGTCTATTGTTTCGTTCTGTATGATGAACAGTAATTATTCGACGAACAGCCAAAAGTTCCGGCTAATCTACGAGGGTAAGTCGCAATGTAAGTTGACTTCAGTGCACTTACGCAACTTAGGTGTTCACTCTGTCATTTTTTTTTTGTTGATGTCGGAAGTAATTTGTAAAATATAATTTTTAAAGTATCAGATGAATTTACTAAAACACCCTCACGCAATATCCAACATGTTTTGAGATTTGAATCTTGTTATTCACGTTTTATGCACAATTGTGCCGAAGTATGTATTTGTGAATTACGTCATTCGTTTGCCACGGAGACAAAAATCCACTAAGGGATGCACGAATCCACCCTGGCTGGATGCAAACCACGACATTCTCAGATGCGAGCTTTCACATTAAATACGGAAAATGTGATGGTTTTGTTTTTAAATATATAAACTGCGTAGCGAGATTTTTTAATTTTTTTTTTGGGGGGGGGGGGGTGAGATACGTGTGCGAATGAAGACGTGGGAGCAAAGTTATGCGTGGAGGTTGGAAGCGGGTTGATGGAAAATGTAAAAATGTAAGATAAAAAACTGATAGGAAAAAAATAACTAGGCCCTCGAAAGTGCTCACTTTACCATGAACAACCCATATATCTAAGTAGCGTTTAGTCACATTACATAGGCGAGTTGTCGTTCTACTGAGATTATGCTAAGTTGTCTTAATAATTTCGTTAGAGATTTTATAGAACCTGCTGCTCATGTAATAAAGGTATTTCGTATACAGTTTCCCCACCATCTGTCCCAGTATCGCAAAGCATGAACTTCGTGTTAAATGTGACTGCCAACGATGTCCGACAAACCTCGCATCGCCTCTACGCGCAAAGTACGTAGCGTCCAACAAATGAACTTCAAGGTGGTGACTTCAAATCAAATCGAGGAACGTCTGCATCCTCACTCGGTGGGTCCGCTCAAGCTATTTTTCAATACATTCCGGTCGTCTTTGCAGTTACAACGCTCTTAAAAACGGCGTGTATGGCGGTTTTGAAAAGATGCAGAATTATAACTAAAACGATGTGACCTAATAATAGCGGCTCAGGTATAGGCTATTCATGGTAAAGTGAACACTTTTGAAAGCCCTGTCATTTGGAATAGTAAATATTTTATTTTAGCCCGAGACATTAACGTCCTAGTGCGGTGGAATATACACAAGTGTTTATTGCTTACATTACAATATTTATTTTTAAAATGTGGTTAAAGGATAATAAATGGCTGAAAGGAAAGAAAAAAAAACTAGGGACTCAGAAGTGCTCACCTTACCATGAACAACCTATACCACCTGGCATAGTCTATTCGCAGTTTCTTCACGATTTGTGAATAGATCCTTTAAGAACCATTCATGTGCGGCGTGTTTGGTTGTTTCCTAAATATGTCGCGTAGCTGAAGCGCTTTGTACTTGTGTTAACATATAAGTAGGTACCTTATTGTTGGTTGAATATAAATTTTACTCATCTTATATATATATATAGATTAAAATATTTATTTTGTAATTAATATTAATAAAAGCAAGGAGAAAATAGGTGCGTTGGTAACACCTAGTACGAAAGAGTTCGTAGACAAAATAATATTAAACTGAGGTCGCACGAATGCGGCGCGTTGTCCCTTTGGTGTAATTTTCTAGACTGTTAACCTTTGTTGGCATGATGCGGAGGAATATCCTGGAAGTAGAACTTTAGTAGGGCTCCAGAAAAGTTGGAAGTACCCGCGAATGGACTCTACTGACCCGATGACAATTATTGTCATGCCGAGAGGTTAGGTTATAACCATCAGCGTGTTCTTGTTTCCAAGCCACACGAGCATTACCACCTCCGCGTGCGCAGCTACCGAGGACGGTATTAGGGCCATAATCGTATACATCTGCGTTAGCGGATAATATTTTCTTTTGGTTATGCGAACTTACGTTTTAAATACAGATATAGACGAAATATTTCGTTTGGCATGAAAATCATCGCGCGAGCACGTCGGGGTTTCGAGATACACGCCCCGGAAATAGCATAGACTCAATTTGAGGTAGACCGCTTATTCGTCTTCTGCGCATGTACCCAGCATTGACATGACCTACCGCAATCCTACACAACTGTCAAGGTCACCAAGTCGACAGTGATGAACGTGTTTATGTACACCTTAATTTTTAAATGACGAGCACTATTATATTAATAAAATACTCTTGCCAGTTTGAATGTAATCAAAAAGAATTACAAATTACAAACCATCTCAAAAGCACTTGTTTATTAAACAGTGTTCTAACCTCAAACTAAATCGTCGCCATTTTTGCTAGACGTGTAGGCAGGAAAGCAGTTCAACGTTGGGGCTTGGAGATCGGTTGTGCGCAGCCAGCGAGATTGGTCTGCCCCATTTTTAGTGTATGGGAAGTAGCCGCCAGTCGCCGCGCCAACTCAAGGTCGTGCTCGCGTCGTAGTTGTGTACCCGACAGAAATAGACTACAATTGTTCAGTCGTGTCGTTAGTTACTAAGATACAGTGTCTGAGTAAATCACCCTGCAAATATCACATCGCCATTTGTTTCTGTTCTGGTACCCCACGTCTCGTTATGATTTATAAACGTATTCACGCAAAAAAACTTTTTTTCCCACCATGTGTTTTTAGTGTAGTATTACGCAGGCCGCTCAGAGAGAACGAAATAAAAAATAAAACATTAAGAATTAGTTTTTCTTTTTTCAGAGGTAGAGTAATTCCATTCCGTTAGTTCATAATTAACTAAAATATTTCTAGTGTGTGTGGTTAGCCGCGATTTAAGGTAGGGCGTGAAAATGCAAGTATTTCGCAACCAATTCTTACTACATTATAAACAAATCGCTGAACTCGTCAAATTTAATCAAAAATAAGTTCAGGAGTGCGCTTGGGGGTTGAGGGTCGTGGTAGTCGTGTAACTGAAAAGGGGAGAGTGAGTGAACTACATATGCACTGCTTTATTTTTTATATTTTCAATTCCACCAAGAAAATGATTGACACCCTGTTTTATCAAAATTACCAGCTTCCACTATCCTAGTATCTGCTAGATTTTGAGAAGCCTTAAATTTTGGTTTACCGGCGTTAAAAGTGTAAATTAGGCAAATTAGTATTCGCATTTTGTTTCTGTTGGTATTTTCTTGTGTCAGTCGGAAGAATCATGGAACCCCACAGATCCGGGGAGTAATGCGTAGCCCATGTTTCATATAACATGGGCAGTGAAGTATGTCATTAGCGTGATGAGGTTCCTCGCGTAGAGATGTTGACAACTGTGACGACGCGGCAAGGTGTTTCCGCGCCATCCATGCACTTCCGCCGGACTCCTCCTCCTCCCCCCCCCCCCTTTCTCTTCACTTTTTGTCTCTTGATCCCTGCCCCATTTTCCTCTCGCTGGCAAAAACAAGAGCGTTAATTAAGAGCGTCTTTCAGTCGGCCGAACTTTGCTGACTAAAGTGTTCCCATCCCCTGCCGTAACGAGCCAGACTCGTTAACTTTTTCTCTGAAAAGCTTTGCCTTCCTCTCAACGCTGTGGAGGATGGCGGACGTGTGGGCGGTAAAAAAGTGTCGCCTGTTATTTGCACATTGTTTCCGTGACGCTGGGTTCATCGACGCGGCAGGCTGTGAGCGACTGCGTTTGTCGCGCCTACATACATACATACATATCCATACGAATGCATGCATACCCATACGAATACATATAGACTGTTCACGGTAAAATGAGCACTTTTGAAAGCCCTGCCTAATATCTGCTTTTATGTACGTTGTGTATTCCTCCGCCTTATGTAAAATTAACATTGCCATGGGTTTCATCACTTTATGCGTCGGTCTGGTGAAACTGTGAATTTATTTTAAAAGAAAATATGTCACAAATCTGACCATTTTTACACTTCGATGCATACAAAAAAAACACAGCGAAATAAATATTTTAAGTTTTCACAAATGGTTACCTAACACTTTTTGTTCGACGTTAAGCTATGGAACTATTTTCCATCTATCGTTACCAACTTCACTGGGTGCATGTCACTCAGTGCGCCAGTTAAAATATGGAGGCAGGGGTAGTGAATTTTTTCTAAGGTTGATTTCAAAAATGCTCACTTTATCGTGAACAGCCTTTACACACACATACGAATACATACACACACATACGAATACATAACACACACACATACGAACACACACACACACACAACCAATCCATCCATCCATCCAAGGAGAGGCCATGAAAATAATTCAATATTTTATTTATTAAATGCGTGGTCAAATTAGTTAAGGATAGAGGTATTAATCAAACAAAAGGATTACATTAAATTTATTTATTTATTGACAATGCTAAAAATCTTTACTATTGTTCTCTCACAGTGAAATACATTCTACTCAAATTACAGTCCTTTTAGCAAACTAATCATCTGTTGTAAATATGCATAGGCTATTCACAGTGAAGTGAGTACATTTTGAAGCCCTCGTATTTGGAATAATAGTCAAATATATTTTATTTTAGTATTATACATTAACTTTCGAGTCCGATGAAATATATAGGCCTACGCTGATTTTATTACTTACATGGCAATATTTATTTTAAAAAGGGATGAAGGATAAAAAATTGCTGATAGGAAATTAGTAAGTAGGGTTTCAAAGTGCTCACTTTACCGTGAACAGCATACATTAACAGTTTAATAAATAATCAGTCGTGCCAATAAAACGATGTAGTCTTATTCTTTAAATCAATCCAGATACAGCAGTGCGTCAGCCTGTGGTGATCTCTCACGCCGATCAGACGCCCGGCTCAGCTCACAAACGCCGCAGCACTCTCCCCTCAGACTCCCAGGTCATCGCCGCTGCTCGCCGAACCCCCTATAACTCGCCAAAACTCGCCGTAAACACACGCAACAGCTCCCGTCGGTGGGGCCTGCACTATATTTCTCTGTAGCCAGGAAAGAAAAAAAAAAACAGAAAAGTCAACTGCCTGTAGATTTAGATACTTTCAAACAAATGCATTAGTTTGGTTTGAAGAAACGGACAAGAATAGGCTGTACACGATAAAATGAGCACTTTTGTATACTTGTATACACTTTGTGTGTTCGACTGCCTTATGCAAAATTAACATTGTCATGGGCTTCATCACTTTATTAATGCGTTGGTTAGGTGAAACTGTGAAATTATTATAAAAGTAAATATTGTACAAATCTGCCATTTTTACACTTTGATGTATTAACAAATACAGGAAGCGAGGGAAATAATTTAGGTTATTACAAATTCTTACCTAACACTTTTTGTTCGACGTTAATGTATGAAACTACTTTCCCCTCCATCGTTACCAACTTTACTTAACACATGTCACTAATTGCGCCCATTAAAATATATGCAGGTATTCGTTGACTTCAAAAGTGCTCACTTTATCGTGAACAGCCTTTACGCCGTAAGCTACACTATTATTATAATACCTGGTGTTAATGTAGGCAAGCAGCATCTTGAAAATTATTTTTACTATACTGAAAAAAAAAATCACTTCTATTTTTTTCCCCCTCGCAACAGAGATTGTGCCGGTGCTGATCTTTTCTGAATATTTCCGTACATACGCATGTAGTCCATTCACGATTACTTCCAACTTTTCTGAAGTTCTGCTAAAGTTCTACTTCCAGGATATTCCTCCGCCTCATGCAAACAAAGCTTAATTTAGAATAGAAAATTACACCAAAGGGACAACGCCCAGCATTCGTGCGCACTCACTGTAATTATATATTGCATAAGGACTATATCTTAGTAGGCATTACCAACACGCCTGTTTTCTCCCTGTTTTTATTAATATCAATTATAAATTAAATGTTTTAGTTAATATCAAATATAAGTAACGGTTCAGTTTAACCATAAATAAGGTATTTTTATATTAACTCGAGTATAAAATGCTTCATGCCATATATAAAATCAACCAAGCACGTTGGTGATTTTTCAAAGATTTGATTGAAAAACTGTGAAAAAACCGCAAATAAACTTACACTTAAGATGACCCAGCTCAGCGTTCAGAAGTGCCTTGACCTAAGCAGGCAATCCTCGACTTTCTGGAAGGTGTTGGTCGCCGCCAGGTGGGAGTTGTCAATCACAATCACATCATGTCACCGCTCCTCTCAAGCCATCATTCAAGGGAGGTGGACTGAGCGCCGGACTGCTACTTTTTTTTCTCAAATTTATATTTAAGTGTAGTCGTTTCGGATTTTTTGATTTAACACTGTCGTGGGTTCTGTAGGCTGTTCACATTTATTGAGCATTTTCGGATGCACTTCTTACTGTCTACTTTTCTGCCTTCGGTATCCTTCCACCATATACTGAGCGAGTCGTCTGTGCCTTTTTTTTCCGTACCTATGCAACGCGTACACAATATTATCCATCTAACAAAACTTCTATCGTAGCAAAACACCACGTGCACGTTGATTCGTTGTCCGTACAGTAAGCGGTGAACGGATGGTCTTACGTCAGCATTACATTGAGATGCGTTCACTTTTCATAGAATGCGCATCCGTTTATTGTGCAGAAACAGATTATTGAAATGTTCACCGAATGCGTTGGTACGTGGCGATAGCGTCCTTAGTAACACACATCTGCCTCGCCTCGAGCCATTGTTGTTTCTTCATGTGACATAATTCAGTCACCGCTTACTGTATGCACGAAAAGGAATCGGCAACGCACAGCGTGGTGATGCGTAGCGATTCTCTATTTTCGCGCTGGTGCAGGTCGGCAACGGAGTCGAATGTTCAGCTAACAGTTGAGGCCGAGTAACGAGTCCGTACATGGCACGGGACTCGGCTACACAAGAGGGAAGTATTTTACTGCAGGAGAGATGTTTTGTTAGATGGGTAGTACTGTGTGTGGGTTGCATAGATACGGGAAAATATGTGCGGGCGACTCGCCCGGTATATTATTGTTATAAATAATGCCGTTTGGCCTATTTATACACAAGATGGCTTGCGGCGTAGCTGAATAATGATATATGATTTGGTAGAGCACAACTGTGAATGATGGGAGCTTATAATGAATTCATAATACAAATTAACCTGTTATGAATGTTTGCCAGACATCGCTATTATGTCAAACTAACTGGAATGTTCCCATCTTAATCATGGTTCCGGAGGCTGTTCTGGCAGGCGGTTATCGACGGCCGGACACTTCCATCTCTGCGTACTTCTCTTGGTGATGGCCTGATGAGGAAAGACGACGCGCTCAGTGTGTCACTGGTCTATATAGGGCGCGTTGTTTAACATACTGGGCCCCGTTTACAGGCCTGGTAGAGGGGATTTCTGAAACTCGCTTCGCCCGGTGATTACCGAATTCCCGCTCGGTCCTGGTTCAAGGTGTGAAGGTCTCATCTTAACAGTATTAACATAACCAGTGACCTGATCACTTTATTCATGCACCTATAAAGTGAAACTGAGATTTTTGTAAACATATTTCACTAATACGCGAATTCTTGCTTTCATACGTATACAACAAACAGGAATTAATTAAAAATATTTAGTGGCCGCAATTTTGAAATAATTACGCTGTCTTGTCATACGACGTGGATCCTTCGCACTATTTTGTGTACATCGCTGGCAACTTAAATGCAGACCTAATAGTCTTTGTTTGCGTTAAAATGTACGCATTTAAGGGCATTTTTTTTCGAAGGTTGGTTACAAAAGAGCTTACTTAATTGCGAAATGACCCGCATACGTGTTTCGATCAATTGATACCACAGAGAGTTCCACTCGTAAATGTGTATATGTCAGTTCTTTGTGAAATGTTAATATAAAAATACGTAATCACCTAGTTCAGCAATGTACTTTTAATAATGCGTAATGATGATAATTTCCCTGATATCTGCCAGTCAATGTTTGAAGTATGTGAAGCCGCAGGCAGAATTTCTTCAAAGTTTGTTTCGAAAGTAGTCAAAGAATATTGAGCTGTCGGTAGATGGAATGTTAAAACGCCTACGTTGTTCCTGTTGGAAAAATTTTCCCTTGCCCTCCCCCCCCCCCCCCCCCCCGCTTTCCCCAAAAAAAATTAAAATTAACGAAGATTGCTTATGTTACTTTTAAAATCGATTACAAATTCATATCCTGACATTATGTAATAATAAGGAATTATTCCCAAATTTGAATTTCTGGTATTAATTGTGTGTGAATTATGCGCAACAGTCAGTCGAGTTTCTTGTTACTCTATTGTAAAAATAAATCGTGAAAGTTTTCATTTTATTATATAAAAAAAAAAAAAAGGAAGGAGTGCCACATGTACCGAAGAGGAAAATTATAGATCGTTAATTTATACGTTTCTTAATTCATATAAGCTGGCGTTTGTGGAGTTAAAAAAATTAGTTCGATGGCTTTTTGGATGTTCATAGTAAGATCGGCTTTAATCTTATTTCCCTCCGGCAGATATAAATTTTATTACCTCCTAAGGACGCAAAGAAATTCGGGAACGCTGTTACGCTACTTTCTTAGTCTCAATTAAGCCAAATTTTCAGAAATGTTTAATGTCAGTTGTGAAGAGTAGGTAAAATCAAGCTGGTGTCATTGTTCCATCTCTCCGCAGTAGTAGGGTTAGGCCGACGCAGTGGCAGTGGGATCCTGGATAGAAGGTAGGAGTTGTCCGCCATGACGTCACAGGCGCGAGCGGCAGCCATGTTGGTCAGTGCAGTCCGCCATATTTGTTGGCGTCACAGCCAGGGCTCGATGCAATGTTGGATGTTCATCCCACCAACATCCCTAAAAATAATTTTAATAAAAAAATAAGTATTAGTCCGTTACTTCGGATTTGTAACAATTATATCGGTTTAGTGTGTCACTGCATTTCATAAGTCCATTAAATAAAAAACGATTTTAATAAAAATTTCTTAAATATATCCGCATGCCACTTCAGTACACAGAGCATCGGGGACGTATTGAGCCCCTTTCTCCCTCACAAATTAAAATTTAAAAACTTATTTTTTCAAATTTAAATACATTTATAAATTAAAGCATTTAAAGGCACAAGTATTGAGTGATATATATCACCAGACTCGTCTTTTCAAGCCGCATACGATCGTGATATCGATTGTGTACCCACTGTCTGGACCACCATATTGGATTTAAAAGGTATGCCCCTACCCCCCGATAATCAATAATCAGTACCATCACCCACCTTACCAACACCCCTACTCCATCATAAAAACCTATAACCAAGAAATTTGTACAAATTTAGCACACACCACCACTCATTCCTTCACGACACACCAACACCCAACCCCTCACCCTCCCTCAACATCCCTCACCCCCCCCCCCACCTTCCTCCCCCACTTCATCTATAAAATCCCCACCATCCGCACACTAAGCTTTCTCACCCCCTACATTTAAATATAAGAGATGTATCACAGAACATGTATTTTTTTTCCAGTTGGATCTGTATGTTAAATCATAGTATGCCCACATTTTAAGTCAGGTTGTAAGCAAGCAAATATTTATAGGCATTAGTGATTATAATTTGCGATTTCTTATGGTCAGGCTCGTGAAATTCAGTTTGTAAGCACCATTTCTAGCTCCATGAAAGCCCTACGACCATATATAGACATAGTGATTAGCTGAATTAAAAATATTTGTGTCGTAGAAGCTTTTTTATAAAATTCAGTTTATAACAGATTGGTTACAATATAGGGTCAGTAAGAAAAAAATGATTACTTTTTGATATTTAAAATTTATTAAAATTTATTACTAAAAAATTATTTATGTACATCTGCATCCATACAATCATCATCAGTTGTAATTCGTTAAATACGAAACCAACTCGTGCCACTGTGCAGTAAGTCTGTTGGCAAAGTCCTTCCAGCAGAAGCGACACTGATATGCCACAGAAAGTTCCATAGATAATACTCTAGCTATCCCAGATGGTTCGGTTATCGTCACGTCGATAGGAGCAGGAACCATGGATGCCTTTGCTGTGAACTACAAATAGGAAGGATGAACCACTAGGTCTGCATCATAGGATGGTGCACCCCATTCGCACTGTTTCAGATAACTTTTTTAAAGGTCGGTACTAGTAAACTGTTTAGAGCGCTTCTCAAATAGATATGGCATGCGTACGAACTCCTTTCACGCGCATTCTTTTAATTCCTCCGTGCTCCATTAGAATTTGTGAAAGTCTTGTTGTAGTAGCTACCTGGAAGGAATTAAAGATCTCCCCACGACATTCACAGCTAAAGTTTTCTGCCTCCAATATGTGTAGCACCAGGTACAATCCCAGTACATCTCCGATGCAATGTAGACAGATAATGATTAGCAGGCAGTGAAGGTAGATCAGTATAAGTTTCAAAATACCTTTTCAGGTTGCCACTTCGTCGACAAAACTGCGATTTGTATTTTTACACCAGAAAGTAACATACTCCATATTCCGGATACTGTTGACCCCATGACACCGACCATTGCTGCTTTCAGAAAGTTTCTTCTCACAGTAACAACACATTGTTCTGGAATACATTCCATCTTGGCTCTAGACGATGCTCCCCTCTTCGCAGTCCGTACATCGTCTGATCCATCCAGCTCTGATGTAGCTCTACATACAAGCCCTCGAAATGTAGCTCATCATTCAAGCAGGTAACCTAAAAATGAAACAGTAAAACCAAGCATGTCATGTAATATTAAGTTCGATTAAAAATGTCATAATAGTCAAGATCTCGAAAGGAATACGAAGAATAATAAACACACATCAATCCCAATAATCAACAATAAAATTACCAATATAAATGTCACATGTTTAAGCAAAGGAAGTGTTGGAGGGAAGACCTCCTAGTGCATCCTCGACATGAGATTACACAAGCGTATGCAGAAACCCTCCAAATATTCCATCCATGAGAAGTTCAGCATTAAAAAATCACTAAAATATACATATTAAATTTTAACACCCTAAACGAGTAAAAAAAAAAAGATGAAATAAACCGGTGGGGGAAAAAACCCAAACTATTTAATAAATATACGAAGCCGAGACCATAACATTGACCCATCTCAATACTTATTCGTTCACTGTGTGAGAAGAAAATCGAGGCATGTAAAAATAAAATCATACTGGAAATTTATATTTAAAAACTGCACTGCTAAATACATACACAAATCGTCACGTCAATCACAATTCACATCACGAGTTTCCCAAATTGTTTTAAGCAGCCTACTGAGCATTGTATTTCTACATTTAATCAGAAATGTACTTGGATGGTACCTGGTGCCACACATACTGGAGGCAGAAAACTTCAGCAGTGAATGTCGTGAGCAGATCGTTGATTTGTCCCATGCAGCTACAGCAAGACTTTCGCAAATGATAATGGAGCACGAAGGAATTAAAAGAACGCGCGTGAAAGGAGTTCGTACGCATGCCATATCTATTTGAGAAGCGCTCTAAACAGTTTACTAGTACCGACCTTTAAAAAAGTAATCAGAAACAGTGCGAATGGGGTGCACCATCCTATGATGCAGGCCTAGTGGTTCTTTTTTCCTATTTGTAGTTCAAGGCGTGTTCTAATGAGATACCTTGCATCGCAACCTAAGAAAGTAAGTTGCACGTACATGGATTTTCCCTGAAAGAATAAGCATTTAGGGATCTTTTGAAAAAGTATGTCGCTTCCCAACCGATAACTTTGAAGAAAGATGTTTGTTAATTTCAGATGTGTATGAAACAACTTTTAATAAACCAATTTACAGAGACCGTGGGTAAATACAGAGACATGAAATATAATACATGGTTGGAATGGAGCTGTAGTACACCAGATGTAAACAAAAAGAAAGCAATCGCGGCATCGAACTTAACTGAGTGAAATGCAGATGATATTGAAGTCGGTGTTGCAAAGTAAATAAAGAAGGCATGCTGCGAGGAGGAAGAGATGATATTGAATGGCTCTGGCTGGACACCCAATTTGGTGGATCATCTGCAGCTGAGAACAAATGGGATCGGTTCACCCATAATCGATGTCGATTACTAACATTAAAAATTATCCACTATTCGCAGTATCACAATTTCCATTCGGTTTTCACAAAGAGTATATATGCAAAAGGCTCTAGGCATGTAAGAAGTCTACACCATACAGTGCTGGGAAAAAGTTTATATCTGGATTTTGCTGCAATCTCCATCGTCGGTGCGAGTGACAATGGTTACATCGTTCCGTACCTATACATCTTCACATTGTCAATGCCTACGGCAAGAACTAATGCTGCACTCGTCAACTCATCATCGGGTGAAACAGCGAATGTGCCTTCCCCTCCCATGATGCACCACAAATTCCCGTGATGTCATGTAGAGACATATAGAGGTAGCTGGGATCATTTTATGGAGCTTAGTTTGATAGGTCTTTGCGAGTGGCAGATCGTCGCAGCAGGTGATGGTATGTGGCATAAGTATTATGGAGATTTCGGTCGTGGATCCAGCAGAAGCACCATCGAGTTCTTCAGATGGTACACGTGCAGCAGTAGCACCACCATCGCCATCTTCAGGCATGATGTTGACCGCACCATCGACTACTTTGGTTGAGACGTCTTCAATGGTGTCGACTGCAACTTCGGACAAACTATGTTCACCATTTCTTACTGCAACATCTCTTTCTTCGACTCTACCATCCAGTTCTTCGGCTGACCCATCTCGTGCTGAGTTCGGGACATCGCCTGTATCGCCACCACCAGAGAAAACGTATCCCTGCAACTACTGCGACAAGGTATTTACGCAGCATCACTCCGCATTGCACCATTAATTTCATGGCTGTTTAAACAATCCGAACCACGTTAAATAATTGTGCTTATAGTTTAGGTCGCTTTCGTACCGCTACCATCTTTCTTTAAACATGTAAGGTTATGCAAAGTTAAACTGCAAGCCTCATCGATGCGATGCCTCGGTGCCGGATCTGCAACAGAGAGTACTTGCAACTTCCGTTGGCGAAGTGACGGATGATGATTTCGATCATGTAGCTCCACTACCAAAATCTGCTGCGACTGGTATGAACGACGAACCTGGCAACTCATCACCAGAAGTAACATCTCTTTCCACGAAGACATCTTTATCCATGGTTCCTGCTCTTTCTGACGTGACGACAGCCGAACTCATGGACCGCTAGTGTATCATCTACGAAACTTTAAGTGGCATATCGGTGTCGCTTCTGCTGCAAGGATTTTGCCTTCAGGCGTACTACACGGCAGCACGTAGTTCACGAGTGCACGAATAGGTGGTATCTTTAGTACGAATTAGAACTGAAGGTGATGTTTATATGGATGCAGACGTACATAAAAATTTTGTAGGAATAGATTTTAATAAATTTGAAAAAATCTAAATTGTAATATTTTTATGTTATTTACTATATAGTAACTAGTCCGTTATAAACGGATTTTGAAAGAAAAAAAAACAACACTGTGATGAAAATATTATTTTACATTTAGCTAATCACTAAATCTAATATGGCCGTAGGGCTTTCCTGAAGCTAGAAATGGTGCATACAAACCGAACTTTAAGAGCCTTACCCTAAGAAATTGCAAGTTATAATCGCATATGCCTATAAATATTCGCTTGCTTACAACCTGACTTGTAAAAATGTGGGCATACTATGATTTAACATACAGACGCAACTGTGAAAAAATACGATCTCTATGATACATAGCTTACTTTTAAATGTTTTGGATTGGGGTGCTTAGGGTGGTGATGTAGGTGAGGGGGAGTTTTGGTGTGTGAGGGTTGCGATGGTTGTGTGTGGTTTGAGGGTTGGTGTGGGATATTGTTGGTGGTGAGGGGCTGGTTTGCTGGTTTGCGGTGAGTGAATGAGTGATGGTGTGTGCTAATGTTACAAACTTTTGGTTACAAGTTTATGTGATGTAGGAGGGTTGTTTATAAGGTGGGTGATGTCAGAGTTTTGATTATTGGATGGTAGGGGCATACCTCTTAATTCCAATATGGTGGTCCTGTTAGTGGATTACATAATCGATATCGTGATTGTGTGCACCTTGAAACGACGAGTCTGATGATATATAACACTAAATACTTAATGCCGTTTATTGTTTTAATTATAAAACATTTTAAAATGTAAATTTTAAATAAATAATTTTAAGTAATTGTATTGTGTGAGGGAGAAGGAGGGATCAATACGTCCCCGATGCACTGGGTACCGAAGTGGTGCGTGTGGATATATTAAAACATGTTTTAATTAAAATGTTTTTTTAGTTAATGGGATTATGACATGTAGCTACACACTAAACCGATAGAATTTTTAAAGATGCAATGAGGTGTGCCAATACTTTTTATTTTTATTAAAATAATTTTAATTTTAATAATTTTTTTATTAATCTAATTTTTAGGCATGTTGGGGGGGAAGGACATCCAACATGGCATCGTGCCCTGGCTGTAACCCCAACAAATATGGCGGACTGCACCGACCAACATGGCCGCTGCCCGCACCTTGACGTCAAGGCAGATGACTCCTACCTCCTATCCCGGATCCTGTTGTCACAGCTTGGGCCTAAGCCTACTACTTTCCACTTTAATTAAAATCAAGGGTTGATAACGGGGAAATGGCATGCCGTGTCCTCGCGAGGGGTTGTGGGGGTGGGGTTAGCCGGCAGTATTGAAACCACAATTGTGTTTCGAAAATCCATCCTTAATGCAGCGACCAGGATTGAGCACACGACATTTTCTATAGTGGAGTCAGGCGCGACAACCGTAACCCAGGTAGGCCCTATTCATTACACGCAACTCAGTGGTTGCAAATCTGTGATGATATACCTTGCTTCAGATCAGTAACATTTGTTCACAAGCCTGTGGAAATTTCTCAACTGGAACCACTAGGAGCTTACTTATTATTTCAGGGAAAGAAAATCCTGATTTAAATTAAATTTCTACTATTTTGCACATTAACGTGTTCTGCGGGAGGGGGGAGTGGGCTCAGGGGGGCTTGAGCCCCACCCTTGAAACTCGATTTTACACAGGATAAAATTTTATTCTTGAAATAATGGCAATTTTAATAGTGCTCTATTTTCATATCAACTGAAAAAGAATGTAGATAAGACTATCCACGATGTGTTGAATTTTTTTGTAGCATTAAAATGTAATTCTTACTGGTGGTTGGGTAGGTGGGTGGGTGGGTGGGTGGGTGATTGGGTGATAAGATTTGGGAGGCTCTTAACATCGGTTTTGTGAACAGATCAAAGTGAAGCGAGATGAGTATGAAGCAGCGTGTGAATGAAAGATCCCCGATAAAACCCGCCGACCAGCGGCATCGTCTGGCACGATTCCCACATGCGAAATCCGAGAGTGACCCCGCTGGGAATCGAACCCGGTCTGCCTAGGTGGCTGGCGGAGTAGTCAACCCACTACACCACCGCGCCCCAATTCTTACTGGTGAGCATGTGGTTCGTGCGTTAGCACAGTGTCTTACCGCCACTGAGTTTACATAATGAATTACATTACTTCGGGTCTCTTGTTCCCAGTGGTAGTAGTAGTTGGTGCTGCTTATCAACTGAAGTGTCAGTGAATAGTGAAGCCATAAATTGTGTTAAATAAACTGAAATTGTTGGCTTTTTTTTTCTATTTGTAACAACGGATATTATTAATGTTCACACTACTTCAAGGCGAAGTATAATAAATTAACTTACGTATTTAATTACTAGAAATTCTCTGAAGACCAGTTGCTTCCATATATGGATTAAGTAATTTGAAATTCTTAAAATACCATTTGTTCCCCATGAAAGGCTCATTGTGTCAAGAAAATAATTAATATGCCCTACTTTTGCCGATCTTTATGTCAATATATTCAGTAATTATCCTTCCATATACACTAGGCTACGACACTTCTTGGAAATAACTCACTTGCCTGATGATTCTGCAACTATTCTATTTTTTTCTTTCGGACGTAGTTTTTTTTTTTTAATTCGCTTTCGGTTTGAAATTATCGTTGTAACGTTTTCTGAAAGAGTTTTTGAGAATTTATCCAATTCATCAAACTAAATTTATCCAATTCATCAAACTAGTCTTTGATGTAGTTTGTAGTAATTTCTCAGCGTTTAGTCCTAACCATTTATTAAGTGATGGCGGGGATGTGGATTGATGGTATATGGGAAGTGAAGTGTTCAGGAGACTGTTTGGAATCATTTCAGTAGGGGATGAGCTTACCTTGATTATGAGTTTACATTTACATTGAAACCCAATTTAACAGTCTGTGTGAAATATATATGTTAATATATGTACGTGTGTATGTGCATATATTATATAAACTATGAAATGTTTTGTGGTAGCGAAGATATGTTTTATAATTAATTACTGCAGTGAAAACAAACAAATGTATTTCACTAGCTATAGAACTGAGCGAATTGTACACGAATTATATTGCTTGCTGTGTAGCTGATGCGCTTAGGATTCTGGTGGAGTATTTATTTATTTATTTCTCCTTTTTCTTTTCCAACTGTGGAGTTTCCTTCTTAGTTTGTAATCACTTTGCCGAACTCGCATCTTCGCGTGTGCTTGACATCTCTTGGGTGTATCGGGGGGAACAGGAGAATCGGAGCTGGAAGGTCTACTCCGATTGGTTCACGTCAGAATCGTACGAAGAAAAGCGTGGTTGCAGGGGGTGGTTGGGAGAAGGATGTGGCAGTAATTGCTTCCTGAAGTAATGGCATGTGACAGAGCAGAGAGCACCTGGGAAAGTCGCTGTTCTGTAACGTTCTCTGAACAAAAAAATACGCGTGGAAAGTCGTCTGCAGTTAAATAAACAGAATCAAATTGATGGCAAGAATAATATCGAATCAAAGAGTTCCTAGGCCACTCCAAGATATGGCAGTGAAATTACAGCCCACTTAATAAATGAAGACTGACTCAGGAAGTGGAAATATAGAGAGCGTAGAATAATGTCAAAAGTATGTAACGTCAGGACGAGTTTCCATATTTTACACTATCAAATTTCCCGCAAAAAATTAATTGTAACTTCCCTTGTGGTTAAATGACGGCAACCAATGTGAATAACTTCATCGCCGTTGCAATGACGATCAAGAATGTATCGATTAGTTCATTAGTTGTACTACTATCAGGTTTGTCTTTTCATGATTGAAAATTTTAAACTTTTAGTGTTTCCTTTGCTGGGTAAGTGGTGGCTACTTTTGAACCCCCTGGTACTGACTCAGTGCTCGTCTATTTTATTGAGATTAATTACTGCTTGGTGTTGGACTCCAACCATCACCATTTCGGCGTTCCCGCTACGTGAGTGTTATGCTGTAGTAATGTGATGACTACGGCCATATAGGGAACTAATAAATATCGGTTAACTGACTTTCATTCTGGTACCTAGTATTGGATTAGTCTGTAGCATCATTGTGAAACATAGAATTGTAGCCTACTGGATTTAATACTAACTTTCAAGACCAATATGTTTTAATTGGCGATTCGGGCGACGTTACGCGTAGCGAATCTATCGTTGCATACCGATATTGCATTTACCGTTGCTAGACAGCTATTACCACTTGTATTAGCGACTCGTTTGGAGAGTTAATTCAAAATAGAGCGTAACCTGTCAAAACCTGTAATTTCGAAATCTTTTTTGACTTCGGATGCTTTAAGTGTTCTGCGTAGTACTGCATTGAAAACAGTACAAAAAAAAGGGGGGGGGGGATTTTTTGACGTGAAAAACTCTTAATTAAAAATACCGAAACCAGGACATACGGCTATGTAACATTTGCAGGGCGAGTTATGCCGACACTATCGTCGTAACTAGAGGCTGGTCACGTTAAAGTGAGCACTTTTCAAGCCGTCGTAACTAGAGGCTGGTCACGTTAAAGTGAGCACTTTTCAAGCCGTAGTTACTTTTCCTTTCAGCCATTTTTTAGCCTTTAACCAGCTTTTAAACAAATTCTGCTATGTACGAAATAAAATCAGTGTGTATGTACCACCGCACTCCGAAGTCGACGTTTAAATCTAAAATAAAATATATTTGTTGACTATTATAAATGTGAGGGCTTTTAAAAGTGCTGACTTGACCGTGAATAGCCTATAATAACACGACTGAAATAATGTGGTCTCGTTCTGTTGGGTACGCAACTACTATGCGAGCTCGACCTCCTCGAGTTCGCGCCGCGCGTGTGCTATGAGCGGATTGGCGCCCGCGGCGAGTGGCGGCAATTTCGGGCGTAGGCGAACATTTTCGGGACGTGTATGTCGCAATTCCGATATGCTAGCGCGATAATTTTGACACCAGACTAAATATTTCGTCTAGGTCTATCAATTTAAGCAATAAAAGTCAAGTATCCGTTTCGTTTCTTTTATTTCATCCCCATAAGCAAAAGGAAATATTAGATTTAAAAGAAAAAGAAGTATACATGTGTGAAAAACGGATGTAATTGTTTTTTGTAATATTTGGGAAGTTTTTTGAGTAAAGTAAGTATTAATTAGATCGGTGCACTTTGACTGAATTAAAGTCAGTTAAAAAAATGACTACGTTCAGTTTTATAACCTGGTACACTATCGAGTATCTGAAATTTGGTAGTTGATGAAACTATTAGAGAAATAATATCGACAATTTAGAAAAACTTGAGTTAACGTTTTCATTTTGGAATTCCACAAAAAAATCTAATGGTTATTTAAATGTTCGCCAAGGTTTACTTTCTTAGTGGAA
This sequence comes from Dryococelus australis, assembly GCA_029891345.1. NCBI lineage: Eukaryota > Metazoa > Arthropoda > Insecta > Phasmatodea > Phasmatidae > Dryococelus > Dryococelus australis. The sequence goes on from CM056998.1 coordinate 160,434,327, forward strand.
ACTTAGGTTTTTTTATTTCCTCACGAAGTTATTGCGTCTCTGCACGCCATAGTTCAGTCTGTGAAACTCTGGTCGGTAAGTTGTTACCAATTTGTGTAAAAAATTGGAAGAGTACTAGAAACCAGTGTTCGAAATGGCATATTTCACTTTTAGTCTGTAGAAATAACAATTGAATCTGAAATGGACTGAAGTCATTTTAATAATCAGTGAAATTCCAGTGATTGCGGGTGAACATTTGTCTCCGGTTCGCAATGAAAATTCACTCATTTGAGGTTAATCCCATGGTTAAAGTTTTAGTATGCGAATACAACGCGGGTCGGACGGATGGTAAAATATGTAGCTCTGCAGGGGGTTGTTCCCGCCCCCTCTTCACAGCGGGGCGATAATAATAGGCGGTCCCGGTTGTAGGACATCCTTTGGATCTGCGGCCGCGCCGCGTCGTGATAAAGCGAGGAATTCCGGGGAAGTTTCCCCGGACTTGGTCCCGCCGGTGCTGGAGGTGAAAGTTCCCGTCGGTGCGGGGAGTTTTTTTTCCGTCCCCCGCAGTTTGCCGGAGGTCCTCCGTGTCCTTCCTGCAGTATCCCCGGGGAGTGCCTCTTTTTGCTTGCGGCCCAGCGTGCAGAGAGCCACAAGAAATTTGCACCTTTGTGCCGGTTCCAAGTCGTTGATATGTGGGGATAATTAACGGTGGAAGGTACCATTCAGTTCAACGCAAAACCTTCGGTTTGTTGACGTAATGTTGTTTGTATTATTGCTATAAAAAGACTGATTCCATAGTCTGAGTAATTAGCTTTCAGAATTGTAGTGGATATTTTTTGTGTGATTTTGAAATAATAATGTGCATAATTTTGTGCACAAGTGGCGAATTTAATATTTAAAAACTTAAAGCAATTCATGCGTATAAATTACTTGCCCCCCCCCTCCCCCCGTGTAATTACACAAGGAAAGTTAACGAATTCTGGACATGCCTTCAAGTAGCAAATTACATGGATGTTAAACTGCAGTGTTTTAGTTCAGTAGGCCGTTTAGGTTTTCTTATCGCAGAAACTCAAATTGTGACTGATAGCTAATTGTGCAAAAAGTGTGTAACCGCAAAAGTTTTACTGTCGGAAAATTATGACATTCAGTATTTACAAATCAATCTGTGCTTCACACGAACACAATTGTGCGTTGAAAAGTACGTACTGTAATATATTTTAAGGTAGTGTTCCGTATCAAAATGCGGCACAGTTTTTAAATATTGTTATGTGCCGCTGGTCTGCGCTGCTGACCTTGGCCCGCCCGGCGTGAACGAGCGAAGAGGACAGAGTCGTTATGTGATAGTGGCGGCCGCGTATCAGTTACAGAAAGCGAGCTGACACTTTAATCACTTTTTCACGCATGCTGCTTACTCTGGCAGTTATTGATTTCTGCATTTATCTGAAGAATGCTCTGGATTACTGACCTCGTTCTCTCAGTGGTACTGTGGGTCCATTGAACCTTCGAGATGGTCAGGGGAATACTATAAATATTGCGGCAGGCCTCCGGGCCACGAATTCAGTTGCAGTTGATGAATGAATGAGTGGCCGAGTTCCGAGCAATAGAAGACGAACGGGAAAGTGATTAGCGCAAAGGAAGTGTGCGACTGCGGGTATCAAGCAGCGAAGTGTGTGACTGGTGGGCTTGGCTCTTGGACTAGATGCGTAAGTGAAAGACATTAAAGGCTGTTCACAATAAAGTGAGCATTTTCGAAGCCCTGCTAAAGATCTCATTGTACGCACATTCTGCATACTTCCGCCATATGTAAAATTAACATTGCCATGGGCCTGGTAACTTTATTCATGCTTCGGTCAGTTAAAACTGTAGAGTTATCATAAAAGTAAATACTTTGCCATTTTACTAATTCGTACACTTATATGCATTAAAATTACAGAAAATGAAACAAATAATCACAGTATTCTCGATTGTTTCCCTCTAACACTTTTAATTCGGTGTTAAGACATGGAACTACTTTCTCTTCGTCGTTACCAGCTTTAGAGAGCGCATGCCAGTCACTGTAGGCAGTGGCAGTGACATTTCACAAAGGTTGATTTCAAAAGTTCTCAGTTTATAGTGAACAAACAACCTTTATATTTAATGGCAACAGATAGACTGCACACGTTTTGATAATGAGTGCGTTAATTTACTGTAACGAACAGAGACAATTAAGAAAGACGTTAATTACAGTTAAAAGAGTAAAAGTGGAGATAGATAATTTATTGCTGTAAATAATAGTTATGTGAATAAAGTAGAAATCAAATTTAGTTTCTTTTATTTTTTAAATCAAGACCTTCATCCCTCACGAACTCAGATACGCCTCTCATGTAAGAATATCTTTCGAAACCTAATTTTCTGGTAATTGAAGTCAGTGAAGATTATTAGGTCTCGTTATATGAATTTTTTTTTTAATGAATGCAGTAAATAATGCCTTTATTCTTCATTTAAGCAATCTCAAATGTGGCAAGTGGGAGGTACACTGCATCAGTGGGAGGTACTTAGTTCTCAAAGCAGGTCTGCCAACGAGAATTATAGACGCCATGGGCCTCTGCTAGGACTATGTACATGGCGGCGTGGGAAACTCAAGTGTGAAATTTCAGGAAAGGTGTTTCGATGTTAGTTTAACATTATTACACACTATTTTGTCACACTGCAAGATAGACTGATATTAGAATACCAGTGTGGTATGACGAACTGCAGAAAACAGTGCATTGACAAACACTAGATTTATACTTCAGATAATAAATTCATAAGATTGTCAAACACATCAAAACAATAAAGAAACATATAGCACTGATACACTTTTGAAGACATAACTAACACTAATTCTACATAAAGCAGAACAAAATGCTCTTGGTGAAAAATCATTTTAATGAAAATTAAAGTAGAGATCTTTACATACTTAGCATTGAAAATAAGTGTAAGAAACATGAATTAACTTCTATCAGATACGACTGGAAATCATTTTATTTAAACATGCTACTTTAAGCTCGTTTAAAATTGCCTTTCTGATACCTAAGGTACGGACCACTAATACGTGAGATGCTGGATCCATATTAAAATTTAGCTGAAACAGTTTGATTAGTTTTCTCTTTGAAATTAATTGCACGGTTTTCTGAGTTTGATAATTAGTACAGAACTATTTATGCTTACGCCTACTGGATTACATCAGTAGAGAAAGTCCTTTCTGAATATCAGAAAATTATTTCTTCTTTCAATAAAATTTACTTTAAATCCAAATCAAATACTGATCCATTCTATATCAAATTTGTATAGTTAATTTCGCGTAAACTTATTTGGTTCGATACCCGTCTGATGGCGCATTGCATTCCCCACATCAATTGGATTAGGCCTTCCTTGTAGGTCTCAGGCGGAGTTGGCTTCCAAACATCTTCCAGCACTAAAACTCTAAGAAATCACTAGAGTTTCTTTTTAAGTAACTCCAGATGATTTAACCTGATACTGAGGGCGCCTCTCCTAACGCCTTAAACCTAACCTTAGGATGGTGGACTCTGCAAAAATCCGCCAAAACTTTCGGCGTTAAATTAACGTAGTCCGTCCATCTTGAATGGCCTGGGAGAGTGTGCCTTAACCGGGGCCTACACCACGACGCTTCAGTCCTTCTGATGCGTCACATACCGTGACGTAATGGGCTTAAATAAATGTAATCTGATAATACTACTTTGGTCATTAGGAATGCAGGTAATCCAGGCAAAACACTAGGAGAAAATTACGCATCACATTCCAAAACGTGTATAGCAAACAAGATACCTATGATGCAGCTCACGATTGCAAGAAAGAATAAAAATCATTAGAGCATAAATTATTGTAATTTTACACCGTTCAAAATGATGTAAATAAAACAGAAACAATCTATTATGCAAGTGTAAATATGTGTAAACCTTCCAGGAGGGCCTTGTAAAATATTATAAACCAAAATAATAAAACTAGCTGAAACAACATACGAAAAAAAGTAAACAAACCACTTGACAATCTGTTTCCTTACATTGTATTTGACTTCTATTTGTCAGGCATTTATTCATGACGCAACTTAGATAATGGAGAAAGTTTTCTATATTTTTTATTTGTTTATCGGAGCTTGTATAAAAAATTAATTGGCATATTTCTGTTTTATTTTATTAATATTTGTAACAATTTTCACGTTTTAAATATTTCGCTCTTTAATTTTGGTTTTAATTTATTCACTTTTGTGGTTTGAAAGTCACGTAAAGAATCCAGTTAGTCGGCAGCCAAGCCGCATTTCGTGCGTCAGTGTGTCTGTAAACCTGATGTTACATGCAACGTGGCGAATTTCTTCGTTCTTTACCTCCTCGTAGCTCGCCTCGTAATCACATCTTTGTAACTGGATTTCTCTGCAGTTTTCTAGATATAGTAGTCATGCGCCCACCGCGTGATTTTACCAACAATAAACATGGTATTCTCTGCACGTGTATGGGTGCTAGTCGTCACAGCTGAAGAGATCAAACACCGTATATCGGCAAGTATAATGGATTTGATTTTTTTTAAAGCCTTCTTTCTTTGGAAAGATAAGCTTAATTACCCGTATGTCTTTCTGGATGTACGTCACCCACTTAGAACTTTTGAACCCGTTAGTCAATTTTCACAAAACTCTGTACACATATAGTACTTAGTTAGGATATCCGACGTATATATAGTTTTCTGTAACACCTGGTGCTTATTTTAAAAATGGTGACAGTTTTAAAACATAGGCTGTTATGTTAATTCTTGGGAACCATTAACTTGATTTCAACCAAATCTCGGGAACTACTCAACGGATTCCGGAAAAATTTGGCACATAAGTAATACTATTGTCATCCATGTAAATATATGCAATTTAAATGTAAAAAGCAGTTATTTTAAAAATGGCTGCCATATAATTATTATAGTTTTGTTTGCTATCTCTACTATACTGTTTAACCAATTTAGACCAAACCAGGTGAGTTGAAACTATAGTCCATTCCCCATTGGAAGCAACTTTCTTGGAGCCCTGCTAAATATCTACTTGCAGGCCCGTTTCGTATCCTTCCGCCAAATGTAAACAATCATTGCCATGTGACTACCATGTAGCATCTGTCAAAATCAATGTTTAAATGCCATTGTGTGTGTATAGGTGTTCGTATACTTTCGCTACGCCTAAAAATAGCATTGAAGTGTGACTTCTACTTTTATACCTGTCAAATGTGTTGTTTACTGTTACAGCGTTTCAAAGAATTCTGTCTGAGGTCTATTTCAAAAACCATTTCGTACGAATATTCATAGTTTAGGCTTATAAAATTATTTAGGTCAGCTTTATGACGTTTTAAAAATGCCTGAATTGACGATAGTTCTTACGGTTATGTTATATTAACATAAGTGCTTTCCACGACATAGCACATTACACGTAATTGCCGCGACTGTGTTAAACACTGTTACAACTGTGGGCCAATGAACTGTAGTATTTTACTTTTTGTTAGTGATATGTGTTGGGTTATTTCTTTAAAATAACAACTTCAGTTCGAATAACGAAGGAGTAGACAGTCCAACGAAAATGCGACATTAAAATCAAGCACGCGACTCGTGTCGCTCATATTTTGCTATAGAAACTTAAAATATAGCGGTGAACATGCACTCAAATAAGCCTACCGTAACTTTTAATCCACTCATATTTATATGTATTGCTACTTACTGTGTATTAGGTTTATTGAAATTTATTGGGGCTGGTATTGGTTATTTTGTTGGGATTGGTAGTAAATCACGTTACAAGACTGTGTTTCAAACACCCACCAGGGCAAAGGAACAATGTTGTGATAAATAAACAGACGTGGATGCAAATAAATAACTTCGCCATAAAAACAGTTCACATCAAATATTTGAAATCACGCACACACAGATCCAGCGTAACTATCACCAAACAGCCACGTCACGCTATTTCACACGTAGCGGTTAACGAAACACACCGTAACGATATATTTATTACTGCTGCGGAAACAGATTTATCACAACATCGTAACTTGCTTAGGTAGGTTTAAAAAACGCAAGGTCTACAAACGTGATGTGGTAATTTGAAGTATTTTTCGGAGTAAGTATAATTTACGCTTCGTTTGGTAAAACAGCAACACGCCATGTAATGGCTCGCCACGTCTGCCAACTTCACTTTGTTTCTGCCCCGCCATCGTATCTAAATATATTAAAATAAGTATTCAAACATTAAAATCTCTTTTCAGTTGTAAATTAAAAATTCAAAAATCATTATTTTGCTGTAATAGGTATGAAATATGCTACAATTGAAAACATGTAAAATTATACTGCATACTAGCGAAGTGAAACTTCATGAGTGTGTGTGTGTGAGAGAGAGAGAATGAGAGACAAGCTTGTTCAGCAAACAGTTGCTTCAAAATTACTCTCGCTCGATAAAACAACACCGTGCCATTACGGCCTACTCACGATATTTTCCGCTGTTATATTAAACTGTAAAAATGAGATATGTTGCCATCGGGGCTGCCTAAATATTTAAACATTTCAATATGCACCGTTTAATTTAAAAATAGTATACTAAAAAACGAGTTAAAAATAATATTTTAACCGTGAACTGTTTCTTACCGACCGTTGCCAACACGTCGCTGCTCTCGCTGTTGTTAATTCATATTTAAAAATAAGTAAATATTACAAGTTATAGAAGATATTAAGCTAAAGTTTCATTTATTCAATAATACAGTACTCTAAAGTTAATCATAGTGTTATATGTTTGTGGAATACAAGGTATTGAAAAAACAGGTTGACATGTTATGCCTAGAGTGTTTTTTTAAAGGTTGATTTTCAAAAGTCGCTTCCAATCGGGAATAGACATTATATATATATATATATATATATATATATATATATATATATATATATATATTACAAGCATAAAATGTGGATACATAACCTATTTTGTCCGCCATTTTATAAGATACCGCTACATAAAAAATTAAGTTTCGTCATATCTTGGGAAACAACATATTTCTACCAAATTTGTTAAAATAGTTATTACTTCTGTACACCATGTAAATTGACTAGATCAAATTTTTTTTTTCAAAATGGTAGCCACATATTATATATTTTAGCTATGTATGCATTATCTACGAAATCATGTACCCAAATTAAACTTAACATTGGTGCTAGAAATATCTATTACATCAATCGAATTCCTCTCTTTACACAGCCGCTTTCATTCGCCATTTTCTAAGAGTTGTGTTGCATGAACAAATAAAAGAAAATTGTCATATCTTGGAAAACAACCGACTCCGCCAAATTTTGTACACACGTTCCGCTGTAGTAGGATGTGTAATTTTAATGTTTTAAGCATGCCTGGCATTATTTACAATATTGCAGCGATATAAATAATTTAGAAAAATTTGTCATGTCAAACAATTTAACTGAATTTGGTTAAACTTTATATTCTTACAGTATCCATTAGAAGCATATAATATGCTTGCGGAATTTCTCTTTTGCCCGTTTTTTTTTTGAGATAGTGCCAGGTAAGGACATGTAATACAGAGTGATCGAAAAGTTGCGCACATGAAAGTGCAGGGTGTAATATGTGGTATCATAAGTTGTGTTAGTTGTAGCGTCCACCGCAAGATGGTACTGTAAGCGTATAAACAACGAGCAGACGAGGTATCAATCACGCATAGGTCGAACGACGTTCGCAGTGTATCTTTGATAGTTGCCTGACAGACATGGTGTTTTCCCAAGAGCAGCGAGTGTTCATTGTTGAACATTATTTCGCCACTCGTTCGTATGCACGTGATGCAGACGAGTTTCGTCTGCGGTATCCGGATGCGGCAGTTCCTAACAACGCGAAGATAAGGCGATTAATAAACCGTTTCCGAGAAAGCGGATCAGTTGCAGACAAGAAGAGATCAGCGAGACGGGCGATTTTGACGGAGGCTAAACTGGCTGAAGTGGAGAGAACGAAGTTGCAGTCACTTTCAAAAAGCCTGCGGGACGGTCAGCTCAAGCAGGCATTTCGTACGAAGTTCTCAACAAGAAATGGAGTAGTTACACCTTCATGCATATCATGTTCACTGTGTTCAGTAACTTAAGGGCCCGGATAAAGACAAACGCTTAGTTTACTGTGCATGGTTTTGGTCATTTGCTGACGACGCATGGAATTGGGCAGCTGGATAAGGTATTCTTCACTGACGAAGCCTGGTTTAAGTGGCTATGCGAACAGTCAAAACAGTAGGATTTGGTCATCTGCTAACCCACATGTGTTACACGAAAAACCCTTGCATTGTCAAAAAATTGGAGTGTGGTGTGCTGTGTCACGTCGTCGAATAGTGGGCCCCCTTTTTTTTTTCGAAACAGTGAACAGTGGAGTGTACCAAGACATTGTTGGTTCCAGCAAGACGGCGCCACATGCCACTCTTCGAATGCAACCATGCTGTTATTGCGCGAATTCTTCGGTGACTGTCTCACTTCGGCAGGGTTATGGCCCCCGCGTTCACCAGATTTGTCGCCTCCAGATTTTTTCTTTGGGGGTACCTGTAAACCAATGTCTACAAAAACCATCCGCATACAATAGAGGACTTAAAAGAGAAACATAACGACAGAGATTAACAGCAGCAGTGTATGTGTACTCCAGAAAGTGGCCACAAATTGGTGAAACGTGCTTGAGTGTGCATAACTGAAGGGGGCAGCCATTTCGAGCATATGTTGTAAAGACATGTTTCTTCCATGTTTTCATTGCTATGTTATGCAATGTATTGTTCCTATATGTATCCGAGTCATATGCAGCTTTATTTAACACACGCTTTAGATTTGATGTGCGCGACTTTTTGATCACTCTGTATTTGTCAATTTCGGGACCCATCAGTTAATTCTAACAATTTTTTCCTCACACACTGTGCTACAGTAGGCCACGTTAAGTTACATAATTTAAGTAGGCCAGACATTTCTTTCCAAATGGCTGTAATTAAATTATTTAGACAAGATTATATAAACTAATCATTTAGACAAAATTCAACCACACTTCGTATGCTTAGAGTACCTATTGGAAGCATCAGATATGCGAATACAGCCTCTTTTTAGGCCTTTTTGTGCGAGAGTGCCGAATGAGAAAATAAGGTTTTATGCCATATCTCCGGAACTAGTAAACCTTCTCCCACCGAATTCCGCGCACAAGTAATACTGCGGTAGGTCATGTAAACGTACATGTTTTGAGTGACTCACACTTGTGTTATGGCCGCGGTGGCATTATTGACACTTTTTTTTAGTGTACTTTCCGAAGGCAAGAAATGCTTATTCGATCACTTTCCTGTCTGTGGCTGTGTATATGTGTGTGAAAGCCTGTGCCCCCCCCCCCCCCCCGCTTTTTTTTTTTTTTTTTTTTTTTTTTTTTTTCAATTTATGATCACGTGAACCGATTTTACCACACTCTGTACACATACAGTACTAAGTAAGGACATCTGACTTTTATAGTTTTCTACCACTTTCAGAATGGAGACCATTTTAATATTTAGGGCTGCATGTGATATCTCTGAAACCATTAAACCGATTTCAACTAAATTTTGTACGCTGACAGTATCTATTACAAGCATTGAATAAGCGGGGAAAAAACTGTCTGCCATTTCGTACGATAGCGCTAAATGAATCAATCAAGGTTTTTGTGTAACTTCTCGGGAAACAATTTAACATATTCCTACCAAATTTGGCAGTCAAATAGTAATGCCGCAGTTGATGTGTACAAATGTGTTTCAAGTATGCTAGACACTTCTTTTCAATTTGGTGGCCATGCATATATTTTAGCGTAGTATGCTATATCTTCGAAACCTTGTGTTCAATTCCAACTTAACTATATGTTTGGAGTATATATAACAAATATGAAATGTGTGTCACGGAGCCACGTTTGTCCTCCATTTTGTAAGATAGTGCCGCACAAATAAATATAGATTTGAGGTCATATCGGGACACAATTGACTGATTCCTACGAAATATGGCAAACTAGTAGTACGGTGTTAAGTTATGTTTTAGGTATATCAGACACTTTCAAAATGGCGACCAAATAGCTATTTTAGTTTTGTATGTTATATCGTTGAAACTATGTAATTAATTCCAATGGAACACTGTATGATAGTTGTATATATCACAACAATCGAACGTGTACACACAAAATCTCTTTTGCCCGCAATTTTGTAAAATAGTATCACTGAAATTAAAATTGTGTTGTCTCCGAAAAATCAACAGATTTATGCCAAATTTTGCAATCAATTACCCCTAAGGCAGGGTATATAAACTAATAAATTTTGAGAGGAGCAGACTACACATTTTCAAAATGGCGGCCATATATATTTTATCTCCGAATTTTTATCTACGAAACTGCAAATCAAATTTTAACCTAACTACGTATACTGACAATACCAGTTATATCCATCAAAAGGGTCTATGGAAAGCCTCATCTATCTGCCATAAGATAGCCCACATGAAATGATATAGTTTTTATGCCATATATTGGGAAACAATCAACAGATTTCTTTCATATGTGGCGAAAAAGTTGTTCTGTGGTAGGTTATATTAAATTATATGTTTTAAGTGTGTAAGTCTCTTATTTTCTGAATGGCATGTATACTAACATTTTAGCTTTGTGGGCTATATCTACCAAATTATGTAGCATTCAAATTTCACTTTGTATATTGTCTTTATGACTATAATAGAATGTGCTAATATATAAACTTTTTGCCCTCCGTTTATGAAGATCGTCACATGATTAATGGAGGTTTGTTGGCATGTGTCGAGGACCAATCAACAGATATGCCTATCCTTTGCCGGATTTTTTTGCAAAGTAGTGTCAGGCGAGTAAACAGAATATTTTGTTATATTTGTGGGATAATTCCACTAATTCCCACAAAATTTTGCACACCTACAGAAGGTCTTGCAAAGTTACATGATTTAAATTGGGTCAGGAAATTATTTTAAAAATGGCGGCCATATAAATATTTTCATTTGTGTGGCATATCTATTTAACAATCTAACAATTTCAATCAAACTTTTTATGCTGACATTATCTATTACAAACATGACGTACAGAGTCTCTTAAGAAACTTTGTAAAATAGCCCCATTTAAGAAAATAAAGTTTTTATGCCATACCTGACAGACCAATCATCCGATTTCCATAACATTTTTCACACAAGTAGCATTATGGTAGGCCATGTATACTTATGCGTTTTAGATGTTCAGAAACGTATGTTCAAAATGATGGCTGAGTAAATATTTCATATTAGTGAACCCTATAATTGAAAACATTATACTGGTTACATCCGAAGTTGATGTTCTGAAGGCTAGCTTAATTTTACGAGTTTTTCTAAATTCGAATCCCGGGTAAGTCACTCGTGTATTTTAATTGTCTTTGTATTGTTTCACATGTTTCTGGTTTCATCTCTGCTGTCAATAAGACGTCAACGCCTACTTACCACCTAAGCTTTTTAAGAACTTTAGTAAAATTTATTTGCACCCATGTAGAGGAAATTAGGCTCATTAGTTATCAGTAATTTCTTGTTTGGTTTAGTATCTTGCCGTCATTTAGTCAGCAAAGTAGAATAATTTATTGGTAATGTTATATTTTCATTAATTTTGTGGTGATTATGGTCGCTATGTAGTTCTTTAATCGTGGCGAGCACGACTACGGTTTCTTCGTTCTGTTACGCTGGCGTGAAGGCACCTTTATTAACATCGTCGCCTGAACACACCCTCTCACATTAAGTAGAAACCAGGAGAGCGGTTGCCGCCCTCGTGACGCCTGCCGTTATAATAAAATGGTCGGTAAATTTCAATGAACAATCAGCTTATAGGCTGTTCACGGTAAAGTGAGCAATTTTTAAGGTCATTCTAAATTTTTTCTTTCATCCAATTTCCACCTTCCTGCCTATTTTTAATATAAACATTGCAATGTGACCAATAAACGCAGTAAATACATTTCACCGCCCTCAAAATTTAATGCCTGAGGCTGCAATAAGATACATTTATTATTTGTTAACGCCTGTTGGGAGGGCCTTAAAAATTGCTTACTTTACCGTGAACAGCCTATAGACTCGTTAATACAGTCTTTTACCTGGTACATTTAGTTCGCTAAATTAGCACAGACATTGACTTGTCTTTCACTAGGTTAATATAATCACACCCTCGCTTAGTCCTTAGAGTTGTTACTCGTCTGCCCAGTTCACTGAGAACACTCTGAAGTCAAACGCATACATACTGCACTCGCAGTTCGTTGTACGCTCGCGTACGACTTGGCACAACTTGGATGTACAGATCTCAACCTGAATGCGCGGTTCTTATGGTACATAGCCTACCAGGCGCTCTCTGGAGTCCGCTTAGCGATTCCGCATTTCCGAATACGAAGGGTTTCAAATGCGTTTCTTGTATAGAATTCTCGTCGCTTTTCAAGAACTCGCGAAGTGCTGTCGCGAAGCCTCTCATCATGAATTGCAAACCGCGCCATGCCACAAGCCGCTAGGAATGGCCATTGATGGGCGTGGAAGGGGAGCGTGGAAAAGGGATGGGGAAGATGGTGTAATATGAAACTTGTCATGAGAAGCCACAGAACCTTCCTTGGTTCTGCTGGAATTTAATAGCCGTACATGATACACCCCTGCTAACGTCACTGTAGCCTTGCATATGACCACACACAAACAGAAGTGCTCGGTCCACTCTAGAGGGACTAGCTCGAGGTACAGTCGTATACGAATGGCTCGATCACGTGATCCTAACACGAATGTTTTCGGCAAACTGTAAGCTCGTACTATACGAGAGCCCTTGTAATACGTCTAGAGTACGCGAGTTTGCACTGTATCGGGTATGTATGGGTTGTGTTCACGGTAAAGCAAGGCAATACTTATTTTATACTTTCGGCAATTTCTGATATAAGATTGCCATATAACTAAAAGCTCTCAAAAGTTAGCGTATGAGGCCACAATGAAATGTTTTTCGGTTAGGTCTACTGGAAGTGTTCACTATACGATGAATAGCCTATGTCGTGCGAGGAGGCTATCCGCATACGGGAAGTGTGTAAACAAGTACACATCCTGTATATTAAAATTGTACTTCCTGATAAAATGTTTCAGTGAACGGATTGATAATGCAATCAGTATTGCATTCCACGTTTTGCGGACTATTCCGGCCGACTATAACTGTAGAGATCATTTTTTTCCCCGTTCGTCTGTGCATCCGCATACAGTACCAGATTACGTTCGCTCGGGGTACTTACTCCCTCCCCTCGTTTCACTATTGTTTACACTCTAAATCGGAATCAATTATTTTTTACTGATTGTCAGTTGAAATTGCTCCATGCGGAATCAGTAGAAAAAGGAAACTACTAATCTCTTCAGTTAAATGAAATCCACTAATACCATCAGTAGAAAATCAGTTATTTATAGTCGATTAATAAAAAGCACAAGGAGTATAAACAGTACATAACGGTTTGAAATAAATTAAGTACTATTATTTTGTCGCAAAACAAAATTATTACATCTACAAAGAAATTTTGGAAGTGGTTGGTATCAGATTGTGTGCTTTAAAAGAGAAATATAGTGGTTTTAACGGTGTTGTCGGTGTTTTATATGTATCTGCTATTTTACAATGCAACAAGATTTTACAGAATGAAACTGTTATTTTGAAGAGACTGATTGACTAGTAATAACTGTGCTAATAAGACAGTGGAGCGTTAGAAACAATCCAATATTTTATAAAATTTGTCGTTTCCTCATTATTTGATCTGTTAACTTGTAGACCACAAAACTTTTGTTGGTGTAAATTCACCTTTCTTATTGAATCACCGCACTATCGAGTCAGTGAATTTATCACTGATCTATCTGTCACAAAAAATAACAGTTTAAATCTGTAGTGTCTTGTTGCATTGTAAAATGGCGGATACGAGTGGACATCGAAAACCTCGTACATTGAAACCACTATGTTTATCTTTTAAAGCACAGAATCCGAACTAAACTAAATATAGATTGACTTTCGAACTTTGCAAAGACATGCACTTGCGCAGAAAATCTATATATTTCGACAACAAGAAATACATTTTCTCATCACGAAACCTTCATCAATATTTGACATTTTATTTTGTGGTTCAGTACCCATAATGGCAGTGGTAAAGTAGGACAGTGGATATGGCTGGTTATGAAAGCTTTTGCATGCTTTGCTTTATGGGCCGAAGTTAGAGCCCAACCACGTCCAAAAACGTTTTTGTGTAGACAATATTTGTGTTCTTCTACAAAATAAATAGTACCTAACTTACATCACATGCTCTGTGCTTATTTATTATCCAACTCTAAATAACTAGTTTTCTGCTGCTTGAATTAGTAGATTTCTTTTACTGACGAATAGGTGATGTTTTTTCTACAGATTCCGGATGGATCAGTTTCAACTGACAATCAGTAAAATACTACTGATTCCTATTTAAAGTGTAGAGTAGCTAGCATTGGGATGATATATTGATACCTTCGTGGTACTTGGGTAATACACGCTTGATCCGTACATATTGTACGGCATTTAGGCGAAAGGTGTTCGCATGCTTTTGCAAGCACGGAATTATTGTCAAACGGATGTAGCCCTATTAAGACGTCGTTGATACCCTCGAGTTCAGTACAATTTTTGGCTTCATTTACTGTAAAGCATTGGCAGTACTGAAAGTGGAATACCAAAACTGTAAATTAATAATTCGTTTTGTATTTTAATTAAAAATAAAAGGAAGTTCACTTATTAAGTTCATTTTCTAAACAACCATCCCACAGTTTCTCGTTATTTGTAGTTGGACACATTTTCGTAGGCAAATTAGAGTAAAAGTTTTCGTCCCTTTGCACATTTTGTACATTATAAAGTTAGTAAAAGATTTATCTTGGGATGTGCGAAGTTAAGGTGCGTTTGATGCAATTAAGTGAATCCCTCCTTTTCTTTCTCAGTGACACATTTAATGGATCACTACAACTCTCAGCTGCGGATATCAATTATTGAGGGCGCTGCTAGTAGCAGGGTTTTTTTTTATGTTTTACTGCAAAGCCTCGTAAACGTCAAGAGGGTTGCAGTCGTATATTCTTGCTTGTAGCCTTCCCCCAGAATATAGTACACAGTAAAGTACAATATTTTACGCTAGCATTCGAACAGGTCTAACGTCGCTTTTCCGCCGGAAGCGATTTTTTACTTTTAAGCAAGGCCTGTTAAGGTCGGTACTCGCACACACGTCTTGTACATTTGCGCCTCAACGGCACAATTGGAGTGCGGCCGTCCGGTCGTGGATGTCTGACGTTAATTTATGCAGTGGAACTATTATTTTATGACCTAGTGAGCAACGGGTGCGCAATTGGATCAGTGCTTTCCGCCTCTCGAAGTTATTTGGGCCCTAGGTAATTACAAGGAACGAGTTCTACAGGCCACGATTTCCTAAATATTCCTCCCTCACCTGTATCCCATCATGGCATAAATCGGCGGATAGAGGAAACGGCAAGGCAATAAAATTGCTCGTGCTCGTGCTCGTCCATAGTCTTCCGTTCTTACCGGCGAGATACCACAAGGAGACAAATTATTACATTTGCTGAAGACCATGCTCGATGTAAGCTAATAGCAGATAATCTGACATGATCATCACTGGAGATGAGTGCACAGGATAAGGTCGAACCCAAGACGTTTTGCATGCGGGGTCTTTAATAAGTATTTAATTACATTTTTCCAACTTAATTAAATAGTTACTGCTTTTTTAATGAATTTCTTTTAAATCGTGTTATGTTTCAATTTTTCCCGAATCTTTGAGGTAATGGTAATCCAAGGAGAGGTTTTCACTTTTGGTGTTCCATCATTTGCTAATTTTCCTCTATTTTGGATCAATTCGATTAAACAACTTCTTGGATAGCGTCACAAGACTTCTGTTTTGTTATGACATGGCTTGCTGTCTGCCAATGTTCAGTATACAGACAGCACATTGAATGGCTTGGAATTCTTAGCTAATTTCGCAGATACAGTGCTTCTTTTAGCGGTATAATTATAATAAATAATTTTTGGTAATTTTTTATTGTGCGTTTTCATTGTTACCTTTTACTTTGCTCTGAGTGTTTTCGAGGTCGACTGTCAGTTAATGTATATTGACGAACAATGTCTTAGTCGCTTACCTTTGGATTCGGTAGGCAACATACGCCCTTTCTATTTCTATCTAGAGTATTTCATGTTTTTGTAGGTATCATTTTATACGTTGCAATTCTCAACATGGCATTTCTTCTCCAGTTCTCTATTATTTTGAGATGGGGTAATAAAATGATGAATCCATTTCTTTGTCTGTGCAAGTTGACCATATTTTGTAATTTGTAAATGATACTTGGGATTGGATAATCGGTTCCGTACCTGAAAGGACAACCATCGTTTCCGGATATAAGGCACATTTATATTTGAAACTTTTTTTTAGACTGACCATTCATAGTAGAAACTAAGTTTTCTTATCATAACGAAGCAATAACATTCAAAGTGTAAGCCAGGTCAGTTTCTCTGCCTAGGTTTCCGTGTTTAGTTTCGCAATGGATGTCGGACTGAGACTAACTTAAAACTTAATGTATCCGTCCTAATTCCATATTACACGGATAAAATTATTAATAATGTTACATGGGACGCCTGAGTTCTTGACGGATGGAGGAACATCCAATAATAAAAGAACTTAATTTGATTTCCAATTTATTCACACAGCTATTATTTACAGCATTAAATTATCTGCCTCCACTATTACTCTTTTTATTTAACAGTGAGCGCAGTATTTAATGTCTATTTCAACTCTAACTAACGTCTGTCTTAATGTCTCTGGTTACGGCCAGTTAACTCATAATCATCATTAACACGTGTTCGGTCTATCTGTTGCCATAATTTGTAATGTCTTTCACTTGCGCGTATAGTCCAATAGTTGAGCCTGCCAGCTGCACTCTTCACTGCTTGATACTCTCAGTTGCAGATTTCACTTCCGCTGGTCACTTCTCTCGCTGCTCGTCGTATATCACTCGGAACTCAGTCACGTATTCACTCAACTACTCCGGCCAGGAGGCCCATCGTACAATTTATACTCTACTGGCCTAGACCTGGAAAGTTCGACGCACCCCGAGTAATGCGGACATAATCTAGTGCAGTAAACAACCAGAAAATTCCGTAGATAAGTGCAGAAATTCAATACAACCAGGGTCAGCAGCGCGCGCGCATAAAGGATTATCTTGTCTGCTCGCTTTCTATAGCATACTCAGCCACCGGCCTATCGCTCGCCTGCAATTCAAAACAATCCTTTGACTTTCTGCCGCCGCTATCATATAACTGCTGTCCTTCACTTCCACTCGCTCGCGTGGGATGCGAAGCAGCGAGCGCGTAACAATAATGATAATTTATAAGTGATAAAACTAAATAAAATGGTGATTGAAGTAATTATTCCATTCACCAGTGCTGTTGATTCTTCATTGTTTAATTTAGCAATAAATTGATAATTGTGTGTATGTTTCAAGTGATGTAAAATTTTGATTTTAACACGTGGTGATGTATAATCCGTGTGATCTAAATTTTCCCTGTAGTGGAAATGACAGTGTTGTGTACACATATAAATTAAAATAAAACCTTTTAAAAACCAAGTTTTTATTTATAAATGCAATAAAAATAGAGAAATAATTATAGGAGTGGTTACAGAATTTGTAGAAGACATAGATATAAAAATATTAAGTTCTGAATTTTTCTCTGTGTAATGCCTCCAGTTTAATGGAATCCTAATATTTTTCAACCGACGCGACGTACGAAGCGATTGAAAGTTTTGCGAAATATTTTATATTATCGCGTACATATAGTACTGAGCTGGACAGCATGAAAGTGAAGCATGTGGTGCAAAACCTAGTTTAGTTGCTGGGCGACGGGAAGGGGGACACGCCCCTTGCGGGCCTTGATCCTGGATTCTCCAATAGCGCACGAGGGGAGAGTGCTCCTCCCACAGGATCCTTTGTAATAAGGACGTTCGCGCCCTGCAGGCAGCGGGTTTCTCAAGCTCCTTGCCGAAGTGAGGGGAGTCGTCCCGACGCTAGGCGGTGCGGGTACGACTCTGGGTGTTTGATGGAGGGGGGAGGGCGGAGAGCCGTCATTGATCACGATGGTAGGGCGGGCGTCTCTCCGCCAGGACGGGTCAGTCGCGTCGCGGCAGCCGGCGACGACGCACCACGGTTGCTGGGGATCCTAGACGCACAATTCGCCACCGTTGTTCGCGGTCTCGCGGTGCTTTTCGGGTTCGCGTCGAGACGCTGGGCACGTCGCATCGCAGCCCCAACAGACGTCCTCGCTGGTGTCCGTAGCACAAGGTGCAGGTTTCGCGGTGTAGCCGATTCCTCCAGACTAAAGTCGCAGTATAATTTCTTATTGCTTCCGTCGGGCACAATTTCTAAGTTCGCATTTATTACTGGCGCTGCTGTATGCTTTGCATAATTTAAATTTTCTCTAATGTGTACTCTAACATATGTGTGAAGTACCTGTTAACTAATGTACGGGTATTGGTTAACTATCTATTAATAGAAATTTATCACAATCTTAGAGGTATAAAGAAGTTGGGGTGTATCGCCCGTTAACTTAGTTGGAAACTTCATTGCTATTTTAAATAATCCTCTAGCGGTATTGTAAATGTACGACCGAATCTACTCTTGTATTTTAACGGAACTTCGGTCGTGTTGATTGAGTGTAAGTGAACATTTTGTCCATTGGTTGTGTTGCTGAGCAGGAATTTTAGAATAAGAATGGCTGTATTGAATAGGTGTTTCATACTCGAGATGTTTTAATGCTTCTTCTTCTTCCAAACAGAAGGGCCCTCCCTCCACCTCACCATTTCTGGTGGAATTTGCAAAGCTTCTTTGCGAAATCCCCTCCTTCCTTTCTCCAGATGCTATTCAGAACGAGATGAGTTATGTGCTTGTCGTGCTCGGCGAGTTAGAGTACAAAGGTTGGTCCGTGTTTACCAGTTAATTTGCAGTTTATCTCCAAGTACTTCTACTACAGAGAAAGAGACTTTGGTGCGGTAATTTCCATTTGCGAAATAAAAAGCATTTAGTGTTTACTTTTCGTGGTAAGTACATGTTTAAGTTAATGTTTTATTACAGTCAAATAAATATCAGATGGTGTTTAAAATTGATTGTGAGTTGTTTGCGAAAGGGAAACGCGGAGAAAACTTAATACGTTATGTAAAGCAAATCTCGATGAGGCTGCACTGTGGTAATTTATACCGGCAGTCTCCAGACGGACATTAATATTTGTATGTTCTCTGTAATAATCATAACACAAGCTGAAATTTAAAACTAAAATAATGAAAATGAAACATGATAGATTTGATTGGTAATTATTGAAAACAGCTTCATAAAATGACCGCAGCCGTTGAAATGATGGCACGATTTCAAACAACTTGCTTGGTAAAATATTAAATTTTAAATATCTACTATGCATGAATAATACAAGTATGGTTTATACTGAATTCATCTGGGCAGGGATGATTTTACATCTAATTTCGCCAATTGGTTGTTGTTTCATAAGTGGATTCTGAATGAGAAAATTTTAACCGATTGAAACCACTAATATTGCTTTTAGAGTGTTCTGGATTTAACAGAATTGACGACACTGCGAGGCAGCTTGCGGCAAGAAAGAGCATTGAAATTAAGAGTCTGCCTCCAATATGCTGTTAGTTTAAGCGTTTGATAAAGTGCTACCCTGTTATGCCCGGTTGGTGCTCTGTTATTAGAATGTATGACGTGCATTAGTAAATCTAAAGTGATTTAGCATATATCCTAAGCCGGCGTGTAAGATTCTTCGTAAATCAGTACACCGTAATGTCTAGTCAGAAACGCTGGTTTGTTCAAGAAAAATGTTAACGAAGATAGTGTACTACTCTGTTTTCTCTGCGACTGGTTAATATAAAATTAATTTTATTATTGACGTTCTCAGATTATATTTAAGTAACTACATCAGTGTTAAGTTTTTTTTCGTGTTCTTAGTTTGCTGGTTTGAAAGTTTGAAGACCTCGTAGGACGTGATTTTTAGACGTTTCATGGAGAGTTGAGTTGGTAAGTTCGATTTTTGTACACAGGGGGAACACGTCTATACTTTATGTCTGTTTCTCCTGAACTACTTTGTTCCTTTAGAATGTAAAGCAAATATATTTGCATGGTTATTTATTGGCTGCCCCAGACAGGTAGGAACCATTTTGGCAATTGAACTGTGATGGCCGTGATGCGCCAAGGCAACTCGACAGAACGATACTGCAATACTGCAGTGGGTTGCAATTCCCGTCTGCAGTGACGGTGAACCAGATCTACAATCATCCACTTAACAAATTCAAAGGGTCGGTGCCGGGAATCGAATCCCCGATCTTTCCGAGTGATGCGACAACAAAGTCACTGTGAAACTAACTACCAGAAATACTTTTCACACAGATTTTTTACAACTCGTGCTGTGATAAACCTACCGTTTTTCTTGCGTTCATATGAAATCTATTGCACTAAAGAACTTAATCTTAGAGGGGGTGGCGGGATTTGCCGGCTAGAGTTATGCACGCATTTATTCAAAGCGACGACTTTTTACGGCCGTACGAACTCTGGCACAGATCTTTTAAAATGCAAGATGGGTAGTGGGTGTTGGAGTTTTTTGTCTAGTGGAAAGTACCTACCCCAGGATGTACGCAGGGTCATTGGGATTCTGTATGGTAAGAATTTGAAATGTAATGATTTTTTTGTTAAATTACAGTTTACACGTAAACATCATATGTGCGGCATTGTGTTACTCTGTGCTGCTGTGTCCCTTCCGCTCAGGGCCCGGTATTATAACTATTACCTATTAATTATCTTAGTGTATATTATTTAGGTGGGTTATGCCTGTGTTAGCTCAATCAGTATACATATGGTAGTTTAATTGTCCAGTATTGCCTTGTACTAAACTCTTAGGGGAGAAATTGTCCGTCCGCTATCACACTCGCTTCTCGGTGATGTACCGCGTCGCCCTACACCGTATCTTCGCGACAAAATATTTAACCGATTCAACACTGGAGGGAATCGCAGCACTTCTCTGCTTCTAGAAGAGGCGTGGTCCACGCCTCTTCTAGAAGTTCGTCGTGTCTCTTGCGTCTGCTTTGGCGCGGGAATATCGCCGTACCCCCTCCATGAGGGGGGGGGGGAGGCTCCCCTCCACGTGTCCTTCAGTTGTTCGATTCCTCCCCATATGTGTTGCGTGGGCCGGCAAATACTTCATGTACATCAGGCATGTTACCGATTACATCTTAATACTGATTACAATTATATTTATATTTCCTTTGTTATAATTTGTATCCTCCATTCACGGTTATTTCCTACTTTTCTGAAGCCCTGCTAAGGTTCTAATTCCAAGATATTCCTCCACCTCATGCAAACAACGCTTAACGGAGTTTACAGAAATACACCAAAGTGATAACGCACCACATTCGTGCGCTCTCAGTGCGGTAATATTTCGCATAAGAACTACTTCTTACGAGGCATAACCAACTCCAGTCATTGCGTCCACGTAACGTTAATTTTTAATGATATGGAAAACAAATAATGTTCTGATAGTAGAAACTTATTTTCAAAGTGCTCAGTTATCTATGAACCAAATGTGATTCACACCTATTTTCCTCATTTACTAGCCTCGGGGTTTCTGCCGCGTCCAATATTTCGCGTTCGATGTTTCTGCGGTCATTACAGCTGCAATCAGGGTGTAAAATATGGCGGATTTTTTCGACAAGCGTGTATGCAAGCATAACGTGTTCTCACGTATTATACCACACTGACTGTATAGTGTAATTGTGTGTGCTAGAAGAAGGAAATTTTCTCAATCCTGTTCAATAATTATGTGTAGGTGTGGGACAGAATAACTCTTTATACTGGTAGGATGTCTTACCCTTGTAAACTTGAAGGTCTGGGCTCTGAATAAAGGGTAACGTCCTTTAATATGCATGAATTAGACACAGACACTGAGGACAATAGGAACTCTACACTACCAGCAATGACCGGTCCATAGGCGAAGCATACGTTTAATGAAAAATGCTTTACTTTACGCTGTGGGTTCAGATCAAAATTATATTCTCAGGATATAAAAGCAGCATAAGTAGTTCATCCTAACTTGTAGCAAAATACCAATCTTACTAAGTAATCGGGTAGCTGGCAGCTAAATGTCCTAATCAGTGCCAAGTTGTGTTCTTAAGCAAAATTCAATTCTAGGTTAAAATTTCCACACAACACTGACTTATAATATTTGCCTGGTGTAACTTTTAATTAAATCGGTAGAACAAAAAAAAATATCTCAAGATATTCGTGAGATCATAAACAGGAAGTTCTGATTAAAATGTTCACTGTAAAATATCTCAGCTTCACCTCTGGAGCAAACTGCTACTGTCTAAATAGATGAAAACGTGTACTACATACTCAACAGCCCTCTTCTTTCGAGCTCCAGCGGCTATAAATCTTTGTTTGAATAACATCTCGCACGTCGATGCCGTCAAAATACTATAAATTTAATAGATTAAAATCTCCGGGTCAGCATCCCTGGCTGACCTGTACGACGGCTTAACAGATCAAGATGGAGACCAGGTACGTTCACAATAAATGATCACAAAAAATTCTGAATTTGAATTAATATTACTGACATAGGAATTACCTCTTAATTTTAAGCCTATTAAAAACCCTCTCTGAAAACGACGTAATGCGTAGCTGCCAACTTAGGTGAACCATAAAACTTAATACAACGTAAAAACACAATGCAAACTAGAAAAATAAAATAGGCTGCATCTGAAAATTATAAATGGAACAGAATAACAACAATACAGATAAAATTTCCATTTAGCATTCATAAAAATAATTATTACGTTAAAGTATATGCGCGTAACCAAACCATGTATTAAATTATGTAAATATTGGCCCATCCCAATATGGCTGTCAACGAAATGCAAAATATTAGACGTCACAAGGGGGGAAATGCTTTAATGTATATAGGGTTGGCAAAGGGGGAATTGTTTCCATAGGCTGGTTTTCTCCTGGTTGGCAGAGATGGTTGACCAATCCTTGCGAGTTTGTAGCCACTGCCCTGATTGGCTGGACCCTTCGGCCAGTCGCAGCCTCTCTTCCTTCTCATTGGCCGAGTTGGTTGACCAATCCTGATGAGTCTGGTCCTTGCCCTCGGGTCACGTGATTCCGAGTCTTTAATATGGTGTGCCCCTGTGCCATCAGACAATGTTCCCCTGAAGATGGCAGCTGTATTTACTACGGAAACGTCTGGTATGAAATCCTAAACGCATCTAAAACTCTAAGATACAGCAGATGTTGTACTGTGAAAGCATTAAGTAGTAGGGAACTGTAGGTTCTGGCATAGTGGGGTCCGGGATCGGAGGCGGCCGGATGTCATATTGTTACGTCACCTGTCCGCCATATTTTACCTATAAGACCTTTGACCCTTGACCTTGATCCAGGTGACCTCTGATCCCAAAACCCCCCAAAAACGGCGAAAAAAATGAAAGATATATTTTAAAAAATCTAATAAGAATTGTTAAATTTATGTGAAAGACGAATTGAGAAAATTTATATGCGTTACTCGAGGCCGCAATCTTGGTATTCTCTCACTTTCTTAAGAATTAATAAAAAATTTATTATTTTAAACTTTAAAAATCTTGTAATATTTATTTTGAAATTATTAAAAATGGTTAGAAAATTTTAACAATTTATAAAAAAAATAATTTAAAAACTTATATGCGTTACTGTCTTTCTCACTTCGTTCGACTAAATAGTCATAGTCGTTCCACTACCATATTTGTTTCTTCGTTCGTCATTTGCTTCGGAGTTTTTCTCTCACCTTCGACCACCAGCAGACGACTAACACCAATTGCTATTGGCTAGTTACTGTTTAGTCGGCGATCCTCCTCCACCTCTGTTTGACTACCGGCAGGCGTCCATCCCCCCTCCAATGATTCTCATTGGCCAATTAGTCGGGAAGCCTCCATCGCCTCTGTCCTCTCCATCCCCTCCAATTACCCGTCGTTCGATCCAATGTTTCTCATTGGCCAATTAGTCAGCATTCGCTCCACTCACGTGATAACCCTCCTGATTGACTAATTGTCGGCAAGCCTCCACCACGCCCATTCCACCTGACCAATCAGATGCGTGCATTCCACTCTCACCAGTTACTGACGTTTCGTTCGTTCTTATGCTTACCATTGGCTTATTACTGTTTAGTCAGTAAGCCTCCATCCCTCCAATGTTTCCCATTGGCGAATTAGTTGGAAAGCCTCTACCACTTCCGTTACATAAATTAGTCATGTGCGCTCCACCCTCGGCAAGGCTTCCCATTGGCTAATCAGTCACATCCGCTCCATCCCCCCTAAACTCTGACTTTATAAGATGCATCCCTGAGGGTCTCTGGGAAAAGTTGATAAAAATGTACACATGTTGTCCAAGCGGTCATAAAATCCTTTCAGCCATTTTGGTATTCGGAAGGGTGCATTCGTTTAGTGCCTTGGACAAACACGACAAGTTACTGTACCTGCCGAAAGAGTTCCTGCTGACGTACGCACCGTACGAAATTTCGACCGAATTCAAGTATTTGCCGACATACCTACATCTGGAGGGAAAACATACGGGACTGCCTCCCGTGCAAGGAGTGTTTCGAGGGCTGCACCACCTCGGTTCCCTACACTCCACACTGCAGGCGCCGGTTCAAGGCCCGTCGAGCAGCCCTGGCCCCATGCAAGGTTTCTACACAGAAGCCATTCCTGCAGAAGATGCCCTTACAAAACCACCCTCCCAGTGGAAGACCCTGTGCAAGTTTTCCACCGACAAGGAATACCCAGCGATGAGGAAGCAAACCCAGAACAGTGTGAAATGGCCGCAAAAAATTTATAGTGTATGTGAAAAAAGGTTTTGCATCATCCAAGGGTTTCGCGCACCAGACTATTACACCATCAAGCAGATTGCCATCTCGTACAGCGACGACGATGAGCAAACCAAAGTGTTTAAGTTTTTATCACCATGCCAATGGAAGCATCTCGACTGCACCACACAACGGGCATACTGCCTACAGATGCACGGACTTAGGTGGGCAGATGAAAATATTTCCTACAGGGACCTTCGCGAAGTGTTGGAACTGGCCATAATTCCCAATTACCCTGTGTACGTGCATCGTCAAGAGTCGGCGATGTGCAATGTGTGTCCCCACTGGAACGAACATCGTGGATCTGCACAGGTATAGTCAGTTTCCACCGTTCAGGCAGCTGGTAGACATATACGCCTCAAGACTTCACGAGTGTGAAAATACTATGTACATCGTGCCATGCCCAAGACTCTGGACTTATGATAATCCACGGTACATGTAAAAAATATTATTTGCGTGTAATATCCCCAAAGAATAAAAAAAAACGTATCAAAGACGCGGGGAAGAAGCTTTATATTTGTAAAAGTGTGTGTAAATAAATGTGTTAATTTTTTTTTTATCTCGTGTCATGCCCCTACGTACACATCACTGTTAGTAATGAAAAATGTTTTAAATTAGTGTTAAAAAAAACGTGGCTGGTAAAAAATATTTACTATATAAGTTTTATTAAAAAAACATGGTTGGTATACATATATGTTTAAAAGTTGTTACATTGTAAAGGTATACTGTGTGTAGGTACATGTTAAAGGAAAAGATACCACACACATATACATTTAATAGGAAGGGGGATGGACACTCACTTATAAGCTTTAGTTTGGACATTGATGTGCCATTGTTGTACTGCATCGTGCTGTGAAAGGTATTTCGACGAATATTACAAAGTTTTTGCGTTTTGGAGGGTACGCACTATGCACGGGCTGTGATTGGTACGACAGAGCCTAGGTACCTTCGGCAACCGCACCCCCGCGTATGGTGCGAGGCGCGTCGGGTAGAGAAACGGGGTGCTATGGTATCAAAGGACGATAATGCTGTGCCGTGGTGTGACACTTGTAAGAATATGCACGAATTTTTTTCTCGAGGCCATGGCTTATGGCCGACAAGTAATTTCACCGTACTAGTCATATCCTCCATCGAAGTGTTTGTGCTGCAGCTATTGACATTGACAACTATCTTCGTAATGTCGACAATTGATTTCGGGTCCGAGTGTGACGATGCTCTCCTAATTGCAGCGGGGGAGTTATTCGAAAAAAAAGGATGCCTCCGTCTCAGAACTACGTGGCGTTGCACCTATAGCAGCGTCTGACACCGCGATGGAGACGCCCTTCCGAATCACCCAGACTCGGATGGCACCCGTCCAGTCAGCACCCGGCTGGAGCACTCGCAGCATCCTTCCAGTCAGCATCCATCCATGCAGCGCCCATCCAGGCGGTGTCCTTCCAGGGCTCCCTAGTCGCCGCCTTTTCGCGGCTTCCAGACGGGTGAGTTGGCTACATGAAACATCATCACTGAGAGTTTGCTGCTGCTGGAAGCTGTCAACATACCGCAGTGAGAGTGTAGATCGCCCAAAATGACTGTTTTACACATGCAAACAACAACAACGGAGACTCGCAGAGTGACGGACTCGCCTGTGCCGGTACAGTACTCTCCAGTCTCTGATATTGATTATATCAATGCCGAAGGATGGGAGGACATGTGGTCTCCGCTGCCTCTCGATGTTATCTCGCCCTCCCTTCGGCCCGACAGTGATGAGATTCGCCAGTGGTTAAATAACTTTGAAGCAAGGTTACTTGTGTTACTTAACGATGTTGCTGATGTGCACCTAGAACTGTGTGCGCGTGTTCTTACGGAGGTTAAATGTAACATGGAACGACTTGTGAAACTATTTCCACCGACCGAGAGTCTGCAGCTCAATCGATATATTTTTACGAATTTAAAACAAATGGGATTTTAAAGATAGATAGGCATTTATCCTAATTTTTGTTACTTATTTATATGTGGTTTCGAGTTCAATACAACATGATGTTACTTAACTTCTGTGTGTTACTTTAGTACTTAATTGTTTCGCAGTGTAAAAAAAACATATTTAAAAAAAAAATCTGTATATATTGTGCTTGCTTTCCCCTTGGAGAAAGGGGACAAGTATGTGCAATAATTTTTTTAACATTCTGTATTAATTGCGCTTGTTTTCCCTTTGGAGAAAGGGACAAGTACGTTGAATACTTTTTAAACAATCTGTGTATATTGCGCTTACTTTTCCCTTGGGTAAGAGGCAAGTACGTGCAATAATTTTTCTTAAACGTGTGTTTATTGTGCTTGCTTGTCCCGTGGATAAGGGGCAATATGTGCAATAGTGTTTAAACATTCTGTATATATTGTGCTTGCTTTTCCTTTGGAGAAGGGATAAGTACATGCAATATTTATTTTATAGCAGTTCCTATTACCTGCAATTTTAACCAAACTTAAGTTTGCCGCATATTTTTTTCGTTTCTTTCTTTATTATTACAACAAATAACTTGTGCAACATTATTAACAAATAGCCATTAATGAAGGATATTGACTTAAAATTCGCACTGCACACAGGATCTGTTACTGGCCGATATTAACTACCTCTTGAAAGTGTGTGGTGATGCGAGGGGAGCAAGAATGGTGACAGAGGAAGTGCTTACATGGCGACCTTCATTCTGCCACATCGCGCAAGTACGACACCAGTCTCTCTCTGTATCGCTCACACGCAGCAGCAGCAGCAGCGATGCCTCATCATTTTAAAAATGATTTCAATAAAAATATTACATAAATACTTGTAACATAAAAAATATTTATTTTATATCATATATAGATACATCATAATTGCAAAAAAAAAAAAACCCCTTGAAAGAAAATATACATACATACATCGCACTTACAAAAATAGATAAAAAATAGACCTATATATACATCGTGTTTACACACAAAACACTTGAAAGAAAATATATTTCAGGATAAATATATTTACTGACAAAAACAATGAAAGAAAAATTATGTTATAATAAATACGTCTACATTTCTCTGTACGTAATAATGATTTTTCTTACACCTAAGATACTTTTCTTTCCCCATCCATACAATTAATCACGTACGTCGATATGTAATTCACACAGTGTGTTTCTTCCACTGCAAAAGAATTGAGGGGGGGGGGGGGGGAGATGGTAGGTTTTCATCATATGGGTTTTTCTGTAGATGGAGCAAAGCTTATATGCACAAGCACTTACAAGCACCTCTGGCCATGGGTTCGATGGCGTTGTAACCTCTGGAATAATTTCACAATTTTCCCTGTCGTACTTTGTTGACAGTCTTTCGCCCGCAGTTTCTTTATTCATATTTACAATGTTTGTGGCTGGCACAAATGAACCACACACTCGTCACTATCGCAATCTTGCACTGTTAATTCAAACGCCTTACCGTTGACGATTCTTCTTTCCGAGAGGAGGAAATGAACATTTTCGTCACACCGCTCCACGGTCATGTTAGCTGATGGCTGGTCCGTGTAGGCTACGCCGTGCAGTAGACGAGATATACTTGCGTATTTTTTTCTTTTGATTAAACTTATTGTCAGGACGTGTTCATCGCTGCGAGAAGACTTAGTGAACTGTCTTGGCCTCGAGCCTAGGTACACTTTGCATGCAAAAGGCATGCAGTTGAAGGTCCAGTCCGGAAAGCCTTGCCTTTTCACGACATGGTTATGCCAATCGCATTTCTCCTGCCATTTACACATGAAATTATTTTTACTTTTTCGGAACAGTTTGTACAATACGTTTTTGTACGTTCTTGCCTTGCTTACGTGAGCATTACAATTTGGTTTTACCAACTCTTCTAGCGAACAAGGAAATGTAGAGTCGGGACATAAATTGTACATGCAACAGTTTTTATATTCACACGTTAATCTGTTCAGCACATAACAGCTTTCGAACGTATCATAGCAGCATAGCCAGTGAATTGAATCGTCGCAAAATTGAATTTGCAGAATGCATCTAGCATCTCGAAAACTTGTGTCGGTAGCCCCAATTCAGTTCATTGTACTTGCTCGTGTCTTCTGACCTGAATGGAGAAAATTCGGCGACGGTTTCTTCTTCGATGTCGCTGTCTTCGGAGTCGGGGCTGATGGGACTCTGCAAAGCAGGGTAAGAATACACTGTATCCCGGGGGCTGGTGCAAGTTGACTGATGGGTACTAGGTCGACTGGCAGTAGCGGGTTGTCTGATAGTAGCAGGTTTGTGCCAGTCTACGGCATGGACACCGTTGCTCCTCGTGCCAACATCGTTCGGATGAGCTGATGAATATTATCTCCAGTCTCTTGCGTTGCTGATGGGTTTGTCTGCACTTGATGACACGGCTACCATAACAGGCATTTGAAACGAAATGATCACTGGGCTCTCCTCTAGAAATAGAGAGGTATAACTTTTCCCAGAGACCATCGGGGACGCATCTTATAAAGCCAGAGTTAAAGGGGGATGGAACGGAGGTGACTAATTAGCCAATGGGAAGCACTGACGCGGGTGGAGCGCATGCGACTGATGGAACGGATGCGGTGGAGGCTGGTCGACTAATTAGCCAATGGGAATCATTGGTACAGTAATTGGAGGGGGTGGAGGCATGCCGACGGTCTGTGGAGGATCACAGACTAAACCGTAACTAGCCAATATCAATTGGCGTTAGTTGTCTGCTGGCGGTCGAAGGTGAGAGACAAACTCTGAAATAAATGACTAACGGAAAAACAAATATGGCGGTGGAACTAATTAGTCACTAATTAGTCTAACGAAGGTGTGTGTGCGTGTGTGTGAGAGAGAGAGAGAGAGGGAGAGGGGGAGTGAGAGTGTGTAACGCATAAGTTTTTAAAATACATGTTTTATACAAATTTTTAACGATTTTTTAAATAATACATTTTTAAATATATTTTTTAAAAAATTTCTAATATATTTTTAATAGGAACTGTGTTGTGAATTTTTAAGAAAGTGAGAGCATACGAAGATTGCAGCCTCCCGTAATGCATAATTTTTTTTAAAATAAATGTTTTAAATACGTTTTTAAACAATATTTTAAAAATGTTTTAAATACATTTTTAAACAATATTTTAATATTTTCTTCATAGTAAATCTTTTTATAAATTTTAAAACTTTTTCGAAAGTTTAAATAATAATTTTTTTACAATTTTTTAAAACTTTTTAAATACATTTTTTGTAATATTTTTTTACTGCGTTTTAAAATTTTCTTCACGTTTGGGTTTTTGGGATCATAGGTCACAGTGGTCTAGGTCAAGGGTCCAGGGTCAAAGGTTTAGGTCATATGGGTCAAAGGTGGTGGATGGGCGATTTCACAACATGGTTACTGTCCGGCTCCGATCCCGGATCCCGTTATGCCAGAACCTACATTTCCCTACTACTCGTGTAATATATTTTACACATCTTACTTTTTGTTGCTTCTTTTAATGAGGCGACGTTTCTTTTTTGGAGAGTTGTGGTCGGTGCCTTGTAGCCTTGTTTCGCAACCTTGATCGCCCGTGAGGGTGAAGTAAGGATAAGCCGGAGCAGCGGCTGGAATGCGCGGGCCAGCTGGCCGATGGCAACGTCCGCCATGTTTCCAACATGCTAAAATCCGGACAACCCCGCCGGGAATCGAACCCGGTTCGGCTTGGGAGGCGAGCAGTCTCACTGTTAGCCTACACCACTGCGACCTCTTCTTTTTGGGAGAGGCGATCGCCCTTCGTGCTCGCGTCACAAATTACGAAACAATTTTGCTAACAATGAATAACATTGAAAAAAAAATACTATAGTGGAAACCAAATAGGCATAAGTTGTGGGGGAGCTCCTGCGAACTACCCGCGATATCGCGGCAAGCTTGCTCGCGATTGGCTATTTGTGATGCGTGTAGGTCGACGTAGTTTCTTTCTCGTTCCCTTCGCTCTCCCCAGCCACCCGCTGGAGCCTCTGGTGGTGATAGAATTACAAATTTCCTCTTCTCCGCTCCAGTAGCGCTGTGTTCACCACCGAGTCTCCGGAGGGAATGGGGGGAACGAAGCTCAAAACGGAGACTAATTGCCTTCCTTATTTGTAGAAAAGCCCAACATTTATTTTTCGTTTTTTCATCCTCTCGTGTTCGCGTGGGATGATTTCTTAACGATGCGTCTACCCTAAATCGATTCAATCACTTTACACCGTTAATTATATTTTCTTTGCTTTGGCATCTACGACGTTTGTGTAGAAAAAAAATTTATCGGAATGGTTGTCACTTATTGCATCGATTTTACTGTAGCTGCTTGAGAAGACTTGTAATAGAGGGACAAATCGAACGCTAAAACAATTACAAATACCGATCGCTAAAAATTATGTTAAAAATCTCTTACTATCGAGTAGGTGATATACACAGCGATGACGGACGCTGTAGCTAGTGTGTCGTGTCAGGAAAAATGACCACGACTTCGTTATTTTCAGTGGAATTTCCCGTATGATAAGCATACTTCCGCCCAAAGCAGAAATACGCTCAGACGTGTGAAGTTTGATTGTAGTTTGGCAATACGGTGGAGATACATTTTCCCAGGTGACCCTTGGTGGTGGCAGCGGAACATTGTCTTATGTCCAAGTCATGATTTTATAGGCTCCGAAAGTTGTCTCCTGTTCATACCTTACGGAACATGTTCCGGAAAAAGTGCTCTATGTGTTCACTGCTTTAACTGTGTCATTGCTTCCTAAAAGTTTACGGGCGAATATAAAATACAGTAAGTTGAAAGTAGTATTAGGAAAGCGAGAGCGTGGTTTTACGGCCATGCCACGGAGTAGATAAATATGCAACCGTGAAACAGCCTCTGTTGCAGAAAACTGCAGCCACGCGCCAGCAACATGTCGGGAACGCCGTTCGCCAAGCAGCGCCTGGCAACTGAATGGCCAGCCGGACTAACTGCCACGCTGTTTCGCTCTGTATGCTTGCCTATTCTGCGGCCACGTGATGTGCAAGTTACGTGTCGTCGGCGCCTCGCTCCGCCGTTGCGGGGTTTAATCGATGTGCGGTTCGCTCCGGCGACTGTCGCGTGCAGTATTAATGCCGTGCCGCGGCGGTAACTGCTGACAACCGGTTAACGTGCGTTTAACTAATCGGTACATCCCAGCGCTGTCCAAATACCGTGCCACATTGTATTGTACTTGTAATTTACGTCGGTCGCACACGCACTGTCAAGCTGGAGGGGACGGAGTATCCTGCTAGTAGCGGACACTTTTATATCCTCTACATGCTCATGTTCTGTTAGAATAATGCAGTTAATAGGTTTAGAAAAGTCACATATTGGACCTTATCGTTACTTTAGATTTCCGCACAGTTAATTTAAACAATAATTAAATAGTTCAGTTTCAGCTAGCAAGGAATTTTATATTGCACATATTTAGCGTGGTACCGCCTTTCTATCTACGTTTTATACCTCGTCTGCTACATAAATAAAAGTTAAACAATATGCGATAATATTTAAAACGAAACCGTTATAAGATACTTCAAATAGTGGTTTTTTATTTTACCAAATGTTTATAACTTGTAGGTTTTCCCAACATTTTCTGAAAGTAGATTCTTGACAACACTGCTTCAAAGTGGGAAGCGCAGTAATTTTGTCTCCCTTTGCGTGCTTAATTTTTGTAACTTGTTTTTCTTTCAAATGAAATGAATGGCTAAAACTTCTTTCTTTGTTATCAAGGAGAAATATGCGATAGCAAAAACTTCTGTTTCTTAGTTTGTTCTGAACGCGTTGATTGTTGACACCTAGGTTTCCGATTCGAACCCCTTCGCGAGTTAGGTTTCTGGTCTTCGCAAGGTTTGTTATGTACGTAAAACCTCTCACAAACGATCAGTTTTCAGTTAGGATGCGCGGATTACGATTAAGAAAGAAGTCTGCGTTATTATTAAATATTGCTTGAAAAAAATTACATAATTTATATTTTAGCTAACTAAACAGTATAGGGCGATATAAACGGTTGCTGCAGAACGGCAATGGTCAAGGTCGCAACAACCGTATTTGAGCGATGCTCACAGCTGCGAGCGGTTTTGTGGAAATAGCTGTTTCTGGCGACTACTTTGTAAAGTACACGCGACCGCAGCATTCGTTGCTTGCGAGTTGTTAATCTTGCGCTAATGTCCAATCGAAATGCTTCGTTTACCGCGATATTAACGGGCAGCCCTAGTTGTAATAAATGTCTCTTTGTAAGCAGTTGTCTTAATTTTTTAAACTATGGTATATTTCAGTGTAATATTTTTTTCCCAGGACGAAATTAAGGCGATAACTAATAATTTCAGTTACTGAAACACAAACGGGTGGGGGGTTGCAAAGTGTCAAGTTAGCAAAAATGGCTGTAAATAGCACTCTTACGATATTTATCCTTGTGTAAAATAGAGTTTTAACTTTGGCAACAGTACTGCATCGCTGTATCTTTTGTGAACTGTTTGCTGTATTAAAACCCTATAGTCACAGTTTGTACATTTCGAGGAAACAACACACGGGGAAGCTTGTTTACAGCGGCGTCTCTCTAAGGCAAGTAGGGCTTCCCCAGACAGTTTCCTGACTATGTTATATTTAAAATAATTATTAAATCCTAACTTATATTTACGTGAAGGTAACTTTTCACTCATGCGGTACACATTCTACTCGGGAAACAATACTGTACATTATAAGAAAACAACTCGTTGGCTAGCAAAACCAAGATATTTGGAAGCGCTGTAAGTAATGCTTTCAGTAGGTAGCCGGTCGCAATGGTTTCCCGGCCGACGGAGGGACGGCAGGGGAGGAAGACCGCGTGGCGAGGGGCGGGAGGCTTATGGCTGCGTCAACCTGTGTTAGAAGCTACGGTGGTAGTGCTTTCTTCACCGAACTGAAGCGGACATAGCCGAAGCTGGCCTAGCCGCAGGCAGTTGGCTTGGTGTAGTTTACAGTAACTAGATTGATGCGTGGGCAAGTTCGTGCGCACAACACGAATCGTATTGTTTTTATTTAATTTAGTTTTGGTACTGAGAATGTTATATATATATATATATAATATTCGTGCGCGATGTATACCCTACATAAGAATTATATAATTACCGTGTGAGACTGAGAACCGTGTAGATAAAATGAGTGTAACAGAAACATGTGGATGCAAGTGTGGTGTGTGTGGATTACGAGTAAAGCATTTTTCCAGCAGTGCTTCCACTTTTCAGGAAAGATATAACATCATAAAAGAGGGTAGGCAAACGCCTGAACTTACGATTACGACAACACGCGAGAAAGATAATATTGTACGTAATTTAAATAAAAAAAGTTTATCAGAAACACTCGTGGTTAGCTGGATGTAACAGCCTAAACAATATTGTTTTGCTGGCCATGTTTATTGTTTTCAAAGGATGTTAACACGTTGACTGCAACTGGGTATTGGGACCTTAATCTGTGCAATGCTGTTCGAAAACACGAGCGTTCTGAAGTTAACATAAATTCGTTTTTTGTCTCTTAAAGAATTTGGTAAAAATAGAGTTGACTGCTTTCCATCTTTACACAAACGAAT
This sequence comes from Dryococelus australis, assembly GCA_029891345.1. Classification (NCBI taxonomy): domain Eukaryota; kingdom Metazoa; phylum Arthropoda; class Insecta; order Phasmatodea; family Phasmatidae; genus Dryococelus; species Dryococelus australis. Next base: position 160,468,824 of record CM056998.1, read on the forward strand.
TATCATTTTTCGTGTCTACACTTCTGTACAAACAAAATTGCTCCGTATGTAAATACCTCACTGTTTACGGGTATTAAAATAATATTGATTTGAGTGGACAAGGTTCCGGTGTATTTTATATTTAGGTACGAAAAAATGTTTAAATGGCACCATTTTGCACCTTGAAATCCAACTTTTCCTGGGGGAGGGCCCCCGGACCCCCTCCCCCTCTTTATTGGGGAGATCAACGCCACTACTGCTCCCTGCACACAGTAGCTTGCCCATGAAATTATATCACACATCGCCACTGCTTGTTTATGCAGTTGTCCATTGTCTTCGCAGTGCTTATTTACGGCCGGATATAACCTTGAGAATGAAGCCTCTTATGGCTGCCTTTCCGTTGCCTGCTGTTCGGCGAGCACGTTACATCTGATGCCACAGTTGGAATGCCTGTCAAACAGCGGGTTGTTGAAACCACTTGTCTGGGACGATTTCGATCCTCCTCGCACGTGTGCTGAGGATCAAAGAGGCCGACTTAGCAACTGGCGTTCGCAATGAGAAGGGCTCTGTCGGGCAAGCAGGTCGTGCTTATTTTAACGCATAGTGGAAAAGGCCGGATCGTGAGCAGATGAGTATGGTTTGAGTACTCACGAGCACGTGAAGTTAACATGCTCGCACAAACACGCACCAGTAGAAAGGTCGCTTTAATGGTTGGCTGGTTGAGGGACATCCTGTGCCAGGCAGACACTTGGCAGCTCCGACTTTTGCTGCGTGCAGTGTGATGTGTGTGCTGGATTAGTAGTCCGGGCATATTTTCTGTACATTCATTGTTTGCGAGTTTACGCGAATCTCATCAAATAAAGGTCCTGGGAATACGACTGTTTGCCAGAAAAAAAAAACAATTTTTTAGAGCCGTAAATTTTTGTTCTTATAATATTAAGTTTATTGTGAGAAAAATCGTGAAAATAGTTAAAAATCGCATATTTAGAGCTTGCCTGCACAGTCTTAGTTTAATCTGTGGGCTTTCGTCACGTGTAATAAAATCCCACTGTTAGAGATCTCATTGTACAGGAAAGCGTAACAGTGGAAGCACTCCACGCAGGTTCAGCGACTTGTGCATAGGCGCTACGGGGCGCTGGTCGCGCATGTTATTGTCGTCCGTATCGCTGTGCACAGTAGGCACTGAAACAGATTGGCTCACGCCAAGCCACGAATTGTACGATTCAACTTCTTGTCAGAATATCATGAACCCTACACGAAGTGAATAACGCAAAAGTTACACGCTGAATACAAATGTGAAAGGGAAAAGTGTTGCCCCAAGGATCGTGAATAGCTGCGTATGGAATAAACCAGAATAGACCCGCCGCTAAGCACGACGTAACGTGATCGTCGGCATGAAGGCGTTGCCAATCATTTCTCATTTCAGAGGTAAAGCTAGTTCGTTAATCATTCGTCTGTAGTCGTGATGCGTAAGGTGGTTTTCGAGGTGCTACGCTTTCGCGTACTATCAGCTTCATCAAGGTTGATCTCTCTCGCAAATGTTGGCGCAGTTTTGTACGTTGCCTTCGCCATCTTCATTATGCATTGGATTGAGGTTCCGATTAATTTCGAAGCTCAAGGAAGTATGAAAAGCCCGAGGCAGGGTCGGTACGGGTGAAAAAAATAAGTTTACACTAGCAGAGCCGATTATCGCCTTCGTTTATTACAAGCCTGTAGGGGTAGGACTGATGAGGCTAGAGGAGAGTTTAGCTAGAAAAGGTTAAGAACTTGAGTGGCTCAGAAATAAATCGCATTAAAATAGTGCAAGTTTCATCACCTGCCTGGTAATCGTTGGGTGTTGGAACCGAAGCGGGAACGTCAGCTGGGAAATTATCCAGGATGTTGCAAAATTGCATGACAATACTTCGGCGGAACTTTCCTCACATCTGGTGGATGAAAATTTTTTTAATGAACTTAGGTCCGCAAACGCTTACTTTCTTGACTACAGCTCGAAATACATAACATACAATGTATGACCTACATGCTGGATCATGTCACTGTGGAATGCTATCGCAGCATTCATTTGCATTGTACAAGACACCTCACACCACGACACTACACCTAGAACAGTAGAAACTACACAAGAATTAGTTACACATGTGTAAAAGCTTATCGTCTGGTATAAAGGAAATGTTTAAAATGCCCTCTATCAGCACCAAAACATTAATTAACCAGTCGTTGCATAAACTCCCGGATGCGTTTATGAATCTCTGGAGTATTCCTGATTGTTTCGCAGCCCGCCACAATACGGTTACGGAGAGTGTCTACATCGTCCACTCGAGTCACATACACACGTGCCTTTAAATGCCTCCACAAATAAAGTCTAAGTTGTTCAAATCAGGGCTCCTCTGGGCTGGTATGGGGCTGGAAATTACAGCTGCAATGGTATTCCACAGTAACATGATCCAGCCTGCAGGCCATACAATGTGTGTTATGTATTACGAGATGTAGTCAAGAAACGAAGAGTTTGCGGACCTGTATGTTCATATAACATTTTTTCATCCTTCAGATATGAGGAATGTTTCCGGGAAGTATTGACATGCAATTTTGCAACAGCCTGTATGCATCAAGGCCGATCAGAATTTTAATGTATGAGAAATTAAAATGATTCGTATTCAGGAACAGTTTTGTTTTCTGATGTGAATTGAAAAAAAAAATACGACCTTATGAATGCCTATCAGACAACTGTATTAAAAGATTCTTTTGGAAACTGTGTGTCAAGATTGTACACGTTACTGTGCCATGTGTAAATGTAAATATGAATGTCAGATAGTACTGCAGACTTATGTAAATGGAGATATGTTAACGATTGTGTATATTTCTTAAAACAGTGCGTTTTAAAGATGCAATATTTTCCTTTCAGTCACGCAAGAGAAATTGTGGCAACGGATTTCTAAATAATTGTTTACAAAACGCATAATCTTTTCCGCTGTGTACATGACCAAACACTCTTAGGTAGCAATTGAAAAGCTAGTGACTAAATACAGCCAGTACACCCACCGTGTCGCGTAACACGAAATATTTCTCTCCCCGTCAACTAAGACCTTGGAAGTTTCGGCCAATTTACATTCGAATTTCAAGAAACAGCTGGGTGGCTGGGGACCTTTCCTAGCCCTTTCTTCTCTTTGTAGTTAATACTTTCCATTCTCATTATGAATTATCTCACTCGCAGTACCAACTCGCCAAATTAGTCTCCTCCACATCGAGTGCTTCGTGTCCCACAAGTGTAACGAACCCGTTTCTGGAGTTTCATAAACTATTTCGCAGTTTTGTCCCTGGCACTCTTATCTACGTATTCTTTTTATAGCTGTAACGGATGGACTTACTCTTGGGTTGATGGGAACAATCATTTGTATTAGAAGCAGGTGCTGACACCAAAAATATATAATTCAAATACTATAATATTTAAGAGTACCTAGCAAATTTATGATAAAACTAAGAGGTATAGTCAGAAAGTAATTGCATTTTTAATAGCAGTTTTTCAGGTAAATTTTAATTTATGGAAATTTTACTCATTTTCTTTCAATACTGCACCATGCCCTTTGCTGCAAAGGAGTTTTTCATTTATCGTAGTACGAATTTATTGATACTACTGTAGAATTCTGCTGCCCGAATCTAGAGCCGCCTCTCTCAAATGGAAAAAAAAACATTCTATTCGCCGAGTGCCAAGAGCAGGTGGATTTTACACCTGTTCCAATTAAAATGTCTTATTTAGGTTCCGCGTCAAATTTGCGGAATGAGATCCTGCGTTGCCAGCAGATTGCCTTGGATCAGAACAGCCGTGTAAATTCCTTGCCGTGAACCATTAATTCCACCGTCATAATCAGATTCCCTGGAGATGACTTGCATCACTTTCCTCTACGTTGTCCGTATGAATTCCCTTCTCCTTTTCACTTAATTAGGCAAACTTGCTTGTCTCCATTCTCCACTGCTGTTTCAGTTCAAGAGTATTGGGAGAGGCCCACATCCCGATAGCTAGCACACAGCGGCATGGCAATTCTCTGCTTTCCTTCTCTTGCGCACCAGCCCAGGAATGCCAAGGCAAATTCCATGATTCTCGCTTTGTGCTTTTACGTTAGAATATAAAATAAATGTAATTTGTTTCGTGAACAAAATATTCGTATATGTTTTATCAGTAATGCTGTTAGAGGTGTATCACTTCATTTTGGTTCAGCGTCCTCCTAGGTTACTAAAATGGGTGCCCGTGCTTCGGTTGTAGATAGTCTCATATTTTAACGTGAACACTCCGCCACATCTCTATAATAATGATAGTAATGTATTACAAAAATTAGTTCTGTATCCTAAAATCTCAGCGAAAGTGAAATAATGGCTACTAAAATTGGTTTCATTGTATATGCCTTGAATACTCTTTGCCGTAATTGAAACTTGTTCATTTGTCTAGCGTTTGGGACTCAAGAGCGTTGCTTGATCGACGTTTTGGTTAAGGACTATTCTAGGTGTCAAATTTCACAAGAGACAGGCGGCTTACTTTACCGGCACGAAAAGATAGCAAGCGGGGCTTTTAAAACGCTAAGTTATACGTAAATTAATTATAAAGGTTTGCTGGAGTTAGGCCTCTTATATACCTGAAGCAGTTTTGCATGACCAAGGCTCAGAAGCGAGGGAGTTATAAGGGCGACGCAACACACGCCTCATCGCCAATACGCGCAAGGCGCTGAACCGGCCTGCAGTGCTTCCTTCGTCACGCTTTCCTGTGCAAATTAGATATGTAATAGTGGGACTATTACACGCGATGAAAGCCCACAGATTTAACTACAGACGTACAGCGTACTTTTCTCTTCTCTTACTTTTAATGGAAACTGCCTTGGCAGACTCTAAAAATGCGATTTTTACCACTCTTTTTCTCGTTTAATACACTTAATATGATAAAAGAAAAACCACACGGCATTAAATTATTGTGAGAAGTTTTATTCCGGTAACATTTGTTCTCTGTGAGGTAAGTAAAAAAATATTTCACACGAAATATTTTAGTACATAGACCTCTTCAACACGTGATTGAACACTTTTCTAGAAACAGAAAGTAGTAAATGACAGTTTTAAAAAAGTCTTCCTAAATAAAAATTCCACAGGGTTGAGTTTTCCTTGTGTGATATAAAATAATTTCCCTTATTATTAGGGATATTATTATTATTACAATATACGACATTATAGGCTGATCACGATAAATTGAGCACTTTTTAAGGCCCTCCCAACAGGCATTAACTGCTTGTAAATATATTTTATTGCAGTCTCGGGCATTAAATTTTGATGGTGGTGAAATGTATACACTACGTTTATGGGTCATATTGTAATGTTTATATTAAAAAACAGCAGGAAGATGGAAATTGGATGAAAGGAAAAATTTGTAAGGGCCTTCAAAAGTGTTCACTTTACAGTAAACAGCCTAAAACAGTAAATATCGTGGCTTTCAACTACTAAGAAATGCCGTGTATCCGAAAGGGTCTATGTATGAAATATTGTATGCAGAAAGTAAGTTACGTATAAATATAAATATTTTGCGTAGTTGGGGAGGGGGTAGACTCTTTCCGGTTTTTGCCATGTTTTTTTTCCTTCTTCAAAATAAATGGATAAATATGCCAAAATAATGGCTCACAAAGTTGGCAAAAACAGTTATGTATGATTGCCCTTTTTTAGTTTTTCTGTTTCGCATGCTAGCCGCGAAAACATCCAGTGATCTGACGAAATTAGGCATGAGCATCGTCTGTGGGACATAGGACCACTGTGTTTGCGTGATTCTTTGAATACTTTTAAGAGAGTCACAGTGCCAACAGGACTTTTCGGATATGCCTCGTCGTTATAAGTTCTTAGAATAGATATGTCTGGATATAAATATAATTCTTTACGTGTCCCCAATTCTTTTTCAATTTTATGACTTTTTTGAGAAGCTTATGCTTAAAAATAGGGACAAGTTCAGTATTTGTAACTCATTAACGCGGGAGGGAAAAAAAGGAAGAGGATTTCATAAGGCTCAAAAATCATCAAGTTTGTCGGTTTAAATGATGAGTATATAATTCCATTGCAAAATGTGATTACGTGCACCTCCAGAAAATCACTTCGTATAGGCACTGTGACCGCGTGTGGATGATGAGATGCAGCATATTGCGGAAGGGATGCTGAGTGAGGAATTTACGAAAATGAATCGTTTTGTGGGCCTCTGTGGATGGAGCGGTTGTGGAGGAGGGGATACGGGGTTACCGTGCTCGCTCGGCCATTACTAGAGGACGCTCCAGCTAAGAGTTGTTGGCGCGGAACTTGGGCGGCGGTTCTACACGAGTCGCCGTTGAATATTCAGTTACCCCCTGCTTCGTGTCTATCACCCCGCAGATGCCCCAGACGTCCGTGGAGAACAAACAAGGCCTGTGCGAGCCCGAGTAAATAATTACCCAGAGACGAGATGGCGTGGAGATTCCTCTGGTGTGGGCGCACCCATTCTCCGGTTGACTGCGCTACGCTACGCTGGTTATTCTGCATGCTGTGATACGTTCTTTATTGGCTGGGCTACCGGTTGGCGAGTAGGTTACTAGGCGCTGATTAGCGAACGACGTTCCAATATTACGCTGGCCGGTGACGTCATTTTGTTGCCGCCGTGTCCCGCCGTCAAAGCACCCGAACTGCGTTTGTGCGTCGGTTCGTAAATATTTGATGGAGCAGGGCCGAGCGTCGTTTTGACAGGTCGCTTGAGGGGGTGACTCTGCCGAGGACGAACCGCGTATTTATCTGCCGTGTGAGTATCTGCTCTAACAACTCCGTATTTTCTTCCTCCTGCGTCTAGGAACGGCGAAATTTTATAAGTTAAATTACCTGTGGACTAAACTTCACAGTCTTGTGCATACTCCAGCCTCGGCTGCTGATCCAGAGTTGCCAATTTTACGCCAGGCTGGGTAACATATGATTGAGTGATTGTTTACTTGCGAGTTTCTTATTGTCTTATGTCCGGTTGCACAATCGTGGTTCGAAACTATCCTAGATCGGATCTAAGATCGACACAGAAAACTGTTGCACCATTCAAGTTCAGAGCTGGGCTGGAGATCGAGATGAAGTTCATTTCGAACCGCCGAAATTGGTGGTTCGAAATCTCGATGTTCGAAATCGTCGATAAATGTAGTTTGAAAATACGCCAACAGAGATTGTTTTCTTGGGAAATTAGAACATTATACGCACCTGAATATTATTCAGTAAAATTCGTACAACAATAATTCATCACGTAAAACAGATAATCGCACATGTAGTTCTATCTATAGTGAAAAATACGCCTACTTCCATGACGTCATACCTGTATTACGAACCAATAGCAAAATTGGTCTCGTACAAGATCGATGAATCGGAGATCAAGAGTCGTGCAATTTCGTTTGTGCTACACTTTTACATTGGAACCAAGATCAAACTGGATCCTGGTTCGGAACTAGGATCATTTGATCTCGGAAGATATTGGTGCAACCAGGCATTAGAAGTCCTCCAGTGCGTATTAAAGAATTTGTTGTCCAGTCGTAACAAACTCTTAGCGTGCACGTCTTTGAAGTCTGCCTTCTCTTCAAATGAATTCGCGACACTTTCTCATACTGACCGAGAACGTATTTGCAATTAGGCAACACGAATGTCGTGAAGAGATGCAGGTCAAACAAAACCGTAATTTATAATTTCCAGGTGTATCTCACAACGTACATAACTTAAATTACAGTCTTAAGCGCAAATGTCATAATTTTCACATTAAGGTGGTACTCAATATCCTTTTACACTTATAAAAATCGATAGAAGCGCAAAGCTGGAAAGTTAAACTACTGTTAAATAAAATTCCTGTAATCATGGCCGCGGGGGTGTAGTGGTCAGACTACTCACCTCCCACCCATGATTTCCGCTTGTGGGAATCGTGTCGGACGATGCCGCTGGTCGTTTTTCCCGCCCGTGTCTTGCGGCGCTGTTCCACACTTGTTTCTTCTTCACTTTCATCGGCTCTCAAGCCGCATTAATCTCTTCACTCACTCCAGTATTCGTGGTTCCCCGCCTTCTTGAAATTTTTCGAGAACGAATCATGATAATACCAAACATATAGGCTGTTCACGGTAAAGTGAGCACTTTTGAGGCCCTAGTAACTTTGTCCTTTCAGCCATCTCTTATCATTTAACTATCTTTTTAAATAAATATTGCTACGTAAGTAATAAACACAGTTTATATGTTCCGTCGCACTCGAAAGTTTACGTCTAAGGCTAAAGTAAAATATATTTATTGACTATTATTCCAAATGAGAGCTTTCAAAAGTGCTCACTGTACTGTGAATAGCGTATACATGCCTTACTTATTTGTCCAGAATTTACTGTCCGAAGAAAACTAATCATAAAGTGATATATAAAATTCGTCTGCAAGTATGCAATTTGTGTCAATTTTTATAGGAGTTTGCACTTCAACGTAATATTTGCTGCTAAAGGCTGTTCACGATAAAGTGAGCACTTTGGAAAGCAACCTTACAAAAGTGTCACTGCTCCTACCTGCATATATTTTAACGGGCGCACTGAGTTACTTACGCCCAGTAAAGTTGATAACGATGGTGGGGAAGTAGTTCCATGGCTTAACGTCGAATAGAAGGTGTTAGGTAACGGTTTGTGATAACAAATTATTACTTACGCTTTGTGTTTTTTTTAATGGATCGGAGTGTAAAGATTAGCTGATTTGTAAAATATTTACTTTTCTAATAATTTCATAGTTTCACTTGACCGACGCATGGATAAAGTAATGAGGCCCATTGGCAGCGTATTTATACATTAGGCGGAAGAATATACAACATGCATACAAGTAGATTTTAAACAGGGGTTTCAAAAGTGCTCATTTTACAGTGAAAATTCTGTACTCAATTCGTAACTCGCTTTCGGTTTGCGTGGGTGCTTATGGTATATTATGTATAGGCTGTTCACAGTAAGATGAGTCCTTTTGAGGCGCTAGTTACTTTTTACTTTCAGCCATTTTTAATCCCTTAACTACCTTTTTAAATCGATATTGCCATGCAAATAATTATACACAGTGTGTATATTCGACCCCACTCGAAAGTTAATGTCAAAGGCTAAAATAAAATATATTTATTGACTACTATTCCAAATGGAGAGGGCTTTCAAAAGCGACCACTTTACCGTGAATAGCCTACAGTGCAGTTGAATGTGTGTATCGATACTGAATCTCCATTTTAAAATACCTGAATTCCTATTTTACATATTTATGGATGCCTTTGTGCACCATACAGTGTCTGAGAATCGTTTATAGACGAAGTTTTTGCTTATAAAACTATTTCTAAATTTTCTGTTAAAATTTGAACTTACTTGGGCTGAGGAATATTTTCGCAACGCGAACTTCCTGAATGCGCTATCGATGCGGCGTAATGATTTTATTTTTAGTTAAGAGTTTTAAATAATTTTTTCAGACAATAGGTAAAAATGTACGACGCTGCGTGTTTTGAATTGATTTTTGGTGAAGAAAAATTGGTAAAATGCTTAGGTGGCCAGTGTAGTGTTTGCTCCAGAAGAAAGTTTAATTTTTATTAGTTGCAGGCCTAAGCCAGTTTATTAAATGCCGGATTGAGCTTCATTACGATCCGATTTTTTTGGGGGAATATAAACACCCCAATTTATATGCCGGAAAACTGACTGTGGAGGAGGGGGTTGATAACTGGCTAAACCTCAAGTAAGACAACCCAGGAAATTAACACGGCTTTATTATATATATCCCCCCCCCCCCAAAGTTTCGAAATCTATTTTCGGTAAGTACCATCATACTATTCAGTTTAAGTTTATAAGCGATTCTAACAATTTCAGCATCTGCGGGAGCAAATAAGTTTTAATTTTTTGAAAAATTAGTTTTCAATCAGCATTCTAATATCTGTACAAAAACACGAGAATAACATACCTCAGCTAGTCCTGCCCTTAGCGGTTCCATTGTGGTCACACTTATAGAATTACAAGGTTAGTGATATCAGGATTACACACTATTTGAGGAAAACGGTTGAAAACGAAATAGTGATTCAAACAGAAAAGAGGCAAATAAAAGCAGCACATAATCGTCGTGTCCCACAAGCAACTTCTGAAATAGTGTCCATATATGTATATAATTAATTATTACATAAAACTTTTTTCTATACAAAATGGCGACTATTTAATGTCAATTTTCAAACGAAACTTTCCAAATCACGAATTTATCAGAGCTAGAAAACGTCAGATAATCAGCCTATTGATTTTATGTCGAAACTGTACATGCTAATGCGAAAATAACTTAATTATTGTGTATAGGTGCTCAGTATATTTGAAGTCGTTTGCAATGGTGTCATTTTATTAATATAAATTGTAAAGATTTTCAATAGTTTACTATAATTTCAATACGATAACAGTTTAAGGCTCAACTGCTTCTCTTGTGCAGAAATTCTTTGTTTTAGTGTCATAATTCCAGTTTCAAATTAACTGTTGAGTGTTTCTGACTATAGAAAATTTACATTTTACGAGTTGTTTAGTAATATTTTTTGTACTTCATTTTACCGCGTATTGTATAGCGGTTGTAAAATGGCAGGTACGTATTGAGATTTTTAAATTTATAGGCCTATTGTGCTATTTGTGACAAATTTGTACGTCGATAGTTTGTATTTCATGTCTGTACTGCAAAGTACGGCAAATAGATGCACTTCCCAGTAACATTTTTGGAAATTTTATTTCACAAAAATTTAAATCAGCAGGAAATGAAATAATCCAATACAATGCGTGACGCCGTTTCAGGGATGATTGTATAAAAACTTAAGTTTTGTAACACTAGAGTTTCATAGTAGCCAAAATATTTAACTGTAAATGTAACAATCGGTGTGTGTTTACGACTGTTAGAATATGATTACAGTATATTCAAGGTATCTTCAAACTTTTCGAATTAAACCATTGAGCGCTTCCGAAGTACATACAATAGTTTATGGGAATCATTTAGTAAATCCTGTTGCCGAAAATGAGCTTCTTTTGTGTTTAAATTGAAACTTATATATTTAATTCATAGTCAATATGAGTTGGAGGAAGGCCCCATCTCCTACTTCGACAACAGTGATAAGTGTAGATCCGCTCGTGTGTCGGTGGCTTGGAGAAGCCCAGAGCGAGCGAGCGACCGGAAGTGCTGGGAGTGGTCGAACTGACCCCGGCCGGGAGCGAGCATTAGTCGCGTGCTAGGCCGCTGCGGGTCGCAACCCTTTCACCAGGATTGTTGTTTGATTAGGGGGGGGGGGGGCAGTCATTCATTCCGGGGGTTCGCGCCACAGGGGGCGGCCTATTGTGCCCCAGAAACGACTTGGCGAGGCAGCCAGCTCAATATCCCATGTCGTCCGACGCGTATTTTTTTATTCTCTCGGTGCGCGCATGTTCGCGCCGCCCGCGATTAGAATCACTTCACGTCGCGATTCACACGCAATCAGAGAGAAGTTCGCTGTTGTTCCCTCGGAAGTAGTTTGCTTTTTTTTTTTGTCCCTATGGCTTTCATAAAACCCCACCCCAGAACGTAAACTTTTCCTTCTACACGGGACGTAACTTTTTCTGCTGTTTATTTCTTGAGAATTGCTGCCATCTTGGGAAATGTCTCGACGATGGGAACCTCAGTAAGCCCAAAGATTGTCCTATTTCAGTAAGTGGAATGCTACTAAAAATTCAATAAGCTGCTACATGTGAACAGGTTAGTACAACTGTTAGTCAGGGGTGCCTACCCCACTTCGCCCCTCCCCCCCACACAGCACAGACCAGTGGCATATCTCGCTATACATTGATATGCTTGTTTAATTGCGCATGCTAATGTTTATTCACAACTGTATGTATTTAATATTGTATGTGCAAATTTTTCCAAGACAGAGCAAAATGTCTTCAGTTTTTTGATCGACCGAGTCCACTTGATTCGGCAATGTTTGTTATAGAGCGAAAACAAAGCTTAACTGTGTAATATCTTAGTTACTGTATGTGTATGTAAACATATCCACGACAATGGTTCACATTATGATAGCCCATGCTTGACTGCTATACATATTATGCAATATAACACACACTCAACAAAAGAAATTAAACCCTGACCCTAAGCAAATAAAATAAAATAAACACAAAGTTCTTGAAAATCTGAAATGAAGTATATAAAGTGGGCTATTACAAGCAAAATTATATTAATGTATGCATATATGCAAATCGTGTCAATGACGTTTTCTAAGATAAAATACACACAATAATTTGCATTAAAAAATTCTCCTGTTAAACTTTTATGAATATGGCGATGTTAACGATTTTAAACTAAACTGTGCTATTAAAAAACATAAAAAAAGCGTACTCCTGAGCGATTTTTTATAATATGCATTACCTGATGAATGAAACGGCGAGCATCTATTTATCATTAAAAATTAATGCATCAGTAATTACGTCATAAATGCATGCCAGATGTTATGTGGATTTATGAGTGTACCGCAAGGTAATATATGTTACCAGGAAGCTATATTGCATATTTAAAACAGGTGTTCCTAAAAAATCAAAATAAGCAAAAGACCAGTAATTCTAACACATGGCGTGTGATACTCCACCTTAACTAAAGGCCTGGGCACTACGAAGTTCAGTGGTGCATTCATTGAAAAATGTGACAGTACATGATAATTGCGAGCGATAAAATGTCTATACAGAATAGAACTTGCTTTCATTGCAGATAAAATAAATGTCTCAACTTATCACATTAATTCTTTAAAAATTTGCTAACAAGTTCTCAGTAACTGGGGAATTGGAGGGGGGGGGGCGAGAAGGAGAAAAAGGGATGAAGTAGGGGCACGTTAGTCATGGTTTTGAAGAAAAAAAAAAGAGGGGTGGCTGGGGCTTAAAGTGACACACATTTCGGTTTGAGATATTGTTGGGGAAGAACAAAGATGACATGAACACCAGCTACTATATAACCAACTACTATTGTTATGATGGTAACCAATAGTGAATTTAAAAGTGCATCCCATGCACTTGTAAAAATTCCAAACACTTCTTCAGACAGAGTGGCTTAAGGTAGACACAATTTTGAACTGCTTAACTGGCAAGATAAGTACATGCAAGGCAGCGAATTATTTCTGGGTTGCAATAATAAAAACAAAAAAAAACATTTCTTATTGAGTAGAGCATTTACGCAACGTCTGAGAGAGGTTGGGGTGACCCTTGACATCAACATCTGGAGAGCAGATGAGGATGAAATGATGTGGATATGGAGCAACCCCGCCGGGGATCGAACCAAGATTGACCTTCGCTCTAGCCGCTAAACCAACGCGGCCCGTCAGCAACATCAGAGAAAAATAAGGTGGTTGTTTATGCAGCCGAGTACTCCTATTCAAATCAGCCCTAGTTCCTGTCTTCACACATAAGAACACCTTCCATCCCTCCTTGGAATTTCTATGACGCAGCTTGCGTCATGGACCCCCTCCTCCTTTTAGGCACCACTGTGTTAATTGAATATTGAATTCAGTTAAGACATTCAATGAATCCACTGGATAAATTTTCACCTCCCCGATTGCAAAGTTTTGTTTCGCATCCCGCGTAACTGAGATAAGGTTGTCTGCGTGTCATTTTCAGTTTTAATTTTCGGTTTAGTTTAGAATATATTTTCCACCTCCCCTGTTAGTTAACATGCAGGATAGTTTTATTAAGTACCACCAAAAATTAATCTTTAAATAACGCTTTGTGTAGTTAGTGTAAACAGTGCCCATTAGCACCTGTGACCCTCATCAATGATCACTTACCGTTTGGCACTTACGACGTACATTGTCTATGTCTTCGCGGCCAATTGACCATTGTTGAAAGCGCTCCTTAGTTTATTTCGTTCAGTCCGTTGTGTATCCATCCGCCGTATGTAAGAGTTAACATTGCTATTTAGTCCCCTCTGTGGTGTTTGTATCACAATTAAAGGTTATCTGACTATAGACTGTTCACGATAAAGTGAGCACTTTTGAGGCCTTAGTTACTTTTTTATTTCAGGTATGTTTTATCCATAAACCACCTTTGAAAATAAATACTGCCATATAAGTAATAAACACAGAGTGTAGATTCCACCGCACTAGTAAGTTAACTTCTAAGGCGAGAATGAAATATATTTATTGACTATTATTCCCAATGAGAAGGCTTTCAAAAGTGCTCGCTTTACCATAAACAGCCTATAGTGTGGGGACACTTTGAGATCATTCGTACTAAATATATTACTCTTCCATTAGCTTTTATTAAAGCCTTTTTTTTTTTTGCAGTCTGGGTCTAAGATGTAAACGCGCATAATAATATGGCTGGGCAACGAACAGATCTCCGAAAATGGTTTAGTTTCGCTCGTGGCGAAAATATCCCCACTGATAAAAGTAACATCTTCTTTAATAGTAAAATTTATGACAGGTCACCAGGACGTTACCTTGGAACCACTCAAGGAAAAGTGCTTTTTTTTTTTTTGTAAGCCTAATATTAGGTTTAATCTATTAGCCGACACGCAATTGCGTTATCAGAATTATAGCATGAACTTAATATAAAAATTTAAATAAGGTTCATTGGGTCGCTTTAGGTGTGCTCTGGTAGCTCTACGTAAAATGTAACGAATTGACTGTTCTAATTAATAAAGGATACAGAATTTGGGGACGAGAATACGCCAGCACACATGATCGACTAAGGACGAAACGACGCGTCTCAAGGCGTGCTAGGGAGTTTGCTTTATCGAACATCACTTTCCGGCATGTTTTGTTGTTTAGCGAAGTTTCTCTCGTCTTCGAAGAAGAAAGCCCCCGGAGGTGGGAGGTTAGATTGTTGTCGGGAGCACTTGGTCTTAGTTCCTTGTCCCGAGGGGGTGTCGGAGGGCGGTGGTCACCGGGAGGCGTCCATGCGTCGCACTATAAAACTCCGCGGGCTCCCAGGAGTTGTCCTATGGGGGGTGAAAGGGGTGTCTCGCTTTGCCATCCGGAGCGGCAAATTGCATTTCTTCCACCCTCCCATGCCTCCTTCGTCCCTTCCCGTGTGCGAGGAGGGGTGGCTGCGCAATCCGATACCTGCCTTCCCCGTGTGAAATTATTTCCGTAAAATTACGCGAAAAGTGGTGCAGGAGCCCTCCCTCGGCAACGACCCGTGGACCCGAATTTTGTGGATTAACTCTTAAGAAATTTATATACAAATCTATCACACGTGTATAGTGAGAAAATGGCGAATGTTAATAGGTTACCGGTTGCTAATATATCCATGGTAACGTTCCTACATCTATCGGGAAAGAACTAAATACATAGAGAAGTTCCAAAGTTTGAATACTAGGGACGCTAAACATTCGTATATTTGCAACATCGTAAGTGGTATTTCCGTAGATTGTTTAGGTTAGAAACTTTTTTTACAATGATCGCAATGAGATATTGTCAAATCAGGAAGAAACGTCCGTGCTTCGCTAAACTTGCACGCGGAAAATCTGTAATTTTAATTTCGATAGTTTAAATGTTATGCCAGCTAAATAAAATGTTAAAGTTGGCTCAAAATAAATTGGCGTCAGAGCAACACTCATGGTTTCGTTATCATGTAAGCTCTATTACTACTAACCTTCAATCTTGTATGCCAAAAATGTACCTGGGGAGGAAACACCCGGACCACCACTTTATACGTTGCTATTAGAAAGTCACTAAATATGATAAAAATTGTCACTTCTCTAAAAAAAAAAAAAAAAAATACTTGCCCTCCACTTCCGACCTCCCCCTCCGAAAAATGTGCTTGTGTGCGCCGCTGAAGTGTTGTCAATTCCCTCGGGTCAGAATATTCCGTAAATAAACAGGTATATAGATACATTTTCAGGAATGCCCCTTTATCAAAATAATTAAACCCTTTGTTTTTCTTTAAGTTAGGCACTTTTCATAGTGCGAAAATATCGCCTTAAAATCTCAGTGTGTACCAGTGCATACAAACAATCTATCATCGACACCACAGCCGCCGCGTGGATACAAATTCGCCACCACCGGGGTCAAGTGGCTGTCGAAATTCAAAATGTTCAAACCTTTGTCTGTATTTGAAAAAGAAGTGAAGAGTGGATAATGCAATGTTGTAGCCATTGTAAATGTTGCCCATATGTTGCTAGGTATTTAAGGCACTGCCTTTGACAGCTAGGTTACATGTTTGAATTCCTGGTTAGCTGTTCAACCTTTTTTACAGCTAAGTAAGTCAGGATAGTTAGTGTCCCCCCCCCCACCCCAATTAGCTTGGTGGCACAAGTTCATGGGCTTTAATGTAAAGCCGAATAAAATAATAAATACATAGTTTTGTAGTCTTTTCTGCGATTGGAATGAAACTACCGTGTTGAATCTCACCAATATTCCATGAAGATTGTTGCACCGCGCTAGTTATCGGCGGGAATTTGACCACCGTTGGTCGATATTTCTGTGGAGCTTCGATGCATTGTGGGACGTAGGGGCGGACTCTTGTGTCTGATCACTAACTTTAGTATCTGTGTAGTGAACGCTTGATTAAATTGCTCATTTCATGCGAAACTGAAACATTAGTTTCGAATGCATGGTAGCAACCACAGTCTGCGGCTTCCGCAATAACCTTCGTGAAATGTATTTCGCTCGTTGGGGAAAGCATAAAGTTCCACCTAGCTCCATTTTCAAATGCGGGTGGAAACGTTGCTGTTAATATTAGCCATTTATAGTTCTCTGCAAGCGTGTCTTGTTAGTAACATTAATCATGGTTCGACTTCAAAAGAGCTCGGGAGCACAATAGCAGTTAGCGAAGCGTGTCAGAATGCATGTTTCATCCCCTCGTTTTCTCCAAGCGAAGAAGCACGTGATGAGACGGTACAAGGTAACATCGTACTTGGAAGTGGAGTGCAGAAGCCGTTAACAAGAGAGACACACCGCGTTCGCGACTCGTCTCGAATTCATTTCGAAGCCAGTTTGCGTAAGGCAGGTCGAAGCAGTCGTAATAAGATCGATACAACTACACTCTTAAAAACGCTTTCTTTGCTGCAAGACGCAATTTGTTGCGGCAAAGAAAAAGTTGTATAAATATGAACCACTGCGAAGTAGGCTTGCCACAGAAACACAGTTTTTGTTATCTCTCTGTAGTCGTTACTATGATAAACTGGCCTTGTTACAATATTTCAACGTATATATTTGTGGCGATGTCAGTTACACTGTACAGACAATTTGTGCTCTGAAAAAACAACCGTGATAATTAGATAAGAGAGACGTACCCAAATATAGTTTAAAATTAAATTTGCTAAGAAAGATAAACAAAACTAGGGTGGCTCATGCCCGGTTGCACTATCGGGGTTCGAAACTCGATCAGAGATTGGATCTAAGATCGACACAGAAAACTGTTGCACTATTCGAGTTCAGAGCTGGACTAGAGATCGAGATGAAGTTCATTTCGAACCGTCAAAATTGGTGGTTTGAAATCTCGATCCGAGATCAGCAACCATCGTCGACAAATGCAGTTTGAAAATACGCCAACTGATAGAATAACGTTCGATTGTTTTCTTGGGAAATTAAAACGTAAGCACTTGAATATTATTCAGTAAAATTCGTACAACAATAATTCATCACGTAAAACAGATAATCGCACATGTAGTTCTATCTATAGTGAAAAATACGCCTACTGCCATGACGTTGTATATTACGAACCAATAGCAAAATCTGCCTCATACTTATTCTCGATCTCTCACTTTGGAACCAAGATCCACGAATCGGAGATCCAGTATCATAAAATTTCGTTGGTGCAACCGGGCATCACAGACTCGAACCGGCATAACCCGTCTTATTAGTCTAACGCTCATCACCACTAGATCGCTTACTTTTCTTATTGTGTTCTGATTACATTTGACAGGTAGGTTATCTCGGGTAGTAAAATGGGCCAGATATGCCACCTCTAGGGAAGAATTGAGGTTACTGATTTGGAGATTGACATCGCATCAGAATGACATGAAACGTCTGCAAGAGTAGGTACCGTACATTTGCCCAGTTTCATTTTCGCAACTGTAGACTGTGTTGATTTACGAATGTTGGCGTCGGGACAAAATTTACGTACTGGAAACTAAGAGTTAAGACGGAAAATCTTATTAATCGCTGAACAATTACCTCTGGTACGAATTCATTTTTCTTTACTGTGAACAAAAGCAATTCAAATAATGTTTATTTCTTGGCGATAAAGGAAGGTAATATTGCCATAAAACATTAACAGCAAACCTGTGTTTCCCTAACCTTCTATTTTAATTAAGCAGTAATTATTTTGCTGTTAACAAAACAGCTTCAAAGAAATGGGTTTCTTTGCCGCGTAGAAAACGAATCGATTTTTATATAGTGTAATTAAATTTATATTGAAATTCAGTCTGTAATTCCTTGGTTGTCGACACGATTGTGAACTATCCATCTCTTACTTTTTGCATGCGAGTGATGAATACACAACAAAAATTTTTTGTACTTGTTACAAAGAATTCTTTGGTAACTATTTACTGAATATTTTTTGTACCAACTCTACAACTGATATATTGTATATTTAAAACACATTTTTGTACAAAACATACAAATTTGTTTATGTAGCCCAATGTTTATAATAAACTTTAAATCCACAACACTTGTTAAAAATGATATATACCACTCTTAAGATTTTGTAAATTTTACTTTAATTTATTTGTATTGATAAAGTGAATGTTTGCTAATTCATTTGGCAGCTGCCTAGATTTGTCAGTCCTTTTCATACCCGGGTGACAATTGTGTGTATTGGCTGCTGCCATGGTGAGAGATGTTTTTTTTATTCAACTTGGTTGCACGTGCTGCGGTCACGTTATTTCTTCCCGTTTGTCACTGGCTGAAGACTTAAACAAGGCGTCTCAGAACCACTGTGGTACAGTAATAAAAGGAAAACCGGAATATATTTACTTGAAGTTAGCCTGCTGCCAAAATATCTGCGAAATTCACCTCTCTAGTGATTACGCGCGGAACCATCATTCCGCAGACGCGCATGCCATTTTGTTTAGTTTTTTCTATCCCAGTAAATCTGGCCGCTATCCGTCGCCCTAAGTGGTTAATGTGACGCTTGAGAATTGTATGATGGTTCCTTGTCTTTGATAGTGGTAGGCCTATGTCCCACCATTCCTGTACTATAGCTTCAAAGCTAGTTACCCACAGTTGAAAAAAAGTTAAGATCAACGGTATAAATAGATAAACATCCAAGTAACTAATATCCGGAGGATATTCCTAATATTGCCATGGAAAGTTAATTCATTCAAGAGTCTACAGTTATTTTCCACATTTTTACATGTACATCCTTTTTCGTGTTACTGATAGTACAAATAAATTACAAAAAAAAAACACTTCAAATCAATTCTTTATATTTTTAAAGCCCATTTTAGAGCGTTTCCACTTAAAATCATGTATATAACTGTTGACAGTACAGAAATAATAATTGAATATTGCCAAGTTTAAATAGTATTACTTTAAATGTGCCTCTGATAAGGCATCATAATTAAGTATTGCGTTATTAATTCAAGTCAGCTCTCGGCTGAACACAACTTTGAATCACACCTTAATTGCATTTAACCCAGCATAAAGCTGAATGAGAAATTTGTGTAACATTATACCAACATTAGCAGCCGAGTAGAAAATAAATTGAGTAGTAAGGAAATGTTCCTTCACGCCCAACGGGATCTGATTCGGATTCTCCCGGCCGCCATGTTGTGTCACCCAACTGCCATATGTTTCCCTTTTCCCCCTAAAATTTCCCTTTTCCCCTTAAAATCGGCTAAAATATCCTGCAAATTTCCTTTCATCCCCAAAAAATTTCAGTTATTTCCCTCAAATGGTGGAAGCCCCCAAAAATGATAGAAGCCCCCTCGTGTACAGTGATAAGCCCTTGAAATATAATTTTCGCTCAATTTAAGTAATTCAAGGGCTTCTTTAGCCAGACATAGCAGTGACTGCTATATTGGTTTTAGAGGCATAGGGTATGCCAAATCGATACAAGGGGTCCAGGGTCAGAGATAAACTTAACCATCAGCTATCATTATTGTCAGCAATATTGCATCAATCTTGGATCCATATGACATTGACCTTCGACCTCGACCTTACCCCAAAAATCCAAAAACATTCCAAAAATCGCAAAAAATGTATTAATAATTTTTTTTAAAGTATTTAAAATACTTATATGTATCAGGGGTCACCCCTAGCCCATACCCATTACGCCATCTTGGTAGACGACCATCTTGGTAGACCTAACCCATCCGCCATATTAGATGCATACTACCTCAACCTTGACCCCGTGACTTTGAATGACCTTGTACACAAACTCGAGTAAAAATTTGCAAGTAAGCATTGGAGGCCAAGCGAGCTGTCGGCCCTTATATTTATAGACATAAAAAGACTTAAATTTCCACCCTTTTTAAAACAGATGTTTCCAATAAGCAGTATACATACAAGCATGGTACGAGGCTGATGGCATGCATAATTTATTAAATATATATTTCTTATTTAAAATTTAAAGTTGTTCATTTTTTAAAACATTTTTATTTAATTATATAATTGTACCTATAGTACAATATACTATACAAAACATTTTTATAAAAATAATTTTATTTCTTTAGCAATTAAATTTTAATTTTATCAAGACAAATTAGGGAAACATGAATTAACAATTTTATTCACAGGAGTTTTTTTATTCAGTTAATTTATTACAGTCTCTAACACCCTCAAAAAATTACAATTTTCTTTAATACGTCTATGTAAATTGTAGCTACGGCTTATCTGCTTACCGCACCTTTCATACAAATATGGCATGCAACAGAGTTATTTTACCACAATTAAAGCGCTCATGTCGCCTGAGCATTGCTACTGCCCATGAAGGTCTTTTCACAGAAGCGACACAACGTCGGAATGGTTCACCATACAGATGCTGCTGGAAGAGAGGTCGATAGTCCAGTTGGCGATGCCGATGGAGCTGCTATAGGTAGTCCACCCATAGTAGTCGATGACACTGTCGACGTCATGCCTGAAGTCGTCGATGGCTGCACTGCTGTAGGTGACCCACCCGAAGAAGTCTACGTTTCTGTCGGCACCATGCCTGAAGGAGTCTATGGCACTGCTGGTATCACTCCCGAAGAAGACGGCACTCCTGTAGCTACCATCGGCATCGCCAACTGGACTATCAACCTCTCTTCCAGCAGCATCGGTATAGCAACCCCCAATACTGAACCATTCGGACATTGTAAGTACTGCTTCTGTGAAAAGACCTTTACGGGCAACAGTAATGCTCTGCGACATGAGCGCTTTAATTGTGCTAAAAAACTGTTGCGTGCCATATTTTTGTGACAGGTGCGGTAAGCAGTTCAACCGTAGTGACAGTAGTCATATAAAAGAAAATTGTAATTTTTGAGGGTGTTAGCGACTGTAATAAATTAATCGAATAAAAAATGCCTGTGAATAGTTTTTTTTTTCATGTTTTGTATATAGTATAGTGTACTATATGTACAGTTATATGATTAAATAAAAAAGTTTTAAAAAATGAACAACTTTAAATTTTAAATAAGAAATATATATTTAATAAATTATGCATGCCATCAGTCTCGCATCATACTAGTATGTATACTGCTTATTGGAAACATCTGTTTAAAATAGTGGAAATTTAAGTCTTTTTATGTCTATAAATATAACGGCCGACAGCTCGCTTGGCCTCCAATGCTTACGAATTTTTGCTCGAGTTTGTTTTCAAGGTCATGGGGTTAAGGTTGCGGTAGTATGCATCTAATATGGCGGGTGGTTGAGGTCTACCAAGATGGCATAATGAGTATAGGCTAGAGGGTGACCTCTGGTAAATTTTAAGTATTTTTTAAAATACTTTTTAAATAATTTTTAGTAATAATTTTTTTTAGGATTTTTTGGAATTTTTTTGGAATGTCTTTAGATAATTTTGGATTGTTGGGGCTAAGGTCGTCAAAGTCAAGGTTAAAAGTCAAATGGGTCCAAGAATGATACAAGATGGCTGACAACAAAGATAGCTTATGGTTGTTTTAAATCCGACCCTGGACCCCTTATATCGCTTTGACATGCCCTATGGCTATAAAACCAATATGGTCGTCACTGCTCTGTCGGGCTCAAAGAGGCCCTCAAATTGCTTAAATTGACCGAAAATTGGATTTTAAGGTCTTCTTACTGCACACGAGGGGGCTTCTGCCATTTTAAAGGGGGAAAAAAACAGGAATTTTCGGGTTTTTTTAAAAGGGGAAAGGGGCAATTTTTAAGGAAAAGTGAAGATTTTTTGGGCATTTTAGCTGATTTTGTACGAAAAAATGGAAATTTTGAGGGAAAAAGATAGCGTTTGGGTGACGTAACAACATGGCGGCTGAGCGGATCAGAATCCGATCCCAGATCTTGTTGCATGTGAAGGAACATTTCCCTACTACTAAATTGGAAAATTATTTTATTCAAATCTGCTTTCCGCAAAAAACCAATGTTAGATGATAATATTAAGTACATTCAATTAGGTAATATAATAATTGCTTTCCAATGAACGTAAATATAAAAAAAAATATTCTTTAGTTTATATATATAGACCACAAGAAAATACTTTGCGATTAAAACATTTATAATTATCTAAAGAGGGCTTCAATTCTTTAAACAACCTAGGCTTAAAAAACAGGTTTGAAAATATGCGCGTTTCACAAAAGCACGTTTACCTACACATAAACGCCCTACTTAATGATTGTGGCCAACAGAGATTTCGTTTAGCGAAAGCGTACTATGACCAGCATTAAATATCTTAAATCGTAATGAATTTATAATGATGTGCCTAAAACACAAATCAATTAAAAAAGGTACATAAACGTACTATCGCAGTAAATACTACATGGATCGGCAGCTGGACGAGCCTCTTAAGGAACTCCATGAATAAAATTTAACAGGGTAAAATGTATATTCAAATGTTATATTCAAAGCTCAAATAAACGAGACGGCAGCTACAGGAAAGCTCTATCAAAGCGTCCAGCTTTAAAATCAATACGTCACGTAAATTTAAAAACGTAGCCCCTATAAATGGGCAAGCTGTGGAAATGACCACGGTGCAGCAAATGCAAGGCCGGGCGGGCCAAATGGGGCGGCAGCATTCTCTGAGCCAACACGTTAAAAAATACGTTCACAACACACAAAGCTATTTAATTTGAATTTACACCGAAAACACATTTTAGAGGCGATACCAACATTTTTTTTAAAATATTCCTACCACAACTGCACGCCCACTCTAACACACACTACAAAACCACTAGAACGTTAAGACCCTAAATGCCCAAAAAAATATATTGCTCTCCATCCACAACTCACCGTTTGTTCCCATCTTGCCGGCACTTATGCTGTAATGATAAATTTAATACCATTAAATAACATTTTACGTGATTCCAGCCACTGACAATATTAAAATGCCCCAAGTGCGCTGTGCCGTTAAACCCTTCTAGACGTCGAACATGATGATCGTAGCTATATGAACTCTTTCGATGGTGCCGGTCAAAAGGTTGGGAGGGAGGTGGTGAACAGTAATTTATAAACACTGATCCCTCCTTAAAAAAATTGCGACACACACAAGGTGGGGAAGCTAGGTAGGTGATCGAACGGAGAAAGGAAGGGGAAGCCGAGCTTCCATCGAGAAAGCCTCGCAGCGCTGCCGTCCGGTGATCGTTAGGAAAACTAACTCGATGGTAGCAGCACAGTCGCATCGTTGTACTGTGAAATAATATTCTCATAGTATGACCATATATGGAGATTGCTTTAAAAGATAAATGTAACGTGCTGTAGCAATTTGGATTTTATATATATATATATATATATATATATATATATATTACAAAACTCTAATTGAACAGAATCAAAACTTTAAGACACAGCTAAACATAAGTGTTGGTGTTATCAGAGTAGCCAGAAGTTAAACCCTTAAGAGGGTACGGGACAAAAATTATTGCTGTTGAGGTTTATCGTATTTTACCAATTTTATAGTAGCCGATAGAGAAAACAAAGAAAGGACTACCATACAGAATAGTTTTTACTAACTACGAGAGTAAATATTTTACCTGAGTGACGTTATTTTGCCGAGATATTTCTGACGCCGTCAATTTTTGTGTTTTTTTTTAGGCGCAAGACATTATGCGGTGTTGATACAGTAATACTGCAAAATACTTAGTCGTTAAGTTGGCAAAACGTATTATTTAGGATTGGCAATTTTACTTTTCTCTATGTCGACTTTCAAAAACCAGTAAACATCAATTTACGTATTTGGTGTTAATTTATGTCCCACGCCCCCTTAAGGTAATATTACACGATACCTGCTGTCATACTTGGTCTTGTACAAGCTTCTTGTAGGCCTGGTGCACGAGTCGCTATGCGAGCCGGCAGTTGACCTACTAGTATTTGACACACTCTGTGGATGCTAGGCGTATGGCTCGCAGTAACTTAGACCTAAACTAGCGTGTATATCTTAATTTTGGTTTATCACTGTTGTCCATTACTTCAATTCATTGCTTACCAATGTAGTTCCGTTATTATTATTTTTTTTTTTAATGATAACGTAAAGTCACGAGAGTATTACCTTTAATTTGGATGAAAATTTCTAACAGTTCCCAAAATGTAGGTTTTTAAGGTTTTTCTACGATGTTTAATGTTCGTAATAACTTTGTAAGTTACGGAAAAAAAACTGTATTTTGCAAACTGTTAAACATTTTGGTCAAAATTAAAAATAATACCTACTCTCGTACTCTTGTACACGTTTGATTGTTACTTAAAAGGAACCACACATTTCATATTCAGCAACGCAATTAATTGCCTGGTGGGCGACGCCCTTCAGACGTATGAAGAACTGGGTTAAAATAGAGGACGTATCAAACTTTTCGCCACTGACACTTCCAAGAGTTTTTTTTATATACCTGTCATTGTTACTGTAACTTACCAATCGTCGTTCAAGCTAATTCCCTGCGTTTTCTATATACATACAGTGTTATTCGAAACATTTTAGGAACATTGAAATAACTAAGAAAGTTTTTTTAATAGATCAAAGAAAGTAAGTTTTACCATAAAACATACTCATTCATGTTACATGTGACCAAAATAACGGGGGGAAAGATTTTTAAAGGTATTTTTGACGCACGAACGTAGGTCAACGTGGTTGTACTCTTCTGCTCAATATATTTTTATTTTATTGCATTGTATCTGCGAAATGTTTAGAACTTGCACATGTATCTAAAATCTTATTTATTACTCGTAATTGCTTGAAAGGGAACCAACTTAAATAGATTTGGTGTCCACAGATTTAGACATTGCTTTATTTAATACGATGTTAAGTCATAGAATCACTACCACGTCGTTAAATGTATCCGTATACTATATGCATTCATGGACACAAACTTTTTTAGAGGTTGATTTTTAACACCAGCGAAGCTATAGCTGCAAACTAAGCTAACGTGACGGAAACCAACACGTTGGGGGTCACTGACCCACACATTATTTACAAAACACACAAACTTACTGTTCACTTCGTAATTCCTAATCACGTACCGAACTTTGGATGATTAATCACGGGTCGGCTACTGATACGAAATAATTTATTTGCTGACTTATGCAACTAACAAAACACTTGAACTATTTCCTGAAACCAACAAATTCACAATTCACACTTCACAACGAAAATTAATTTTCGCTCGCGCTTCGCAATGGTCACAGAAAATGGCGGACTACAGCACACAACAAACCAACAGACACGTGTTGGTAATCCATTTCACTGAGGAGACTGTTCTAAAAAGGCACCTACGACGAACTACACTTAATGAAATACGTAAATACAAAATTAATTAACTGCATATATAACATTACATCACCAGCAAACAATTCTCGCGGAATTCTCGCATATAGATAAATTATGACGGAAAACACAATGGCACCAACGGCTTTTCACCGGGCGAGTGGAGACCATAGACAACAGACTCAAAGGAGATTGGTGGAAACCTTTCACATAACCGTGATGTTCACATGCTCTACCATTATATTTTTTAAATATTTTTAAAGCCCTTGCCCTATAACTCAGAAAAATTGCGTTTTAATCTATGAGCGTAATTTTAACCATAAATGTTGTAATTTATCATTAATTTTTCACATTATAAGTTTTAATTCCGGGTACTATTTTCTTTTACAATCATCGCCAAGAGCGCCAACATAATAACATGCATTCTGCAACAACCATCAGCTGGCATAGTACTTTTGAAATGTGGGCGTTTACTGTTTACATGCTGTGTAGGTTGGTCACAATGTCTGTCACATTTTATTGAAGTTATTTGAAACAGAGTATAATAATTAGACCACAGGCATAGCTAGTACTCATGTGTGTGACAAAGATAAACCGTAAATGGAAGAATAACGATGTCTGTACGATAGCGACACAGCCTTTGAATAGATTATGACTAACAGATGCCTTAAATAAGAACCTACACACACATCTGTACGATATATCAGATTATGATCCCGTGTGGGAGTATTCCCACATTGACAGTAACCATATAATGGTGGAATTTTTTCTTTTCCATTCGAAAACTCATTTCGAGAAATAAAACTCGTTTTCTAAAAGCGGTTATCAGTGGCAATATTTTCTCGCCGCTTCCCAATTAATTTCGCAACACGCCCCGTGGATTTAATATTCGTAACCAGTAGGCGTGTATCTCGTATTTCTAAGCTCGCCAGTATTCCAAGTCCCGAGTTATTCAAAATTCATTCCGGTTCCCCGCCTATTCATCGTATACCGTTTTAATATAGCCGGTTTTCAGACTTGGTTTTCAACTTTTGTTTTAAAGCATTGATTTTAATCGCCGGAAATCTTTTACGCGATTCCCTCACCCCAAAGTTCCCTCCCTCCCCCCCCCCCCAAAGCCAATGCTCCATTGATGCTGTTGAAATAAATTCCCGACACTTCATCCGGGGTCTGGGACTACTAATGTCCTGGAACGTGTGTGAAACAAAGGACGTTTTAATCCGGCGATGGTATCCGGAAAAAAAAATCGCTTTCCCGATGTAAAACGCAAACCCTGTGGGTAAAAATGGCACCCGTGTTTCTATGCGTTTGTGGTCTTCCATTGTCCTTTGTTAGTGAATGTATTTAATGAACTTTACTGGAAGATAATCAGTCGGGCGAAAGAGCGCTCCAGTGAGCTAGCAAGGCCCGCTATTCACACTCCATAGAATTAAAGCCTCTACTCAAAACGATTATAGCATATTCGAATGAATGCTTGGTTAAAATTACAGCTCTCGCAGTTTCTTCGCCATTTGTACTGTACAGCTGTGTAATATTTTAGTGTTTAATACTCTGCACTGCTATTAATGTTCGCATACTCAATGCATATTAATACTCGATGTTGTACACATTTTGAAATGTGTTGAATTTTAACAGGAAACGTTATCGTTTGATGAAAATCACGTTCTCTTCGCTAACCTTCGTCCGACAATTAAATAATTCAAATTTAATAAGTGTAATTCACACGCCATTTTAAAATGCAAGTCCGTTCAGCGACATGTTGTTTTATCATGTGTTTAAGACCCAAGACTCTTTTTCTCCCTTATTTGGATTGATACTCAGATTGAGTATTTCCCGCGGCAAATATTTTGAGTTTAAATTTCACGATTAAATGCCTTAAAATGTTGTTTAACATAATTTGTGCCGGAGAAAAGATTATTTGCGTATCATTCAGTACGTCAATGATTTTTTTTATTATGTCAAAGACTTGGTCTCTCTAGTTTACCATTGCACAACTTATTTTGAAATGGTGTGGTAAAAAAAATTCAAATATACGATATCATTTGTCATACAAGGTTGCCCCGCCCTTTTATTCCGGCGCTGCTTCAACCTCATCGGTCCTCGAGGAACAAATACTATGTAATTAGTTTATAGGCTATTCATAGTAAAACGAGAACTTTGAAATTCCTCTCATTTGGATTAATAGTCAATAAATATATTTAATTTTAGCCCTAGACATTGACTTCCTAGTGCGGTGGAATATACACACTGTGTTTATTACTTACAATGTAATATTTATTTAAAAGTTTTTAAAGGGGAAAGAATGGCTTAAAGTAAATTATTACTAGGGTCTCAAAACTGATCACTTTACCGTGAACAGCCTATATACACTGTTACTCCTCCTTACTCTTAGAGATGCTCTACTCCGCCCTGATATTATATTGTTGATTGCAGAAACATGTAGGTTTTGCAATCTATTTCTCGCAACTTTATTTCAAACCACATTTGCTTTAGGTTTATATACAATTAAAATTCTGAACCAAATGAGTTTAATAACAAACTGTCAAGGGATGCTGCCAGTTCCAGATTTTAATTAAATAAACGCAGAAAAAGGATATTGGGTAAAGGAGGCTCTAATTAAGACGGTCACTTCTTTTCTGAGTGGTGAAAACATTGAAAACTTGTTTAGATTGATTAAATTTTGTTGGGAAAGAGCGCAAAATGGTTAACTTAAAAATCGCAATAATGCTACAGATTTCAGTTGCCAACAAAACTAACTTCCGACTAACGTGTTTGATATTATGCATAGTGGATATACCTACCATGTTGTAACACACTACACAGTAGTTTCTTAAATAATATACCTTTCCAAACCCAAAGCATTCTGTATACAACTGCCGTGCAGCGAGCATCGTCTCTACCAAACTATCACAGGTCGTCGACAAACAAATAACTACCTATCCATACCCACTCAGACTATCGGCATCTCTGGAAGGAAGAACAGTGGTCTCGTAGAAAAGACGCAGGTTTTTGCTTTATCTAGGAATGCTGCGCGCGCGCGCGCGCGCACACACACACACACACACACACACTCGTCTTTGTGGTTACTTTAATAATCTTACACATATATGTAACTAAAGCATACCGCTATTAAAAAAATATATATATTTATATTTTCGGATCGTCGGAACGTATATGTAGCGAGAGTTAAAGTCGCTATCAGAGTGTGGGGACACCTCGTGGCCCCAGCGAGGAAGGTTGTGTTGCGTGGTCGGCTGGTGAAGGAATAGTGAGAGGTCGCCGGCATGCGCCTCTATCAGCAAATTCTGCAAGTTGTCCCTTCCCCTACCTCCTTATCGACCTCAGGGAGAGGGCGGCCAGCCTTCATGGCGACATGTTGATTGGAGAGTCCCCCGCTTCAGTGCATATAAATGTAACTTACCTTGGCTAGGGTCGAAGTAATGAATATATCAGTAAATATGTTTTAACTTTAGTGGGTTTTCAAGCATGAAGTAACCCAATACAAACATAGTTAACCACACTTACTCTCGTTGGGAATGAAACAAGGTTTAAAATAATTATATACATACCGCAATTGTGCAACTACTCGTTGCACAATTAAAATGTAAGTATCCTAGACGTATCTCGAACCAACTCTAAAAAGAGCAACTCTTAACGATAAATCTTCGGTTACGGATTTTTTTTCTGGAATAAAAACATCCTGTTTGGTATACGTAGGAAAAATTAGGGTAACGTCAAATTTTACTTATATCATAGGAGAATATTAGATAGTAATTGGTTTTCGAAGCATAATGAGGAAAGCGTGTTTTGAATAAATGTAATTAGTTTTTAATTTTTTTTTAATTTTAATATGTAATAACTTAAACATTAATTCTAAAAAAGATTTTTTAATTATTATAGTTCACTAATATATCATGTATGTGTGTAACCTTTGTGTATGTGTGAGCTCTCCCCAAGCAAACCTGTCTCTTGAGGAGATGTGTCTTTCAGGGGGGTGGCGCGGAGAGCTGTTCATCTTTCGCGAGTAGAAGTCAGACTGTCGGTGGAAGGGGTGGCAGTGAGCTAGCTACCCTCTGTCGCCTCGCGAGCTGCCGGCAAAACGCACCCTCGCAAACACTGATAAATGCGTGTAGCCGGGGGGGGGGGGGGATACATCTTTACATCTCTACAGCTGGGGTGAGACTGAGCTCTGGCGAGACAGATTGCTGAAGATCGTGAGCCTGTGGTGCGCTTGATATTACAATCTGGCAGTCATTAAAATTATCATAATAGCAAATCACAGGTTAGTTGGAAGTGAGCATTAGCTCGGGGAGGTTTCGTCTTAGGGTGTAAATATTCACGCGAGTTATGAATTACAAAAATTGTCTCGGTATTTATTCATTTATTATTATGCAAAAAATATATAAGTATCTTCGACGAGTCACGCACCAAGGATTAATTCCTTGCCCCTAACCTTCCAAACCTCGTCAGTTGTGTTTCGCCGGCTGATGGGTAAACATGTTTACTTACATTTGCTACTTACTCATTACTTGTTACGCGATTAAAATATAAGTACCTCAATGAGTCTCACTCGTCACTCACTCTTTAAACTATCAAACTAATAAAAACTGGATAATGATGTGAACCAAAATTGTATTAATACTTGGTAACATATTTCTGCGTCGCACTGTTAAAGTTTTAAAATATCAACATTGACTAATGCTGGCTGTGTTATGTAAAACAAAGCTGAGTGGTTCCAAAATTGGTAATACTTTTTGTTATTTTAATAAGGTTATGATAGTAATGGAAATTTATAATGATCCATAAGCTTGTCAGTGTTAGTTTACTCGAAGTGATAGTTTCAAGGGATATTGTATAGTTTCTATCATTGGTTCCATGCAGCTATAACCACAAGTAATTGCGACGAACTTATCTGGAGTGCAATTATTGTTTTAGATGTATTTAATTTTAAGGTGCATGGATATAAGGGTTTTAACTACATACATATATGATTTTGGTTGTCTTATTGTTGTACTTACTTTTGCTACTTATTACGTGAATAAATATGTATTTATCCTGTATGGGTCTTGCTTGTTGCTCACTGTTAAACTATCAGACTATTAAGAACTGAATAATGCATTACATGAACAGATATACACAGGATGCATGACTAGTTAATGTCACTGATTATCGTAGTTTGCACCCCCACTGTTACACTTTAAGTATAACATTGACTAATGCCAGTTTCGTCATGTAAACCGTAGCTGCTTGGAAATTTATAGTAGGAATTTTTAAAATAAAATTCCGCTTAAGCCAGTATGTTTGTTAGCCCTTCGAGTTTGCCTACAGTAATCTGTCTCGCACACACCATTAGTTTTTGACTAAGTGGTATACAATTTCTGAGGAAATATAAAAGTATTGAAAATACGAATCGTAGAATCTTTGCGTCAGATCTAAATAAATAAATAAATATATATATATATATATATATATATATATATATATATGAGGAAAGTCTTCAACGCCAGGCATTGCTTAACATGAACATAGTTATCTAGAGATAACGAATTTCATCTCGACTGCTGGGGTGCGTTTCCGACCCAGCGAAGCTATCGGGCGGTGGTGAAGAGAGAGAGAGAGAGAGAGAGAGAGAGAGAGAGAGAGAGAGCGACACCCATAACCTGGTGCCTCACTCGGTGGAAATGTGAACTACTCAGTCAGTGTCTTGGAGGAAGCGAGCGGTGTGTCGCACGCTGGGTTACTCGGAGACAGAATGCATCAGGGATGTGTGTTGGGGTGTTTCGGCCAGTGGCGGTGCGTGCCACATTCCATCATTGCAGGCCTGGGTTATAATGAATGATGTTAGTGAAACTCAGCTCAGTCGCGAGTGAGCAGTGGTAGGGAACAGATGTGTATGTAGAGTTTGTACTTAGACATTGTGTGTACTTGAATACGTATTTGTTACTCATTAGGCATACTTGCTGTGTAATTACGAACAGTAACTTTCATTTACTTGCACATGCTTGCATAGTCGTTACTCATTACTTCTAATTATGCAATAGTTCATTACACTATTAAAAATCTAATTACCCTCGACAGGTTTCGAACTGAGTGCCGAGTCCTTAAGTTTAGACCATACACCTCCTATATCCCTACCTTCTCGACTTAAAAAAAATTTTAATTACCTTCAACAGGTTTCAAACCAAGAACTGGCAACAACTCCTCTACCCTCCTGATCCAACCCTACACTACCCCTTTCCCCTAATCACTCGCCTTAACATTTTTTTAAATTACCTTAAACAGGTCTCGAACAAAGGATTGGGAATAACTCCTCAACCTCTTGCTCCAAGCCTACACTCTCCCTTACCCCTCAATCCAGCATATATCCTGCACTCCTTTTCCAACCTCGCCAGTTGTGGTTCGGCAGTCGAAGGATGAACATGTGCATTTGCTATGTAAGTACTTACTCATTACGCAATTACGAATTACACTAATTGTGCAGTTGCACTATTATACCTAATTATGCTTAATTGCCCTCGACAGGATTTGAATCGAATATCACCCCGGGCACCGATCCTCAGAGCTCCTATTTTTCCGGTACTTCATCCAACGACACCCTACCAGACAGCCTCCTCAGAGCACCGGTGGTACAAAGTCCCCAAATGTCCGTTGTGCCAGTATTGCTATTCGGGTACCCAGCCTCAGCCAGTCACAGCACACCTCTCTAAGGGTGGGAGGGGGAGGGACGGGGGTAATTACAGCGTTGGAGGGGTAAACCAACAGCCAATCACAGCACACCTCTAGGGGGAAGAGGAAGGGGCGTAACCCATCGGCCAATCACAGCACACCTACAGGATGTTGGGGAGGGGGTTGAGGGGTAGCACCAATTGTGTGCCTTCCCTCCAACACCCATTTACAGGTTAATTAAATGGCACTTGTGCCACTTTTGCACTCGTTTGATCGTCAAACATACCCGCTCCTACTACTAGCGTATAAGAGCAAGCAAGCACTGTTACTAAATAGAGGTAATTTTTTTTTTTTTTTACAAAATGTACATGAACATATAGAATTAAAGTATTATATAGTAAGTGTCTAAATAATTCCATTATTACCTGTAAATCAGTTGTTAGAAAACCCATGCGATGTTCCGTTACCAAACACATGTTTGATTGAACAAGGGACTGTGCGTTTGTTTAGTCATGTTGGACGAAAGTAAAGTAGTGTATTCACAGCATTTAAACAGGTCTGGTGCACCGTACTTCACGTATCTGAATTTTAATATATGTAACATAAGTTAACGTAGTATAGCCACACTTAAATCTGCAAAAACACAGGCACGGCTTCTAACACGACCACAGTAATTAGGGGCACCTTTGGAGATGTTAAACTTTCTAAGCCAACATGCAGCACGTTCCCACCAGCAGTTGATGTGCGAGATTAGACGAAAGTAGAATGGCATAGGAGGTACACTGATGCACCTGTAGCGAGCGCATTGTAACCAAAAAAAGTCCCCTTTTTGTGTCGTAGGGCGTGGAGGGTGGAACAAGCTTTTGGGTTCTCATCAAGTAACTTTTTTTACGTACCTTATAAAATTAATTTATACCTGGCTGGGTCACACCCGGATTTTCGCATGTGGGAATCTTGCCGGACGATGCCGCTAACAGGCGGATTTTCTCGGGGAACACCAATTTTCCCCCGCCCTTGCATTCCGTTATTGCTTCATTCACCTCCATCATCTCAACACGCTTATTTCTCTGGCTGGCCGGGAGCGTTAGGCCAGTCTCGGGTAGGCCACCCGGCTTCGCTTGACACCAGCCTCCTCTCGTATCTGCAGACCCTCCCCTAGGCGGACAGCTGAGAGTCTGTTTTAATTTTTCGTTGTAGAGGGAAGGAAATTCGGCGTCACCCATCACAGGTCCTGTCTTCTCGCTGTACGTGAGCTACGTCTTAGCGGTGTCGGGCGCAGAATATCACGTTCACGATAATATGTTATACACTGTTACTGGCACGATTTTTCCCTCTGTGGAAATTTTGATTTCACGAGTGCTAAATGAACCGTGAGCCTGATCTAGAGTGGCCCCTGTGCGAGCTGAACGCCGCTCGTTTCTTCCCGAGAGAGCCTCGTCTCTTACCGCAGATAACGACATCGTGATGAGAGGCGATGGACAGTGCATGCCTTTCATCCCCGGCCCTCAAAACGAATGGCTGTTCCACCGAATGTCAGTCCGTCCGGCGGGAGATGCAATCAATATATCACTACATCGTGAGCTCATCCCCTCCTCTCCTCATTAGATATTCCACCGGGTATAGCACATTCAAATTCTCTTCCTCGCTACGTCACACCACGTTTGCCAAAAAACGCGTGCTGTGTGATGAACGATTCTGCAGTGGTGGCAAGCCACTGCCTTTTCCGGTTAAGCTTTCCGTCAGTACGACTGGCCGAACTTTTTATCATTCTCCCAGTACACATCATCACAAGAGATCCTATCATTTCGTTTTATTCTACAGGAAACTAGACGCCATGAAAGTGTTGCTTTTACGCGCGTCATTCAACCGCCCTCCATCAAACGCCCCCTGCAGGACTCTGGACCCAAAAATAACCAAGTATGTTTGTTGCTATAAATTGTTTTTTTTTTTTTTTAACTACCACTCAATTATGCATAAAATTTCTCATGCGAACTTGAACATGTAGCACGAAAATTGCGTAAAGTAGAATGATCATGTTGCACTAGTCCTTGCAGTTTCTCTTGGCGCATACTCAGCGCAGTGAGAAGGCGGCCACGTACTCCTTGTTTTCCATCTTGTAATAATCAACAATAAATATGGCTGATTATTGAGTAAGTCGTCAAATAACGAGGTTTTCTTGTCATATGTTAAATTATTTATTTTGAATTAATCGAAACAGTTCACCAATTGTTCGTGTGCAGTACAGCAGCCTACAGCATTATCCTTAGCAAGCATAGTAATGCTACAAATTCTGTAATAGAAATTTCATTGTAAATTACAAATAAATCTATGGAGAACTGTGTGCATCAGACTTTATAGAATTATTGCCGTGATAGTTTCGGATACTTAGCAGTTATCGTTAATAAAAAATAAAAAAAAACAAGTATTCTAGTATTGCGCAGGTTGCCAGTTAGCATTGCTTTTCAGCAGTGTAGGAAAGAACATGGTTGATACTGAAGCTAAGTTACGCGGCTAAATGTTCGTATTGGCTGGACACTTTTGAGATCAACCATTGGAAACAATCTCGGCTCCTAACTTGCATATATTTTAACGTGCATACAGACTGACTTACCAATAAAGTTGACAGGGATTTAGGGAAAATATTTCCTAGTTTTCACGACGTATTAAAAGTACGACGTTTAAAGTTACGGATATTAGTTCTATTTAATTCACTTCATGTAAGTTTTCTGCAAGCTAAGAGCAGAAATTAGCATTTTAGTAACACGTCTACATATGTGAAAGTTTCACGATTTCATTATTTGATGAACGCATGATTACAGTAAGTGTTCGGGACAATTGTAACGTTAATTCTACCTACGGCGCGGCGGAAGGATAAAAATGGGTTGAAAAGTAGATTACAGCAGGGGCATGTCAACTGCTCATACGCGAACAGCCATGTAGGTATGATCATTCATAGTTATCATGCAGTCACTCGTACAGTAACCTCAATTATTACTAACATTGCCTTCCGTACAATTATAGTCGCTTCGAGTTCAGACTCAAAGCCTAGAATGGATTTACTCCTTGCCGCCTCTTCGGTCCAGCTTCTGCCATGATAAAAATAATTCGTATCTATCGCTATGGAAACTGCCGTCTACTTTCCTCATGACACCACACACTTAACCGCCTATACGCACAGCTACTGTTATCACGTATACTGCTTACTATACTAAGAGACGCACATCGTGCTACTTGAAAGTGCCAGTAGTAACGAAACCAAAACCTTTCGATGCACTAATTATTCTTTTAGCTTCACGCTAAGATGTTTCAGCGGCAAGTGCAGCTATTGAATGCTGCAGAGAGCTGTACATTAGTAAAACTTGGTTCCTTTTCAACTCTTGTGTCTGAACGTTTCTTACTACGCCACCACACTGCCCACGCGCCGAGCCATCATGTAATGATGCACACAGTGCCATTAGAAAAGACTAACTATAGTCCATTCCCGACTGGAAGCGACTTATGAAAATCAACCTTTGAAAAAACACTCTAAGCATATCATGTCAATCTGGTTTTTCAATAACATGTATTCCACAAATATATAACACCGTGGTTAGCTTTAGAGTACTGTATTATTGAATAAATGAAACTTTACCTTAATGTCTTCTATAACTTGTAATATTTATTTATTTTTAAATATGAATTAACAGCAGCGACGTGTTGGCAACAGGCGGTAAGAAATAGTTCACAGTTAAAATATTTTAACCTGGTTTTTTAGTATACTATTGTAAATTAAACGGTGCCTATTGAAATATTTAAATATTTAGGTAGCCCCGATGGCAACAGATGTCATTTTTACAATTAAAAATAACAGCGGAAAATATCGTGAGTAGGCCGTAATGGTACGGTGTTATTTTACCGAGCGAGAGTAACTTTGAAGCAACTGTCTGCTGAGCGAAGCTTGGAGCTCTCTCTCTCTCCTCTCTCTCTCTCTCTCTCTCTCTCTCTCTCTCTCTCTCTCTCTCTCTCTCTCTCTCTCTCTCTCTCTCTCTCTCTCTCTCACAGGAAGTTTCACTTCGCTTGTATGTACCTGTTTTCAATTGTAGCATATTTCATACCTATTACAGCAAAATAATGATTGTTGAATTTTTAATTTACAACTGAAAAGAGATTTTAATGTTTGAATACTTATTTTAATATATTTAGATACGATGGCGGGGCAGAAACAACGTGAAGTTGGCAGACGTGGCGAGCCATTACATGGCGTGCTGCTGTTTTACCAAACGAAGCGTAAATTATACTTACTCCGAAAAATACTTCAAATTACATCACGTTTGTCGACCTTGCGTTTTTTAAACCTACCTAAGCAAGTTACGATGTTGTGATAAATCTGTTTCCCCAGCAGTAATAAATATATCGTTACGGTGTGTTTCGTTAACCGCTACGTGTGAAATAGCGTGGCGTGGCTGTTTGGTGATAGTTACGCTGGATCTGTGTGTGCGTGATTTCAAATATTTGATGTGAACTGTTTTTATGGCGAAGTTATTTATTTCATCTACGTCTGTTTATTTATCACAGCGTTGTACCTTTGCCCTGGTAGGTGTTTGAAACACAGTCTTGTAACGTGATTTACTACCAATCCCAACAAAATAACCAATACCAGCCCCAATAAATTTCAATAAACCTAATACACAGTAAGTAGCACTACATATAAATATGAGTGGATTAAAAGTTACGGTAGGCTTATTTGAGTGCATGTTCACCGCTATATTTTAAGTTTCTATAACAAAAAATGAGCGACACGAGTCGCGTGCTTGATTTTAATGTCGCATTTTCGTTGGACTGTCTACTCCTTCGTTATTCGAACTGAAGCTGTTATTTTAAAGAAATAACCCAACACATATCACTAACAAAAAGTAAAATACTACAGTTCATTGGCCCGCAATTGTAACAGTGTTTAACACAATCGTGGCAATTACGTGTAATGTGCTATGTCGTGGAAAGCACTTATGTTAATTTAACATAACCGTAAGAACTATCGTCAATTCAGGCATTTTCAGAACGTCATAAAGCTGACCTAAATAATTTTATAAGCCTAAACTATGAATATTCGTACGAAATGGTTTTTGAAATAGACCTCAGACAGAATTCTTTGAAACGCTGTAACAGTAAACAACACATTTGACAGGTATAAAAGTAGAAGTTACACTTCAATGCTATTTTTAGGCGTAGCGAAAGTATACGAACACATATACACACACAATGGCATTTAAACATTTATTTTGACAGATGCTACATGGTAGTCACATGGCAATGATTGTTTACATTTGGCGGAAGGATACGAAACGGGTCTGCAAGTAGATATTTAGCAGGGCTCCGAAAAATTTTCTTTCATTGGGGAATGGACTATACACGACTCTATGTAGTCTATTCGCGGTTTCTTCGCACTTTTTAAACCGAAAGTTATCATCCCGTGTTTGGTTGTTTCGTACATGTGTAATGCATCACAAGCTTTTTATATTTTAAAAAAATGAAAGTAGGTATCTTGTTTTTGGTTGAATTGAAGTTATATATCTTTTAAGTTAAAATTGTAACATTTCGTTAAGAATAAATTAGAATACAAACGGTGAGAAAATAGCTATGTTGGTAACCCTTAGTAAGAAATAGTTCTAATGTAAAATTATATTGAACTAAGTGCGCACGAAGGCGGCGCGATGTCCTTGATGCAATTTACCAGACTTGGTTAAGCTGTGTTTGTATGAGGCGGTGAAATAACATGAAAGATATATTTTGGCAGGGATTCAGAAACGTTTGAAGTAACCGTGACTGGACTATAGCTCTCGAATAGTAATTGAACAGCTGTCGAAGGTAAACTTAGAACATTGGCACTCCAGAAACTTGTAGTGTATGCAATTGATTGGAAATCATGTATAAACAGATGCGGCATAAGAATAGTTTTAAAACGAGTTTTAGATTTTATGAAGTTTTTAAAGTGCGATATACTTTTGTGAGAGCTCGCATTCGGTGTGCATGTTACACAGTTGATTAACGTACTGGGTTTTGTTTATGCCAGGATTGAAGTAAAAATAAAGAAGGATATTAAGTTGAACACCAGCTTTTGGTGCGAAGGTTCTGGGTTCAAATTCCGTGTAAGGCGGTGGTGGTTTAGTGTGCCTCTTTTAAATAATGGGGAGTAAGCCACCCTTGGCTATCTGATTAGCTTAAATCAAGAGATTTTATGAGATTAAATTTCATTATGGAGATGGAGATTTAACTTCGTAGCCCAACCGTTGGTCCATGCACAAGGACTCTTGATTAATTGGGTATTACAGGACTGACAACAGCAATTGTTATCGTGATGTATTTTAAGTAATTTGTGTTCCAATTACGATATTCGCTTTGCGAGCTCGTGATTAGTTTGCAACGTCCCGTAATGGTACTTCATGAGAAATCGGTAATTTCCAGTATGGCTAGGAAAGTGATGGTACTCAGCGACTTGCTAACCGCTATGTTCGAACAGTCCTAGTTTTATTTTGTGTCCCCGTAGAAGAGAAGCTTTACGGAAAAGTAATTTTAGAACTCGGTATCGCAGATTTTTTTGGCGTGTTTTTACCCCCACCAGACAATGAAACAGAAATATATACTATATAATGTATGTAGACACACACAGAGTGAGTCGCCTAAGATGTTAACCTCTAATATTTTCGGAACCGTTAAAGATATCGTTATTCTCTTTTCACCCAGATGAATCGTCATAAATACCTTACTAAACGACGTACAGCATCGTGTCATAGGAATGTTAATTATATAGATATTGATATCGGCACGTTTTTTCCTAATGGAACTGTAGTAATTTGTGCTGCTGGCAACGTCAATCTGAAAGCGACGAATTCAATGGCGTATCACTCTTCGAAATCGAGTAAGTAGTTTCGGATAAATTGCAGTATGTAGAACTACATCTATCTGTTTGTACCATGACTGCGCGCCGTATCACATATGGTCTGTCCTCTTCGCTTTCCTACTGCATTTTCCGCAAAGAAGGAGCATATCCAAGTTTTCTTGGTTCGTGCACATTTTTCTCACTCTCCACAGCTAGAACACAGAGCCGAGTGTTTTCACTGACCCTTCTATACCAGTATCGCGGTGGCGCAACATTCCGTTTCCGCGTACGTATGTCGTGTTGCATCGGAGAAGTATAAGTGGAGAGTGAAACACCTAATTGAACGTGAGAAGGGGCTTTTGACATACTGGACACAGTAAGTATTAGAGTCAATATTAGAGACTATTAGAATTCCTAACGCTGATATTAATGTTGTACAGTCACGGTATTGTAATAGCATTATTTACATTGTGTACAGAGTCGAATGTAAAGATAAAGTAACTTGTATGTCTTATACAAAGTGACGGTAATAAAAGTGCCATAGATATTGAATGACTAGTCTTTATCTGAGCAAATCCCTTGTCATTAAAGTAAGTCATTCGAGTACTACAGTACCTAGTATAAAATGACCGATTCTGGTACACCAGGCGTCAGGCGGAAAAGCCGTGGGCCCTACTTAGCATAACTTCAGGCGTCTGACTGTGGACCCCAGGAACGAGAATTTCCCTTTTTTCCCCTTTTCCCGCCAAAAACTGTCGATTTCGCATACAAAGACGTCCCTTTTTCCCTCGAAATTTCCCTAATCCCCCCCCCCCCCCCGCCTTCGGGGGCATTTTGGCAGCCAGTGACGACCACTATTTTCTTGCCCTAATTAGCTAAATCCGGCGGGTGACCCCTCCAGATAGTAAATAACTCATGTGGGATAAGGGGTCTCACTCCCTCCCACCGACGGCGGCTATTTTGACAGCCAGAGCTAATTAGCATAATACGGGCAGGTTGCACGGTTTGCACATTGGGGCGGAATCGGTTGGAAATTGAGAAATACCTGCCAAATAGAGAAGTCATTCCCTGGGGCCATCTTGGTATCGCCGACCTATGTCTACCCAGAACAATTGTCGACCAGCTGAAGATGTCGACCATTTTGGCGGCCAATGCCTTGCCGGCGGCGGCGCAGTGGCAGGGCATCAAGGCGTCGCGAACGATCGGATCTCGTGTAACACAGCAGCTCCTTAAGTCTGTGTGTGTGTGTGCATAACACTTATAAGCATAGTTGGCTATAATTTCCGAACCGTTTAAGTTATAGTTCGCAAATTCATAACATAGACATCAACCACGACTATGATAGATGGCTGTAAGTTACGAAGAATTTGAGATATAACTACCAAAAAATCATAATACAAGCATAACCGCCCGACGACGAGAAGGGACATGCGGACATATGTCTGCCTGCATGTTCCCCGTTCTTACTCACCTACATCTCTCCTGTCCCCTTGGTTCCACCACCTGGCCCCACATACACACACACTTCCTCGCGCACCCCTACTCCTCGGCACCTCGACCATCACACTCCACTCGACCTCACACTCTCTCTCTTGACCTTCCCCTTCCGCTAGCCTAAATCAACGCTGGCCATACATTCTCGAGCGCTCGCCACCGCCCGGCCTGCGACTCGCTGTATGCCGACCACCCCGAGCACTCGTGTAACAGCGTACTTACTTCCAGACAGTCGGTCAGTATCACTGTCCTTGCACTCGTGAACCGTGTACCTAGCTGTCAATGTATGTTCTTATGTAACGAAATGTTACTCGCAATGAATACACAGTTATGGCTAGACAGCCGAGTCCCCCGCACATACAACACATGCTAGAATGATAAGCATCCTATTACGCAGCGCACTTACTTGCAGACAGTAAGTCAGTACCACCGGCCTTGCACCCGTGAGCCGTGTAACGAGACGTCAATGTATGTATGTACGTATTTAATGAGATGTCACTCCCAATGTATACACAGTCATCACTAGACAGCTGAGTCCGCCGCATATACAACACCACATGCTAGAACATTAAGCATAATATTATGAAAACA
The DNA here is from genome assembly GCA_029891345.1 of Dryococelus australis. NCBI lineage: Eukaryota > Metazoa > Arthropoda > Insecta > Phasmatodea > Phasmatidae > Dryococelus > Dryococelus australis. Next base: position 160,510,236 of record CM056998.1, read on the forward strand.
AATTATCCCCTACATTAACTGGCGTAGCAGTGAATTCACGTAGGCAATGAGCGCATCTCACTGTCGTCGTAGTCGTAGCCCCCATCACCCCTGGTTATACTTCCTCATGCGCTCGTCACCGCCTGGCCAAACTCCAATTATGTCACTGTGCGCCGACCCTCGATCATATGTGTAACAGAGAGCAGACACCCTTTCCGAAACTCACGCTCAGGGCATAACATAGACATCTACCACGACTAGGAGAAGAGTCGTGGGTCAAGTATGCCTTATGACAACATATAAGCATAGGGCCCTGTAATTTACCAACAGTTAGAGTTATAGTTGCCAAATTCATAACATCGACATCAACGACGACTAGGAGAAGGGGCGCAGGGTCAATCCTGCCCTATGTCAACTTAGAAGCATAGGCGGCTGTAATTTCTGAACCGTATAACATACCCAACAATTGCTGGTGTGTGGGGTTCACCCTGGAAGCATTTTCTACTCGTCGGCCTACTGGCCACCGTCATGGGCATCCACCACCGCTGGCGACCATCATTGCACAAATGACCATCGGCGGCGCAATGTCTGCCCCACCACCACCCGCCAATGTGTTAGACAGTGCGACTTCCAAGATTCAGCATTCAGACATCATCCGTACAAAAATTGACAGAAGGATCGATGGGTTATGTTTGACCCATGGCTATGTGTAAGCGTAGTTGCTCGTAGTTATCGAACCGTTTGAGATGCAACTACCAACAGTCACCGAAAAGGATCGAGAGGTTATGTTTGACCAATGGCTATGTGTAAGCGTAGTTGCTCGTAGTTATCGAACCGTTTGAGATGCAACTACCAACAGTCACCGAAAAGGATCGAGGGGTCTAGTAGGTCCTAAGCCCAAAAATAAGACCACAGCTTGCACCAATCAGTTCGGTGATCATACAATACATTGAGTAATGATGATAATAGTTCACGATAAAATAACCAGCTTCTGAAATACACTTGTTGAAAAAAGAATCTGCTGTCCCTAACATTGCGGAAATAATGCTCCCAGCCATATTGGTAAGGAAACAATACTTCCACCAGCTCAAAAGAAAATAGACATACATACCCGAAACTTCAATGCACGTACATACTTCCAGACAATCTGTTACTACCACACCACTAGGGGAGGGGGGGGAGGTGTTGGCGACCTTGCATTCGTGTGCCGTGTACCAAGACTTAGATGTATGTACGTAATTAGATGTCACTCGCTATATCGCACATACAGCAGCACATGCTAGACTGATAAGCTTATTATGAAACTAATTACCTCTTACCTTAACTTGTGTAGCAGTAAATTACCCATAGGCCGCGAGTGCATATTGCCATCGTCGATGTGACCTCGTTGGAAGTGGAGACTGCAATGACCGGTCCTGTCCTTCGTGCATTGTAGATACCGGGCAAGTAATGTGCCCCCAACACCTCCCCCTTGTCAACGTATGTACTGGTATACTATTGAAAGGAGACAATGCATGTACCCTGAATTATCCATGTGGTATCGCAGGTTAGATTCCTGTAGAGTGGTAAAACAAGTCGTCATAAAGCCGACATAGGATGTTCGTTCGTTAAGGGGGGAAGCAAGGGGCCCCAATGCTAAAATACCAACACAAAGAGAGTAACTGTCATTCTAGAACAGTGGTAGTAATAAATAACAGTGTTCATAATTACAGACAGTCCCCGACCTGCACTCGTGTATCAAGCCCATCACACACACACACAATTAGAGAGAGATAGTCATATGCATTGATCAGCCTGTTTTCTGTCGTCGTCTGCTAGAGTAAAGGAAAGGAAATATACCTACAAACCTGTGCATATTGCACAAGCAGACTATACACCGTATGCCATTCGACAAAAAAAGCCATGTAATTCCTCACTAGTACAAATTGTCAGGTTGGCCGAGCGGCCTAAGGCGTCTGATATAAACACTGGTTCCAGTAAAAGGGAGTGTGGGTTCAAATCCCCACACTTGACACTTTTTTTCTCTGTACCCTAGTTGACTAAATAATTTATTGTATGTTCAGTTCCCTTTGAAAGTGCATGCTGACACACGTGCACACATTCGCTGGTCCTTCTGCCCATGAAGAGACTAGCATGGTCATACTCTGGTTCTGACCTGCACTAATGTAACAACCGTTTTGCAATTACAGGCAGTCATACTCTGTCCCCGACCTGCACTCATATACCAACCGAACTTTTGCAATTACAGACAGACATACTTTGTCCGAACCTTCGATGCATGTACCAAGCCATTGAAATTACAAGCGGTCGACCCGATCCATTAATGTATTCATTTAAGATATTTTCTGTCTAGCATTACATGTTTAGCCATTCCACTATGATAACCTCGAAGTTGTGTTTACCCATAGAGATACATCTTGAACCCAGGTTCCCACAGACAGGTTCTTGCTTTCCTCAGTTGGCCGCTACAGTGTACGAAAGAGAAAAAAAAACAACACAATATGCAATTTACAAAAATGTGTGCGTGTTCATTCGAAATTCTTTCATCCAGAGGTTCGAAAAAAAATCTACACTGGGGTGCCACTCTAGCAGACTGCTAACACATGCCAGTAGGTACATTGCTTAGCTAGTAGGAATTAAGGAATAAAAGACAAATTTATTGTTAATGTATTTATTTACATGGATAACCAAATCGTACACACACACACATACATATATCTATTATATCATACAATAAATCCTCTGACTCTGAGTTCATCAATAATGGCATGTATCTCTCAGACATTTGAAATATATCCAATCCTCTGTGAGTGAACCAACAACCGAAGTCCATCAACTAGGTCATTGGGGTCTTCAGTACGCCTTCGCACGACAAATAGCGGCACTTCATCGTCACCAGTAGAATAATGCATCATCAGTAGAATACATATCGGCATCACCAACAGACTTGGAGGTCACAGATTCGTTGTCGGTGTCGTGGGTAGCATCTTCGATATTGACTTCACATGTTCGCGGTGCAGATCTTATAAGTATATCTCCTGATGATCTGTCTGGTTAATGCTCTGCAGCACTCATAGTTCCTTCTTCGCACGTATCATGCTCTGTAGCACTAGTAGTTCTGTCTTCGCACACTCGTTTGGAACACCACGCAGGCCCACGTAATGTTATGGGCGCTCGAATGAACATTAGGGTACAAGACAAATCAGCAGGAAGGCTAGCCTTTTCGTGTGACAACACAGCTGGTGCATGCCTAGCAAAGGTGTGTTACCTTTACATGTACCAGTGTGTCTCTTGAGATTATCGTCTACCAAATGTAGCACCACACATAACACATGTTGGTATTCTGGAGCTCGGTCCTTTTGTTTTATAGTTGCTTCTCTCTTGCTGAAGATCATTCCACAGGAAAAACACTGTTTTCCAGCCATGGAGGCAGTTACATGCATAGAGGCATGTTCTATGATATATATCATGTCAGCTTCCATCATCTTTATGCAAAACAATATGGAAATTCGTCCTACAGCAGCTTCATGAGTGTAAATAGGCATTCACACTGATCTCCTCAGTGGGAATTAAGCATTGTACCAGTCGAAGTAGAAAGTTCTTCACCCAGCAGGCTGACCCCTCACTGCAGCTGACTCGTCGCTGCTGGACCCTTCTATAGTGTCATCCCGACACAAGTATCAGCTTGAGAGCATGTTGTATAAATCGTCAACATGTGCAAACATTCTTAGAGACTTATCATTCCAGACAGTCCAACGTTACAAGTTGCAAGATGACTGCTCAAGGCACCACATCGGGCAAACCGTGATGTACACGTTTCGCATGTGAACACAGTGCGCTCTGGATTCTGATTACAACTGGTCTAATACTGTCTACAGCTGGTTATTTCAGAAAAGGTCGTCCTACAGTAGCAGCACAAATATATGTCCTGTTCCATCATCATCGACGAGCACGGTATCCACAGACAATGTTCACTCGTCATGGTCCGAACAGCAACTGTGCCGGCCAGCCTATTCTGACATGTATTAAATCACTATGCATGTTAACATAACATGAGTATCAGCATGAGAGCAAGTGTGTGTGACTTATCTAGACCTTCACCCAGCAGGGAGCTGTGCTGCAAGCCCTGGGCTCATTCCTCCAGTTGACAAGCACCTAATTGCAAAGTGGCCTAAACAAATTTGTTCTCAACTGTACATGATTTATTGTATGTAACGTCCAACCAGAACCTTTCCCCATGTACTCTTCTTCGTGGTTGCAAATCTTCTGTATACCAGCATATACACTGGCCGCAATGTCAAGTGTGTTATACAGAGTCACATTCATTGTCTTGAAGGCTTTCCGACTAAATTCATTGTCATGTGGTTCCGTTCGGTATATATGCATTCGAACCACATTCTATATTTTAACGCATCAGCTTTTTCCACATTATCTGTAAGTTGATCAATGATACTCTGCTTCATTTGCTTAATGTAAGTACAAATATCTTTTGCCATGCCAGATGCGACGTACATCTTCATTATACCATGGAAAGAAGATTTATTCAGGATGAACCCATTTTTATTGGATGAGCTTGAAGCACGTGGTGGTGTAGTAGCTTCCTTTACATATGTATAACTCTTCATATGGCTGTCACTTGCCTCACGAAATATTTTTTCCTGATAGTTACATATTTTGCGTCATGCTTCGACTGGAACACTTCCTGTTGGTTGATAACATGTGAACTTGTGTTTGCATCTATAACACTGGTGAGTGGAGTACCTAGCATGACTTCATCGAACATTGACCGGGTTTCTCATGTTGACATGCACTGGACCTTTTACTAAAGGTCTTACCACAGTAGCAATACAAATACCACGATGTCTGCGTAGAATTGTACATGTCCAGGATCGGTGTTGCCCACTGTGACTGTGCACGAGTATCCACTATAGCAAGTGTAGACCATTCTCTTGATGATTGAGGAGGATGGCCGGCAATGTTCAGGTCTAATGGTGAGCGTGCACCAGTATCCAATGCAGGTGTACAGTGCCTAGCAAGCCCAGGCGAGAGTCCATCGCACGATGCCAGATGACATTTTAAGCTATTACGGAGTTCAGATTGAGAATTGCACTGTTGGCGTGTTAATGCAGAACGCCTTATGTTCATAGAACACCCTGGCTCATGTCGACGAGCATGTCAGCTGTTGGCAAATTACTTCTTGCAGAACTGGCACAAATGGTTTATCTGAGGTAGTTTCCATTGTAGCTCGAGCCGATGTTCTCTCTTCAAATAACAGTACCACAATAATGTTTCCACCAATCCCTCATGTTGGACGCCGATGTGTATTCTACTGATGTCGATGATGTGTCGACAACTGCAAAGCAAACGTGTACACACTTTCCTGGTGATGATGCATATTCTACTGATGACGATGAAGTGCCGCTATTTGTCAAGCGAAGGCTTACATATGGTTCTGAAGACCCCAATGACCTAGTTGTTAGACTTCGGTTGTATGTTTACTAACAGAGGGTTGTATATATTTCTAATGTCGGAGATATACATGCGATTATTGATGAACTCAGAGCCGGAGGCTTTATAGAATGATTATATATATATGTGTGTGTGTGTGTGTGTGTGTGTGATTTCGTTATGCATGTAAATAAATACATTAATAATAAATGTGTTTTTTTCTTAATTTCTACTGGCTAAGCTATGTACCTACTGCTATGTGTTAGCAGTCTGCTAGAGTGGCACCACCAGTGTAGGTTTTCATTTCGAACCTCTGGCTGCAAGTATTCCGATTGAATACACATACTTTTTTTAAAAATTGGTTATTGTTTTGTTTTGATTTTTTTTTCTTTCCTTCACTCTAGTGGCCAACTGGGGAGAGCAAACAGCAGTCTGTTGGGATCTGGGTTCAAGACGTGTCTATGGGTAAACACAACTTCGAGGTTATCATAGTGGAACGGCTGAACATGTAATGCTAGACGGAAACTGTCTTAAGTGCATACATTAATGGTCTGGTCGACTGCTTGAAATTTCAATGGCTTGGTGCATGCATTGAAGGTTCGGATAGAGTAGGTCTCTGTGTAATTGCAAAGGTTCGGTTGGTAAATGAGCGCAGGTCGGAGCCAGAGTATGACTTAATGCTAGTCTCTTCATGGACAGTGGGACCGACAAATTTTTGCAGGCGTGTCAGCATGCACTCTCAATGGGAATTGAACCTTCGATAAATTATTTAGTCAACTAGGGTACGGAAAAATATGTGTCAGGTGCGGGATTTGAACCCACACTCCCTTTTACTGGAACCAGTGTTTATATCAGACGCCTTAGGCTGCCCGGCCAACCTGACGATTTATACTAGTGATGGAATTACATGGCTGTTTTTGTCGAATGGCATACGGTGTATGCTTGTGCAATATGCACAGGTTGGTAGGTATATTTCCTTTTGTTTACTCTAGCGGATTACAGGAGAAAACACGCAGAGTAATGCATATTACTATCTCTCTCTAATTGTGTGTGTCTAATGGGCTTGGCGTGCGAATGCAGGTCGGGGACTGTCTGTAATTACGAACACTGTAATTTATTAATACCACTATTGTATAAAATGAAATTTACTCTCTTGTTGTTGTTTTAGCAGTGGGGCTCCTTAATTCCCCCTTAACGAACGAATATCCAATGTCGGCTTTATGACGACTTGTAAAACCACTCTCTACGAGAATCGAACCTGCGATACCACACGGATGATTCAGGGTACATGCATTGTCTCCTTTCAATAGTATACCAGTACGTACGTTGACAAGGGGGAGGTGTTGGTGGCGCAGTACTTGGCCAGTATGTAGAATGCACAGGGGGTGGGACCGGTTATTGCAGTCTCTGCTTCCAACGAGGTCGCATCGACGATGGCGAAATGCGCTCGCGGCCTTTGGGTAATTTACTGCTACACAAGTTAAGGTAAGAGGTAATAATTTTCATAATAAGCTTATCAGTCTAGCATGTGTTGCTGTATGTGCGATATAGCGAGTGACATCTAATTACATACATACATCGAAGTCTTGGTACACAATGCACGAATGCAAGGTCGCCACCCCCCCCCCCCCCTTAGTGGTGTGGTACTAACAGACTGTCTGGAAGTATGTACGTGCATTGAAGTGTCGTTTATGTACGTCTGTTTTCTTTTGAGCTGGTGGAAGTATTGTTTCTTTACCAACATGGCTGGGAGCATCATTTGCGTAATGTTAGGGACAGCAGATTCTTTTTTGTAACAAGCTGATGATTAATCGTGAACTATCGTCGTCATTACTCAATGTATGACCACCGAACTGATCGATGTTAGCTGTGGTGCTTATGTTTGGGCTTAGGATCTACTAGACCCCTCGATCCTTTTCGGTGACTGTTGGTAGATGTATCTCAAACGGTTCGATAATTACTATCAACTATGTTTATACATAGCCATGAGTCAAACGTAACCCCTCGATAATTCTGTTAATTTTTGTACGGATGATGTCTGAATGCTATATCTTGAATGTCGCACTGTCTAATACATTGGCGGCTGGTAGAGGCGCGGACAATGTGTTGCCGGTGTGGGTGGGTGCCCCTGATGGTAGCCAGTAGGCCAACGAGTAGGAAGTGCTGCCAGGGTGACCCTCCACACACCTAAAATTGATGGCTATAATATACAGTTCGGAAATTACAGTCACCTATGCTTCTAAATTGACATAGGGCAGGCTTGACCCTGCGCCCGTTCTCCTAGTCGTCGTCCATGTCTATGTTATGAATTTGGCAACTAACTAAAACAGTTCGGTAATTACAGTCAACGATGCTTATAGGTTGTCATAGGGTATACTAGACTCTGCGACCCTTCTCCTAGTCGTGGCGGTTGACTATGTTATGCTCTGAGCGTGAGGGTTGGAAAGGGTGTCTGCTCTCTGTTACACATATGCTCGGTGGTCGGCACACAGTAATATAGCTGGAGCTTGGCTAGGTGGTGGCGAGCCTGCGAGGAAATATGACCAGGGGTGATGGTGGTTGTAGGAGGGAGAGGACAAGTGCTAGAGAGCACGAGGTAGTGTGGTAGGCGGAGTTGCCGAGGGTTAGAGAGTTCGCAAGGAAGTGTGTATGGCCTTGCCGACGGAACAGGTGAGAGGGGGTTCTATCATGTACGAAAAGGCAGAACCAGTCATTGTTGTCCCTGCTTTCCATCGAGGTCACATCGTCGACGAAGACGACGGCGATGGTAAGAGCGCTCGTTGCCTACGTGAATTCACTGCTATACCAATTAGAGGGATGCGATAATTCATTTTCGTAATATGATGCTTATTGTTCTAGCGTGTGTTTTTTTGTGCATGAGCTGGGGACTCGGCTGTCTTGTATTGACTGTGCATACATTGCGAGTGACATCTCATTACATACATACGTATATTGACGTCTGGGTACACACTGCTCACTTGTGCCAGGCGGGTGGTACTGACAGTCTGTCTGGAAGTAAGTACGCTGTTACTCTAGTCTGGGGGGGGGGGGTGTAGGCGTGCAGAAAATCGCAGGCGGGGCGGAGGCTAGCACTCGAGGATATATGGTCAGGGGCGATGCAGTCTAGCAGAGGGGGAGGACAAGTGATAGAGAGAGTGCGAGGAGGAGTGGAGTGTGCTGGTCGTGTATCCTAAGGGGTGTGGTGGTGGGGCAGGATGTGTGTGTGTGTTGCCTGGTGGGGCGCGGAGGGTACTGGAGTGAAGGAGACGAGTAATTATGGGGAACATGCGGGTGGACATATGTCCGCACGTCCCTTCTAGTCATTGGGCGGTTATGCATGTATTATGATTTTTTGGTAGTTGTATGTCAAACGCTTCTTAACTTAGTCATCTATCATAGTTATGGTTGATGTCTATGTTATGAATTTGCCAACTATATCTTAAACGGTTCGGAAATTACACTCAACTGTGCTTATACACCGACACATGGCATACTTAACCCCGCGACCCTTCTCCTAGTCGCGGATGATGTTTATGTAATGAATTTGACGACTATATCTTAAACGGTTCGGAAATTATAGCCACCTTTGCTTATTAGTTGTCATGTGACATATTTGACCCCGCGACCCTTCACCTAGTCGGGTTGGATGTCTATGATATGAATTTTCGATCTATAACTCAAACGGTTCGGAAATTACAGCCACCCATGCTTATAAGTTTAATGCACACACACACAGACTTAAGGAGGCTTCTGTATTACACGAGGTCCGATCGTTCGCGACGCCTTGATGCCCTCCGCCGCCGCCAGCGAGGCGCTGGCCGCCAAAATGGTAGACATCCTCAGCTGGTTGACAATTGTCCTGGGTAGACATGTCGGCGATACCAAGTTGGCCACTGACTGATTGACTTTTCAATTTGGAAGGAATTTCTCAATTTCCGACTGATTCCGCCCCAATGTGCAAACCACCGGCACACTGTGCAACCTGCCCGGATTATGCTAATCACCACTGGCTGCCAAGATGGCCGCCATCGGTGGGAGGGATTGAGGTCCCTTATCTCACATGAGTTATTTGCTATCTTGAGGGGTCACCCGCCGGATTATGCTAACTAGGGCAGAAAAATAGTGGTTGGCACTGGCTGCCAAAATGGCCTACTGTAACTTTTATACCGCTCATATTTCATGCGTTGGTACTTACTCGTTTTTTAGGTTTGTTTCGTTACTTATTTAAATTTATCTGGCCTAGGCTTAGTATTTAGTTCTGTTTGTGTTTCAGACACCTAGGACAAAGTTATGATGTGATAAATAAACGGAAATGACTTTTATAAGATTAATCCCGTCATAGCATTTTACAGCTAAAACGTATAAATTTTGCATGTCCAAAATTTGCAATTGCATACACACTGGTCCAACGCAACGTAAAAACAACAATACTCTTTCACACACAGCGATCAAGACGCACGTTACAGTATATTTATTCCTGTTGTGGGAACACAGATTTATCACAACATCGTAACTTGCGAAGGTAGGTTTAAAAATTACGAGTATAAACGTGATGTGGTACGTGTCAGTATTTTTCACATGAAGAGGAATTAATACTTCGTTCAGTCTCTCTTTTCTGTGAGCAACACGCCATGTCATGTCGCCAGTCGCCACTCCTGCCATCGGATTTGTAACAGTCCCGCTATCACATCTAAATATATTATAATAAGTATTCAAGCAATAAAATCTCGTGTCAGTTGTAAATGACAAATTCTATAAATCAAATGTAAAAAAACTTTTAAAACCAACCTGTTGTTTATAAATTCACTAAAAAGAGAAAAATTATAGTAGTTACAGACTTAGTAGAACTTGTAAGACGTGGTCGAACATGCGTAATAAACTTTACTACAAAAATAATATGTGTGTATAAATTTATATTTAATATATAAAAGCTTGGCGCGAATAGTTATGAGCTTTATGTAAGATATGTTCTTACTACGCTTGCGGAAGTGAGTTATACATTCTATATTGTGAATAGTTAAAAGCATTACTCAAGATATGTGCTTACAACGATTACGAAAAAGAGGTATACATTCTATATTGCGCCAAGCTTTTAAATATTAAATATATATTGACACGAACACATTAATTTGAAGTAAAGTTTATTACGGCTGTTCGACCACGTCTTAAAAGGTATACAAATTCTGTAACTGTTATTATTTTTCTCTTTTTTGTGCATTTATAAATAAAAGATTAGTTTTAAAATGTTCTTTTACAGTTAACTTATTTTTCACTTTTTAGTCTCAACAGTCTTTTTTTGGTATTATAATATAGGTAGACTATCTGCACGCGACAAGCTCCGCTCCGCCTATTAGTTTCTGCCTCGGACGAAATCGAAACACCATGTCGCTAAGGCCTATGCTATGCACCGTAATTTGCGCTGATTATATATATATATTATATATATATATTTAACCGTAACAATGAAATACGTTTCCTTCTATGCTACCTAAAAAATTAAATCCATAAATAGGCAACGTTTAATTTTCAAATAACGTACCAAAAAACTAGGTTGAAAAAATTATATATATTAACTATTTATTACTAGCTGTTGCCAACACATCGCTGCTCTCACTGTTTCTAATTCGTATTTAATACGAAATAAATATTACAACTTATAGAAGATACTGAGTTAGTTTCATTTATTCAAGATTACAATACTTTAAAGTTAGTCATAGTGTTATATGTGTGTGTTAAACACGTTATTAAAAACACAGGTTGACATTTTACTCCTACGATGATTTTTCACAGGTTCGTTCAAAATTAACCGAATAAACCGTGGATAGACTATACATTGACGGTTGCATTTGTTTACGTCCGTCAAATTCCAGAACTAATAGAAAATGCGTCAGTAGCATCTGTGGTAGTTCGAGAATGAGCTAAGTCGACTGTTGATTTTTGGAAAAAAACATTTTGTCTAATTTAGTTTGCTTAAGCTGCAAAACAAAATACTTTATGAATGTTCCCGATTATTTGCCCTCTCCTCTTTCCACCCCTGATGCGACAGCTCGTTTTTGAGAAAACACCGACAATCAGTTAAAGCAACACTGTACTAAAGGCGGAGGAAATTTCGCGTACCACTGGGTACGCAAATTTGCTGTTTGAGGTTATGTGGAATTACTCCACGCGTTGGGGGCTGCAATGGCTGAGCAGTTAGTAGTAATCCGGCCCGGTCACTCCGGATTTTCGCATGTGGGAATCGTGCCTGACGATGCCGTTGGCCGGCGGGTTTTCTCGGGGATCTCCCGTTTCTCCCGCCCTTTCATGCCGGGCTGCTCCATACTCACCTCTCAATCACCCTCATCGGCTCTCAAGACCACGCTGTTAAGACGCACCCAATTTTCTTTACTCACTCACTCAATATTTTTCGCTATAGTTGTTGGCATCATTGTACCTCAGTACATCTGTGCTAGCCTCGACTACACTGCATTATAAGTAGTTGGCTCCTGGGTCCATGGAGTGGGATGCCCTGTAATACTGGCCAACTGTGGCCCCGCCTTTCGACCGTGTGTGTGTGTGTGTATGGCTGTGTGTGTCGCTTGGCCAAGCAAAGCCGCAACGGCGTCTTGCCAGACGTGTGTGTGAGTAATGGTTTTATTATCCTGCCCCACCAGGATATACACTCTAGAATGTCGCTGCGAACTCCCGCGAGGGTCTCTGGCGAATTATATCGTCACCCACACACCCTACTCGTGCAGATACCACACGAGGGAGGTCGCCTGCTGGAGCTATTTTCGCGTTACGAGGCTCAGAAGCGGAGTGAGAGATAAGGACTACACTGACTCGCGTAGCAAGATCGCCATCGCCGCTAAGCGCTGGGCTCTGAATTGGTGTGCACTGTTCACGTGTTTGTACTAATGGAACTTTGAACGGTGACCCAATCGTTTTACTGGTGGAAAGTGTATAGTAATGTACAATACAGGCCCCTATCGTAGTTTCGTCTGTGCTCAAGTGACCAGCAGTCAGAAAAAGTCATTTTTAACGATGTTGAGGTTTCCACAGTAATATTCTGAGCACGCATGATACCCAAAAAGCTGCCATTCCGTCTTCGTCTGGGGTGTGTTATTTAAATATAGGGAAATTAATAAACCTTTATGTCCCTGCAGTCGGCAACTCTCTAGGGCCGGTTTCACAACGCGAGACAACTATATTTTAATCAGATTGTCAAATTATCTCTATTGTCTTGTCTTTTTATGTTTCACCAAGCACCTTACCTCGATTTTCTCTGTATATCGAGATAAAATATTTTAACCACCGAGTTTGGTGGACACTTCATCGGGATAAAATAGTAAAATATAACCAAATAAATTAAATTATTCGCAAACAAATTTGAAAAATGATAGAGCATTATTATTTGTAGATAATTAGCATAATATTAAACAGCAACATACACAATATAATCTGGAAATGGTAGCAAAATAAATGCAAGAGTATTCAGGAAAATGTCGATGTATGGAAACTATTTTGTAAAACAGTAATTGCAGGGTTATCAGTTTTCTACATAAAACACGTTATTAAATATTAATACATATTTAATAATGTCAGATTCTTGCAGTTTAAGTCTATTCGCTGCATGCGATTCCATAAACAATAATACACTTAATTTGAGGTTACGAATTCAGGCTTGGATGTAAAACACGTAAACGTTCAAAAATTCCAAAAATAATATTTATGAGCTACACAACACACTATAATTCGGCCGCAAAAATAACACTAACTTATGAAACATATATTAAGCCTCTATTTTCAGAGGTTTAATTTTCACCGTATGACGTTTATTGCAGCACGTTTGCCTGAATACGTATATTTCTTTAAATAAGTGCTCGGTTGTAGGCCTACAATTTCCCCTTTAGAAAAGTATATTTTAAGAAAAATACCACTTAAACCATGGATAGTATTACATACTGTGTTGATATAATATTTCGAAAAATGCAATTTTCCGCGTATTTTAGATTTAATACTTTCCATTACTATCTCTACCAAGCACGTATTTCTTTGCAATGCACGTTTGTTTTATTGCTTCCCCCCTTTTTTTTTTTCGTGAAAATACCATCCTGACTACTAAAACCTTTTCACTTAAATAAACTTAAAATACCAAACATTTTCTGTTTACTTGAGTTCGGTATTCCTACAATAATTTCGAAAAAAAAACGTGCCATTATTGTATCTGCGTGCTTCTGGCATTCCAACGCACCCCTAAAATTTAACCTAGCTCCAATGGTTCCCGAGATATTAAAAGCAACTTTTAACTCCGTGCCATTCTTATCTCGGCAGCCCTCAACAATTCCGAAACTTACCCCAAGCATTCCAAAGAGCCTTCGCGGGTCCAGATCGGACAAACGGTTCTCAATGTGTTGCATTTTAAAGGCACCAGTGTACATAATATACCATATTTTATTGTTAAATATTCACGCTGCTTCAGGTGTCGAGGTGTTATTACCAACCCATACATACCACAAATAAATATTTATTATAACGTTAACTTTTATGGTACATATTTGAGGTACAGTAACGGCAGGTCGAGAGTTGCGAGCGAGGAACATGAGTTATTATTGTACATCCGGTGCATACGACAATTATCTGATTCACCCTTGGTGGCCTAGCCCGCGGCCTCCCACCTAGGCGAACCGGGTTCGATTACCGGCGGGGTCGCCCCCGGATCACACGTGGGAATCGTGCCGGACGATGCCGCTCGTCGGCGAGTTTTCTCGGTGATCTCCCGTTTCCCCCGCCCTTTCATTCCGGCGCTGCTCCATACTCTCCTCTCTTCACCCTCTGCTCGTAAGACCTGGATGTTAAGGGCCGCCGGAATCTCTTCACTAGCTCACCACTTGGAGGGAGGGTAAATAAAAACTCTTTAAGAGTAGTCGATCGGGATTAAAACCACGACATCCAGGAAGACAGTTAGGTATGCTGCCGCCTGACAAAATACTGCGCACGTTACAAAAAAAAAGATGGCTTGTGTTCTGAACAAGATTTTACCCTTTCAATTTTTATTTAGCATACCGATCAATCGCCCCTGGCCTATTTTGCTCCCAGTTCTTCGGACGGAAAAATAGAACCAGGGGGGGGGGGGGGAGATTGAGCGTACATTTAAGACCGCTATTATGGCGTGATAAATAAAATAGTGGAGACGTAGCTTGACAAACAATATCAGGCTGTTGCTACTTAAATACTGCTGTATAAATAAGGTAACTTAACTTATTAGGCATATTTACAGATACAAATAGCAGCATTCTGTAGAAGTAAGGAATTTTCAATGTCTTCAAAAGAACACTTGAAAGGTTTCTTTCCGAGGACTACGCCGTTATTGCATTTTCATAACCATAGTATTTGCGAGGCTATCAGGTGCATATTAATATTATTTATATAGGAGGTTTGGAAACCAAACGCTCAAACTGCGGGAGGTGATTCCTTATGAAAAATAAAGTCGAAAATATATGGGATACAATATACCTAAACAGATTATTATACGAGATATGAACCTGTGAAAATTGGGTTTTGAAAACCTTTTTTTCGCCGAATGCCTTACACTTTCTGCCAGCGGTAGGAATGGCAGCGATTTACCCACAGTACGGTACGTCCCATACAGTTATATGGCACACGCCCATTTGGCGCGCTATGGAGCATGTACTAGTGGAGGACACGTCGTTGATTGGCTGACTTCGCTTCGAGTCGATCGGTGCGCACAGAACGAAGACAACCAGTATTACGCACGTGTCTCTGCAACATAGGAAGCATAAGTCACCTTTTTGCTGCAGGCTTAGTAGGCGTGTGTGTATATAAAGTTACCGCTTCCTGTCCAAAGTTAAACTCTAATTCAACAATTCGCCAGTTTGCTTGCGGGCTCGTGACCAGAACAGCACTGGACGCAGATAAATTCGTGCAATTTTTACGTCTTAATATTTTGTTTGTTTCGTTAGTCGTAGTTTTCTTCACCGAGTATCACTCTTACGGCGCGGAACCACACTGGTCCCTTTCATTACGAAGCGAAGGCATGAACATAATATATATGCTAAATACGCTAAAATGATCTTCCCCGCCGTCACGTCGAAAATTAAAGTAATTTCTTATCTCAGTTACTGTTTAGTTCACACAATTATTTTTTATTAAATAACTTTTTTTACGAATAGGCGACTTCGATTTTTTTGTAATCGTGTGTTTTTTTCGCACTTTAAAAGTCGATGTGGAAACCCCCATTTTTTCACCTGTATGAAATTGTGTATTGGTGGCTACAGGATTCATCGCCAAGCGAGCCACAACAGTGAACTCCATCAGAAATATGACTGAAAAAAGGGGGGGGGGGGGGGGCTTCTAGAATGTTGTATTTTATTCTTCACTTTAGCCCGAGATACACGTATGTGGTGGTGCAAATGAAACCTGAAGCATTTAACTATGAGCAATGTTCGTTACGTGGAGTAACTTATGTTTTTGAATTTTAATTGCAATGGTTTACTTGAAATGTATCTGAAGGTTGATAGGGACGGGTAGGGGAGGCTATCCCATTAAGTTGAATAGATAACTTTTACTATTTAGCATAAAAATTATTACTTGTTGGGGCACATTATGCTTAGTGAAATTCGTCTGAAGGCTTTGTCGATATATTATCTCATGCAGGAGAAATGAGTAATCAGGTACTTACGATTATAGCTACAGATGTAACATGGGATAAAAGCCAAAAGGGGTGAATTTCAAAACAATAGCTGTATATATATATTCCCCATCTTCAAAAAGGACTTGGTTTTATAGCTAAGATTTGGAAAATTAAGGGGAGGGAGAAATACAAACAAATCCAAGGAGTAGACCTAGCCACCTTTAACGAGGCTGTGTACCTTGACTGGTACTTGTGGTGTGGGTCAGTGATTAAATTAAAAATAACATCGGACGAATGCCATTGCAGAGCTATGAGATGATGTCCTCTTGTGTTCTACTTTGAGATTTTAGTGCAATGACGTACGCCAGAGGCAATATTTTATTTAATCTTACGAAGTTAATTAAATTCTTCCGAATAATGTCCATCAGATATATTATAATAAATACAAGTTTACAAACATGTCAGTGGGTGGCAAGTACATAGTCGGTTGGCGGTTCTGTCAGCAGCCCTTTGAGATGGTCCCCGCCCGCCGGAAAGCGAGACTGGTGATGGCGGCCGGTCCCTCGTGTCCCGGAACGACCACTTCCTCTGGGACCACTCGCGGTGTCTCTTCCCCCAGGGGCGGCCGCCCTCGAAACTCCACCGCTTCTATCGCCAGGTGCAGCCCTGGCGGGTGTGTCCACCTCACTGCGACAGTCAACCACCAGACCTCCTTTCAGCTACTTTAAACCTATTCCCCGACATCACGTGGAACAATGCACCTCGCAAATCATGGACTGGGAGCCGCGGTGGTGTAGTGGTTAGACTACTCGCCTCCCACCTTGGCGAACTGGGTTCGATTCCCGGCGGGTCGCTCCCGGATTTTCGCGTGTGGGAACCGTGCCGGACGATGTGTCTGGTCGGCGGGTTTACTCGAGGATCTCCAGTTTCCCTCGCCACTTCATTGCAGCGCTGCTCCACCTCACCTCGCTTTACCCTCATCGGCTCTTCAAGACCTCGATGTTAAGTGCTGCCCAAATCTAGTCACTCACCATGGACTCGGCGACTCTGAACACTTGCGGAAGAAGAATTTTCGGCATTAAGAGTCCCGTAAAGCGTATAAAATGCGTCTGCATATACCAAGCCTGCGATCACTGCTCCCAACTAGGTACTACATCACATAACAAGTAATCACATAGAATCTTGGAATACTGATCAGGAATTATTTCGAATGATTCCTTCCTTGTAGCAATTTTCCATGGTAAAAACTTTTTTGTATTACCGACTTCCACTAGTGTAAAACGGTACATATGCGAACGGAACTACACTTATGGAGAATGAACTTGTATATTCGTGTAAACGAGATTGGACCATTGAACTATTGAACTAACTCTAGATTTAAGTAACACATGATATATTTACTTCGTGGGGGGCGGTTTTTTTATTCCGATTGATCTACAGCGGTGTTATTAGAGACTGAACTACAGACATGGAAAATCAAGCCGTTGCCTGTGCAATCCTGACTTTCGCCTCTAGTGATATCGGAAAACCACGGATAACCATAGTCAAAATAGCAGGATTGGGAATCTAAATAACAATTTTCGAATGCTGCCTCACTCGATAGTCTATACTCACTTGATAAAACGCCGCTGGTGGAATGACGTGGAGCAAAAAGAGTCAACTAAAAATAAATAGGGGGAAATTGATCTTCCTTGGTATTTAAAAGCGAGAGATCAGGAACGATAATACAGTATAAGTTTGGTAACTTGTGCAGTAGAGTTTGTGTAATCTTGCGGTAGAATCGCTCTTCCTTGTCCTGTAGGTACTAGGCTAAATTTCGACAGATGGGGCATGTTAAAAGAAAACATCCGCAAATATCCCATATCTTAACTTGAATGACCTCAAAATTGCCCCTCAAATGGGATGAGATTTAGTCCTCTTATTGTGAAAGGTTCGCTTGATCTATGCCAGATAGGCTGAAGGAGATGAATATGGACTGCGGTCGTCTCACTATGTACTAACTGTCCACACTTATCCTACAACGACAGAACTTACACAGACTGTACCATTTTCATTGTGGTGTACATCTTGACCTCGGAATGTGTAATTTTTTGTTGTAAATTTATATATTCTTTTGTGAAGATATTTGCTTTGTGTAGTTGTCGTATGATGATTGTAAATACATGTATTCGCCAATACAATGGATTTTCATATCCAAAAGAATGTTATTACAACAATGAAATATCATAGGATGTGTGTGCCACTGTCACAGTGAGTCACTGTACATATACTTTAAGATTTGTCCAACTTAATTCCCTTCGTGAAAATATTTACGAAATCAGATATTGTAGTCCACCTTGCCTATTAAAATTAGGTTAGTGGTTGAAGATAGGAACTTATGGATTTTAGACAGTTTTTTTAAGGCTGTATTTGGATCAGTGACTTAGTGTTATTTAATGATGCTGAATCCTGTACGTTTCTAGCTCTTAACAAGTTATCGTATTTATTCAGAAGAGATGAGAGAAATTTGAAAACATTACTGGTTCATTCGTGCGTCAAATATTTTGTACATGTGTCGTTATTCGTCTTTATCGCATTGATTCTATGAACAATACGAGCGCCAGCGAGTAGTTTCAGCGTATCATCTGATTTTCACGTATTGAAATGTACCTTCTAAGAGCCGATTGCGAATACTGTTTCTAGTCTAGTAGAAGTATTCTGAATAATGTTAAGTTTCCCTCTCAGTGTTCTGTGTGTTACCTAAACACACGTTCAGAGCATTAGTGCACCATCACGTGCATTTAATACTTGTTGGACGATGCTTGACAAATGGACAGGGACGTTATGACAACACTAGGTTTTGTTTGGAATCGAGGTCTTTAAACAAAACATACCGAGCATTGTCTTCCGTTTTGAATGATTTTTAGTATCATTCGCAGTGACAGGACGCTGTAGATTTGCTGTACTGTAAGCTTATGAATGCGATTGATGGAAGGTTATAGAAGTGAAAGTTCGATTATCATAATATAAACGAGGCAATGTGAACCTTACGAAACTAACGTTAATCCACGGCCGTGTACATGCGAAATGAAACTACGATAAGACTACTGAAACAAATTCCGCCTTCCTTCCAATAAACTGGCAAGACAGTCTCATTTTTAAGTCTTGCAGTTGCACGCTACCCACGAAAAAGACTGCTTGCCAGTAGAGTGTTTTTGGGCGTTGAGGCGAAGCGATATCGCGTTAGATGTCATGGCCAGCGTGTAAGCCCCATTCACACAAGCAGTCGCCCATATTGGCGGGGCACGTAATTTAACTATACACGTTCAAATAGCATATGTACTTGTAGCCAGTGGCCAAATGTTGACGCGACAGGTGGAGATCGCCGACGACTCACCGTGACGGAATCGCCTCCTAAGGAAGGTCCGCAGTAGTAGACGCAGCATCGTGCACAAACCCATGTGTTTCGACTGAGGGCCCCTACAATGTCAGCGGGCCTTTTAAGAACGGCGAAGCTCACTAGCGCTGCCTAGCGTTCTGTTAACAATTTGTAATTTGCGTTGTCGCTGGCATATACAACACGGGGGTTGAAGATGGCAGGCCATACGCGTCATTACACGACAGAAAAAATATCCTCTCATCTACCCAAGTTCCACGTAAAACAGTTATCTTTCAGTTGATAAGTATCAATGACTTTGCTGCAGTGTGTGTTGTTTACCATAGCTTCCAAATAATGACGTAATGCAGGTTCTTACTTGGAATTTTTGTTTTTGAACTAAATTCCAAATTATCACTCATAACTATAAACAGAACTGTTAATCTATCAGTGCGCCCCTTTTATTTTATATATTTTAAAGTATACCTTAACTTGACGCAATGCTGATAAGCGTTCCTGCAGAAACGTGTTTTGGTAACACAATTCACTACGGTACTTATTCCAATTGTACGTTATTCAGTGTATATGCACGGTATTGAGCCGGGGAGGGGTATATGTTGACAGACTACTTCGGGCCAATGGAAATCATATAAATTTGATGCGATTTTTTTTGTATGAGTTAAATGGTACTTGCAAGTATAAGGTTTTATACATGTTTATTTTAAGGCTGCTTTTAGACATTAAAACGGGAATGGAGGAGAGTTAATGTTTTAATATTTATGCTCGTATCGTCACTGAAAGTCACTTTATTTGTGCGTAAAAATTACTTTCTTTTGACGTGACTAAGTCTTTAAATTTGCAACCGTCGTGGGAGGCAATCCAGAAAATCCGTTGATAACAAAATCGGGGGATATAGTTTGTCATTGCAGCTCCGTATCTATCGTCTACATTAAAAATTAAATTACACAACTCGATTGCCAAAGGATCAAAGAATATGATCGTTGCGTGAGAACTGCAAAGCACCGCAAGCGGAGGGGGCAATTTTTAGTTCGTTTCGCCCCGTCTCATAACTTCCGCGTAGTATAACTTTTGACTAGGAGAAGTTGCGACGCTCGTTTAAGATTCACTCACAGCGCTCGTCAAGATCAATCGATTGCGTGTATAAAAACATTTGTGTGGCGTGGTTATGGGTAAAATTGTATGCGTTTATTGTAAAAAAATTAAGAAAACTCAACGCAATTTCGGCCTATACTCGTCAAAAAACCAGGTCGAAGTACATAAATCGTATACGGTTGGAAAGAGCATCTCAAAAGCAATCCATTGATACCCATAAACCCCATATGATAGAGTGAAACGGGGCCGGAAACGTAAAATAAACATCAAGGCGTCCGAGCGCGTCAACGTAGACGTACGTATTCATGCAAAACGTATGGCTGTGTCCCCAATACAGCCAAACCCAATTTTTTGTACTAATATGTTGGCGTCATACGTTTTACTCGTCCAATCTATTAGAATTACGCCACTGTACGAAACTTTAATGGCAGTCAATGTTTGTGTTCTTTAGTATTCTGGATAAGCGCCACAGTTGGGTAATGATCTCTACAGTTGTATTTGTGTTAGAACTTTACGTTTTAGCTGTGTCAACTTCGAGTTTCAATTTTCTCTTGTTCTTTCAAATTTAGCCTTGCTTTTGCGCAGGCCTAATTTATAGCAAGTTTTTCAAATTTATAACAAGTATAAAGTAGAAGTTTGTGATTTACTGGAAACTGTAGTGAATTAAATCAGTTCCGTAGCGTGGAATGTGTCGCAAGTGCAGAATACCAAATATGCCTAATGATTGTACAAAATAAAATTCAAATAAATTCTGGCAAAAGAGCCCATTACTATCGGCGAGTGTGATTTTTCGTACGACCTACACAAACGTTTTCATTACTGTCTTGCCTAATTAAAGGTCGTGCTTTCTACACTTTTTTCAAACCACTCTCTCCTCGCGCTCTTGTATAAATGAACAATGAACGCATCATTACTGTGCAACATATTCTACATAGAACTTTATCTGCAGCTTATTGTTTTGATACACGCGCACACACACACACACGCACAGAGAGAGAGAGAGAGAGAGAGAGAGAGAGAGAGAGAGAGAGAGAGAGGAGAAACAATGCAAATGTATTACTAATATTCTCATAATGCGGTCTATACCATATGACACTCTTAAAAAATAATAAGCGGTCAGATTTTGTTTGGCATTTTCTTGAAGCATCGTGGAGTAACTGGTCTAGGACAAATTATACGTCACAACTTTTATTGATCCATCGACAGTGTTGTGTGAAAGATATAGTCATGTAGTTGCGGTGAAGCTTGGTGCTCTTCTGTGCATTCAGATTCTCTTTCGTTCTGTTCTCTAGTCAAGTGCGAATTCACAGAGTTAACTTAAGTTGTATTTGATTAAGTTTTTCACTTGGGCTTTGATGTTATTGTTAAGAACTCATTAGTCATACGTGTAATTAATAGCAAGTGAACAGTTTTTGACCTTTGCTTTCATTTTTTTATGCTATCTTTTGTTTGTCTTAGTGCGTATATATTTTCTCCAAAATATTGTGAAGTGGGACGATCGTTCTCAGAAATAGGAAGTAACCATTTCGAATAGTCAGGGCGAGAACATGAAAAAAAAAAAACGCAAATAAAGGTTATCAGAAAAATAAATTATACTCACTAACACCGATTGTTTACACACAGATTAATCGCCCACGCTGTCGTTTTCACATTGACACAGTCATCTACTGCTGGATAGGCCTGTATGTTAGCCATGTGGTGGGAATCATCACCCGAACGTGTTAGGGGGTTGTGTTGCTTGCGGTCTGTTCCGACTTGAGGATCCGCAATTTTTTTTGTCGACGATCTGGTCGCAATATCCGTCTCGTCTGAAGTTTGTTTATTTGCCTCTATCGCCTTTTGGCTGGTGGAAGTCATTACGGCGGCTCTTCTTTGCCATCCGCGTCTTCCCCCCCTCCCCCCTTTTACCCCATGTGTACTAAACATTCGCCCGTGCATGGGTTGTCAATCCACCGGGAACGCTTCGATAAATGCAAGGTCGTTTGTTCGTGATTTATTGCCGCAGATCGGAAAATTTCTCGCGGAGTCCATTATCTGGTTGTGAGCTGTACAATCTACTCTCGATCCTCTGTCGTTTTGCGTGTGCGCGAAGTGATGTTCGTGTTCGACCGAGAATGGAACAGTGTGTCCGGCCGAGCAGGCAGCGGAAATCTGAAGCAGTCCCGATGATAACTCGTCCTTGTTATTCGCACGAGCCACGCCGAAAAGTTGAACTCGCGCTGAAATTTTCTCTTGCGGAAAAAGCAGGCTTCGCCGATATGCCCCAGAGTTTCACAGTTTCACCTATTTTATAACAATTTCATGGATTGTCAACCTGTACTCATGCAATTACCTATAATGGATGGATGTATTTGTTTATAATCAAACGTGTTATTCCTACACTCTAATAAATTCCAAACTGTGTAAAATCACAGATTCGCAGTGAAAAGAGCTCCTCTTAGAATCTGTGGAAAACCACTGGTTGTTTCAGTGAAACTAGTTCTCTGATTGAACAAGTGACAGCCAACTGCGTGCGGCGAGTTAAATATTATTTTTATTGAATTTAGCCAAATCATTACGAGAAATAAACATATTTTCGATAGTCAACCTTTATATTGTGCAATTTAAAGTAATTTAAGAATGTAAAAATAAATCCACGGTGTCCCCGTTTCCAGACAGTTACCTTAACCAATCGAATTACCAAGCTCAAGGGAAAGTTGGTATATTATTTTTTATTTATCAAAAATATATGTAGCTTCAAATTGTATATAATTTCTTTTCATTTTTAGTTTAATTAGTAAAGTCAGGATTGTTACTACAAATAGTACGTATCAATGCACTCACGCCACCACATTTAATGCAGTTTAAACCTTCAAAACGGGTGGTATGATGATTACGTTAAAATGAAATGAAAGACGTAAAAAAGAAATAAAATGTTCATTTTGCCTCGTAATATGGTATTATAAAAGACAACTCTCATTAAAAAATATATTAGTTGGGTTTTATTACTTAGTGCGTATTTATTTCGTCTGATGCACCATGTTTTCACTGGTCCATCAGTAAAAAAAAATCGCTGAAAAACAGCGAATTAAATGGTTGATGTATCAGTGGGAAATGTCACTGAATCTAGAAGTGAAGGAAAACTGGCGTTTTTACTAATTAATCAGTCAAATTGACTGAAGTGGCTGTTTAATAAGTCATGTGTAGTTAACTGATTTAAACAGTGAAATTCTCACCGAATCAGATTTAGAGTGTAATGTTGCATTTACTCATACATTTATAAACATACGTATGGTTAGGAAATGAATCAATATGTATCTCTTAACTATAAAATGTCTCCTTAATTATAGAACATAATTATAGACAGTTCAAAATAATAAACATCGCACTACATAAAAATAACTAAAGCATAATTAAAAACACCAGTAGCGTCTAATTATGTGCCCCAGTTAGGCTTCAGGAACTCCGTATTAAAAATAACAAACGAGCCAGTCCGGTTGTAAACTAAACTTCCAAACTAGTAAAGCAAAGGTTTTGCTGCCGTGAGAACAGTTGTTGGTTCTGTCCTCTCTTTCTCTCTTTCTCCCTCTGTCTAATTTTCTTTCTCTCTCATTATCCCGTCTCTCTTTCTCTACCTTCCTCTTGCTCTCTCTTTCTATCTCCCCTTCTTTCTTTTCCTCTTTCTGTATTTTTCTCTTTATTTCTCTTTCCTCTCTTTTCCATTCTCTTTATTTCTATTTTATTTCTTTTCCTTTCTCTCTCATGCTTTCTCTCTCCTCTCTTTTTCTCTTACTCTCTTCCTCTCTTTTCCCTCTCTTTTCCTCTCTCATCTTCTCTTTCTCTTCGTCTCTCCTGCCCGTCTCATTCCGGCGCTGCTCCATACCTCAACCATCCTCATCGGCTCTCAAGGCCTCCATGTTAAAAGCCGTCCAAATTTCTTAACTCAGTCACTCTTTCTTTCTCTATTTCGTTTTCTTCATATTTCTCTCCCGTGCTCGGTCTTTCTCTTTCTTTATATTTCTCTTTTTTTATTTTTCTCTCTCCTCTCTGTTCGGTGTGACCGACGTAAATGTGAACCAGACTTTACCTAGGCGGGGGGTGAATTCCAGGCTTGTCGCATGTGTATGTTAGCTTTTGTTAGTGGAAGAGGAGGGGCGGTGTTGGCCCCAGTAGGCTTATTAAACTCTCTCCCTTCCATGAACCTCCATCTTCGCCGAACTTTACTCAATCCCCCCCGGTTTCTTCTTCCCTGTAGGCCTCCGTCGACCTTCGTAACTCGTCCTCTGCCGAATTGCCGCCGCCATCACGAATTTCCCTGCTTTACTCGCGTACGAATTCCCCTCCAAACTGCTCCTCTAGTCGCCCTTTCCCTGGTTTCTCATTTGCTTTACTTAACAGGTATATCTATTCTTCTATAAATTTCGAATCGTCAGAAAATAAAATAGCGTGTGGATTTCTTATTTATTTTTTTTTTTTTTTTTTCGATTTCTCAAATAAGCTTTCTCTTATTTAATCCTTTCATAATCCATATTACGTACATTTTTTGAAGCTGAAAGAGCGCGTGACAAAGTTCGGATTTGAATGAACTGTGAAATGGTTATTTTATGGTAATCAATACGAGTTAGGATAAAACAAAATAACGGTTGTCATCACTGCTATTTATAATTAACGGAATTTACTGCACAGTTCACTAAATCGTTTAGTGGAATTTAACTGCGGGGTCCATTTTCTACTTGGCTATGCGCTAACACCTGTGTTATCGTTTGAATCGGTAAGATGCCACTTTTGGACAATTTGCCTACTGTTCAGCCGACCTTATGAATAGAATTGGCTGAAACCAAAATTATTTTTTAAGGGTTATGAGTTAGAATCCCGGATAAACTTTGGACAGTATACTTTTTTTTTTTTTTATTGTCATATAAACTTTATTAACCATTATCTGCGCACTCGTAGCCTAACGTCCATGGCAGGGTCATCTTTAGTGTAAGGCTATCAATGCCGTTAACGATGCCCGAACCTCAAGAAATCATATTAGTATTTTGTATAGTGGCTCAAAAAAAATATATTCTTCTCGCTGATCACATTACATTGTTATAATACTATACACAACACAAAGAAATAAATATGTTATTTCCTGTTGGTTACAGTCAGAACACAAATTTTATAAGGCAGTGGGATCTCGCATCAAGCAAGTATTAGTCTAGGCAACACTGTGCCGTAACTCGTTCGCAGAAGTCGCCTTTCGTGTGGTTAACGTAGTTAGGAAAGTTAAAGTACACCAGAAACTGAGTGCTGCAAATATCACAGCTGACGTTGAACGGAAATTAGGAAAGCATGTCGCTACACAATTTATACGAATTGTACTTCATGAAGCTGGTTATAATGGCCGGGCAGCCCGAAGAAAATCCTTTCCAGACGAACAGATGAAAGCGACTTGCCTATGCTAAGGAACATAAAAACGGCAATAATGAATACTGAGTGAGGTCGTATTTACCGATGAAAGTAAATTAAACCTTTTCAGTTCATTGGGTGGGTATTGGTTGGCGGAAAACAAACTGTGCACTAGACACGAAAAATCTCACGACTACAACGGAACATGGTGGAAGTTTCGTACTTTTCGGGGGATGAATACAGTATATGCTAATGGTGTAGGCGAGTTGTGTTTCATCGTTGGTATAATGGGCCAAAAACTCTACATTAACATTCTAATGCCTCGATTTCCCAAGAGTGTTCACGATATGAACGACTACATCTGCATCCAAGATAACGATCCTAAACATGCAGCCCTTAACACAAAACTGTGGTTGCTGTACAACACTCCACACTGGAGGGCGATAGCACCCCCACAGTTGCCATACATAAATCCCACTGATAATTTGTGGAAAATTATAGGAGAAAGAATATTAATACCAGACATTTCGAACAAAAATTATCTCAAGAAGGCATTATTAGACGAACGGAAGAAGATACCAGAAGAAACAGCCGACTGCTTAGTCGGATCAATTCCACGAAGGTTACAGGGACGCATAGTAAAGAAGAAAGTGATGCTTGCCAGGTATTAAGGCTACAAAAGAAAACCTCTAGAAATTCTTTCGTATATGGCAGACGAATACTTGGTTGGGGTGAAACGATTTGTGTACTTTTTTCTGTTTATTATTTTTCCTACAGGAGAAAACTATGATTGTTACGCATGTTTTTGTGTATATAGAACAATAAATAAAGCGTTTATATACCCACCATACTATGTCCTTTTCTGCCAGGTATATATCCGTAAGGTTGAAATGTCTGTGGAAAGACGAATACTTTTTTTGATCCTCTATGTAACTTGTTTGTGTACTAGTTTTCTGTTGCAGAGTGATAGTCTCTGTGTCGTGTTGTCCGCTTGTGATCCGCGACTAGTTCCCATTTGGCAGGAGCGAGAATATTGTACATTGTTTGATAAAGTCTTGTTTGATTTCCGGAGTAGGGGAGTTTGTGTTCATCTGTTGCAGTCTACGTGTGCTACAGTGTATTAACTTCAACGTTTAACTGGTCATTTCTGGAGCGAAAAGACGATGATGAGAGCCCAATTTTACGCTAAATTTTAGTTTTCGAACAGTAGGTATTAGTTTTTGCACTACGTACCGGAATATTTTTACGTACGCGTGTAATTGCTGAGTGGGCTGAGTGTGTTCCTGCAAGTGAAGCTAGAGGACGAACCGTTCTAAGCGTGAGTGCAGTTTAGTTTTCTATATTCGGCTTCTCAATCGTATTTAATTTTTCTTCCGGTCAGCGGTCTTGTTAAAGGTTTTTCACGATCACATGAGCACTTTAGAAATGAACCTTAGAAAAAAGTCACTACCCCTGCGTGCATATATTTTAACGGGCGCACTGAGTGTCATTCGCCCAGTAAAGCTGGTAATGATGTATGGAAATTAGTTCGATATCCAACATCGAATAAAAATTGTTAGTAACCGTTTTTGATCAATTAAACTTAATTTATTTCGCTTTCTGTTTTTGTTAATGCATCGAAGTGTAAAAATGAGAAAATTTGTGATATATTTACTATTCTAATAAGTCCGCAATTTCACTTGACCGACGCATGAAATAGGTGACGAGGTCCAAGGCAATGTTAATTTTACATAATGCGGAGGAATACACAACGTGGATACAAGTAGATCGTAAGCAGGGCTTTCAAAAGTGGCCATTAACAGCCTATACCAGTGGTTTTTTGTGCACGGTGTTTGTGTGTTCACGGCTGAGCTAGCAACTGCGCCAACCACGACTAGAAAATTGTGTTCGCTGAACTTCATTTTCTCAAATTTGTCCTAATGATTTTCCAAGGGTTTTACTATTTCAGTAGGAATCGGTTATAATAGATTATTCATAATTTTTTTTTTCAAGATACGGTTTAGTTCAGAAGCCGCAGCCATATTAGCTTTCCGGCGTTATGAGGAGGCGTCAATAGGCAGAAATTAAAAATAATAATTTTTAAGAACAAGAAATTCGGGGTTTACGTCGCATGTTCCTGCGCAGAATTGTTGAAGATGACGAGCCTCAAGTACTCTGTGCTCATAGATTGAATCATTACGAAGGTCTGCCGCGGCCTATCACCTGTATGACGTGACGCCTTAGATGACAGCCGTTTGAGACCCGAACCACAAGGACGTCAGTAATTCCAATGGAGCAGCAGAGGACAGCGCGTATTTTTGACACCGAGATTACTGTTTCTCTATTCCGTGGACTACTTTTCTCTGGAGAAAAATTTGATTTATTGAATCGGTTCGATTCACAGCTAAATTATGTACTGCTGTGGCTAACGTTATATTTCACGAAACTCGCCAGCATTCATTCAAATGTAATGCTTTAATTCGAACAACTTTTGGCTCGAAACTGGGAAATTGAGTTTTTTATAGCCTCGTCAATCGTACTTTCCTCAATGTAGGGCCTAACTGTGCGTATGACATGACGCATGTGTTAACGTTGCCTATCTTATGTATGAATTCAGCGTTGCGGTTATTGTAAACTAGGGGTTAGCCCGTGACCGTGTTTTCAGAATGGTCATGTGTCTAGAATAGTTACGATGTTGCAAATTTTTGTTATCATACAAAGACTGAAAAAATGAGATGTGAAATTAACTCAACATTGGATATAGTTCTATCCACTAAGCCACTGCGGCCTCACTTGGAATCGCTCTATCCACTGAGCCAATAAGGCCCCACTTGGAATCGCTCTAGCCAATTTGCCACTGAGGCCCCATTTGATTTAGATCTATCCACTGGGCTACTGCGGCCCCACTTGGGATCGCTCTAGCCACTGGTCCACTAAGGCACCACTTAATGTCAAATTAACTCAACATTGAAGCGAGACATTTAGATTAAAGTAAATGATATTCCACTACCTTCATATCTCTATGCAATAATCTCTATGCATTAATACAAAACTTTCATAGGAAAAAGTAATTTAAAAATTAGTTTTTAGGGTCAAAAGTCATGATTGCGTAATCTGATCTTGCTGAAATTCGAACTTCACCTGTATTAGACCCTGAGGATTCGCTCTGCAAAATTTGAAGCACTTTTGTTGAATTTCATGGGGCTTTGAAGTATTAAAGACTGACAGAGATCGTCTCCTTATATAGTATGGATGAAGAGTTGATTACTAGCCTACTTAAGCCTAGGCCTCACACGCCATGTTGAGTTATTGGTTCTAGCTTATTTCAGTTGTATACCGACACATTACGAAACTTCTACTATACAATCATGACAATATACGTTACGCTGAAGTACAAACATAAATTCTGAAAATTCGTTAAGTAGTCATGCCGGGGTTTTTTTTTTTTTTTTTTTGAGAATTATGAACAGATTAATGCCATCTTACAGTCACCATATCACATGTGGATGAAGTTTGATGACTAAATTTGAAGGGGATTGTTAATTGTGATAGTGCTACAGTAACAAATATTTGGTAATTTCACCGAAAAGGAAGTTATGACATAGAAATGGAAAATTCAACATGGTGGGTGAGGCTGAACCTTAAGTTTGCATTACCTTTAGTTTCCATGTGCTGCGACTTGCCCTTCATTCACCTATCATACATGTTTGAAACCTTGCAAAACTTAAAAAAAATTATTTAAACGGAAAATAATCCCCAGTTCATATCCTATTAGGTAGTTTAATGTAAAGAACAAGCTAGGTAGAAATATCTTGAAATACTCAAGAAGACGGAGTTCATTCTGTTTTCCTTCGTTCCATTTCTGTGATATGTTTGAATTCGACTTGTATCTCGCAGAAAA
The DNA here is from genome assembly GCA_029891345.1 of Dryococelus australis. Classification (NCBI taxonomy): domain Eukaryota; kingdom Metazoa; phylum Arthropoda; class Insecta; order Phasmatodea; family Phasmatidae; genus Dryococelus; species Dryococelus australis. Next base: position 160,540,014 of record CM056998.1, read on the forward strand.
AGAAAAAAATATTTTTGACGCGCAGTTAGGTATGTGAAAGTTAATATAACCTAACAGAAGGAATTGTCACGTAAAATTGTAAAGATTTTCACCACTGTTTTCTCGATGCTTAGTAACCTGTTAGGTGGAAATGTTTTCAACGGGTATGTATCTAAATTTCAAAGCCCCCTCTTATGCGTAGCTATTGGCATTGTTGAAGGGGCAAATTAAGACAGAATAATGGAAGGTTTTTCACTTATAGGGCGAAAGAAAAACCTGGCTTATGAAGTATGCAGTAGACGGACGTACAGCTACGGGATATTTTTTTCAGTAGTTGCTCTACGACGCGTCCGTAGCTCAGTCGTAGGATTTAAAACGAAACATTGTTATTTTTAACTTGAACCAATAGCGTTATCGTGATAAATTGGCAAGGAAGCCGGAATGCGATCTGTAATTATTTCCTGTTGACGTCTTAATAACAGTTATTAGTTGTTCACAGTTAATTCGGTACTTTTAAAGTCATAAGTCGGGCATTCGTAAACGCTTAGCTAAACCACGAACAGCCTGTAGCAACATTTGACAAACTGTACGCACAGCGGTTGGTTTGGGGACTAATCTTACGGTGTTTTAAAGTGGAGAATAATTCTTTAATAAACTCTGCAAGCGGAGGAAGAATCACTTGCATGTTAGACGAAGAAATATCTGGGAAAAAAAAAAAAAAAAAAAAAAAAAAAAAAAAAAAAAAAAAAAAAAAAAAAAAAAGGGGGGGGGGGTAGATAAAGACCCTAGTATTGATAGTTATTGATATTATTTGTGAAATTTTTGATTTTAAAACCACAGTTAATACATCCGACGGGTCTCGAAACGCCGTGACCTGTAGGGTTAGCAGTTAGTTGTGTTGACCCCATAGCTGCTCATACTTGGTGCTGGATTAATTATGCGTGCGCCGTTTTCCCACTAGGCGCTGTCCTCATGTGTCTGTTCCGTTCAATCGACTTAATTGACGGCGACCCTAGCGTGAATGTCACGTCGGTTTGCCCTCCGATGACTTGGGTTGCTGCTCGTCGACAAAGGGTTGTCGTTAGCTCGGGCTCGGGGTCTTGTAGGCTCGCCTCCCGAAACTAACCTCTCCTTTCGCCGTGCGAAACGTGAATTATCCCCCGGGCGGTTGTGGGAGGGGGGCTGAGAAGAGACCCTCCTGGCGCCCGATATACACGTGCGAGTCACCGTGAAGGGTCAGGCCTGATAGTCTGTTGGACCGCCTATCTGGAGATATTTCCCGCATCTGAGGCAGAGATGGGAGCGATAAGGGATACACTGTTCGGCGCATTAAGTGCGCCATCGCCACTAAGCGCAGGGCTCTGAACAGGCGTGCAGTGTTATCGTTGTCCTACGCGTACCTATGGGAATTTAAGCGACGACCCTGTCATTTTATTGGTGCACAGAAAAAAGTCTAAATTTGTGACAACAGTATTAATGTCACAACAACATTAATTTTTTATTGTCTGTGAGCATTCAGTAAGTAATACGGTGTTCGCTTCCCCCACATAATTTGAACAGTCCCCATACGAGACTGTTACGTTGGTGGAGGCTAGGGTTTTTTCCCGCCTCTTTTTAGCATGAAAAGCTTAGAAGCTCTGCCAATGCCCTTAAATAACTTTTAAGTAACCCGCAAGTTAATATTTTAATAAATTGGTTAGATCTTGTAAGTTGTTAACTTGATAGATAATAACTTGTTGCGAGGGATAAATAATAAATCACCTCCCCCCAACTATAAAGTACCCCACCCACACTAAAAATATTTTGCAACTAAATAAAAAAGGTTTAGCCATGTCTAAGAATTTAAATCAATCAACCTGAGTATTTAAAAAGCATAAACCAGAAACATTGCTAAGCAAAGTAATTAATTAATTAAAAATTAAAATTAAATAATGAGATAAAAGTGGTACCTATGTTTTATTAATTAATGCAAGTGTCCAAAAGTAAAACAGAGATAGTTAAAAATCATATATAATTAATATGAGTTGTGTCTCTTGATATCAGTTTATAAGTTAAAGGGTTTTAAAAAATATAAGTGTCTCAAGGACGTAGAATAATTTAGTTCAATATGAATACAATAACGTGCTTATTTTGAATTTATTCTTTAAGAAATATAAATAATTTTTACAATGAGTTATGTAATGTTAAAGTAATGTAAATATTTTAAGAAGTCTGCGTGTGCTAAATAGTATTTTAGTGAATTAAAACATAAGTTTTATGCAACACGTATACATGTGTTAGTCGCATTCCATGCCAAACAAAATATTATACTTAATTCCCAAAAATCAAATGGTAAAGTGTACGAGGCTCACATTCTAATGCATGTCGATAAAATTATAGATCATTAGACAAGATTAATATCAAATTGTTTCATGCATTTGTATATTCATAAGGTGTACTGGGCGCCATAGATTTAAAGGTGTGCATATTTTCTGCGGCAGAGTGCTGCATTACGAGGTACGTGGAGGTACCAAGGTAGCAGTACGGTGCACCCACTTGCACTGTTGTACATTGCAGGGACAACACACCTCCCCCCTTCCCCTTATAAAAGTCAGCATTTCCGTGCGGCCAAGCACCATGATCTGACGAAACGCGTACCCGAGCACGCGCAGCTGTATAAACATTGCATGTGCCTTTTACTGCTGTATGTAACATTGAGTTTAAAAATTTGAAGTAAGTTTTCACACACTTATCGCTTGTATATTTTAATACGGAATGGGATGGAATGATCTTTGTTCATTCTACTAGACAAAGTAGAGCAACTTGCAACTTATTTCAGGTAACAAAGGCGAGTTCCACATTGCGCTCCGTTTTCTCTAATATACACCTATGTGACTGAATTAAGTATTTGATTAAATCATTTTCTAGCAAAACATTTCAAGGTATTAGCGCACAAAATGGTCTGTTTGGAAGGGTCGAAAGTAGTCAGTTGACCGAAGGCGGTATGTTTAGCCACATGTGTTTTCCCCACTTCGAAGTTGACTCATCCCGTAAATTGTGATTTGGATAACACTTATTTTTTCTTTGCGGTGATTTGTACCATAATGACAGTTTAAAAAACTGATTTTTTTTAAAAATAAATAAATAGAAATTTGTGACTCTCGGCGTAATTGTTGTACCTTTAAAGATAACTTAAGCATGAAATTAGGGAAGGAGAAACCACTGAATACAGCGAAGATATAGTTAATATTCATGGGTGATTTTCGGTGTGGCAGTCCCACAAATGTCTGCTGCCTTGCAGGACACTAATAGCTGACGCATTCCGCTAGTAACAGGAGTACACGCAATGTGAATATTCACTCTCACATATTGCTTATTTAAACTAATTTAATGTGGAGTGGTACCGTCTCGACTCTTTTCATGCCCAGGTGCAAATAAATCCGCACTTGCTGTTCTCGCTATGCCCACCTGAGTGCGTCGAATGCCAAGTCTTTGCCAGAAATGAAGAAGAGAAGAAATCACGTACAGTTCTTTTCGGTGCTAGGGGTAGCTTAATAGCTTGACCAATCGGAGGGAGTTCGTTTGTGTTCCAAGAATGCACCGGCAGTGAGGGATCCAAGAGGAGGGGATGTCTTGAGGGGTTAAAGCCCCTTTATTTTACACTGGATAAAATTAGATTTTTCTTGAAACCTAGTACAGTGCCCCCTTCTTAATTTGTCTCTAGATCCGCTACTGTTCACCGATGAGTTAGTTCTTTTACATTTGTAATAACGGGAAGTTTGATCTTTTTTTTTTTTCAGGTCGAGTTGTGTAAAACAAAGCGCATGGTGTGTAACAGTTCCAGCGAGAACGATGATCACTTCTAACGTGACATGTAACATGTGTTGTGGCGTCTTCTCGCGCGAAGTTACTGTGCGAATATAGTCTTCATTTTGGAACAGATTAACCACTTGATTGTAATTAATTCCGTGTTTATCCACTTTCCTAACTCGCGAACCAGAGTTCCGTTCTGTGTGCGACTGACGCTGACAAATGGAAAATATGGGGAAAGTAATATGAGGTAGTTTCTAAATGCCACATCGCTCCCGTTGTCACTGCCTTAATAAATTATACACGTGACGTGGCACTTAATTTGCCGGTACTTGGTAACGAGCTGTTTCGTGGAAATAATGAAGTATAAGTAATGTACTTGCTGGCATATTTGTAAAACATTCATCATTAAATATTTTGGGTAGCTTGGCGCCGACTGCTGCCCCAGCCATTCTAAAGAAAATAGTTAATTGCTTGCCACAATTTTGTAGGCTACTACAGCTACTGACATGTCGGACAGTTATTGGTTGATTTTGACGTGCCAACATCTTGGATATCACACAGGAGTCTAATACTCTTTATACAATCATCCGCTGTTCTGTTAGAAATGCAGTTATGTATCACGACAGCTATTGTATAGACTGTTCATAGTGAAGTGAGCACTTTTGATACCGTAGTTACTTTCTCCTTTCAGCTATTTCTTATCCTTTAACGACCTTTTTAAAATAAATATGGCCATGCAAGTAATAAACACGATGTGTATGTTCCACCGCACTGGGAAGTTAACGTCTAAGTCTAAAGTAAGAAATATTTATTGACTTTTATTCCGAATGAGGAGGCATTCAAAAGTGCTCACTTTACCGTGACTGGTCTATAACAAGTTCGTTACGAGAGGTTATTTGAGACCTCTTCATGAAGTAGTAGGTAGGCTACTTGTGTGTTGTGAAGTGTTTTCCTACACATGTTTCACAATGAAATATTGCATTATGGCAATGAGACATACTTTTTACAATCTATGAGCTTGAGTGTGTGTGTGTGTGTGTCACTTTCTATTTTTCATAGGTCTCTCAAATAAAATTACTTTAAAGTTATTTAATTATTCATGATATCACACATGATATCGAAAAATAATTGCAGAGTGAAAGGAAAATCGTACACATGTTAGAGGTTACGAAAGTTTATTGCTAAAATACGATTAAAATAAAAACTATCATTCAAACTTGAGCAGACAATTTTTTGTAAAGTAGTAATTTCGGGCAAAGAAGTCGCCTATGAATGCATTGCGACTTATTTTGGTTTCGCTTCGCCGCCGAGGTATCCAAAGCAATCGAAATCATTGACATGGGATTGAGTTAATTAATTGCGGTAAGCGTGATACCATTTCAAATGAAGGTAAAGTGAAATTGGGGCTTTGCATTGTAATCGCAGACAGTGGCTTGGGAACGATACGCCGTAGTTATTCTCATTTCATCACTTTTCTGTGTGGAAATTTTCCTCCCAAGTATGGTTATCATCCGAATAAATATTGTCCTGTAACTGAAATGACAGCCTGTAAGACTGTATATTTTTTCATGCAGTTTTTCATCTATATATTTTTTTTCTGTAGGAAGTAGAACCACTACCATAAAAATTTTTTTTTTTTTTTTCATGAAGTTAGTCCACAACAATTGGAAAGAAAGATCAAAATTAAAGCTTGTGCAACCCAGAAATAAAGTGTTTTGCATTGCCCATTTCCCAGACTATATAGCAAAATTAATAAAAGTTTTAAAACTGGTTAAATCCAAAGTGGTTTAAACGCCTGTTGTCATTCGGATCTCAACAGGTGACGGATTTTCTTAACCCAGTTGCAGTTTTCGTTGATACGAAGCTATAGAATACGATCTGTAGAAGAACTCTCTTACCTGTTGCCGGTGGAAGATATGTTAAAGTTTCTGCAGCAATTGAAGTAGAGCGAACTGGATGGCACTGCGATGCAAATGACAAGTACCCAGTGACCTACTTCCCCCTCCCTCTTTACAGTAGGGCAGCGCAAGGGTACTGTAGCTAATTTATTGAAAATGGTGGCGATGCAGTTGCACTTCCCCCTCCCCCATACCTTTTTGATGCAGTTGTTCCACACAACCCCCCTGGAGGTGTTGTCTGATGAGTTCCCCCTCCCCCGGCAAAGCAGTTGTCCCATCCCAATACCTGGCGGTGTTGTAAGTAGATAAGGTAATTGGGCTTAACGTCTCGTCGACAGCGAGGTCATTAGAGATGGCGCAAGCTGCACAAAGAAAATGAATTGAGGCTGAATTGGGAAGGAATCGGCCATGGCCTTCGTTAGGGTCCCTTCCCATCATTCGCCTTGAGTGATTTCGAAAAACCATGGAAAAACGAAATCTGGATGGCCGGACCAGGAATCGAACCCGTGCCACCCGGAATACGAGTCCAGAGAGTTACCACTGCGGCACCTGCCTCGGTACCTGGAGGTGTTGTCTGACGGGCTATGCCCCCCACTCCAGGTTGCACCTGTAATTGCAGATGCACTTCTTTATCTCCCTCCATCTTCTGTGGGACTGCAGGATATTTCAGGACCTGTTTTGGCGGGCGTCGTGTGATGGATGGCCACCAGGAGGGAACTTGCAGCGACTTGTACTGTGTTCGGGAGGGTACTTCGATTTTATTTGCGCAATTAGCACTTATGTAATGAGAGTAAGTACACATGATCTCCCTTGGACTTCTCGAGACAGACTGACAAGTTTGGGGGGGGGGGGATGCATTTAGGTGTTGTCTCATCGGCAGTGGCATGACAAGTGAGGAGAATGGAAGTGCAGTTGCATAGGGGAGTAGAGTGAATACATGTAATGAATAGTTAGATTAATTAATTCGATTATTTAATCGGGCAGTTACCTCATTTACTTATTATGTGCATTGAGTATTTAATCGTGCACTTGCATTATTACATATTACAATGAACAGCTACATGTACAGAGAAGTCACATATCATAAGTCTAATCACACATCTTCTCCGTAGGATGGCTCACTATCAACTGACCTCCGTTTGCATATATGATCCACTATAACCCCCGCTGTCATGATGGAATGTACTCCTGCACACACACACACACACACACACACACACACACACACACATACACACACACTACTGCGGCTGACTCACTCCTCCCCTGTCTCGTTCCCCATACCACCAGTGCATCACCTGCTAATGTTGTTCTCATTCAAGTATCATACAAACCTGTAAGTACTTAGTTTCTTCCCGCTATGTCAATAAAATTATTCAGTGATGAAAACTTCACCCCAAAGTTTGTAAGTGTGTGACATGCTTATTCGTGTAACCCCCTGGTAATTGTTTATTCATTACACCACTATTAAAAAAAATATTTTTCTTGAGTGTTTACGGAGTAAAAGTGTAAAATACATTAGTGTAACCCCCTGTTAATTTTGGTTTTCCATCACATTTGTTTTATGTTTTCTCCCACATTGTGTAAAGAACAGTCACTCTTTTCTCGAGTGTCTGGAGTATAAGTTACGACTCTTGTATGGTATATTGCTCCATCACATCATATTAATAAAAAAAATGTTATTATTGTACAATAAATATTTTTTAGAATATATTTATCCCTATCATCTTGTGTTACCTTTAGTTAGACTTTTACACGTAACCCCTCTGTTTACAGGAGCACAATTTTTAGTGTCTCTTTTCCTATATGTTATGTGTCACAATCGGGTTATTACTTGTAGGTTATCTTCCTGCCGCACTGGAGGGCCATCTCTCACAACTTGGAACTCTCTGTTGATATGCGAATCACTGACCTCACAGCTGGATAACGATGTGAGTTTTACCCCATTTCTGCAGTAACACCGACCTTGCTGTTGAATGATAAGGCGAATCAGTAACACTGACCTCGCTGTTGAATGACTTTGACATGTAGTTAAAGATGTATCTCGCATTGAGATGGTCTCCACTTCGAAGTGGATGGTCTCACACCTGGGAGACTGTGATGATATTACTTGTAGTTGACAGTTGTTGGTGTGGATATGCCCTCACAGCAGATGTGGTGGTTCACAGATGTTATGTCTGGTAGATGTGGTTACCAGATATTGGCAAGTAGGAAAATTCATCATGGGATCCTATAGTGCTCCCATGGCAAAGCAGATATGTTATCTGGTTCGACATACCGTTTGTCATCTTTACTTGACAAGAGGACTTTTGTTACACATTCGGTGTAGATTTAATGAGCATGTGAACGAAAGTGAAATTGGTTCCCCATAACCCATGAATTTTGCATTAAGCAATCCACATAATCCCTTTAGAGGGGACACTGTAACACATTAGGCTTTACCCCCTTCACATTATGCACAAACTGTTCATTCAAAACCATGTATGAGTAAAGTTTAGAGTATAAGCCTACAAAGTAGGTGATTATGTGACCGGCACATTCATCCTTTATAACTCATGTAACGACTTTAAGTAATGGGAATTTTTGCATATTACCTGGCACATAGTTAGAAGTATCAAATCGTTTAGCCAAATCAGTGGAAATACTCTTGTAGACATCATGACAGTGAATTTCATAAATTAAACTATCTGTATCACAATATAGGATATGCAAGGCCTGCCCAGGATTTTTTTTTCATGTAATTATAATGGAAGTCGTAGAGATACAATTTGGATACATCTAAAATGGCAACACCAGTGCATAAAAGCTTGTTGAATTTAACAGAGACCTTTTCCATTTCGATCAGGACTAGATTCTTATCGAGGATTTCCCTTGTCTTGAAAAAAGGTCGGCCAATCAGTTTTTCCACCCCTTAAATTTTGTCATACCACGATACGACTCTGTCCCTTTCCCGACAGACATTCTACAAAGTCTTTCCATGGACTTAATTATTCATGAATTTAAAAAAGATTCATCGAAAGCATTTACTGTCTGAGCACTTTTCTGAATATTGAATATGTTGTATGTATCCATCCACACCTCCTGCTCAAAGCACAGTATGCGATGAACAGCGCTGAGTTTGACTGCATGCTTAAAGTACTGCTTCAGTGTTTCCCCATAAATAACATAATTCTTCCATGGCACGAGAGTTAACAGCAATTTCTCAGTTTTACCATTCGGAGGTATGCCAGATACTGGAGCAAGAGACAGATCAGCTAGGGCATCGTGGCATTCATTCGGAAGAGACAAATCAACTTCTGCGAAACAAAATATGTGTCGCCATCATTGCCTGTATTGGCGAAATCCCATATGTAAAACAGGCCTGACTCAACCCACTCAAAATTCTCAATAGGCAGCTTGCACTTTGCATGACTGTACTGGCCATTTACATCGAAATAGCAAATGCTTTTGTCTGCTACACTGGGACCATACTTATCTCCCGTGTAAATGTTGTTGCCTTCTATATGCCTTTTTGAAACTTGGATATTACCACCCCTGACCCCATGTTCAATGAAAAGTTACATATCTACATCAGTGATCAGCTCCAGCCGCACATGTTTTAACCAAAATAACCTCCCACGAGAGAGGGAGCTGTCATGTACATTTTGGGGTAACCGTATTGTGCCAAACATATGGTTTGGAAATTCTCAGAAATATCTGCCAACTAACCCATGTTCACATGGAAATATTGGAGGTCATACTCTAGCAAATTTTGACATTTGAATGCATACCACGTGATTGAGCATGAGTGTAATCTGAATCGCAAATGTCCTCGCCTTTCATTATATTATGAACTGCATTTTTGCTCAGGAGTGGGGTACAGTCCAGACTCTCCATTGTCTTCAAAGTCATAAGGAAACGCTGCCATTCTTTGTGCAGAATAAAACTGTGTATTGTCTGGAAACTTGAGTGGGTGATACTCAACTGTGCAGAAGACCAATTTTCTGCCAATGTCTCCAGAGATGTGCTCATGAAATTAAAAGAATCAATGAAGCATAATTGCCAATATTGCAAATCTCTCCCATGGGGAATAGGTTCAGTGATGTGTTTATAGTTCTCCAAGGTCGCCCCAAGAACCTTGATATCACCCCCACTTTCGATTACCATAGTTCTGCCAGGTTGTGTGATATGTCTCGGAGCCAATGGCTTCATAATAAAGTGGACATCAGAATTCAGCAGATTATGGAATACATCTACAAGATGGTTCTTTTCAGTCTGAACAAAAGATTGAATTTATTATGTGCGCAGCCTCTGATTACGCCTGTCAATCGGTCATGGTCAATCACAAAAACTTTGCTGAACTGCTTATTACTGATATGACAACTTATTTGAGCCATAATCCTAGCTCTCTCAGCTAATGTTAATGGCTTCATTGAAACAGTTCTGCTGCATATGTTTGCAACCCACTTTGTCAATTATACTAATTTATCAACCATCCTTTACATACATCCTTCACACACAAACTCGGGGTACTGAGATAAGGAAGAATCATAAGCACACACGAGCAGAATGCTACAAGTATATGGAACATGCTTATTGATGGTTATGTTGCTACTTGTTTCAGTATTTGTTAAGCAAGTGGATATGGGTTTCAGATAAGCTTTAGTATTGCAGTACACAACAAAACCCATTCATTGCTGATTAACAACATTCTTAAATTCAACATACTTTTTTTGTACCCAGTTGGGAAAATACACCTAATAGCATTGTGTTTTTGGCATAAATAGTTTGGTTTGTGAGCTTCTCACTTCTGAAATATTGCAGGCAGCGATCACAAACAAATGTTTTGTTTTGCCTCTTACTCAACTGACTGTGAAGCAGTCGTGACAAACTATTCATCATTGTAAAATGTAAGTGGGTGGTAATGCCACTAGCACGAATGACCAACATATTTACTGGCGATCACATCGCACAGGAAAAATTAAGATGGGTACGACAATCCCGTCCGTAGCATTTTCAAACGTTTTGGTAACAATATTCTTATCTTTGTCTATCACTGAATCGACATTACTAGAAATATTATTGAGCTCCTCGAAGTGTTTGATCTCATTTAACACTATCGGAGTAGACAATCCTTCTGTATTCAGAACCTGGCGAGGTACTGGTTACAAATATAATTTGTTGAGATGGTGGGATGTGGCAGAAAATAAAGATGCTAGAATGGCATACAGGAAGCCCTTGTCTTCTGTTCACTGCACATTCCTATCGGCAATGAACTTAGGTAGTTTGTGTGAGATGCACCTACAGTGAATGACCTGTATTGCAAAATGTGAATATACATCTGCAATATCAGTTTCTTTCCCAATCTGCTACCCCTCACACAAAACTCACTAATATTCGTAGTAAGATGAGGGGCAATGTTTTACTTGTAAATTTTCCCATTATCGGACAAATGGAGGACAGGTGTGGCTGTACTGACAAAGTAAAATCTGTCTGTATTATTTTCCTCAGCTGCAGATGGGGAATTTCAACCCCTCTTATACTTTCTACCTGACTGCAATCACCGAATTTCAGTAGAAGCTTTCAGAAAATATTTACCATTATCTGATTCCGGCGAACGTTGTTCTGCCTCTTTCATATTCTATTTTGCCTTCTCAATGCATCCTCTCTATTACGTCTGGTATGTAGACCTGTGTTTGACCATGGTATCGCTGGAATTTTTCTCGTTTAGCTGATCCTGAAGATTGTTGTTCCGCCTCGTTTATGTTCTGTTTTGCCTTTTCAATGCATAATCTCTCTTACGCCTGGTATGTCTGCCAATATTTGACCATAGTATCACTGGCATTTTTCTCTTTTAGATCAACAAATATTGCCTGCAAGTATCAGCGAAATCGACTCATAAATATAGAAGTTAGACTGTAGCACCACGTATCGGAACCTAACCTACCGAATGCAAAGCACAATAAAACAATTCATTTTAAATCAACAAACATTTCCCTCAAGTATGAACAAAATTGGCCCATAAATACAGACGTTGACTCCATCGCCACCTACAGGAATGAAACATAAATAAAAACCTTACACACCACCTCAATAACATATGGTGTGAATATTGTCTCAATTGGTCCAGTGGTTTGTCAGTGATGATGCAGCTTAGTTATGCACAAAGGATTTTATATATAAAGATTAAACATTAAACCACCCCTCACATGCATACAAAGGAAACAATGGTGCCAAAACTATCAATTGGAGATAGAAATGAAGAGACCATCCATTTGGGGCAGAAAAAATGCAGACACTGTCCATTTGAGTTATAATTGACAGAAATATCCCTTCAGAAGAAAATATGTCAGTCCCATATCACAGTTTTGAATAAGACTGGAGGAATTAATTGTTTGCTTATGAGGGTTCACTGGTTTTAAGTAAGAGTAGAGGATTTCATTGTTTGTGGGTCATAAAAATGTAACAAATGTGTGACTGGATTCATGCTTTTACAAAACTGAATGGACCCTTTGTTCGACACGTCCCGCGAGACTACCTTTGTCCATGCGTGGAGCAGGTCAGAATGTGAAAATAGAATGAGAGGCCGGACAGAAACTAGAGGATTTGTTAAAATTCTTTTCCAAAATATGTTACTGATTTAATGTGAAAATTTTTTGCTATAAATTGCTTGATACCTTCACATACTTTTCATTTAAAAAAGCAATTTTAATATTACTATTTTTAAGTATAGATTATGTGAGTGTGTTACTTTTCAAATATTATGTTCCTAGATTCATGCAAACATGTCACACAAACTGAATATTACTATTTTCAATGTAGATTACATGTTTGTGTTACAATAAAATTTTAATATTAGTATTAACTGCATACTTCCAGGAAATTAAACAACTTGCATATGGAGGGGAGTTGTAAAGACATAATACACAGTACAAATATGTTAATTGTTTTCTATTTGGACAATTTAAATATACAACACATTTACAACCATATTTTAGGGGATATGACATTTACACAGTATAAAGAGATATGTTATTACTGTTGGAAATACGAGTGCTGTTTCCTTGTAGTGATTCTGTATTTCAAAGTTTGGAAATAGCCGAATAAGGCAGAACAATTATAATACTTGTTTAACCAGAACTCAAGATAGGAATTGCGACTCGAATGGACATTTATAATGTAATGTTGGTGCACCTGTGAAAGATTCTGATGCAGCAATAAACAATTTGTAGAAAACCTACACCATTACATTATATGTTTTTAAATTGCAAATGGGTGAAATATGAGAGAAGTTAATAAAGTTAAGTGAAGGGAATGGAAATTTATTATAAGAACACGATGTTAGCTTTGGAAAATATAACAAATATTCTGATTGTGCTGCAAATATTGAAAGTAAAATACATGTTTAGATTATTTTATGAGTGAAGTAAACATAATGCTAAACACTGTAATTAAATCCCATCTTACAGAAATAATGCAAGTGTCAACACACTTTTATAAGTGGTGAAATTAATAATAGATCAATGTCTGTTGTTAGTCACTCAGATACACCGAAGCAAAGTGAGGAATTGAAATCATGAATAAATGTTGTACTTAATGATTTGCGAATGTGAGTTGCTAGTAAATTAAATGTTTTAAGTACATTAGATAAATTGGAAACAGTTCTGGCTAGAAAACCAACTCAATAGATTATAAATACATGATCTATGTTTAGAGAAATAGTATATAATGTCTACCGATAGTTAGAGTTGCATAATGTTATCAGTGCAGTAAAAGAAAAGTATTCACAAGCCAAATGTGCACAAATGGAAAGGGATCTTTTACATGAGGTAGTATTTAGACCTGTTAAGAGTAAAATGGATGCAGCTATACTTACCACTACTGATAAAATCACCTGAAATTAAGGTGGAGCCTCCTTTGAAAAAAAATGCTTTAAATGCCAAACATTATCAATTAACTCATAGATACTTAGCTTTAAAAATGCAATGTATGATTTTGGGCGATATTAAATATGAAGTTCCGTAATATTTCTGATGAATTGCCTGCTCCTGTGAGTATTAAGTTTCCAAGAAGGAAAATTATTACTCTAGGAATGAATTATTTATTCGAGGCTGACCTATATGAAATGAGTTTACTCTCAAATTACAACGGGGGTTATAAATACTTTTTAACTGTAATATATATATATATATATATATATATATATATATATTCAAAATATGATTGGGACATAGCATTAAAAAGTAAATAGGGAAACAAGTTATGAATACACTGTCAACTGTTTTAAAGGAGAGGACACCTCGAAACCTGTGCACAGACAAGGGAAAAGAATTTCTTTAATACTAATTTCAAGAAACTTGTGAAAACCTAATAAACCATAGTGTCTTTAACTCTGAAGTTAAATGTTCTGTAGTTGAGCATTTTAACAATACTTTAAAACAGTTACTTTATAAACATACCACTTTTTGTGGTACTTACAAATGGGTAGCTATTTTAGCTGATATTATGAAGGTTCATATTGCACGATACCACAGAACAATCGAGATGGCATCTATGTATGTGAAAATTGATGATTTATTAAACTGCGTATATACGAATATGAAAGTATATAATAAAAAGAAACCAAAAATTTATATTTGTCAACATGTCCGTGTATCCAAAGTCAAAGGAATCTTAGAAAAATTTCCACTAAATTGTTCATTTCAAATATTTGAAATTATATGTATCAGGGATTCCTTTCCCAGATTTTACTATTTCGAAAGTTATAATGGCGAGCCAATCACAGGAGAGTTCTATGAACATGAATTACAGAGTTGCTTCATCAAATAAGCACTTAATTGATAAAATTAAACAAAGAGAAAAGCATGGGTCTCTAGTCTCAAGCCAGGCTAACAAAGATATTAAAGTAGTGCTGGTGGCACGAATTATATTTTTTTAATGGCTGTTGTGTGGAGAAACACTAGTTACTTTCACTATTGCAAATGAGTCAGCGAATTGTAGATAATGAAAATGTGTTTTATTCAAAAAAAGTCTGTGTGTATGGGCACCATTGTTATTTTGCTCGATAAACAACTCTTGGTGGTCCACCTCCTTACTTAAAGCAAGTTTCTGTGGTTAGCAATATGTAAATAATGTGTGGTTTGGATGACTGACAACTATGTCCTGCCCCACTACTGCAAGCATACTTCGAGTTAGTTAGACATAAGTAATATATCTTGTGGTAATTCGAACACACAAGTTTGGGTGTGAATAGCTCCTCTTTCACTACAAAGACCTATTTCTGTTGTAGTCTGAAAGAATTCTAAAGAAACACTATTATGCGAAGAAACCAGTCTGAGTGGCCTTCTTTTGCTATTACAAGCATATTTCTGCAGGTCAGCAAGGCATAGATAATTGGGAATGGCTCTTATGCGAACAAAAATATATTTTGGGTAGTTCTTTTTCTGTTAAAAGCAAAATTTCTCCTAGTTAGCAAGATGTAAAATATATGTAGTTTGACAGACAACTATACCCCGCCCCTCTGCTAAAAGCAAAATTTCTGCAGGTCAGTGAGGCTGGTCATGTGTACTGTGACTGGCAGGTAACTATGCACCACCCCTGCTAAAAGCACATTTCTGCAGGTCGCCGAATCATAAATAATGTGTGTATTTGGATGAGAAGTAACTAAGATATAATTATGTGGACATCCGTTCCTCTTCACTACAAAATCTTAAATTTATTGCTTGTGTGTATCACCAAACCCTAAAATTGGATACTCTATTGTATGTTAGAAGTACAGGTTCACACACAATTAAATGTTCCACGTAGCTAGCAGGTAAAATGCTTTTGAAACGTTTTTCATATATAAATGGAAGTTATAGACTTCAACTTCTTACTTGATTTTGGTAATTATTTGTGTGTTGTAGTCAGTTGTTTTTGGAGACATCTCAGGACTCTGAAATAGTTCGCAGTGCTACGGGAGCAGAGTTAGTGGACACTGAACAATATTTCAATGGATCATCTACTCAAAACTTTTTAAACGAGGTTATGAAGTGGGAAGAAGATGATGTAATGAGTGAGGTACCATAGCCATGTAATGAAGAGATGCCTTGGACTTGTGTTTGGTTCGGGTAACAGCGGTCAGAAGAAGTGCATGTCCAGGCACCGCTGAATCTTTGTATTCTGTGTTCTGACAACACGAGGATGCAGGTACCAGAGTTGAAGCCTGCCGATCTCTCCCAGTATCTCGAACCACACTATCCAGCTACGAGGGATTTGGAGAACTCTATGGCAACAGAGTGCAGCAGCTTGCATGAGATACCTGGCCCTTCCTCGGGGATGATTTCGTCCTCACCACGGGAGACATCCCTAAGATGGGATAAGCCTCCACAGCCATCGTCTGCTCTGCAGTAGCCCCAGACCAGCTGCCCGTGATGGTTGCAGACACCGTTGTAAACTATTCACCAGTGCGACACGAGCTTCAGGAATTTTTAAATTCCAATGTGATGGATATGTCACTGGGCTGGAGCCCTCCAGAGATTCGGGCTGTCACACCTTCACCTCCTCCCTTGTCCCAATCTTCTGGACAGCTGTTTCTATCTCTGTCACTGAGATGTCGCAAGGAGATTGAATTGTTTTGGGGATATATAGCCAGAATCTGTGGAGAACCAGCAAACAGTTTTTTAAATATTATATTGATAATTTTCTTTAAAACCATTTTAATAATTGTTGATTTTTCCCCCTATTTTTCTTCAAAATTCAATGGAATGTTTATACTGCATGGAAAATCAGTTCTGCAGGCTTTTAGGGTGAAATTCATAATATGAAGTAATTTTTTAAATGTAAAGTGGTGCAATTTTATAAGCGTTTCACATATTGAACAATTCAGTGTAGTTTGAAATAGAATTTTTTTTAATCAGTGCATCGAGAAAAAGACTTGTTTTATAATGAAGAAATACATTCTTACATTTTTAAAGTATATTGAGAAAAATTCACACATTGTGTAATTAGTTTTGTAAACAAATTCGTAGTCTTTCCAAGGTGAGTTTTTTATTTAATAAATCCCCTCTTTATTTGTGCATTTCTTTTATTAAAAATAATTTACCAAGAAGTTTCAAAATGAATATTTTCCAAGAGGCATAGTCTGAATAAAAAAAATACATAAAATGGTTTGCAAATAAGAATAATACTTAGAATATTTTTAAAATATTACACTCAGTTTTATAATATTTTTGCACTAACAATAAATCTAATTGTCTTTTATGCATACATTATAATATTTCAGTTGTTGCTTCAGATGCATTGTGAGCCTTGTTATAACCTGATACAGATAAATTGATGGACACATTATAGTATTGAGTATGCTCTAATATTCGCTGCATTTTATGCAAAATGCAATCACATATTATTTGGGGTGGGTTGAAATCATTCGTTAATGCCCGCATATCAAGGGGAGCAATCATCACTAAGTAAAAAAAAATATGATGTCTCCATCTCCTCTTAAATTTTCAGGCAACAACTGGTACACAAATTTTATTTTGTGTGGGATGTAATATATAATGAAGTCTTTCGGGATATATGCAAGCTCATTCTGAATGTCTGAAGTCAATAAAGACTTTGATCTTGCATAAGCTAAGACAGTGTGGGAACATTAATTGTCGCAATTACATCAAAAAATCCCCATGGAACATGAGTCTTTACTTTGAAATCGAATATCCATTGTCCTGAGTTCTGGGGGATGCTAGACCCAGGATCTGGCACTCAGGGAGGGTTGGCATCCCACTTGTAGTTGAAAGGATTGAAGCAGTCCTTTTGTTCTGCTGACCACTGGTCTCGGATCCCTTGATCTGCTGTCTACTACATTTGCTTCCTTAACTTGTAGCTGCATTCTCCATACAAGCCTGTCTTGTACAAAGCAGAGTCGTCACTCACTTGTGAAAATGATGCACACAGTTCTTGTAGCATGCAGGCTCGTTGTAGACCTGATACGAGGCCATTATATCAACTGATAATACAGTAATAATGCGAAGCAATATATTCAGGATGTGTCACACTGAATACGCCTGTCGTGCACGCGAACCGATGCCGACTACATCCAAACATGAACTGACCGTTTTTAAATAATAATATTAATACGATGTGATGGAACAATATACCAAACAAGAGTCTTAACTTATACTTCAGACACTCGAGAAAAGAATGACTGTCATTTACACAGTGCGGGAGAAAATATTTAAAAAAATATGATGGGAAACAATAATTAACAGGGGGGTTAAACTAATGTATTTTATACTTTTACTCAATAAACACTTATTGAAAAAAATATTCTTTAAATAGTGGTGGAATGAATAAATACTTACCAGGATGTTACACAAATAAGCATGTCAAACACTTACAGACTTTGGGGTGAAGTTTTCATCACTGAATATTTTTATTGACATAGTGAGAAGAAATGTAAGTAATTACATGTTTGTATAATTATTGAATAAGAATATCAGCAGGTTATGTGCTGGCGGTATAGGGAACGAGACAGGCGAATAGTGAGTCTGCCACAGTGGTGTGTGGGTGTGTGCAGTAGCACATTTGACCTATGCTTAGTACATGTAACTGTTCATTGCGATACGTAATAATGCAAAAATGTTATTAATGCGCATAATAAGTAAGCAGTAATTGCACGATAAAATAATCTAATTAAATCGAATGATTCATTACAAGCACTCACTCTACTCCACTATGCAACTGCAGTTCCATCTTCCTCACTTGTCATCCAGCTGCCGACGAGACAACACCTAAATTCACTTCCCCCTCCAACCTTGTCAGTCTGTCTCCAACAGTCCACGAGAGAATGTGTGTACTTACTCTCATTATGTAATGGTTAATTGCACAAATAAAATCGAAGTACCCTCCCTAACACAGTACCGGTAGCTGCAAATCCCCTCCTGGTAGCCATCCACCCAACAGCGTCCACCAAAACAGGTCCTGAAATCTCTGGCAGTCCCACTTGGTGAGGGGGTGGAGAAGTGCATCTGCAATTAAAGGCCCAGGGGAGGGGGCGTAACCTGCCAGACAACACCTTCAGGGTGGTGGGGTGGGACAACTGCATTGCAATGTTCTGGGGGAGGGGGGGAAGTGAACTGCTTCGCCGCTATTTTGAATAAGTTAACTCTAGGACCCATGCGCCGCCTTTACTGTAGGGTAGGGAGGAGGAAGTAGGTCACGGGTTACTTGAGGTCATTTGCGTCGCAGTAGCATCCAGCTCACTCTACTACTACTACTACTACTACTACTAACTGAAGATCTCAAAACAATACAATAATTCTTTGTACAGTATTAAACTTTTTACTATCTGCGAAATATATTCATCCGCAGCAGCGTCTTGCACTGTACTGAAAGGTACATTTGCGACTATTAAATGTACGGTCACATTGTTTTCGTTTACAGGAAGAGTTTCAAGTGTTTAGGATAGAGACGGCCATTTTCTGTGCGCGTAATTGATAATAAATGAGCCTGGCCGCTGTGCTTGGTGTGCACGCCGTTCAAGATTCAAGAAGTACCCGCGAGTGCCGACGTGAGCTGTTGCGCGATGACCCCTGGCAACCGGGCGGGCGGGTGACCCCTCGTCCTCAGAAGTATCGGCGAGGACGACTACGACTATGGTGGTGATGATGACGCCACCACGCCGCCTACCATGTCTGATCTGAGCGCCGACCAGCTACAGCAGCTCTACCTCTGCAGTCTTCTGTTGGGCAGGAAGCGGTAAGGTCGTCTTTGGTGTCGCTGATCTCATAATATTCGTGTGTTTATAATGTACATGTGTGTCCTGACTGATGGAAGGAACACTATCTCCTTTCATAAGTTATTTTTTAAAAAAGGGCCTTGGGGGGGGGGGGGGGGGAGTGTGGGTCGGTCAACTTTCGTGGTGAAGTCGCTAATGCGTTACCTCGGAATCACCAGCGATCGGGTTCGAATCCCGGATAAACCATTGATTGTGACTCATTAGATATTAAGAGTTGAGTCTTACTAGGCCGCCAACAGTGCGCAGAGTTCCTGGGCAAAAATGTTCTTATTCAGAAATTATTACATGCGCGTATGTCAACCCAGGAATAGCACAAAATAATTTTTTTTCTTCAAGTTTTAATTTTGTACATAATTTTCTAGCGTGAATTTTTGAAAGTGAAAATGGCTGAAACAGGTATCTTTGATGATCATTCATAGGTACTAAAACCCTTGTGCCAGATATTTTAAATTGTCCATAAACGTGCTGCACACTTTTCTCTTTACCTATTATTGCGCCATAAAATAACGTCACGTCTTCTCAAGAGGTAATTATGCCGTAAAGACGCACGTCAGTTCAGTGGCTTGCGCATAGAGGCGACGGTGCATCATGTGCTGAGTGTACCTCAGTCGCCCGTAGCCATCCCGTGATTTTAGGCCTCGAGACATTCAAAATACCTCCAGCTAGGCGGAACCCTTAATTTACATGTTAGTCGAGCTGAGATAAGCGTGCTGCCACAGCAGCTGAGAGAAGTTAAATTGGCTCTGTTAAAAAATGTCGAGGGTTAACTTCCCTCCCTATCCCGAAATAAGTATATTTTATTTTAAAATCTTTCGGATGAAAGGATTACCATTTTGTGATAATGGTTTAAAATTGAATAGAATGATTTTGCTGAACCCGAGAATCATGTGTTATGTAGTACCTAAACTCTTCGACCACTCAGTTTTGTGTTATAAACTTTAAAATATTTCTAAATCATCTACGGTTAATGTGTTAGCATACGTGGGGAACAGTAAGGGAAAATGTTCTATCTAATACAGACAACGTCCTAAGACAGCCCCCCCCCCTCCATTTTTCTACGTACCCTTTCCCACACATACGTACATAGTCATTCCGCATCCAAGATGATCAGAAGCCACACACTCTAAAATTTAATCCGTTTTGGAGATTGCCCCAGAATATTGAACTTTATGACTGAAGATCTGTGGAAGTTAATTATTAGATTCAGTGAATGGCTGACGATTACAACAATATTACAATTCACTGAAGTCTGAGCCCTTTTCACTGATTTCGCAACGAGTTTATGTTTCGGCGACATTTTGACCATCACTGTAACTGTCGTCACGTTAAAATTTTCTCGACTTTTAAAGTAGAGCACCAATATTTTCTCGACTTTTAAAGTAGAGCACCAATATTTTCTCGACTTTTAAAGTAGAGCACCAATATTTTCAGTTAGCAAAGTGACGAAAGTGCTTCAAAGATTGATTGGAAGGTTGTAATTAGCTAGGATATGAATAAACTGTACATATGTAAGCCGTGTCTGGGTTTTTAACTAATTAACATACGACGTGTTTCGGCTGTTAGTCTGTCTCAAAAAGTCCGGCTTGGTGAGCTTTGGTTCGATAATCGAACGTATTTAAGTACATGTTCTCTCCCACTTACTCTTTCCTTGAAAACGTTCGTTATTTGCTTCAAGTGCTTTATTCCTATTTTCTTTCTTTCTTTATTACGTTTTCATTATTTCTAGCAAATTCGTTACTTGCAGTTACAGTATTTGTCCAGCCAAGTTGGAGTGTAATCTCTACATTTGCACATTTATACTCTCGAACGATTTGAGCCAATGGAAGTCGAAATGATTCTTATGCTGACTGTAATCTAAATTTAAACTTTGTCGGATCGTACGCTGGTTGGTGCATTTCATGCTCGTTCAAGCTAATGGCGAGCCAATAGCGAGCTCGCAACGAGGCCACCGGCTAATCACATTCTAGGTTCGCGCGAGTGTGGGTGATTTTCATATCCAACCAATCCTGAAATGTGAGCCAGACTCGTACTTTGATGGACTGTTTAATCAGAATTTGTGGAGGAAAATAGCATATGTTAAGTATTTTACTAGTGAGGAGTGGTTCTCTACTCAAAGGAGAAACGCAAATCTTCAGCAAGAGTGCTGAACAACGTTAATTGCATGGGAAAGTGATTTGTGCTATAACTGGTAACACTGCCTTGCCTTAATAAGTGATTTTAAAGTTTGTCTTTTACGTCGGACGGTACACCTCAGTATTGTACACAAACGGAAATTTTTTAGTATGCATTAATTTAGTTGCGTAAAGTTGAAGCCTGAATAAATAAAGTTTCTGGCGTTTGGATCAAACTAACGTGGATATACCTGTGTTAACGAGAGAACTGTCAGTTCTTAACTGTACCAAGAAACGCCTCATTTTCATCGTTTTATTGTTATAATTGCTCTTTGCCGGAATGGCTCATTGGGTGAGAAAGTCTCGATGTCTAATGGAACTACTTGTTATTATCTCTGCCCCCTTCCCCTCCCCAATTACGGTTTCTTCAAGTGGGGCCAGTATGGGCCTTTATGACTGTGACCCACAACTTCAGGAATGATAGTTAAAGCAGGTTTATTGCGAGAAGTAACGTGTTCGGTGACTGGTTGCTAAATGCAGCACTTTTTTTTAATGTCTACAGAAGAAGAGGATGTTGATGGAGGGGGGGGGGGGGAGGTGAAAACATCTGGCCACGCTTTATGAATAAGAACTGGTAACCTCACTTTGTAGATACAGTACTCGTACTGATACTAGCTTCGTTTAGTACGTTCGCTCAAAATTATTCCTGAATCTGATAAATACCCTCTCAACTAGTGTTCATTTTTAGGGAAGGTATGACGTAACATGATAAGGTAAATATTAACTACCCACTTTATTAGTCTTTGGCGTGTGTTGACGTAAAGTAGCAATTTTTATTCGATATAGAATGCTAGTATTTTCCATTGTATGCATTTTGCGTACCAACATAGTTGTAAAGTTGTTTTTGACGTAAATTTGTTCAGTGTCCGTAATGTTTTGTTTAATTTATGAGCAACTTATATTAGTGTATGTGTATGTCCTGTTGTATTTGCCGCTGTTTAATGTGCATGGGTGATTATTTTGTGTGGTCAATGCAATCGAAATCTCGATCAGCTAGTTCAAATAATGCTTAATTTGTAATCAGCATTTGATAAGTCGCACTCTCTTTAATAACAGGCGAACTATAGAGCATACTGGTTTAAACAATCGTATACTCTACGTCGAAGTGAGTGAGCAATAATAAACAATTTCACCACGAGATTAACGTGGCACGATTACAACTAATCTGCGCTTTGTGGAATTTAGAAAATAAGGTGTAATTTTGTCAGTTTCGGACGATGGCTCGTCTGTTAGAGGGTTGTATGGAGATGGGCATTGCGCAATCTCTCCCCCTTCGTGGTCCATGACAGGGAGTGACGGGGATATGCGAGGGTTGATTGGTTGGCGCAAGGACTGGATGGGCGCTCGACATGCAAATCCCATACGTAATTGGATCGCTGGTCGGCTGCGAAGGGAACGTTTTAGCGCGCCCGGCGATGGCCACTTAGCAGCACCACTTTACCAACCACTTCTTCCAGGTTATTAGGATGAATATGCGTTCCCGCATCTCGTCGCTTTCCGCCCCTTACCACGCTACCTTTTATACAGTTCTTTAAAGGAAACTAGTGCGTTAACATAGTTAGGTTATATTTTTGTGTTGTGGCATGAAGTGTGAAACGTTTAAAGGAAATATTTTACTACACACAGTTTTTTATTTTTTTTATTTTTTTTATTATTTTTTTATTTTTTTATTTTTTTTTATATTAGCACGCTTTTAATTTTGGTATTGTCAACTCCTGTCACTACAATTTTTCTTGTCAATTTTGATTCAAAATACATTTGCTGAATTTTTGCCAGTAACGTTTTCCGCAAAGTTAACTGAATTTTTGTTGTAATTCTGTTAAAAGTGCATTACTTTATTATTTTTAAGACAAACCCTTATAGTTGCCCAGATAATTGGCAGTGCAAAATCGACTCTGGAGAACACCAATAAACAACAATATATGGGTTTACTATTTTTAAACGCAGGCATGACGTTTAAAAGCAGGCGCTTGCCTTGTCGCTGCTCTATCTTTCTGCAACCCCCAGGCAGGAATATCTCCGAGCACCCTAAATCCTCCCGGACCCTCTTCGTGTTCGCTGTCTTCCCCATTGATATTCTCTTGTTTGCGAGGCTTTTGGGTTCGCGCGGTGGAGTGTGGACTGCGATACGAAAACGATTACCTTGTTTGCGGACGACAATGTGTGTACCGAACCCGATTAGGCCTATACGTTGAACTGTTCGACATCTTGTGTGTTCTCGCCTGTTGTGAAGTCTACATCGTGTATAGGAAACATGCGTACAAACTCGGGCACATGATTCGTGACCCGAAAAAAAAGTAATATTTATATAGGACACCCATGGTCCATCTCAAATAATAAGGGATGTAGCAGCCCCTAAAGGCGGTTAGCGACAAGGACATTACGTGGGATACTAGGAAAGTGCTTGCGTTAGAAGAACACTTATTGGAATACGGAGCAAATAAACCAAGATCTTGTATACATGGTAGGTGTGGTCCGGCGCACACACCCCCATCATGTAAATAATATGGGTTGGCTCCGTTTGATTGTATGCAACACGTACACAGTGAGGTTAAATTGATTATGGATACCATGGAATGAAGCAGGACGATCTAAGTAGCAAATAAGCCCCTTTTATTGCAACACTCTTAAGACCCATCGTTTCCGGTTAAATCGCAAATGAAAGGTACAGTGGTAGCAATATCATGGCCTAGTGAGTAGGCAACCTTTGCGCATCCGGAGAAATCTAGGGTGGAATCCCCGCCGAGTGCGCGAAAAGAGTGTGGCAGTACGTAACAACTAGGTTGTTACGGAATTGAACCGGGTTCAATTCCCGGCCGGGTCGCCCTTGTGCATCGTGCCGAACGATGGCGGTGGTCGACGGATTTTCTCGGGGTTCTCCCGTTTGCCCCGCCCTTTCATTCCGACGCAGCTTCATACTCACCTCAATCACCCTTATCGGCTCTCAAAACCTCGCTCTTACGTGCCGCCACACACTCTTCACGCATTCGGCGAGGAATCCCCGCCGAATTCCTCCGGGGGTGAGAAGGGTTGCATAGTCACTAGGCCATGCTATTGCTACCACTGTACCCATCGTTTGCGATCTAACCGGAAACGGTGGGTCCTAGAGAGTTGCATCAAGAGGGATTATTTGCTACTTACGTCGTCCTGCTTCATCCCATGGCATCCACAACCAATTTAATCTCACGGTGTACCTGTTGCATGAAATCAAATCGTGCCAACCCCTATTATTTACATAATGGGGTGGTTCACGACGGACCATACCTACTGTGTATCCAAGATCTTGGTTTACTTGCTCCGTATACCAATTTGTGTTCTTCTAACGCAAGTAATGTACTTGTCACCCATCGCCTATAGGGGCTGCTACAGCCCTTATTATTTGAGATGGACCGTGGGTGTCCTATATAAATCTTCCTCTTTTCCGGTCACCAATCACGTGCCCGAGTTTGTACGCGTATTTCCTATACGCGCTGTATAGGATTTATACGTGCCCTGGAATGTAGTGGTTAGACTACTCGCCTCCCAGTTAGGCGAACCGGGTTCGTTTCCCGGCGGGGTCGCTCCCAGATTTTCGCATGTGGGAATCGTGCCGGGCGATGCAGCTGGTCGGCGGGTTTTCTCGGGATTCTTTCATTTCCCCCCGCCCTTGCATTCCGACGCTGCTCCATACTCACCACGTTTTGACCTCATCAGCTCTGAAGACCTCGGTTAATATCCGCCCAAATATTTTCACCCACCCACTTTGTGTTCTCCATTAAGATAGTACAATGGCACAATATTCAATGCACTGCTTTTTATGTAATGATGTAATAATGGAATTTTCAGATCCCCCCCTCCTCCAAATAGCACTTTGTAGTCACCATTGCAATTATACGGTACCTAAGACTGTGCCCATTTTATTTTAAAAAATTATAAATAAATAGTAATGATGCTCGAAGTGTCAAATCGAAATATGGTCAGTCGTATTGTACGCCTTTATAAGTTAAATATTTTGAGACGATTTTTGAAGTAATGATCATATCGTTAAATAGATGGATCTCAGATGGCGTCAGATGTGCCGTAGAAACTAAAGTAACATCGGCTGCAAGTAGTAGGGTTATGTTCCTTCTTGGATAAGGAATTGGGGTTTCGGAGCTTAGTAGTTGGTCGCCGCCATGTAGGAATTTCGTTTGTTCCCTTTTTTTCCTTGAAAATGCCTCTTTTGCCCCTCAAAATTGACTATATTTATTTAAAAAAATTCCCGTCTTTCCCAAAAAATGTTCTCTTTTTCCCTAAAAATGCCCCTCTTTCCCTTAAAATTCCCTTTTTCCCAGCTGTAAAAATGAAGCCTCTCGAAAGGCAAGTTTCAGTCCAGAGCAGGAGAGGAATCGTGACTTCGAGCCAGTTCAAGCAGCCCGTTGAGGACCAGTGGACATTGCATATCTTGGTTTTATAGACATAGGGTATGTCAGATCGATACATAGTATCTAGGATCAGCATCAGACATAGCAATCAGCCATCATGAATCCATGTGACCTGGACATTGATCTTGATCCTGGTGACCTTAAACCTTGATATAATAAATCCAGAAAAACAAAAATCCAAAGATAAATAGAAAATATTTTGAAAATTGTTACACAATTATTTACAAATTCCTGTCCCCCGGTGGCTATTTTTCCGTGAAATTTCCCTTTTCCCTCTTAAAATTGTATTTTTTCCCCTAAGAAAATTGTAAAACATTCCAAAAAATTTATTAAAAGAATTACCCCTCACTCATACTCATTCCACCTTCTTGGTAGGTGCGACCGTCGCCATTTTGGTAGGTGCAGCCATCTGCCATCTTTGTAGTTGCGATCGGCAGTCCGCCATCTTAGTAGGCATAACAGCAAACGTCCACCATCTTGTTTTATTTTTCGTTTGTCATTTGTTTATACATTACTGGAGTTTGTCTCATGTTTGTTCGACTGCCATGTTGGATTTCATATGTTTTCATTACCTAGGTGGCGGTAGTGTATTAATGATTGATATCGCCACCAGGTGGCAGCCATATTTGTTTATGTTTTTTAAGCATGGGTTGTACTGTCGATGCTCTTCATGTCTGATTCTTTTTTCAACATATAGGTAACGTTAATTAAAAAAGAATATTTTTCCAATCAACAGTATACCTACATGCATAATTTATTAATATACATTTTTTAAAATTTAAAACGTCAAGGCCGTTAAAAGGATACGGCACAAAAAGTTAAGAAAAAATTATTATTTTATAATAATTTATTATTTTCTAATTACAATTTCAGAAGAAAGCAGTTCATTACATCATTCGATGTAGCCTCCTTCCTTCAGAGTACTAATTATTAAAGATATCTCAACAATGCGCATGTCATACCCACTTTTATGAAGGTTACTCAAATATGCGAGTCTATCAACAAGTTCATTCGGGTCTTCGGTAAGCGTGTAGCCAGTATTCTCTGTGTCTTCTGCCTTCTTCGCATCACTTGTCGAAGGAAACTCGTTGGGGAAATGTGTGGGGAAGTCGAAGGAATCGCCATCATCGTCTTCAACATTATCATTGTCTTTATGTTCATTATCACCAATGCTGTTTTCATGATCGTCTTCACTTCCTGTTTCATCCTTTATGTTAAATTTCCTTCTCTTTGTTGGTAGTCACATGATCATCAGTATTTAGAGCCGACGACCATTTATTTTGAAGTTCGTCGACTTCACGCGAACATCTTGCAAGTCTGCACAATCGTCTGATGATGTTCATTAGTACAGACAGATGTAGCAATGCACATTAACAGCCGTAAAGCTTGTCGCGAGATGTGCATTACTACATAATATAATAAAAAAATTGGTGAAACTAAAAAGTAAAAAATAAAATAACTGTAAAACCTTTTTAAATCTAAGCTTTCTTTATAAATTCACTAAAAAGAGAAACATAATTATAGTAGTTACACAATTTGTAGAACTTGTAAGATATGATCGAACAGCCGTAATAGTCTTTACTGCAAATTAATATATTTGTATCAATTTATATCCTACTAGATAAGGAGACGGTCTGTGTCCGTCTTTAATACTTCTGAGTCCTTCGAAACTCAACAGAAGTTCTTCAAATTTTCCAGAGCAAATCCTCAGGGTCAAATACAGGTCAAGTTCGAATTTCAGCACGATCAGATTACACAATCATGACTTTTGAACCTAAAAACTAATTTAATTCCTTTTTCGTACAAAAGTTTTGTTTTAATGCATAGGGATTTTTGCATAGAGATATGAAGGTAATTGAATATCTCGCTTCAATGTAGAGTTAATTAAGTAGGGCCTTAGTGGTCCAGTGAATAGAGCGATCCCAAGTGGGGCCGCAGTGGTCCAGTGGATAGGTATATGTAAAATGAGGTCGCAGTGGCCAAGTGGTTAGAACGATTCCAAGTGGGGCCTTAGTGGCTCAGTGGATAGAGCGATTCCAAGTGGAGCCGCAGTGGCTTAGTGGATAGAACTATATCAAGTGCGGTCGCAGTAGCGCAGTGGATAGATAATATTTGAATGGGGCTGCAGTGGACAAGCGGTTATAGCTATTCCAAGTGGGGCCTTAGTGGCTCAGTGGATAGAGTGATTCCAAGTGGTGCCGCAGTGGCTTAGTGGATAGAACTATATTAAGTGCGACGTTAGTGGCTTAGTGGATAGAGTGATTTCAAGTGAGGCCACAGTGAATTAGTGGGTAGAACTATCAAATGGGGCCGTAGTGGCTTAGTAGATAGAAATATACCCAATGTTAAGTTAAATTCACTTCTTTTTTTTTCCAGTCTTTGTATGATAAAAATTTGTAACATCGAACTTCTAGGCACGGGACCATTTAGAAAACACTGTCATGGGCTAACCCCTAGTTTAGTATATAAAAGTTTGGCGCAATATAGAACGTATACCTCATTTGCGCAAGCGTAGTAACCACATATCATGTGTAAGGCTCTTGACTCTTCGCGCCAAGCTTCTATATACTATATAATATATATATATATAAATTGATACAAATATATTAATTTGTAGTACAGTTTATTACAGCTGTTCGGCCACATCTATAAGTTCTACAAAAAGTATTACTACTATAATTATTTTTCTCTTTTTAATGCATTTATAAATGAATGCTTGGTTTTAAAAGTTTTTTGCAGTAATTTTTGAAGCCACAAAAGCGTGTGAAGAGTTTCTAAAAGAATTATAACGGACCTTCGAAACGTAAGGTTAAGCGGTATTATGAAATTCCCCTCTCTCCTCTTCTGGGCCAGTTCTTTGTAAGTTCAACAGGCTTCCCTGTTCTCTTCAGTTCTTTATGACCGTATCGATTTCTTTGCTGGTGTTTTCGTAATTCATTTCATGTACGAGTCCTGCATAAATATTGCGCGCGCGCGCGGTGTGTGTGTGTGTGTGTGTGTGTGTATATATATATATATATATATATATATATATTCATTTACGTCTAGAAGCTCCGGTGGCTGTAATCAGCATGATTAGATTGAAAAGACGCTCCACGAAATGACATTAAACGTTGTTAGTTGCGGCAAGTTTCTAGAATGGGCCGCACGCTTTTTGCTGGAAGGTACTCTGCACGGACAAAAAAAGTTTGTGGCTCTCGATTCCGCTCACAGCAAGAGAATACGATGTTACCCTCTATAGAGTTAGACGAGAACTTTTGTACTTTTGGGATCGATTGAGACCTGCGGTGTTATCTCATCCGAACATAAGTTTCTGTTCTACCTCCGTTTAGAATACTCCTTTAAAAATAGTGCTTTTAAACAGTGCTCCGGAACTACCCTTAAGATTACGGACATTTTGCTGTTTTCAATAACAGTCTCTGCAAATTTCACAGAACTTCCCACTATTTCGCGGAATCTCTCCTTAAATTTGCTAATCAATGTTTCCAAATTTTTGGCTCTTTAAAAAATAGATTACGCAAGTTTTTTTTAAGTTTTCTTATGTGGGAGTTTAACGTGTATATAAAAGAGTAGTATAGCAAAGTGGGTTTTGGCACAGGATTCTGGAAATGGCTCGGTGGCTCTGGCCGCCATATTAGAATTTTTTCTCATAATCGCAAAATCTAAAAAATCGGTCTTTTTCACTCAAAATTTTCTTTTTTTCCCCAGAAAATTTCCCATTTTTCCTTAACAACGGTAGAGGCCTCTTCATGTGAAAAACGAAGTCCCGAAATCCAATTCCAGCCAATTTGTGGGGCTTCCTTTTTACCCTCAAAAAGCACCATTTTCCCTCGAAATCACCTCCTTTTTACAGGGACAGGGTCCATGATAGGGAGCTGGGAGCCGATAGAAATAAAATAAAAACTTTTTTTTATTAAACATTTTTTTAAAATTTAAATTATTATTTTTTTAGAATTACAAAATTTAAAGGTGTAAGTATTGAGGGTTATATACTACCGGACTCGTCTTTTCGAGGCACATACGATTGTGATGGCATATCGATTATGTAACCCAGTATGAGGACCACCATACTTCATTTAAGAGGCTGCCGGGCACCTCTTCCCACACTGCTCACAAGTCCTTGCCCATGATCGCATGTCAGGTGCTGTACAGCCTTGTCAAATCAATCACAAATCTAGGAATCGACGTATTTATTAATAACTAGAATTATTGTATTTAAATTTATTTGATTTATTATTTGAAAAATCCAGAAATCTTTAAAAATAATGACAGGTAAACGTATCGAAAATGTATTCTTAATACAAAATCTGTTTACAAAATTTAAATTATGTAAATTTCACACTTTCACATGACAGCTGGCAACATAAAAAAAAAAGATGAAATATTCTCATTTTGTGACAGTATTCGATCACACGACCCCTCGGATAGGATTCCAGTCTGCTAACCATTGACCTACAGAGTCACTACGGACAACGATGCTTAAATGTTGTTTTAAATAACCTTTCGTTACTTTTCTGAATCTCGTGTACGTAAGCCCACATAAATATTTTTTTATATTAATTTCTAAATAATTATGTAGCGGACTACATTTTTTCTCAAGTCGGCTGTAAGCATATTTATAAAACCAGGCGAATATAATTTGTGAACTATTAAGACCAGGCTCGTGAAATTCAGTTAGCAAGAATCATTTCTAGCTCCAGGTGTGTGTGTCTATATATACTTTTTTTTTTTTTTTTTTTTTTAAAGGAAAACGGGAAATTTTTAGCGAAAAAAATAAGCTTTTAAGGTAAAAAAAAAAAAGAAATATTTTTGGGAAAAAAGGCAAATTTATGTTGAAAAAGGGAACTTGTGAGTGAAAAAACATTGGGGTAAAACATGCGATTTTGAGAGAAAATTTTCAAGATGACGGTGAGTGTCACCGAGCTACTTCCTGAATCCTGTGCCAGAACCTACTTTGCGATAATATTTAAAATAAATTTATAAAAAGTCGAAACTATTTTATTCTAAAACGAGATTTGAACACAAATAAAAATGCTTGACTCTTCACTCTAACCATCCACCCACATCTTATCGTGGCAATGTAAGGTATAAATAACGTATTTCCATAAATACTTTTTCGGTTTCTAGTAATGTTTGAAGGAAGTGGCGTGGCTATTCCAACTGCCGCAAAAATATTTTTTTTCTGGTTATATTGGCGAAGAAACCTTGTAGACTCGGCGTTCTTAGTTCCCGAAATCAGAATCTATAGAAAATATGGAGGCTTCCGTATTCTGTATTTACGGAACTCAGTTCCGTTTTTCATTACGGATAGCTTTTCTATTATATTAATTGTACATTACGTATAAATTTACGTGAATATAATACAGCATTATATGCCTAATTCTCACCGTGTGCCACTTTCCCTGGGTGATCGAGCGTGTGGTAATGTCTGCTTCGCAATGAGGTTATTTTTCGTTCCCAACCGGGTCCATTAGAGTGTCTGTTCACATGTTTTCTCGTTTTCATCCTGATTATTAACGAATGCCGGTGATTTTTGTACTTGTTAGCCGTCGCCGGTTATATTGTCTTCATTGTACAATAGTAAATTATTGTAATAGTTTTCCTGAGTGAGCTGTGATCTATATCAAGGTACTCGGCCAAATATTCCAATCTCCCTACTGGAGCTACTAATTTCCTTTACCGGACGACTTGTTTGAACATCACGTTAGTGGTTCTTCCCTCATGTGCTATTATCACCAGTTTCTAGGTGATGTTACTCTGGAGTAAGCCATGCAGAGAAGCTGACCCCCCCTCTGATCTCACCCTGCCACCTTTAGCCCTGTCCCTGGGCCTCATTAAGGCCGGGAACACACAGCAAGCTCCACGGGCCGGGTCCAGCCCGTCCACTTTTGATGATACATGGAAAGGCATGGGTAGCACACACGCACAAGGGCCGGACCCGGCACGGCGTCCGTGGACATGCGCCGGGCGTTTTCCGGTGCCGTGTGTTCCCGACCTTACAGTCATAGCGAAACAGGCCTAGAGAGAGAGAGTTGCAGTATCATAAGTTCGAAAGTGTACTCGGATGGATTGAGGATTATGCGCGTTATTAAACCGTGTTCCCCCATCCACATAATTTTGCCAACCGCTCACTGGGAGAGTTCTATTGCAGCGTTTTGGCGGTAACGTTAATGGAGCTCCAAACTTGAGAAACTTGTGTGATAGGCCAGGAGGGTAGACGGTGTTTACGAACTCCTTAGTGTAATGGAACTGCATCATCCATTTTTACAACTCTGTCCTGTACTCCATTTGTACCCCTTCGAACAACTTAAGCATACTATGCAAATGCTTTGCTTTTTGTTTCCAAACTACACAATAAAGTTGTAACGCTACTGGAATATATTCATGCTACGTCAAATGTATGTAGTAAATAAAAGCTCAGGTTTTTTTGAAAACAAAATATTTAAGTAAGGCCTCACCATTGTTATAACATATGGCTTTGGCAATTCTTTATGTGATTCGCAAGTTTATAATTGCGGCAGTTCTCTTCTCAAAAAATCAATTATTAAATGATGCAACACAAAGATGGTTGCTGTGAAACTGGAATGGACGCTTGATCCCGATTTACTCTTAATTGAAAATGACATGATATAATTGACTGTGGGCCGACCTCCCGTGGCGCAGTCGGTTAGCGCGCCACTGAGCTGGAGTGCGGGAGGCTCTCGGTTCGAATCCCGGGCAAGACATGAGTGTTAATGTAAATTAGGTTATAAGTTAGTCTGTAAGCCGTCATCGATTAGCTTTCAAGCATGAAACGGGGGGGACGTTAAAATGTCCTTTAAATACAAAATTGACTGCCGTATAAATTGTGATCTAAACACTTATAGAGAGCCTCATAAGGAAAATAACATAGCGCGATGACTTTCATTATTTAATTATTGATTCTACGCAGTGCTGACAACCTTTTTCTGCGACTGTAGGAAAATTAAACTTTTTTTTTACGTTCGATAAGTTTTTACAAAATATGTTGGTTTGAGTGTTGCAGATGTGGAAACTATGTAGTTAACATGTCATCGAAAACACATTCGAACATTTAGAATTTTCTTAGGGATTTGAGTTCGGAAGAATCCTGAAATAATTTTTTAGGTATTTATACACCCAACAATTTAAAGCCAAGGACATAGTAAACGTTTTCGGTCTTCTGAGCAACTGAGGGGTTTTCGAAAACACATTTTACTCCTTTTACCCATCTAAGAGGTTGAATTTAAAAATGTGCTAAAATTAATTTTTAGGTGTCTATATAGGCAACCTTCTTAAGAGAAGCGAATAACTATATCTTATCAGTGTAATGCGCTATTAAGGAGTATTCGAAAACATATTTTACAAATATTCACCCTCTTTAACAGTCGAATTTCAAGAAATCATAAAATTTGTATTTAGGTATTTGTATAGACTACCTTTTGGAGCGAACAGCGATCGGGTTATTGAGTAGTCCTAAAATAATATTTTACCCTTTTAGGAGTTGAGTGGTAATGAATTCTGAAATTGGTATTTCAGTTATTTTTATTGGGTTACATTTTGAAGCTAAGAGCACAACAATATCTCATAGAATTAATGAGCTATTGATGAGTTCTTGAAAACACATTTTACTCCTTTTCGCCTGTTTAGGGTATGAATTTTGAAAAATCCTTTCTTAGTAGCTGTCTGCACCCAAACGAGAAGCAACCCCTAAATTGCCATGATTTTGGATCCAGCGGTTTGGGCTTTGTGTTGAGTGGGTGAGTCAGTCAGAAAGTCCGAAACTTAATTTTATTCATAGATCAGCAGTTCCCTCGCCCATTACGCTGGGCATTTATTTATTATTCTATATAATTAATTATAGCATTAATAGGTATTATTATTATTATATTTTTATTACAAATTTTAAATTTACATTTTAAAAGTAATAAAAAAATTTTCTCCGTAGTTACAACTTAAGAAAATTAATTTTTATCATATTATTTTTAATGGCAACCGCCAGCTATTTAATTCGTTATTTTTTTTCGTAGCTTTTATTAAATTTACATTAATGGTAAAGATGAGTATAATCTCCAAATTAACTTCTTTTTTTTCCCGTATATTGGAAGTAAGTCGTAGAGGCGGGCCGGTTTCACTTCACTTTTGATAAATTAAGCGTACAATTGATATCAAAGGGTTAATTAAATCGATCGAAAGGGCTGATCAAAAAGGGTTAATCAAATGGAAAGGGTTGAATTTAATTGAGATGGTTAAATTTAATTGAAAGGGTTATTCAAAAGAGTTATTTAAATGGGGTTAATTTTTAATCAGATAAATTTAAAAGAATATATTTTGCTTGGTTTTCTTGTTTCTTTCTTTTTGGGTGGGGTTAGCAGGAGCTCTGTACGATACTGATGCTGTGGTGTTCTGGAGGCGACGACCAGAGTCGCCGCTACCGATGATTTATCATCACTGAGGCTAAGCCTCTCAGCGCGGGGGAAGTACAGGGTTATGGGTAGCTAACCCACCCTACGCTGGTCCTCTATAATATAGGCACTTTAACCTGGCATGCGTGGTGCTCACATGTCAGGAGTGTGGTTTTCGTGACCCAGTATAGTCCCTAGGCCACGGTTGTTCCAATCTTTATTCCCCTTACTTTTGCCTACAAAAGTAAAGGGAAAGGCGGTGGAGTTCCGTTCTCTACTGGCACGGAATTTGGAAAATGAAAAATGTTAACTACGCGAATAATAAGTGCAAATTCTTGAGTCTTGAGCTTAGAAATATAATTTACATGAGAGAGAATTTTAACTACATGAATAACATTTGATGTCGACAAGTGCAAACTCACTAAACGAAATCCAGCTAGCCAGTATGAAACTACACAGAGTCTTTAAACGAAATAAGTAACGAGTTCTATGTATAAATGAACAACACGAGAGACAAGTATAATGGACAACTACGTTTTACTGTCTTTAAACTAAATCCAGCTAGTCAGTATGAATAAATAACACATAAACATGTACAAATTACACTATTCATCCTGGTGAATGATAGCTTACGACAAAAAAACTCAGAATACTATTTAAACCAGACACAATCATGTACCTGAAGTTATATGAAAATAAGTTTGTTCAATGTATGAATGAGTAGCATTTACGTCGAGCTGTGAGTAGATATGTGTAGCACGTCCGATAGGCAACTGTGTTTAAATTATGGTAAAAACTCGTAAATGAAGGGAAAATATTTTTAATGTCTAGGAAATTCACTTTACTTGTTAACACAAACTGTATTTTTAAACTGCTAGGAATTTTTTACACCGAGCTCAGAAAAACACGTAATGAAATGGCTACCCGATCTCGCACCTCTGTCCACCCTGGAGCTCACTTGATGAATGAGTGGGTGCTATGGCATACACCTGCTTATATACGTGGAGCTTGAGGGCGAGTAGAAATTTATGACTGACAAAATCTACCAAGCTACTATTAATAATTTGATTTGTCCTACAAGTATGTGAGTGTATAAAAGTTAATTATGTTAAAAAAAATGGACATACTACAAATGTTTTCAGTCAAGTCTGGTAAATAGAGCGCACTTGTTAACACAAATGCTATTTTTAAACTGCTTGGAATTTTCGTAGTCCGAGCTCAGAAATTGAAAATCTTATCGCAATATAGACTTAAAACACAAAAATTTATATTTTCCCAATAAAATACTTTTATATTAAAACATAAATTGTGGCTATTAATAGAGATGAAGGTAGGTCAGGCAAATTTAAAGTAAATATACGATTATTTTTACATAACTTGACTTGAGTTTTTTTTAGTTGTTAAAATACTAGTTTGGATATCTGATATTGGTCCTGTTCTTCTCCAGACATCATCGTGCTGTCTCTTGAAAAGGTGTAATTTGTGTGCATGTGTGTAAAATGAAATATTTAAACTGTTTGCTAGATTGTGTTCGGTGCAGATGTAAAAGTTTTAGCTGGAGAAACTTTCTTGTAGGCAAGGAGGGACAGAGGTCTTTGCTACCTGCCTCTGTAAAGGTATTTGGGACTCGCTTTTAATATGTTCCCCTGGGATGTCACAAAAAATGGCCAGAAGGATGTCATGTCTCCTATGCCAACCTTCAACTTGAATAGCCAGAGTGGACAAAGACTTTTAACCTGCTGCCTCATTCCTTTGCAAAACTTCATTCCCCTATGTTTGATTTTCTCCATTTTTTTTTTTGTAATTTCCTCTTAGACCTTCAAAGTTAGTTTTTAATCTAATTTTAATTAAAATGATTGTAGGTTTTTTAAGACAAGAAAATTACATCTTCTTCATGAAAGCAAGCAAGAAGTTAATAAATTTGAATTCCAATACAAGTAATCAGCTAACAAATACTGATAGACACTCAATCATAACATTGCTACAAAAGATTGTTTTCTCATTACTCATTATACATAAGATATTATTGAAAAAAAGTTAATGACATGAGTTATTTAAAAAAAATAAAAAGATTCACATTATTCCTTTGTAACATTTTATTATAAATTTTTTTTTTTGAAAATGATCCTTAAACCTAAGTATTTACAATATCTCACATAATTATTCACTTTACAACAAACATCTACATACACAGTGAAAGTTATCATTCAATCACAATTTTTATACAAATATATACAAAACAATTTTGCACATACTTTAAAACAATCATCTTACAACAAAATTACCAAAAAATGATTTTACAAAAACAAATTATAAAAAACAAATTATATATTTCGTCAATAACATTTTTAACAATCAACTTACAAACTGAAAGACAGTTCATAATTAACATTTTATCAACTACATTTTACAATTTAAACTTACAAACATTTCATCATCCTTTTTTACATCTGGAACCTAGCACTACAACTGATGTTACTAAAATTGCTATTACTGTTGCTACACTACTGTTACTACTGCTGTTACAAAAGTGTCTGACATATATCACAACATAAGAAAATATTTCAAAAAAATTATTAACAACATATTTACAAATATAATACATTGTTGTGTTGTTTTCCTATCTATTTACAGTAACGACTCATTCGGGAGGTGTGTTCGTAGACACTTACTGTGGAGCGTTCTTTTAAGATTTCACATCTGGTATTTTATCAGACACATGCCAAATGACTGGGACAAAACACTCACATGCACACAGTTTTCACTGATAATTTCATGTTCTTCTTTGACAAGGGATAAAGATAGTAGTAATCATGTTAGGCAAACAGGGAGCAGCAGCATTGGATTTTAATACAACAGATGTGACGCAATTTGTAGTTGGTGAGGTCAGCTGAGATGATGTTTGCAGACAGTTGCGATGAGTGTAGAACAAGATGTGCGTGTGGTGTCGGCAGAAGGATATCCTTGGTGGTGTGTGGTGCTGGGAGGTCTGTAAATGTATTGTGGTGCTGAAATTAATATATGGAGGAAAATAAAAATATATATAATTAAAAATATTTTACTCAGGTATTTGATAGCGCCCCCAAAGTAAGGTTGATCTTCCATCTGCCTCAATGTACCGCTTACCATCCATACCTGACAATACTACTTTGTTATGCGTTCGGTTTAGACTTTATGAGCACGTGAATGGAACTGATATTGTGTCTCAATTATCCTTGTGCAATTTTCGAGGCAATCTCGATAATCCTCATGCCTGAGTGATTACAACACAGGTGCAGGTTATCGAGTGCATAGTTGGATATATCAAACTGCACCTTTACATATGGGGTAATTACTTTATATATGTCATCACAAGCAACAGAATAGATTAGGCCAATAAAATGCTACAATCATATGGAACATGTTGGTTGATGGTAGTTGTATTACTCATTTCATAATTAGGCAAGCAAGTCGATATGGGTTTCAGGCAACTTTCTACATCACAATAGGCAATGAAACCCAATCTCTACTGTTTGCTGTAATCTTTAAATTCCAAGTACTTGTCGTTCCCAGTAGGGAAAGTACTGTGAACAGCCTTTTGTTGCTGGCAAATAATACTGTTACTTGCGAGTTTCTCCTCACTAACAAAGTACTGGGGACAACACTTGCAGACATGTCTTTTGTGTTGTTTCTTACTCAGCTGACTACCAACCAGCCATGACAAATTTCTAATGGATACGAACTTAAAATTAGTGGCATTTACACTCGTGCGAATTGCCATAATATTTACACGTTTGTCATGGTGTACAGGAGAAATATACATGGGTATTACAACCCCACCCTTTTCACAAGTTTTGTCAATTATATTGCTATCTTTGTCTACCACACAGTAGACATTAATAGAAATAGAATTGTTCTCCTCAAACTTGCGAATATCCTGTATGACTACAGATGTCGACAGACCTTCGATATTCAAAACCTGTTGAGGTTTTGGATATGAAGTAATTGTGTGGGTATTTTGTGTGACATGAAAAAAAGATGCTATGATGGTGTAGTGGAAACACATTCCCTCCGGGCGGTCTACATCGATACAAGCAAGACGATTGGAAATAAACTTAGGCAATTTAGTGTGTGCAGCACCGACGGTGAATGACCAATATTGACTCATGTACATCCATGTACATCAACATTTGCAGACTCAGCCAGAACCACACCCGCTTAACTCCTCAAATCTCTTTGTGAGATAAGGAACGATATCCTCATTGTAGATTAAACCCACATTGGATGAATGAAGAACAAGGAGTGCTTTGCTTTGAAAATAAAAAAGTCTGTGGCACCTTCTTCTGTCGTGAGGGATTTCAAGTACTTACCTGCTACAGAAACAGATAATCTAACTGGCCAAGGTGATGCCATTATTAAGCTTAATAAAGGGACTTTACACCTCTGGAAAAAATTAGAAAAATCAGCATCACATTCTAATTGATCATTAAGTATCCACATGTCATTTACTCTCCCTGCGAAGGCCATAGCCAATAGCTGGTACGTCAGGTCTGGCAAAGCTTCCACTGAGGCTTGGGAATCGGAAAAGGAATTATTTACCAGCTCCCTTGGCGAAATATCTCTAACTGACTCGAAAGTCTGTTGTGAAATGGTTGGAGCACTCTCCAAATCACAAGAATCTTCAGAGTCTGATAAAAAAAAATTTCGTCATTCAAATTATCAACCTTCTAATGTTTTGGGGAAGCGGACACATTTTTAATCCGTGCTCGAATAGCTTAAGTAGAGATTGTGCTCCAATAGATTAACCCGTGTCCCTTTGGCGAAGGGACACTGTCTCGACAACTTGTTTGTCTTTCCATCTGAGATTCCGAATCGGAATTGCTTACGTAGAGATCTTCATGCAAGATGTCAATACAAGCTCACTTATGCTAACCGATTGTTAGCTAACCAAAAATTTCCTTTGGTTTCCCCGATATAAAAATTGCAACATCACAATAAATTTAATTGGCCCAGTTGTTCTGAAAAAAGAAAACACTCTTAATAATTTACACACACACACAAATAATATAACTGCAAAAATAATTTTATTACTAATTTCCTAGACGAAATGTTGTGAATGAGGGGTAGGTAGCTAGCAGGTGAGGAGAAACACAATAGGGAATAGACATGGCGTGGTCTCAGCCACCCGATGGGCCGTGTACACGGTGAGGGGGAAACGAGGCGAGCATGGAACAAGCCAGGCCGGTCCGTGTGCAGAGCTACTAGCGAGAGAATGGGAAATCTAGTACATTAAGATGCCACTAGTGCTTGGGTGCGCCACTGTCCGGCTGCTCTACCACTCCCGCTCCATCCCGACATTTCCCCTTCTCCCCCACTATCGCGTAAAGCCTGCCGGTCGCCTCCGCACATGCACGGCAGAGGGATAACTTCCCCTGCCCACTCGACATTCTCTCTTTCCCCTCGAACGGCACATAGTGTTGCCCCTGTAGGTGTCTGCATTGTGGCGAGGGAGGGAAAAAGGAGAAAGTTGGAACTTCCCCCTCCAACCCCATCCCTCTAACGTGGCTCTCCGGCACAAAATTTCTCGTCAAGCAGCCCATCTCCAGTAATGAATTGACCATATCCCGGGACCTGCCTCGCCCTCGTCTTTCACAAACGTTTGGTCATGCAGCTTTCGATTAGAATGTAACAGTGAAATTTAAACTCACACTATTACATTTCAGTTTAGCCCAGTTTAGACGTTATTTTTGTGAGAGAAAAACTTTACATTTTAAAATGTGCTTTTTTTAGATTTTTTTTAAATGTTACACCATCAAAAACATTTTGGTAGTTATACACTGCCAATAACTTGTTATTAGTGATACACTGTCAAAATCATTTACAGTCAAAATTTTTTTATAAATTTTTCGAAAATACATTTAATAACGAAAGTTTTAGGAAGGGGAATTACTCTGTTACACTCAAAGCATTAAAAAAACTTGTCTAAAATTCAAACATTTTATGCTATTAACTAAAATTAAAAAAAAATTCTTAAAATTCAAACATTTTATGCTATAAAACTAAATATGCAATGCTCTTACAACTATTATAAAATCATGAATTTTAGAAGTAAAATTTACTGAAACTTATAAATACTTGAAATATATCTATATAATATATATAATCTTTCTCTTTCTTAATAGAACAAGTTCACTTATGATAAGGAATAGGTTCCGCATAATGCCCTTAAAAGTGCGATACTGCCGTGTATTTGCATGATGTGTTCCTTATTATTACATGTTTCAGTCCATTAGGTTGTGGTGGTGCTGTAAAATTCCCTAATCAATTTATATTTTATTTGATGAAAACCTGGTTCTTTGGTTATTTCTGTTATGCGATTTTTAAAACATAGGCCCTAAGAAGAACAGGGTAGTTCACTGTCAGGTTGCATATAAAAACAGGACAGTCTTCTTCTTCATCACACAGCACTCGTTCTGGATACAGGCTTTCTCTGAAACTCTTTGCATAATTCCAATGTTCATTTCTGTTACACATCTGTGTTTGAAAGTATATGGTGTCTAGAGACTGGAACCATACTTTCTTGTGTTCTGGAAAAATAGTGGAGTACGTCTTCTCTGGGTTGAATTTCTCCGATATTTTGAAATCTTATGGTACTCTGAACAAACCATTTATTCGAAAATACAACATATTTGTACGTATGTTGGATGTTCATATAAATATTCGCTTAAAGCTTTGCTTTTGCATTGTGAACAGAAAATTTTTTCCTTGCAGTGATTTGTATTATAGCATTTGACTATTGAATTAATACTCAAACAGTCAAACAGTTCTGATATTTATTTGTTCTGCATTTGTTAAAGTGTGTAAAATTTCCTTCTGCATTTTTCGAAGTAAGTAAATGGGATAGTCTTCGAGTAACACATCATTTACACATTGAAAACTTTTTTTGTAAGCTATGTCACCAGAGTCCCATTTCAGATTACGTATCTCGTAAGTCTGTTCCCGAAACATCATTTTAACTTCAAGTTAAACTATACCAAGACCTGGGAGATTTAAAGCATAATACTTTAGAGTCATTGGTGTCGGTTGCATAAGAAATAGCAAGCTCCTTAATTACAAAGGAGTTGTCATGGTAGTTTTCGAAACCCTGAGCGTGGCACATCATTTTTACGTTATTTCTTCTTATACACTATTTACAAAAAAAAACTTAAAGATGACAGTGCTCTCCTCGGAATCTACTTCATTGACTCCAGAACCGTCCATTACTATATCTGGAATAATTCTAGCTTCAAGTAGCTGTTCCAGCCTGCGCAACTTACAATCCCTCTGCATATGTTGTAAGTTCTTATCATTAGCAAAGGCAGGCAAGCTGTAAGGTCAGTCTTCACAAGGTAAATAGGATACGATATCCTCATCGGCTTTTAAATGTTCAGCCAGGAACAGATACACTAATTTTATTTTGTAACCCGCAAAACAAATTATAAATTCTTTCGGCAGTACTTGTAGTTGGGAACACTCTAGACTTAATAAGGTTTTCGCCTTCCCATAGGCTAAAGTAGCATTGAACGGTTTAATGCATTCAGAGTCGCAATTTTCACATAAGTGAATTTGGTGCATTGTACCTGATGCAAAGATGAAATCCCCTGTAGATGCTGTGTTGATGATGTTTTAATGTAGCAAAGTTGTAGTAGACGTGATGGATGTCTGGAGCTGTAGTAGTCGTGATGAACATTTAGCGTTATAGTCGTCATTGTGGTGAGCGTCTGTTGTTGTAGTGGACGCCTAGCATCGTTCACATTATCAATGCTTGCCGTTGATGTCGACACTTCCCGAACTCCTGTAGTAGACGCCTGGCATCATTCTCTGTGTTATTGTAATGCACACACACACACACATACACACACACATACACACACACACACATGAAGTGACCTTACCAGATGCCGAATTAAGACTGAGAATAAATTAATTTATCCCTCCTTATATAATGTAAGAATTCAAAATGGCAACATTTCCCTGTGAATGTACAAGAATTTGGACTGTTTAGTAAAAAAAGTAAGAATAATGTTGAAATTGCTATATTCCAACTATGAAAAACATTATTTCAGCCTGTATCCATACTGTTTTGTAAAACTTACATCAGAAACTGTTAAAATATTAAATAAATCCAAATATGTACTTTTTATGTTACATGGAATACATATTGCTGTTGGACAATTTTTGGTTAGACATAAAGGAAGGGAACACGTTTGAGCGGTAAGCACGCTCGCCTCCCTGGGCATGTCACAACATAAAAACAATTTTTTTTTGCAATGTGTGGATTCGTGTTAGACGCCACAGTTGATACAAAGCTTTCATCTGAGATTTCGCTCGTTTCCCATAGTCTCACTGGCGTACGACCCTGTCCGACCTGGCGCTTCTTGTCACGTTTCCCCTCATCGGCTCTTGAGATCTCGTTAAAAGAGATGGACAATTCTCTCCCAATATTTTTTCCTATACGAATAAATATTGTCGAATCGATAGTAAAAAACATTTCTTAACAAGTTAATAAAATATGTCTTGTTTGAATATTTGTAAAAAAAAAAATTTTGTATTTCTCTGTGATTTTACAGACTTATACGTTTCCTGGATTATAGTTAATTCTGTGTAAGGTTTAAACATCAGCTAGTCAGGCGAGTCCTCTCGGACTACGCATTCAGAGGGCTACAGGTCGAAGCAGGAAAGCCAACACTAGAAAAATGCATCCTGAATACTGGGTACATTGTCATGAAACGATACTGCAGGGTCGCGAAAAGATACGAAAAAGCTGGGGTACATAAAACAGGTTTTTTGCAAATACCAGGCTTAATCGATAACAGAGAATTTCAGAAAACTATAATTTCAAGGCACGTCACCTTTGGGAGCAGAGGTGGGTGGTTGGGGAGGGGGAGAGGGTGGCAGGCTAGGCTCTCCCGATTTTAGCATCACTAGGCAGTTGTCGCCTTCTTGAATCAGTGCTGAAAAATTGACAATCATGGGCAGACAGATGAATGACCCCAGGACACGTCGCTCTGTTAGGGGTGCAGGGTATTGGTGGGAGGTTGGGGAGGGATGGGGTGATAGACTGGGCCCTCCCGATCGGAACGCAACTAAGCGGTTGACACCATCTTGCCTTAGTGCCGAAAAATTGGAAATTGCAGGCAACCCATGGTCGCACTCTGGAAACGTGTGGGAGGGAGCGTAAGGAACTCTGGAGCAAATTGACCACAGCTACCCAGTCGCCGCCATCTTCAGT
Organism: Dryococelus australis; assembly: GCA_029891345.1. NCBI lineage: Eukaryota > Metazoa > Arthropoda > Insecta > Phasmatodea > Phasmatidae > Dryococelus > Dryococelus australis. The sequence goes on from CM056998.1 coordinate 160,583,662, forward strand.
TGGTGATAGAAGCTTGGACTAGACAGATGTGTAGACAGATGTGTACAGCTCTCCCTCTCATCTTCACCACACCTCTAGAACTTGGCAGATGATGAGGCTATGATCAGGGGTTACCTCAACTACTGACCATCGCATCTACCTTCATCTCTAGTGATAGCCACGATTTACGTTTTAATATAAAAGTATATTATTTGGAAAATATAAATATTTGGGTTTTAAGTCAATTTTGCGATAAGATTGTTAATTTCTGAGCTCGGACTACGAGAATTCCTAGCAGTTTAAAAATAGCATTTGTGTTAACAAGTGCACTATATTTACCAGACTTGACTGAAAACATTTGTAGTATGTCCATTTTTTTAAATAATTCACATTTATTCACTCGTACAGTTGTAGTACGAATCAAGTTATTAATAGTAGCTTGGTAGATTTTGTCAGTCGTAAATTTCTACTCGCCTTCAAGCTCCACATATATAAGCAGGCATATGTCATAGCATCCACTCATTCATCAAGTGAGCTCCAGGGTGGACAGAGGTTCGAGATCGGGTAGCCATTTCATTACATGTTTTTCTGAGCTCGGGTTACGAAAACTCCTAGCAGTTTAAAAATACAGTTTGTGTTAACAAGTGCAGTGAATTTAATAAACCTTTAAAAAAAAATTTCTTCATTTACAATTTTTTGCCATATTTTTAACTCAGTTGCCTATCGGATGTGCTACACATATCTACTCACAGCTCGATGTAAATGCTACTCATTCATACATAGAACGAACTTATTTTAATATCATTTCAGGTATCCGATACTGTCTGGTTTAAGTTGTATCTGAGTTTTTTTTGCCATAAGATATCATTCACCATGCTGAATAGTGTAATTTGTACATGTTAATGTGTTATTTATTCATACTGACCAGCTGAATTTTGTTTAAAGACGGTAAAACATAGCTGTTCATTATACTTGTCTCTCGTGTTATTCATGCATACATAGGACTCATTACTTATTTCGTTTAAACATTCTATGTAATTTCATATCGGCTAGCTGGATTTCGTTTAGTGAGTTTGCACCTGTCGACATCAAATGTTATTCATGTAGTTAAAATTCTCTCTCATGTAAATTATATTTCTAAGCTCAAGACTCACGTTACATTTAAGACTCACGTAATTGCACTTATTATTCACATAGTCGTTTTAAATTTGCGATTCGTTGTGTGCAATTTATTCATATGTAGAACTCGTTTAAACACTCTGAATTTCTCTTATGTGTTAAATATATTCTTAAAAATCGCCTATGCAACACCAATATCCCTACAAATGCATCGAAATTGAAAAAAAAAAACTCTTAGTCCACTCTTGCACTCAACTGGACACCTATATAACACATTGCAACTCACCACTCTGATTAGTCGCCGCCAGGACACCACAGCTTCAACGTAGTACAGAGCTGCTGCTATCCTCACCCAAAAAGAAAGAACTAAAGGAAATCAAGAAAAATATTTTGAAAAATTTATCCGAATAAAATTAACCCCTTTCGATTAACCCTTTCGCTTAAATTTAACACTTTCCGTTTAATTAACATTTTTGGCTATCCCTTTCAATCAATTTAATTAACCCTTTGATATCAATTTAACCCTTTCAATTAATCAAATGTGAAGTGAAACCGGCCCGCCGCCACTACTGAAATATGATTATATTATAACAAAGTTTTTTTTTCCTAGGTTTTATTAAATTTACATTAACTTTTTAGAACTTCTCTGTATACTATGCTTATTGTTTTGATATTTTCTGGCCGAAGAATATATTGTGGAGTTCCGACGCTTGATAATCCGACATATAATTTTCCGTGACAAAAACATCCCTTGCTCAAATCTATTTCCACAAGTTTTGAAATTTGTCCCTGGAACTTGTTTGTTGTGAGAGCAAATTATACCTTCGCCAGAAACTGCAACCACTTGAAAGGAATAGGCAGATCCGTTGGGATCGTAGGGATAAATGGAACATGTGCTAGCTGTCCGGCAGCAGGCCCAGTAAATGTTATTGCTTCGATGATGATGTTCCGCAAATCGTTTATCAATAGTCTCGTGTCGTTATACATATTAGGTGGGTTTAAGTTGCTACCGATCTTTAATTTGAGGTCGTGTGGCGGCAAGCCAGAAGGATTTAATGAATGTAAATATTCTTGAGGGTATTGCACACTGTCCTCAACGTCAGTGACGGTATCAATGGTTTTGTAATGTTTAACTTGGCCGGGAACTTCTTGTAATATCATCGTATTTATTCCATTGACTGTACAGTTTCTGGGAGCTACTAGTGTCCTTGAACAGCGCCAATGATAGTCTCTTTGCAATCAATTTCCTAGTTCGGAATATATTGCCTCTATAGGATGTTCTAATTTATGGACTTTGCGACCCAATCCAGCATCAAGTTTGATTTCAGCGCTACCACCATTTGCGCTTGGAAAAGGGAATTTTTGTTCTCCAAGCTTGGACAATTGTTGTAGAAACCCGTTATCATTGTTTTCGCGTAAATGGACTCTCGTGTTAATGCGCAAATTAAGTGTTTGAATTGTACCCTGTAACGGAGATGATGTTAGACGTGCTTTTACAATGTCTGCATGTTTTCCTTTTGATATGACAGGAAGTGTTGGGCGAAAATAATCAGCAAAGCCAAAAGTGACACCGCCCATGAATAGTTTTTGAGTTTGAGATCTTGGAGTTTCCGGTTTACTGCTTCAGCATGAGCTCTATGGCCCAAAGTGCATTCGTCCCACATAATTAACAATGCATCTTGTAACAATTTGCCAAGAGGTCCGTTTTCACTTATGGAACATACTGAATTTTGCTCCAAAGATACTATTAGTGGTAGCTTTTAGTGGTAACTATCTTTTTTAATTGGCTATTTAACTAAATTTCCATTGGTATTATCTATGGTAACCAATAAAATAAAAAGTAAAATAATTAATTTGTAATCTGTAGACAAATTTAAAACATATATTTGTAAATTAAATTACGTTTTTCAGTTAGCATTAAAAAAATATATATCCAATATTATTTAGTATGTCTTAACAGTTAATTGTTAAACTAATGCTCAAACAAACAATAGAAGATCTCTTGTTTACAAAGTAAACTCTAAATAATCACAAAATCATTAACAAAACCATTCGCTGGGCATCATTCTATTATTTTGAATTTCTTTATTACAAACTTTCTAATTTATATTTAAAATTAATTGTAAAAAATCAACAATGCTTGCTAAGCTAATGCAGGATAGCAAACAAAATAATGTAATAGCTAATTACATTCTCTACAAAAAAAATAATGTACATATAATTATTTCGCCATTATTGTAAGTTAAAGTACGGAAATTAATTTTAACATTATTTAAAATGAATTGATTTGAACATTTCTTTCGTAAATCTATAGTTTCGAGTATGAATGTATATACAAAAATACTAATTTAATGGTATTGTGATTACATTATTTGTATTTAAATTTTCCCCTGTTGTCATAACGTCATGATATATATATATAGCCTATGTTCATCCAAAAGGTCCAGGCTGCTTACCAGTGAGATAATTTTTTAAAATAGGATAAGTGGTTCCTGAGATTACTTCTAACAAATTCACAAACTCGTACCTCTTTATTATATTAGTGTAGATATTTGTGGATTATTGCAATGTGTGATTTTTCGTGGTAAAGTGTGCTCAATATGCCCGATAGCTTAAGATAGTTTCAGTTGTTGCTTTTCGTTATAAATGTAGTTTATCGTCCTTATTTGTTTGACCTGTTGATAGTAGAGTTTTGATTCTGACGTGTACCCAAGCAAAAAAAAAAAACCTACTGGGAAACATATTTTGTTAAAAATATTGTCATACAGATTTTGCTGGATCAGCTTAGTTTGTTATTGATAGGAATTTCTAAAATCATGTTTCTGATTAGCTCATTTAAAGCTTTTCCTTTCTTTGTTTGCGAATATAAAAAAAATCGATGGTAAAATTTCAGTCTTTAAGAGATGCATTTAGGAGAAAACCCGAAAATTATCCAGTAGTATAACTAACGTCAGAAGTTGTGTATTCAGAAAGAGGCTGAATAATTGTTGGGAAGACTGCTCTGCCATACGAATTGGGAATAAAGGCACCCATAATGTGCTCGCATTGTGATATCTAGGTCGATACTCTACTGTTCAACCGTCCAGTCCTGTAATCATATATTGTTTTTTTTTTTTTTGTGAGTCCATTTCTCATCCCTGGTCGCCTCTGTTTGCGGAGCGTATGAGAACCTTTGCCAAGTTGCGAGACTTCCGAGGAAAAAGCTTCTGGGCCACATTTCCTTCGGGCGCCATTGCCGTAGTTCGATTGGCGAAATCCAATAAACCCCAAGCCGTGCTTTTGTCGCCCGCTCGAAAGCCAGGCCCTTTCTACACCAGCTTCGTCTTTCCTCCCCCTCCGAGGTACATTTTCCTTCCGATAACCCCTTGGCGTTTGCTAGCGACCTCAAGCTACGGAACTAACCTAGCCTGCGTGAGGTCCAGGCACCGGGGTAGGCATTATCCGCCGCAGAAATAGCGGGGCAGTTGAATAAAAACAAGCGAAGTCTTTTTAGTGATTACTTCAGCAAAGTAGTATAAACTTGTAAGTAAAAGTAATGACTTGATTTCAATTGAATAAATAAAATGTTTTGCTTAGAAGTAAATACTTGAAAAACCACGGGAGAAATAAGTATTTACTGATAAGTAATTGCTTATACGGTAAAGTAATAACGTCCTTCAGTAACTTGTCACGAGAGAGCACGTAGACGTGTCCGCCCCGTTTAACCACTGAATGCAGTGAGTGCAGATAGTCAGTTCTCTGTCATCTGGCTGTCTGTAAGTTCACATGTCTTCAAGTGAGTACGAAGTGATTGCGAAAGGTGGCTGCAAGAGGATGCTATTTGTAAAATTATTAAAAGACCGCTCTGTGGTCTTAAACAAAGCTATGACGCCAGGAATTGTCCAGGAAAAAGAATAAGTACGGAAAGAAATTAAAGATGAATTTGTGAAGAGTACAGAGAAATCATCAGTTACTGTAGGACAGTTAAAAAAGTTACTGAATAATATGAAGACATGTGAAAAAAAGTGAGATAAAAACATGACAGGGAACAAGAATATCAAGCTGCAGTACTGGGAGAGAGAATTCTTAGAAACGCTGGATTCTAGTCGCAATCCAGTTTTTCAGAAAATCCCAGGAGCTTGTGCAGTTGCTGTTGACGTACATCCCAATAATGCAGAAGAAGGGAGTATAGCTATTAAGAAGACGGGGACCAGCTAAACGAAAAACATCCAGCAAAAACGAAATTTATACTTGAGACAGCAGAAACCGAAGCATTTTCAACAGCAGAACTGCAGAGACTTATATGAATAGAACTAAACCTTGTCCGATTACAAGCAAGAAGAGAGGAATTATTAATCGAACGACTCTCTGCTCAAGGCCATACAACTCATCCGTCAGACAGTACAGGATAAACGAGCGGGATGTTTACAGAACTAAGTGAATTCCTACAACTGTAGCAACAAAATCGAAATGCGTCGATCTCTGTGTATACTCTTCAGCATATTTAGTATTACTGTTATGTATCATTAAAACAAAATCTTTTGTGTAAACCTCTATTGTTGTATTCTTGTACACTTGACTATTGTATGTTCTTGAAAATAAATCAGTTACAAATTGGAATAATATACAATAAAAATAAAATGACATAAATCATGAGCTAAATCAAATGAATATATAGAATTCCACTTCACAGAATAAAAATAAACATGTATTACAATGCGTGCATGAAAGAGAGAGAGAGAGAAAGAGAGAGAGAGAGAGAGAGAGAGAGAGAGAGAGAGGAGCCTGTGAGCGAGTGTACATGTGTGACGTGAGTGATGGAGCAAACGAAAGCGATTCACATAGCTACTCTCTTCACTCGCTTTGTCGTCATTTACGAATAAGCACACTTATGTGTAATAATTTTGTACTTTTTCTATTAGACTGCATATTTATTTACGGTTAAATATATTTATAACTCTAAAATGTACATCAATAGATATATGTGACTATGTAACAGTTTCTACAAAGAGATTCAAACAACGGTAAGATGCCTTTTTGGCGAATGTCCTCGTTTTCATCTTCTCCCGCATTTTCGACACCTTCCGGAAATATGTCTCCTGGAAAGGCGAATTCGTAATTGTCTTTGAAATATTTGCCGATGTTGTGTTAAACAGCACAGCATATAATTATTCTGGGTATATTTTCCAATCGTACCCTTACTATGTTACCTAAAATTGGAAACCACTGTTTCAGTTGGCCGAATACTCTTTCAATTATCGCCCTCTCCTTCGAATGAAGTTTATTACATAGTTCTTCGTTTCTGTTTTCGGGGGTTTTGAATGGTGTAAGTAGCCATGGCGTAATTTAATAGCCGCTGTCTCCCAACAAGCAAAAGTCGCCATTAAGTCTGGAAATAGTACTGTAAATTGTGCTCTTATTTCCAAATTCTGGAATCATGCACGCTTCCAGGCCATTGTGAATTTACACTTGTTATCATTTCATGTTCGTTGCAGGTTGCCTGCTCATTTATACTTGGGAATCGTTTCCTGTTTACGTATTCATCTCCATATGCTGTGGGTTTCTTTATTTGTATGTGAGTACAGTCCAAAGTTCCAATAACTGTTGGTATTTGGAATTTCTGTGGCCATTTTTCTTTCGCTTCATGCATGGGATTTAAACCTGATAGAAACCCTACCCAACGGTGTGCTTTTTCCACAATGCAGTCTGCTACACCATGCACAGTTTTGCATACAGTGGAGTAGTGAACTCCACAATCTTCTGCGATACCTGTTTGGAATCCTGGGCCGCTCAGAAAACGAAGGAATATTTACATCCTTTGACGTGAACTAAGAGCTCCTCCGCTTGTTTCTTCAGATCCAGGTAAGAAATGATCGGACAGGTAATCTACACTTTCACTTTCAAAACGCAACAAAACTTTTGACGTACTTGGACTTTCACTTCGTCTTTCTTTGTAACTTTTCACGTTTCTCACACGTATAAAGTTTGCCATGTCTCAAATACATATAAATATATAACCACAAGCTACCTTAAGATATTTCAAGTGTTTGCTTAGTACTCCCAGTCAATTCTTGTTTTTATTCAACCGGAAACCAGTATTTACTGGAAAATCACGCAGTCAATACTTCTCAAATAAGTAATTGCTGGAAAACTTAGGGGTTTTCTTATTTGTATAAGTAAACACTTAACATGAAGTACATACGTAGGTTTTATACAAATAGTTGTAAGTAAACGCTTCAAAACTGAAAGCGAAAGCATTTACTTTTTTTTTAATTCAATAGACGGAACGTCTTGTACACTATAAATAGATTCAGTGACTTTAATTAGCGAAATGCACTTCATTCGAAATTCGTTTTTAATAAGATGATCGTTACTGTTTATAGAAGTAGTGCAGTTCATTTCGTGGGCTCCTGCTTGGGAGTTCTTGGGAACTGCAAAGGTTTAGTGTTATACGAGTTAAATATTTGATTCATTAATCATATATTTTTTGCAAGTTGCTATTGGTTTTCAGTTGCTGTTTAGTAAGATAAACTTAACCAATTAAAATCCATTGTACACAATTGTGTACATAATGCACATGAAGGTTGGTCAGTATTTTATATTGCGTAGCTGAATGTCCGATGATCTTCCCTGTGGGTAACTGATTCGTAAACTACAATACTTATTTGTTGGTTATGAATGGTTCATAGTACTATAGATGAACGCAAAAGCTATCAGAAAAGTTGTGACAACGAAACAAATACTGTGTTAAACGAAGTACAGTACACGCCAATAAATGTCTAATTTGCAACACCTGAAACCATAAATTAGTGTGTCTGAAAGGGTGAATTCCAACATAAACGAAATATCTGTTTTTATACTCCACAGAAGATAGGTATAAGATAAAGGGCATGCTTAGCAGATAGTGGGAAAGAAGGTGGAATGGGGATGCGACAGTGTGTCCTGAAAAAACCCTCCAGTCATCGGTAAAGTGCACCATGCACGGCTTTATAGGCTGTTCGCGGTAAAGTGAGCACTTTTTAAGGCCCTCCCAATAGGCACTAACCCCTAATAAATATATTTTATTGGAGTGTCAGACGTTAACTTTTGAGAGTGATGAAATGTATACCCTGTGCTTATTTGTCATATTGCAATGTTTACATTAAAAAGTGGCTTTAAGGTATAAATTAATTTAAAGGAAAAATTAAAAGTGCTCACTTTATCGTGAATAGTCTATACCCGCTGGGATCTGAGTTCGGACAACTATGGTGGGGGGCAGGCGAGGTAACAGCTTGACTAGCAGATACCAGTGCATTTCGAATTTGATGCATTTGGCCTGCACTCCCCTCCACTTTCGCAAGGTATTCATGGGATTGCCCTTGTGTTACTGTAAATCAACGTGTCAGCCACATTAATAATCATTGAGCCTTCAATGTTTTCTGTGCACCAATTTCTGCTATTTAAATTTTGGTGTGTAATGAATGGGATTATTACTGTAATGAAAATGAAGTTTTCCCATTGTGCCTAATTGGCTAGCCACTGCTGTTAAGTAAGTACGGGGGAGGTACTTAAATGGAAAAGCTTTAAAATTTGCCTGGAAAGGCGTTGGGAACTATATGGCTTCCTTCCACCTTCTGCAGTGCAGGATTATTCAAATGTAGTTAGTATTCTATTGATTTAGGTTGTCAGGAAAACTAATCACAGTGCCACCCACACATTTGATGTTTGATTTCTGGCAAACCTTTTGCTATGGACAGGATTTTTGGCGCTCTTTATGTTTTCGGGAGATAGTTTATAATAAAGTACAGTTTTTGTAATGTCTTATTGTATTGTTTCTGCCGAGGCAATGTTTTAGAAGTTTCTATAATCTTATGTACCAAAGTCGTAGTCAGAGTGAACTGGGAGAGGGTCTTCAACAAGCGTTAGTAAGAGTTTAAATGGGTAGCAGGCACCAGACTTTTATTCGAAGTGACAGACAGCCTGTTACAGCTCATATATAGTATATCAACGTACACTTAACTCGTTGGGCTCCGTTTCTAACATTTCAAATTGAATTCCAGTTGAATATTTGAAATCAATTAATATGTCGTCAGTTTCATCTTCTGAAATATTTTTTAAGTTAGTTCTTCTTCCAACAAAATTCAATTCTTCTCGAATTCAATACAATTATTATTTATTATGATTTAATTATTGCTTTGTCATCCTCCAAAACTTATCGTAGCAATCGTTTTAAATATTAAATCATTAAAACATTCTTTCTCTACTACTCACGAGTCCATCATTGGAGGTGGTGAGAATTATTCTGTCAGAAAAGATTAGTTATATTTTACTTCTGCCTTATCTATATTGTCTACTGTCCTCCGATTGGCTGTCGTCTGACCATGACACATCTCTCCTCCCATCAGCAATGGCGAGACGGGAGACAACCGGTATGAATTTTATTTAGTACTTTTTTAAAATAAATATTTAATGCTAACCATGCTCTAGGAACGAAATTAAAAATAACAAAATATTAGTAGGTACTGAATACTGTCTAGAAACAAATGAAAAATACTTGAACATTATCTCTGTGTCAATAAAATATAAAAATAACCAAATATTATACTTTTAACGCATATAATATAAAACGTTATTTGAAAATTATATTAAAGAAAGTGACAACATAAGAAAGCACTCTGTAATTATATATAATTAAAATATATGTGAATCTCATAAATTTGTTACAAACCGAAATAAATCTAAGTGTTAATTCCCTATAATTGTTGTAATATGTTCTCTACACTCAAATTTGAATTTCACAATCATTATATCCATGTTACATTTTTACAATAGCCCATTAATTGAAAATAAAACATTACTTTACAATCTGTTCTATATGACTCTTTCAGTTTGCTAGAACCTTTATATCTTTGGCTTTCCGCAAAAAAAAAAAAATTGGTTTTTACTAAGTTAATTTTACATTATCTTATAATTATTCTGGTTTACTTCATATCAACCTTATTTATATTAACAATTTCATTTATATGTATCTAATTATAATACGCTTGGTTATATCACCACTCAATAATGTCCTTTGTTATACGAAAAAGAATTATTTACAACTACAATACCAGCTATACATAGCACACTACCCACTTCATTTTATACATTCTCATTGAATCATAATTTCCATGTATGATTATTTCTATGGCTTGATGAATGTTACAGGTATCTTCATCATAAAAATAATACTTTTAGAGGTTATGTGACTCGCATATAGCTTTACCACTTTTGTTGGTGTATCTTATCATAATACTATTGAACAATTAACCTAATAATGTTACATTTTTATTTACATTTTGTTCCCAGTTTTACTATAACTTTTCCATGAACAATTTATCTATGTTTATTGAACTATAAATTCTGTTCTATCTTTAGTAACCTATACTCTTTGCTTTTTAATTTTGTCTACATATTTCTTCCAGTCGTTTGCTTATTAACTAAGATATTCTTTTATTTATAACAAGATTCTTTCGTAAACAAATTACCTATATCGACATATAAATCTACCAATTTTTCTGAATGAAAATCGTTACCCAAAAAAAATTATGTACAGTTATTTTCTACACTAATTTGGTTATGTTCTCTCATCTTTCATTAATTTTCTTTCTCTTTCTTCTTACCCTTCTTCTCGCCTGAACTATTTTCCTTCGTTTTTTTTTTTTTTTTCCTCACGATCTTTCTCATGTAGCACTTCAGCTTTTTCTTTTTCCGACTACTTTAACCTTACCCCCTTTTCCTTTTTCTTTGCCTCAACTTTTTTCTATCTCCGTATTCCTCACCAAAATTCTCCCACTTTGGTTTTTTCAGTGTTGCTTTCATTTTGCATGTGTGTGTTTTATTTCACCCCCCCCCCCCCCCACGGGGATTCGTCGCCATTCCTCTTGCAACCATCACATGAATTGAGCAATGAATTTTAGCCGCGCCTGACGAGCCCTCACCCGGTTATCCAATTCGTCCCAAAGATGTTCCATAGGATTGAGGTCGGGGCTTTGGGCGCGCCGGTTCAATCGGCGAACACTCTTGTCGGCGTACCACTGCATAGTCGCCCTTGAAACATGGCACCTGGCATTGTCATCCTGGAAGTAACACGGGTCCATTCCGTAAAAACGCCACAATGTTGACAATAGGCCTCTGTGTTTATGCTACCACGGACAAGCACCAGCGTCCCTACGCCGAAGGCCGTGAAACAGCCCCACACCATCACTCCACCACCACCGAATTTCCTAGTTGGCACTATACACTCCGGCAGAAGCCGTTCCCCGGGTAGACGCCACACCCATACACGTTCATCGGACTGGTATAATGTAAACCTCGACTTATCACTCCACAAAACCGATTTCCACTGCTCCAGTGTCCAGTTGTGACGATTCAAACACCACCTGAGTCGCCGAGCTTTATTGCTTGTCGTGATATGGGGCTTATGTGCTGCTGTTCTTCCGAAATATCCAAGTCGGCGGGCCTCTGTACGCAATGTTCCAATGGAAACCGATACTTCTGTTGCTGCATAAAACTCCTGTTGGACAGTAGCCATGGGTTGTTCCGTATTTTTGACAATTTCATGTTTCAGGGTTCTGCGATTTCTGTCGGTCAAGATTGGAGGTCGCCCAGAACGTGCAGCATTGGCATAATGCTCATCGACCTTCCACTTAGCAGGACGAATGCGACCGTTGATTTGGGCCTATTTCCCTTCTGTGCAATCGCCCGGCTAGACAGCCCACTGAGATGGCAGCCCACAATCACGCCCTTATCGAACTCCTATAGCTCTGTACCTTGCCATCTCCTTGTCAACTGGTTCTATACCGGCCTGGAGCGTATGACGGCCACACAAGTCAAGTGACGTACTGAATTGTCTTTCTTCACGGGTGCCCAAATACTTTTTGGTCGATAGGGTACATTATTAAAACATATTTGTATTTCTTTCCTGTTAAAAACGTAGGGATTTTGTTATTTACTCTACACTCTTGCTCGTTGCAAAACATAATTGGTTACTTACAGAATCTTCTCTTCCGACCGGCTATTATCAAAAAAAGTTTTTTCTTCTTGCTCGAGCCCTTGCGCTTCCCGTAATTCCACGATGTCCCGCGTTGAGGAAAATACGTTTGTCTTGTGTCAACGTATTTTTGAAGTTCTCCGCATACCTCAGGTTACCGCATTTCAGCTTGAACGACGTCTTCAATTGTAGCCGAAGATTCTTCCTGGAGTGTAGTCCTTCCCTTCGCCGAGTTCACAACTTCTGATGCTTCAGAAGGTTTGCCACGTTCTAGAAGTTGTCGAAAGTGTGCCTCAGCCACACGCTGGCTCCCCAGTTGTTACATTTAACATTATATATACATATATATAAACTTATACTAAACACGCTGGGCGCCCCTTGCAACATTTTAAATTAAATTTCAGTGGAATATTTCAAATCAATTAATATATCGTCAGTTTTATCTTCTGAAATATTTTTTACTATGGTAATTCTCCCTACAAAATTAACACAATTGTCAATTCAGTTCTTCTTAAATACAATAAAATTACTATTTCTTATTATTTAATTATTACTTCATCTCTAAAAACTTATTGTAACAATCATTTTAAATATTAAATCATTAAACCATGCTTCCTTTACTACTTACGTCCATCATTGGAGGTGGTGAGATTTACAATGTCTGAAAATATTAGTTATATTTTATTTCTGCCTTAATTATGTTGTCTCCTGTCCTCCGATTGGCTGTCGTCTGATCATGACGCATCTCTCCTCCAGTCAGCAATTGCGAGACGAGAAACAATCAGGATAAATTTTATTTAGTTCTTTTGTTTGATAAACTTTTAATGCCAACCATCCTTTAGGAACGAAATGAAAAATAGTAAACAAAACATTAATAGGTACTGACTACTGTCTAGAAACAAATGAAACGTACTTACACATATCTCTATGTCAATAAACTATAAAAACAACCAAAAATTATACTGTTAACTCATATAATAAAACGTAATTCGGAAATGATATTAAAGAAAGTGACAACATAAGCAAGTACTCTGTAATCATATATCATTAAAATATATGTGATACCAACGTTAAACATAACCCCTAAAAACTGCAATGTTACAAGATGACTAAACTTTGTATGATAAACGAATTTTGATCCCCTATCGCGTCCCTGCTGAAAACCCTTACTAATATTAAGGGAAATTTAGACATAACATAATTACCGTTAACAATGCCCCAGTAATTAGTTGCATAATCATAGTGCAACTTTCTAAGCCAAATATGTGACAGGTAAAAATGATCAAGCTATTTCTTGGAAAAAGAAGTTACCGATATTAAATGTAACGCCTTATACTGGACAGGTTATCTTTGGATAAAATGTTCTGGTATGTCTGATATCTGCAATCAAAGAAGTTTGCCTAGCTGATGGCGTTTTCTTCCCCGACTTCGTGATTATCTTTGTTGTTCTTAGTCTTTGCCGATCGTCGTGTCGAAATTAAAATGGAACTTAAAAACGAGCCGCCCCTGCGCATGAAGTCTGCTAGGATCGAACCCACGACCTTCCAAATGCAAGCAAAACATCCAACTGTATGGTCAAATACACTCCGAATGCCAAATGCATTTTAGTGGGACATATTTTGAAGTGCTGTGTTAACATGTCTGTTTTCACATTTCTTTACAGAAAGGAGGTGTTTTACTTGCATTTCATTACCCACTGATGAGTCAGTTGCTATGCATATTATCATGTTTGAAATAATTTTACTGACTTCTCACCTATTTGAAAAATTGGGAAAGTCAGATTATTAGAAAAAAAAACTGTGTTTGGAAAGTTGGGAACTGTTTTATTATTTATGGAATGTCACTAGATGTTGAATATATCTTCTTTTGTAGAATTACTTTTAAATTCACTTTCGTCTTTTCCTATTTCCAGTTCTTCACCACTTACCATTATTAATGCATATTTGCATCTCGGTATGTGATGACTGTTTACTAATAACTTTTGAAGTTTGCAAACAGTAATATTTTCCCAGTGCACTGTATTATCTTTTACATTTTTTCTTCCGTAAACAAAATATGTTTAATTAATTTTGTGCTCTTTGTTATTAGTATTCATAGTAATAATTAGTGCTGTACACTCTATTTTCTGACTCGAACAGGTTGAAATTAAAATTCAGAGTTTATACAATGTTTGAAGTACCACGATTCAGGTGAAATTAGTTGTCACTGATGGTTTTGATATCTATTTTCAGTGAGCAGCCGATCTTCTCGTGCAAGGCACACGTCTTCCATATCGACCCGAAGACGAAGCGGTCCTGGATCTCTGCCTCCAGTTCTGCGGTGAGCGTGTCCTTCTTTTACGACTCCACCCGCAGCCTCTACAGGATCATCAGTGTTGAGGGCACTAAGGCGAGTAGCATGTTCCATCTATGACATTATTGTGGTCTACCACTTGCATTAAATATGGCCTTTCAGTTTGTATTTACACTGAAAATTGGCAGTAGTTTATGTTAAAATAGTCTCAGTGGTGCAGTGGTTAATATATTAAACCTTGAAAATGGTGTAAATTTTTTTTTGGACTTGGGTATGGGTGTTAGATGGACTGCTTTTGAAAGAACACTAAATTTTTTTTTGTATTTTTACAAGAAAAATCTTTGGAAACCCAGTAGTAGTAGTAGTAGGGGCATGCCAATTCTGGATCAACACGTTCAAGAATTGTCTAAATGCCATATAAAAAAAGTGAGGCTAGGTTCGGTGGGACCTCCACCCCTCCCTCTACTCCTTTGGGGTGTGTTGTGTTTGGCTGTACCCCCTCCCCTGAGGTGTTCTATTATTGTCTCATTTACTGGAGGTGTGCTGTGATTGGTCCCTAGAGCAAGAAAGGCACAAGGGGCATTTGGGGAGAGTCTATGCTGACAGTTCAGATTCCAGTATACGACTGGGCTCTGATGGTGGGTAAGGGGGAAGAGGGAGGTGGTCAGGAGCAGCAGAGATGCATTGACAGGTCAGAGTCTGGCGATGGAATGTGCTAGGCCGTTGAGGGTGGGAGGGGGGAACGGCGGAGGTGGCCTGCTTTTGGAGCCTGAATATGTGTGCCGTTTTTGTTGGCACTCACTTTTTGGTTTTCATTTGTCTTGTGATGTTTGTAAGTTGTATTCCTTTTCTAGGAATAAATTTCGTTTGCCTGTGTGGCAAAACCCAAGTGTTCAGTTCCAGCATTTAGTTGTTTGGTTTTTGTAATACTGTTAAATACTCGTACATGAATTAAGTACTTGTAGTCGTATTGCGACAAGATTTGGTTTATGTATACATGTGTATGTATATATGTGCAATCCACTAATGTTTACTTTTTCATTAATTTTTTGTATATTTATCAAAACTTGTTACAGGAATTTTACCTTGTGTTTTTTCAAAACTTAGTTTTACGAAAATTTGTATGTTGTCATCACCTATGGCGATGTTTCTAATGCCTTAATTAATTTGAGGCTGATTATCATCAGAATGTAATTTCATTGCTTTTAAATACTTCATATTTTACAGGTAAATTCTCCAGGCTAGAGAGAGTTTTCCTTACATGGCAAAGTAATAATTATTTTTAACACCAACCACACTGTCATTGCTCTTGAATCATCGATTTTATTATAAATAAAAACTTTAAAAATGTATTGTATTTAAAAAGAAATTTGTTTCTATAAAAAATTTCTTAAGAGATTTTACTATATTTGTAAATTTTTATTTGTGACAATATGTTACTTGCATAATTTAGTTAAATAAACGGGAAATGTTACACATCGATTACGGTGATGGTCCTTTGAATCAATACCTACACTTAGCAATTTCCATGAATGATCATTTAACACCTTCATCAAAGAAATAGAGTGACATCTTTCCTTATTCTTAAGCTTCGGCTGATCTTCATTATTATGTGATTAATTCTTCCTTTTAGCAGCATCTGGTGAAGTTTATTTAGTAGCATAATTGGTCAGTCGCCTATTGTTTATATTTTCTGTTGTGGCTTATGCTTATTTGTCTTATTAACTGTTATTTAGTGGTCCACCCCACCTGCCACAAGGATGCGGCCTTGATTTCACTTGTCCTTCAACTTCGTGTTGGGGTGTGGCATCCCATTCGGAGGTTTACTGCTCATAGTTCGTAATAGATTACTTCCAGCCACTTCAGGAACACCGCTTGAGCATGGACTAACTACTTTAACCACTGCAGAATGATTTAGTTTCTGGCTGCTGTTTTAATATTCTGAGAGACATTCAGATAACCACCACCTCGAATTTAGAGTTTGGTCAACTGCAAAAAAAGTAATCATGTAGTAACATTGTAATGCAAAATTTTGTCCCCTTGAATGTTAAAGCATGTAGGCAAAATGGCAGTTACTAGTAATCCAGTACCTTGTATGTTAATGCACAGTATCCTGGTAAAGTAAAATATTTATCAGCAATAAAGGATAGATAAAAAGTTAAATTTTATATCAATTTTTGTTTATATTTACTGAAACTGGCCTAGTAAGTGATGCAATCCACCTAGTACCATGTGATATAATTCAATCCATTTCTTATGCAATGCTTAGTTGTTACTTATTGTTTTTGCTGCAGATTGTATATTGTTTTGTTTTAAAAGATTTTGTCAAAAGGGCTTAGAATAAAGCTAAGATGTTTCTGAGGAAAAAAAAGTATAATTTTTATTTATAATTAATTCAGTTACCTTCTAGCCCTATGGTATTACTCAAATATCATGTAATCTTAGCTAACTTCCTTGTTTTTTTTTATCTTACTATTTTTAAAGACAAGTGTTTCTATTACTTAATTGCTTTTACAAATCCTAGTATCATACACTTGCCACAACCAGATCTATGGGCGCTTTTGGTTTGTAGTGCTGTTGGATGCGTGCTCACTACAGGGCCTCTACCCTATTGAGTGATTTTCACCTGGCAGTGCAATAAAAAAGTTGGTAGCAGATCTGGTGGTTGTGCTTGAGTGTGCATTCTTGTGCATACTTATGCATATGTGTGTATACTTGTGTATACTTTTTTGCATGTTTTGCCTTTTCCTTTTGCGTGGACCTCAGGATTGCTTGTGGTCTAGACATATAGACACACGTGTGTCACTTGTTTTAAGGTTATGCTAGTATGGGTTTTGTTGTATAGCCATATGCATATTATGTGTGAAGTAATAGTTTTCTTTGTGGGTTTATTATTTTTTTATTTTGTGTGTCCCCGTTATGTCACTTTTGTAAGTTTTAGCCATGGCTGCTATTGTCCTACAGCATTTATTTAAAGATGAATTAATGTATTAGTGTGCCATAAAGGGTTCAACCTCCAGAGCAAATGGTGATGGCAGCATGCAGTGCTCTGTGTGCAGCACTAAATACTGATACTCCCTTGGATTTTGAGTTTTTATCGGTTATCAATGTTTATTGCGAGTATCATATATGTGCATCCAAAATAATTTACCTTCAGGAAATATTTTATAATTTGGAGGAGGACTCTAGTCCTGTAAAATACCTCCGGTTCAAAAACCGGCTTCATCATTTAAAGAATAGGACTAGTAATTGGTTCACCTTGTGCCCTGATCAACTTTATAAAATCCCGACCCAATCATTGAAGAATGTTATTGTTTAGGTGCAATCCCTGTTTGAAGCTGTGTGTAATTTAGAAATGGTTGATTCCCAAAAAACTCCTCAAAATGCTCAAGTTGCTACTATTAGTGATCAGCTGGCTACCCTTAGCCTCAGTACTGCAACCACCACCATCTCATTTTCCCCACCCGCTCAATTTACCTAGTCAGTTTCCCCTTCATTTTCCAAGCTGTTCACGTACTGTTAGCCCCTCAATTCCCATCCACATTCCCATCACATCACCCACCACAATTGTCAATTATGCTTTTGTTACTACACCATTCATGTAATCTGCTGTAGTACCAACCTCCCAACCCTTTGTATTACCCTCTTTTGGTAAGATTAACCACCCATTAGTGCATTTGCTATGGGACTTTCCAACCACAGGAGATCTACAGGTTCCAAAGTTCTCTGAATTTTTGAAGATTATTTTGAAACTTCACCAAAGTAACACTGTATCTGAAGCACAGTTATTAGAGATAATTTAACCATTTATGCAAGGTCCCCTAAGTGAGAGAACCAGACATGCCATTGCACACCATTTCATCTTCGACCAGTGTCATGATATTCTTCATTACTTCATTCCATCTAATTGCAGTTAACGATGTTTAATAGGATGCAGGAGTATAATGAGTCTTTGTCAGTATACATTAGTACTATAAAGGAAGTAGCCATTATTCTGTGCCTGACCTTGACTGAGAGTGACATTGTTAACACCATTCTGGATGGATTAGTACCTCAAGAGCGCTCTTGTTTGGTTTTCATTCGTTGAACTGGACCGTGTTTATATACATTCACACAACATCCAGCATGCTGACCAGAAACATAAGAATTTCTCAGCTCGTGGCAGGTATCCGAGGAAGGCAGGGCCCGTACTGACAAGAAAACTAAGACACATATTTCCTGATGTTAGTGTTGTAGCTACTGAAAAGCTAGGTTGCAGTTCTGAAAATAAGAATGGTGTCACAAGGTCTACAGATAGGGATACACAAGCATGCTTTTATTGTAAAGAATCTGGTCACCTCATTGCTAAATGCCTTGTTCTCGTTGCAAAAACAAGTCCCACAGGGACAAAACGTGAACCTTCTTTCCTGCCAGACTGGCAACCTTACCAATTCACAACTTAATGCTCACATGTTACTGTCCATTAACCTTGGCCACCATATTCAATGTCTCTTTGGCCCTTATGACATTTGTGAAACCAAAAATCAGTATAGTACTTTTCAGGTTAATTTTCCCAGTTTTGTCGGTGTACAGTATTGCTACCCCCCCCCCCCCCATGTTAATGTTAATTTGGGACGTTTGGCTGTTCATACTTTGGCAGACTATATCTGACCGCACCATAATTTCAGGTGAAATTTTTAAACAGTTGAAAGAACTAAAGCTTGTGAAAGTTCTTAAGCATTGTAATATCCAGTGTCACACTACTTCTAGTGAAGTGTAACCTATTTTGTGTTCCCTTACATTTAAGTTGAAAATTGGGTGTTTCAAATGGATGCATAGTGTTTAGTTTCTGAGAAATTAGGTTTAGCCTTTATTTTAGGATCATATTTTATGGCATTCATATGTCTTATTTTAGATATTTAGGCACAGCACATCTTCTTCCAATTTTCCTCTGCAGAGCAAATAGTTTTTTGCTATTTGGGAACAAAGTCTACCCCTCATGTCTGAGGTTAGTTTTGAACCTAAAATGGCTGTAGACACTTTTGCACATTTTCTTAGCCCAGCAGCATGTTGCTATCCAAAATATTTATTGTCAATTTCCCAAAGTTCTTACCCCAGAGTTAGGCCTCACTGACCTAATGGAGTATGTAGTAAAACTCATTGAAAAGGAGTATTTCACTAGCCACCCTTATAGACTAGCCTCTCCCCCCAAATGGAAATATTGAGAAAACAGGTTCAGGAATAAGTAGATAAAAGCGCAGTTGAGCCCTCCACTTCCCAGTATGCCAGCCTTGCATTTTTGGGCCCAAAAAACAACAGCAAAAAAATTGAAATAGAGTCTGGCCCACTTCCTGACCTCTATTCGGCATTCAATTGGTTTGGTAAATCAAAATTTTTCACCACAATTGACCGTAATGCTGCTCACTACCAAATTCTAATATCCAAAGAATCGAAACCAATAAGTTTTTGTGTGGCCTGGAATCTTTATCAGTTCGCCTGCGTATCTTTCGGATTGGCCACTGGAGCCCAAGTGCTTACACAGCTTTTCGACAACATTTTCCATTATGTGAAGTTCAAATATGTGTACAACTATTTGGATGACATATTGATCTACTCCGAGTCATTTGAATACCACCTAGGGCATTTGAAGGAAGTTCTATCACATCTGCAAATGGGAGGTTTAACAGTTAACCCCAACAAGGTTAAGTTTGCTGTTCAGGTTTCCTTTTTGGGCCATAAAATTTCTTCTCGAGGTGTCTCCATTGATCCTGAGCGGACCATATGTATCAGGGATTTTCCGCCGCCTTGGGATGTGAAGGATATTGCCAGTTTTATTGGCATGGTGCAGTTTTTTGGAAAGTTTATCCCCAATTTGGCTGAGTAGGTTGTGCAACTTAATCAGTTAAACAAATAATCAGTACCATTTCTATGGGAAGAGGAGTAACAAAAGGCTTTTGATACCCTCAAAAATTATATCATGAACTCTTCTGTTCTTCGAATGCCTGACTTTTCGGAGGAAGTCATTTTGCAGACAGATGCTTCCAGTTTGGCTGTGGGAGTTGTCTTGTGTCAGGAGTTTGATGACATACGGCAGCCAATCTCTTTTGCGTCCCTTACACTCACACTCCAGGAGAGAAAGTCTTCCATTTATGAACTAGAATGGTTAGCGTCTGTTTTTGGCATTGACAAATTTAGACAGTATTTAGAACATACTGAGTTCCTCCTAGAAACTGACAATCAGGCATTGTGGCTTTTAGTTCACCCATGACAACTGGGCAAAATTGGCTGCTGGGTCATTAGGATCTCTTCTTTGAAATTCAGGTGCAGCACATTAAAGGTTCCCAAAACGTAGTAGCTGATGCTCTCTCTCGAATGTTTGACGACACAAAATGTAGTAATGAAACCACAGTTCTTCCTAATTGTAATGTTATACTAGAATTTCCTTTGGCCTTTACTAATATCAATGGGTGTCAAGAAAAGGATCATGATCTAAAAAAAATTATCACAAAATTGCAATCAGGTACTGAACAAAAACCATATACTTTGTCAAATGGTCTTCTGTGCTGTAAATCTCATGGTAATGTAAAACATGTTGTGCTGCCTACCCATCTCAAACACATGGTTTTTGATTACTTTCATTCCTCACTCCTTGGTGCCCGTTTAGGGATCAGGAATACCATTCAGGCTATTAGAAAACATTTTGTCTAGAAAAGTATGGATGCTGAATTTGCTGAATGCATTAAATGTTGTAAGTTGTGTGCCGTAAGTAAGCCTGCTCAAAACACTCATCTAGGTCTTCTCTCATGAGATGTTGCTGAGAAACGTATTCAAAAACTTTTCATAGATTTTGTTGGCCCTTTTCCCCAGAGTAAATTTGGCAATAACATGTTGTTAGTTTGTGTTGATGTTTTCTCCTAATTTGTATGGCTCATTCCCATGAGAAAAGCTGATGCTGCATCAACTGTTCGCGCTTCGCAAGCCTATGTCTTCCAAAATTTTGGTGTGCCCACATCCATTTTATCTCATAACGGCTCACAGTTCACTTCAAAGATTTTTCGTGATATGTGTTATTCTTATGGCATTCGCCATATTACTCTGACTCTGTACAATCCAGCTCCTTTGCATGCAGAATGTTTCAACTGGAACCTCTGTTCAGCCCATATAGCTTTTTATGCGACGAACCATTTGAATTGATATAAGAATCTCCCTTGGTTGCAAATGGCCTTTAATTTTATCAAGCATGAGTCCCCCCATGGGACTAGCCCTTTTAATCTTGTCTTCTCTTATTTGCTGAATAATCTCCTGTTAAATTTGTGTCATTTGAATGATTTGTTACCGGATGATCCTAAGGATATCCGTCAGGTCTGGGCAGCAGCCCTTAAGAATCTCAAACGAGCTCACTGCAAGAGTTGTGTGAAATATAACAAAAATATGATTGACAATCAATTTTATGTTGGTGACTTAGTTTTATGTAAAGCTCACCCTGTCAGCAGGGCAGTCGACAAGAAAATGGCAAAACTTTCTTTCCTCTGGACTGGTCCCTACCGGATCCAATGTTTCCTACCCCCGGTTACTACTAGTCTTTCTGACCCTAGTTCTGGAAATTTTGTAACAAGATTGCATGTTTCACATTTAAAGAAGTTTAATTCACTTACTTTGAAATAAGTTTTGTGGGCTTTTATGCATGTCTAGGAGTGGCCGATTCTAGCTGTAGGTTGTATGTTGTAGGTTATATTTGGTTTGTCTGGCTGGCTAGCCAAAAATAATTCTGGTCGGGCCATTACCCACCCCAGCTACCTTTTTCTGGGAAGCCTGACCCACAAATCCAGTTAAATTTTTTTGAACTTGACATGATTTTGACCACGACCTGATCACCCACTGGTTCAAGTCCTTTTGAGGTCAATTCTATTTGCACGATATATACATGCAAAAAATCCTCTGTTCTAAGCTAATTTGCTGTTGAATGCTACACTAAATACTTAAACTAAATTACTTTTGTAAAATAATTTTCCAGCACTGAATTGGGTTAGATTCTAAACTTTTATGGGTGACAATCTTAAGTTTCTGTTGGGTTTTCTTATTTTGATGTGTATTTCTGCTCTACCCCTTTTGTCTGGGTTACTTTCGGGTCGTGTAGGTGCTCTATATGATTTTCTGGGGAGTGATTTCTTGCGATGAATTTTATTTAGGGTGGCACTTTAATTTTGGTAATACTCCCTATGAGTTTTCCATGTTGTTTTAGTGTTGTTTTCCCGTTGAGACATCATGTTCCTTCCCAGCATCGCAGTTCTGGCTGTGGCCCACACCGTGTTTTCATTGGTCACCGTCACCCCTTTGGAGTGAGGGGTCATTTTTGAACGTGAGGAGGATGTGCTTTTTTCTGATAACATTTACTCAGTCGTGTTAAATTTTGATTTGGTTTCCTTGGACGAGGATTGTAGGGACTTTCTAGGAATTATTGATACCATTGTGTCAGTTTATCAGTAGCAAGTCAAAAATCCAGGTAATGTCTCATCATTTGAACAGAATTTTGATGCTACTATAATTCAACTAAAAGGTAGTTTCAGTGCTTTCAATACTGAAGTGAAAACTTTGACTTCCTTGCTGCCATACAAGGCAAAAAGAGCTGTAATTGGCCTAGGCGGAAAATTTTTAAAGACTGTTTTTGGCACTGTGGACAACCTTACTCTTCTGAAACAATGGTTAAATTCTTTGTCAAGTTAATATTTCAAACAATGTAGCCAACCAAATTATTTTCATTAAAAACTTGGAAGATAGGGTAATTAATAACACTGTACATCAAGAAATTGTGTCAACTATATTTAGACCATTATAATACCGTATTTCGTCATATTTCTTTTGCTCTTCATGACACACTCGATGGTATGATTATTCTGAGTTACTGTATCAATTTAAATGGGATGTTACTCAGGATAAGTGAGGCCCTTACAAATGCCAGACTAGAAAGTTTTGACCTTCTGCACACCATTTAGACCAGTGTATATGGCAAACTGAGTACTACCTTGTTAAGTGCAGTTTCATTCTTAAATATTTTAAAGCATGACCAGCAACTCCTCACTTTGCCATTGTACATGTTAGCCCGTGTTACTCATAAGAATTTGTATATGTTCCATGGTTTAAGCAATGTCCAAGCAATTATTTATAACTCTTCATTAAATGTTGCCATCAGTGTCGTGCTTGCCAACAAAGAGATTCTATTTGAGAAGTATCATGTTTTCCCAGTTCCATTCCTCTTTTCTAAACTGAACAGATATTTACTATTTAATGTACAATAATATCTCATTGTAAGGTTAGACCGCAAACATTTTGTATCTCCCACTCCCTTAGTAACTGCAAAACCCATTTTATTATACTTTTCCCGGCTGTTTTTCCATTTTTTGATGCACAAATGGATAATTGTGATTTCGACGTATTTACTGGAAGACCATATTTCGAGGTTTGTGACAAGTCTGCAATTAACTTGAAGCTCCCCTTTTTATGCAAAACCAACTCACAGTAGGTATTCACCTCAGGCATCACAGTTGATGTCACTTTACTGTGTTGATCCTCCTCAGAAACCTTTTCACCTTTCACCTTAACCTTATTAGGTTCTGGCTTGATTAATAATGCATCCCATTGTGACATTATGAACCCTTTTTTCAGACCCTTTGGTTAAATCAATCCTGTCCTTCACTGCAATTTTTCTTTGCCAATTATTCACGTTCCCAAACTTGTTTCTAAAATGTCTCATGTTAATATGTTCTCCTTTCCTATTCTTACCATAAATGACTCTCTTGTCAAAGAATGGGATATCCTTTTAGCCTCTAATCCTCTGGGAACTGATTTCCATGATGTTTTGCATCTCTATGTCCTTGCCCTTCACAACACTCTACCAACCCTAATTTCATCACCGTCATTGTGTCGTGTGTCGAAGTGTTCTGCTGTTTGTGTGTTACTGTCTTTTGGTTGAAATCCAAGTTATGCCATAAACACACTTTCTCACCTTCTGCCCAACCTACGGTTGTGCAAGAGGGCTGTGCATGATACCCTTATCCACCACTTTGACCTTCACCGAAAGTTATTTGTTTCCCTTAAAGTAGTTCCTTTTGGGGTTTTTAGGTGTATGCGCCAGTGTTTAAGTTGGGTTGCCGAATCCCATGGCCCTTTTTAAGGGGTGAAATGTGTGCCATTTTTATTGGCACCTACTTTTCTATTTTCATTTATCTTGTGATGCTCATAAGTTGTATTCCTTTTCTAGGAATACATTTCATTTGTCTGTGATGCAAAACCCAAGTGTTCAGTTCCAGCATTTAGTCATTTGTTTTTGTAATACTGTTACATACTCGTACATGAATTGTTAAGTACTTGTACTCATACTGTGACACAATTTGGTGTATGTATGTGTCTGTGTGTATATATATGCATGTGTGTGCACATATGCGGGTGTGGGTGTGCGTGTAATCCAGTAATGTTCACTGTTTCATTTTGTATATTTTGCAAAATTAGTTAGAGGAATTTTACCTTGTGTTTTTTCAAAACTTATTTTTACGAAAATTTGTATGGTATCACCTATGGTGATGACAACATACAAATTTTATGGTGATGTTTCTAATGCCTTAGTTAATTCGAGGCTAATTATCATCAGACTGTCATTTCGTTACTTTTAAATATTTCATATTTTACAGGTAAATTATTCAGGCTAGAAATAATTTTCCTTACTTGGCAAAATAATTTTTTTTTTTTTAAATGTCAACCACGCTGTCACTGAGCATGGATTAACTACTTTAACCACTTCAGAATTATTTAATTTCTGCTATTTTAATGTTCTGAGAGATGTTCAGGTAGTCACCACCTTGAATTATTTTGGGTTTTTGTCAACTTCAACAGAAATAATCATGTGATAACCTTGTAATGCAAAATTTTGTGTGTCCTTGAATGTTAAAGCATGTCGGAAAAATGGCAGTTACTAGTAATCCAGCACCTTGTATGTTAATGCATGGGATCCCGGTAGAGGAAAGTAAAATATTTAACAGTCATAAACAAAAATGGGGTGTAAAACGTTATAAAAATATTTTAAAATAAAATTTTAAACTGGCCATGTAAGTGTTGCGATCCACTTAGTGCCATGTGATATTATTCAATCAATGTAGTATGCAATGCTAAGTCGTTAGTTGTTATTGTTTTTCCTGCATTAT
Source organism: Dryococelus australis (assembly GCA_029891345.1). Taxonomy (NCBI): domain Eukaryota; kingdom Metazoa; phylum Arthropoda; class Insecta; order Phasmatodea; family Phasmatidae; genus Dryococelus; species Dryococelus australis. The sequence goes on from CM056998.1 coordinate 160,609,216, forward strand.
ATATTGTTTTGGTTCTAAAAGATTTTGTTAAAAGGGCTTATGAATAAATCTAAGATGTCTCCGAGAAAAAAAAAAGTATAATTCTTATTTATAATTAATTCAGTTATATTCTAGCCCTGCAGTATTACTGAAATAATTATTTAACCGTAGCTATCTCCCTTGTGTGTTTTTTTTAATCTTACCATTTTTAAAGACAAGAGTTTCTGCTATTAAATTCATAGTTAGTGTTGAGCAACATGTTATGAATTGCTGGGCTGCGCAATGGTTCGGCCCCTATTACTTTATTGCTGTGGGCGTTTTCGGTATGTGGTGCTGTTGAGTGTGTTATTCACTAAGACAAGAGTTTCTGCTATTAAATTCATAGTTAGTGTTGAGCAACATGTTATGAATTGCTGGGCTGCGCAATGGTTCGGCCCCTATTACTTTATTGCTTTGGGCGTTTTCGGTATGTGGTGCTGTTGAGTGTGTTGTTCACTACAGAGCCTCTACCCTATTGAGTGGTTTGCGCCTGGCAGTGCGACAGATGGAATGAGCTGTGATGGTTTGGGGGGAGGGGAGAGGTTGTCAGAAGCAGCATAGATGTTGACTGGTTGGAGTCTGAAGATAGGTGAGCTCGACAAGAGTGTTGATGTTGCTACGTCACTGTCCGCCATGCTACAGAATGAGATAAATGTAATAATCGAGTGTATGAATCAAACAAATATAGCATCTGATTATACACATTCACCAATTCAACAAACACTGAAACACTAAACAACCAAACTAAGTAGGTACAACGATTTACCACTGAAATATGATCAATTATAAACACAGAAATATAACATATTGCAACCATTTTCCAATGAAACGTGAAATATAATCAATCAAATTAATTACAGGCCCCGAGACATTAAACATATTCCGAGAAATAAAGTACCACTGAAACATCGCAACGCGACTATTACTAACAATGAGCTACGAGATATTACTTACACAAGTTTTCATAGTAATACACACCAAGTATGTGCAACAAGAAATTAATTAAACAATGAGTAACGAGAGGAACTACAAATGCTATTTACGTTGACCCTAAGTACACATCCACACTGTAGCACTCCCGACTACAGACTGTGTATACATTTAACCCAAGTCCCAACACTTATTTCAAATTAGATTTCAGTATAAGTAAAATTACTTTATAAAACTTCCGTTTCACTAAAAGTTTCTTAGAATATGTCCCGCCCTGTAACAGTTTTCCCATAATTAATTCAAATGTGTATAACATATCCCTTCAGTAAGTTCGAACATTCCGTTATGTAACTCTATTGTAGTACTCTCGTGTACGCAAAGACTTGCACTCCGACCCTCGCGCCAATAGATCGGGATCTGAGTAATTGAAGCAACTCTCGCCAGAGCTTGCAAGGAAGCGCCTCTAGCCAACTCTCCCTCACTCACTCTCTTTCTCTCTCTCACACCCTACCACGTCCGCCATGGGACACACACACATCAGAATTTACTAGCTTACATATATTCATTTTATGGAAACACATGTCACAATTATTATTTTTAAAAAGTAACAATGCAATTGAATTCACCAATCTCGACAAGTTTGTGTGGAGGGGAAGTGTATTTGCAAGTACGTTTGTGCATAACCGGCGACCGTAATTATGTATTTAGACCCTACCGACTTTGACTCTGAGTGGGGTAATGCATTTTATTTTACTTTAAAAAATGTTTGAGATTAATTACCGGACAGGATACTTAGTTATTTTTAGCATGTTGTCTTAGTTCATGTTTGGAAACACCGACTTTGAGTCTCGTACAAGTCGTTAAATATTATTGTCGAGTTTAACAAATATGTATTGTTGACTTGGATTCCTGCTATGGTTAATTTAATGTAATATTAGTTTGGCATATGCATGTCTGGTGTACTCAGCTTCTATTCCCAGGAGTATGTTTGAAAGTTTGTGGAAAACTGTGTTTCGTTTCCGAACTGAACAACATTGTACTAGTGTTAGTACATATATGGGACCATAAAATGCACATCCATTATGAGTTGTTTTTACTCTGTTCCGTTTGTATGTTTTGTCAACATTGAACTTTGAGAATACCAGACAGGGTAATTTCAGAAATACTGTGTTCGAATCCCAGTTGGAGTATGTGGGAAATTTCGAAAGTAAGTACTTACAAATGCTGCTGCTTATCGTCCCTCTCTCAACTGACGTGATACAGGTTGGGTGATGATGTGCAAGTATGCTCTTGCATAACTGTAGTTGTGCAACTATGCTCTCGCGTAATCATAACCACGTGCAGGGTAAGTGGGACGACAGCTTCATTTCCAGGACTGGGTAACATTGAATTCTAATTTTAGACTTCGGGAATACCAGATAAGAGTAATTTTTGGAAATTCTAATGTACTTTTGTCATGTGCATTTCTGGTGCGCTCGGCTTCGATTCCATGATGGAGTATTTGGGGGATTTTGAAAGTGACTACTTACAGATGCTGCTGCTGCTCATTGTTCCTCTTCCAACTGATGTGATACAGGTCAGCTGATGGTGTAACCATATACTCAGCTATGCCAAGGCGTAAGCACAAATACCTTTACACAATCAACAACAACGGCGCACACACGTCCATGCAACGTGACAATCAAAGTGAAGAAAATAAATTGTATTATTATAATCGCACTTACATTGAATATAACGTAATACCACACTAGTCAAGTACACACTATAAACGCGTGCATAACTTAATGAGAGAGAGAGAGAGAGAGAGAGAGAGAGAGAGACAGACGTACGTCCGCACCCAAGGACTGCCTTCATTAGACTAAAGGTCTGAATGTGTTCCACAGCTTTTTTGGATCAGGGTACTATATAAGGAAGTAATAATTTAAGTTTTTCCCAGTCTTAGTCTACCAACCTTCGAGGTTACTTCTTGTACCTGCAAGGTATCGTCCGCCATTAAAAAGTGTTTTCGCACCATATTTACTGTTTGTGAATTTCAACATCATCGAGAGTACGAGCGCCACCATTCGCAGAAGACCTATCATCACCGCTAGCATAACCAGCATCGTTATCAACAACAGAAACAAGACTATCAACCAGGCACCACTATCACCAACAGCAGAAGTGAGATTATCAACCTTCAAGACAACAGCAACATCACTAGGTATAACCTTTAAGGTTTGCATGCATTACAGCACTGTTGTGACCATTGCGAAGAAGAATGCGTTAATGTGTTTAACACTATTTTGACCTTCGGACGCTCGAAAACATTGCTGAGCTTCGATGTTGAGAGTCATCTTTTGCTTCTCCCTAAGGAATTTATATTATTCTCTGTGTACCACATGAAATACAGTATATCTACACTTTTCTTTTGGAAGAACTTAGGGGAGACGAATATATCGTCTCCTATATGCCATGTTATGAAAACTGCCTGTATGGCACACCAGCCTTCAACAACGAGGGTAACCATCAACATTTAAGGCGAGACTGTGCCATGTGCAGGATGCAACTGCTAATGAACCTGTATACAACACTCCTGGCATAGTGTCAGATTCCAGCATTGATGAAGTCGACTCTGAGGCATCAACTGAGCTTTTGTAAATATACAGAATGGAGTATAAAGAGTGCTCTTCAAGAAGAAGCTTTAAATATTAATAAGTGTGTGGTAAACATTCCGCGAGGAGCAAAATGTAAGTTTTAATAGACTTGTTTGTAAAATGGCAGGTATTTATACTTCTGTGTATTTTTTTTCCATCAAAATGCTGGGTATGTATTATTTTGTCTATGTATTAAAAAAGGTTGGATAATAAGCCATTGTATGAGTATGTAATTCAAAGTTTAAATCAGTATGTGTGTAAAAGGGAAGGGTGTAACCATGTTCTGTTACGTGCAAAGGTTTGAAAACCATACAATAATTTGTTTATAGTAAAAGAAGTTACAATATTGTATTCTAATTGTGATGACTACACTAAAGTCGTAACATTCAAACCACCTCGCCCATGGTCTGTTTTAAGTCCAGAAATTCAAATTATGTATCAATATCAAACAAACAATGTACATTATTTGAAATGGGAATCTGGACTCGTAGCCTATGAAGACAGATTCCAACACATAAATGATGTGATTATGGAAAGACTATCCCATTTATGTCCTGGGGAAAATGCAAAAGATAATTATCAAGTGTTTAACCACTGCAGAAGTTGTAAATGTTAGAAGGTACTATGAATGTCCTAACATTAATGTACTAGTAAAGTGGTATAATATTCACCAATGTTCAAAACTAACTTTTGGCTCGCAATGTAAAAGCGAGGCTTTAAGAGAATATATATACCAACATCCATCTTATGTTTCATTGTATCAAATTCATAAGTCCTTAAAAGAATGGTTGGTTACAACCTTTAGTGAGAAGAGCAAACCTGAGGTATAAATACAGGATCACCTCAGGATCCTACTTCAGTTTGCTTTTGGAATCACAATGGAGAGGTTCAACCTATCAAGGACGTACGAGACTGTCATTTGTGGATACAGGACTGCATGGTTCCGGCTTAACAACTATATACCATGCAAGTCCAGTCCTGAATATACATGTGAAGAACGGGACTCGTGTGATAAAGACAATTGTCCGGTGTTTAATATGTGACCTGATAGTGAGTTGTCATGTTCTCCAAACAAATTAGGGTTAATTACTTAAGGGGAATAAATAACAAAGTATGCAGGGTATAAATAACAAAGTATGCAGGGTATAAACAACTAAAGTACAAACTAAGGAGATACTTTTACGACAGTCCTACAATGTGGACCTAAACTTGCAATAATAAGGAACACATCACCCAAATCCAAGAGGATAATCGCAGTCTAGCGTCTCGGTGATATCTTGTTTAAGTCGAAATTGCATGCACATGTATTGCTTAGCCATACCTTACAGTTCCACATTCCGCAGGGAGACGCTAGACTGGTTAATGCATTTTGGGAGGGCTTTAAAAAGTGCTCACTTTACCGTGAACAGCCTATAATTAGTGTGCTCTCAATGTCTGATGTTTAATAGCCTTTCTGACTGTGTATGTGCATGTCTCCTTTAAAATAAAATGACTAAAAAAATAATCTGATGTTTTTCTGAAATGCTATCCAATATGAAAACACTTTTTTTTTTGACAGTGTATGAATTCATTCAAAAACTGATTGAAACCAACATTTCATTAAAAGAAATATTCATTTACAAAAAACGATTGAAACTACCATGTGTTTAAAACACTAGGAACCATGTTAAAAAGAAAATGTAATTAATTTAAAAGGCATGTGGCAATAGGTGTAATAAGATGGAATAAATCATGAAATAGACTTTTATCTAACTAAACATTCTGAAATGAAAGAATTAAATTCATTCACAAATGTATATGTTTCTCTCGAATTTCATATGTTTAAATTGAAAGGTGTAATGAGAATAGTCAGATGTATGTGTTACGAAATGAAAGGCGTATTGAAATGGTTCTCAGTATAAACATTATTCTCGTAGTCAATGAGTCATTTTTTTACTATGTTTGAATTACTTGTGTGTAGAAAACAATTAATTCATTCCATAAACATAAAAACTTTATATATCATATTAAAAATCAATTTGGATACTTGATCACAAAATGTTATAATTTTGGAGAGAGAGAAGAGAGACTGGAAAAATTTATTTCGTACAGACAGTTATAACTAAAAGCTCAGTTAGGTAGTGAGCTAATGCAATGAGTATGGAGAACCCCGAGAAAACCCGATTGGGGTTACACTGCTCAGCCCTTAAATTCTGACAATGAATTGAATTTAATACTTTCAAGCTAACACGACACTGATCTACACGCAACGCCCAACCCCTGTTTATCCTATGCTTGTTAACACGTACAGTTCCACGTAAAACATTACTAATGTAAGTTTTTGACCTTAGTAATGTATTTGAACACATATTGTCAGTGTTGCCCAAATACGTTGAAGATGTCTTCAATATATAGAAACTGTCGTACAGACGAAAAAAAACATTATTAATATAAATACTTAATAAAAGATAGTTATCGTCTTTATTTCTACCTTATTTTTGAATTGGTATGTCATATTTCTTATGTTGAACGAGACATGAAATGTACAACGGGTTATTTACGATACATTATCAAAAAATTATTTATAAATTTACGCTATACCACTATTTAGTATGTGTCCAAATCATTTGCATTGATACATGTGTTGGTAGAAATGTACCACGGGTTATTTAAAACCTGAGTGATATGCAATTACTCATCCCGCATGTATCAGTTAAAAACTTTTTGTTAGTATGTGAGCTACATTTAAAACACAAGTGATCTACTAAACTGACAGTGTTTTATAGATCTTGCTTACACAAAGTTGATGAATGTTCATTGCTGTAAGGAAAGATGTGTGAACCACTTACGCTGTTATACGAACAAACCTTTAACTTTCTAATCTTTCAAATGGAACACTATTTGCCCGCGGCGGTTTGTTGTTCATCTTGCGAGTGTGTAAATAACACATTCCTTTACACAAAACGCTCACTGTCCGTGCAAACTTGTAATTGTAAAGCTTGTAGAGAGCTTTCGTTTCCAAATCCCGTGATACCTTTTAGGAAATGCAATATCCACTATTGTTATTAAATAACAGAACTTGATTGCCATTAATGTATTTAACTCCCTACATGAACATACAAAACCAATATTGAGATATATGAACAGCTCTTGAGTGCCTATGAAGGTGAGAATGCAAGGACGGGTGATTCCTGAGAAAACCCATCTACCAACGGCATCTTCCTACATGATTTCCACATCCTTTGGGAATCGTACCCGGTTCGCCTTGGTGAGTGGCGAGCACCCTAGCCACTACACCAACACAGGGCCCAACAAGTTCGCATTAAACATTTTCTTCACTTTAGAAGTGTTGTTAAATACAATTTTGTAACACGCTACGTATATTCAGAACTAATGTTTCCAACATTTAGTGTGATTACCTATCATAGTTCTACACTACCTCAAATCCCATGCACGGCTTCCAATCCTACACTGCCTTCTCTCATAAACGAACACACGGTTTCCACTTGTACACTGAGTATTAGAAACATGTTATTCATGTAATATACATTTACTAAAACTCAGGAGACCTGCATGTACTGAAACTTTGGTAACAAGAAAATGTAAATTTAAAACTCCATAAGATTTAATATATGTGGGTGACTGTCCATTCCCGTATCACTGTCTGTTTATGCTCATATATGGACAATTGAAAAATGTAATCTGGAATTAACACAGTAGTAATGTGAAAATGGTTTATGACGTAAGATAATGGTGACACGTGAATTACATTTAACATATCCTATGATTCAGAATTATTATGTTTTAAGCAAAATATTGTATTTGACCAGGGTGACAACATACGTTCACGTGTGTCGACGGGCCGTCAATTTTCTCAGTGGTATAGACATTGACTATATAAGCCTGTGAAAGTCGCTGTTTTTCATCATTCCATCACTAACATATGGACCCAAAGGATGTGGCTGCTGTTCAATTAGTCTGACAACGTATATGCTTGTCTTTAACTGTGATAACGGCACTTTATCAAATAGCTCCCACCAGACCCAATCGAACTGTCGTCCGTGCTAACCAAAATGTAAGTTGGAATTCTAACATTTATTCGACTTTTAACTATACCTTGTACGGAAAAATGACTTATACTCTAAAAGTTGAGATTTGACTTTAAAACAAATAAAAATTTGGGATGTGAGTTATATTTTAAAGCTTTGGTGTGGTACTTTAAAAGTATTTTCTGACTTTTGTGTATAGTTTAAAAGTTTTTCTGACTATGTCTTGACACTTTTTCGACGTCTTGTGTCGAGTTTAAACTTATGTCTGCTCTAGTGAAGACTTTTCCAATGTATTGTGTGTACTCTGACTGTGCAGGAGACTTTCACTTTCTCTTGAGCGCTCCTGGACTCTTACTTTTTGTTAGAACGACTGGGCAATGCCACGTTCCTTACACGACTGTGTTTTGCTGTCTCGCGGTGTTTCCTTACAGTTTAACCAGTCCTATCCTTTAATATTTTTCGTGAGTTTGTTATTTGCTTACACTGTAGCATTTGCGGTTTTTTTTAAGACTATCCTTTCTATCATTTAATACAATGTAATATAGTTTGACGTCTTGTGAACTTTACTGTTTTTGAAACCTAAACTCTTTCTAATGTGTTTCCTTACTTCGACCTTGTTGTCATAGTGTTAAACACATGCTCACCCACACATTCATACACCTCCATTAACATGCATGCATCTCAATGCACGCACCTCCATGCACACGCATACACCTCCACACAATTGCATACACCTCCACGCACATGCATACGCCCCAGCATAACCATGCGTACAACCATGCTCACATATGCATACACGCGTACACCTCAACACACATGCATATGCCCATGTGTACAGCCATGATCACTCACATATACTCATGCACACTTATGCATACACATACACGACATGTACAAGTACATACACGTACACGTCATGTACACATACAATACATACATGTACATAAGATATATTCACTGTTGTTTCATGTGTATAATTTTGTCTTCTCTCTTTTTTTTTTCCTGTCCCTATCCCTGAATAGTGTTGTTGCTGAGTAAGGGGAGGAGAAAATTAGATTCGTTATGAGTGCTCCCGAGTCTCGGCGCACTGATAGTTTTTTAGAGGAACTATATGTGTCCGATACAGAATGTACTTCTGGGTCGGACACAGAATGTTCGTCTATCAAAAGCTGTCAGTGCACGATGACTTCCTCCAAACGTCCCCGACTGGATAGTTTGTTGGAAGAACTTTATGTGTCTGATACGGAACTTAGTTCTTCTTTTTGGGTTGGGTGTATCCAAGTCAGAAAGTATTTCTGACTCTGATACATACAATAGAGAGTTTTTTTGTGTAGGTCAGATACAGAGAGTACTTCTAGTGATACGAGCGGGTTGGAAAGTATTTCGCCTTCCGACTCGTCCTCGTCAATGGAGAGTTTGTTGCCTGAACTGCGATACGTCCTTTTGGACATGGCATTCGGTGGTAAACTCGTGGATGCATGGATCCCTAATGATAGACCCGATAGTGATGTGAATGTTGAGTGCTTTTTTACGGATGCACCTATCCTGACAGTAGTTCAAGCAACACCCCGTACATATAAAATTCAAGTCTCCGTAGTGGCAAAATTGATCAAAAATGTTGAGGAAGGCGCTACAGAGAATTTTTACTTTGGCTCTAAGCTCTTCCCGTTCTGCATTCGTCCGATGATGGCGAATTATATGACGAAAGCATACTCCCTTACCTCACTACTAGACTTGGGGAGTTAAGTGCCAGGGGCAGTGGCTGGATGCAGCTTATATCGCATATGGACAGCCATATTTCGCAATATAGGCTATTTACCATCAGTGCCATGCACACTGACTGAGCTACCCAAATATATCGACAATAGGAAAGCCTGCACAAATGTACAGTTACCAGAAGACAAGTGTTTCCATTACTCAATAGTAGCTGCCACAAGGAATGTCAGCAGATTCGCTTCATATCCAAAACTTTATGAGGTTTTGAATACTGAAGGTCAGTCGAGTTCTGTGGTATTGAGTGACATTAAAATTTTTGAGCAGCTCAATTTTATAGTCCATTCACGACTAGAACAGACTTTCTAGGAGCCCATCTAAATATCTACTTGCAGGTGCGTTTCATATCCTTCCATCAAATATAAATAAACATTGCCGTGTGACTGTCATGTAGCATCCGTCAAAATCAATGTTTACATTTCATTGTGAGTTAGTTTGTAGATATGTTCGTATACTTTAGCTACACCTAAACATAAACATTGAAATGTGATTTCTACTTTTATACCTGTCAAATGTGTTGTGTACTGTTTATCAAAGAATTCTGTCATATTCCGAAAACCATTCCGTATGAATATACATAATTTTGGTCTGTAACATTATTTAGGTCAGCTTATTGACATTTTGAAAATGTCTGTATTGACTATAGTTCTTACTGTCACTTCACATTGTTAACACACTTGTTTTCCACTACATAGCACATTACACGTAATGCACGTTAATATTTTGCAGCGACTTTGTTTAACACGGTTACAACTGTGGGGTAAAGAACTGTAGTATTTCACCTCTTGTTGTTATGTGTTGGGTTATTTCTTTAAAAGGACTGCATTAGTTGGAATAAATATTAAAATTAAGGAACAACCAGTCCAACGAAAAAGACGCATTGAATTCGAGCACGCAACTCGTGTTGCTTATTTTTTTGTCATAGCAGTGACAAACTTAAAAGATAGTGGTGAACATGCACACTAATAGGCGTACCGGAACTTTCATTCTGCTCATATTTCTATGCATTGCTACTTACTGTTTATTAGGTTTATTGAAATTTACCGGGCTGGGCTTAGCATTTTGGTGGGATTGTGGCAAATCATGTTACACAACTGTGTTTCAAACACCTAGGGTAAAGGTACAACGTTGTGATAAATAAACAGACGTGGATGTAAATAATTAACTTTGTCATAAAAATAGTTCACAGTTAAAATGTATAAATAGTGCACATCAAATATTTTAAATCACGCACACACACACACACAGGGCCAGCATAACGACCACCACGCAGCTCTTTTACACACAGCAGTTAATGAAACACATGTAACAGTATATTTATTACTGCCATGGAAATACAGATTTATCACACTGTAGCTTGCCTAGGTAGGTTTAAAAGCACAACGTCTACAAATGTGATGTAATTTGAAGTATAATTTGAAGTATTTTTTGGAGTAAGATTAATTTACGCTTCAAATGGCAAAAAGCAACACGCCATATCGTGAGTCGCCACGTCTGCCAACTTCAGATGGTAACTGTCCCGCCATCATATCTAAATATATTGAAATAAGCACCCAAACATTTAAATCTCTTTTAAGTTGTAAATTACAAATTCAAAAATCATTATTTTGCTTTAATAAGTATGAAATATTCTTCAATTGAAAACATGTTTAAATTTCTTGCTTACTAGCGATGCGAAACTTACCAAGTGTGAGAGAAACAGAGAGAGAGAGAGAGAGAGAGAGAGAGAGAGAGAGAGAGAGAGAGAGAGCGCGACAAGCTCTGCCCATTTGGTCCAGCCAACAGTTGCTTCCTCAGTAGATAAAACAAACACTGTGTCACTATGGTCTACCCACAATATTTTGCGCTGTTATTTTAAACTGTAAAAGTGAAATATTTTGTCATCGGGGCTACCTAAATATTTCAATATGCAAAATGTTTAATGTACAAATAGCATACTAAACAACTAGGTGAAAATAATCTTTTAACTGTGAACTATTTCTTACCAGCCGTTGCCAACATGTCGCTGCTCTCACTGTTTTTAATTTATATTTAATACGAAATAAATATTACAAGTTATAGAATATACTATGTTACAGTTAAATTTATTTATGAATACAGTACTTTAAAGTTAATCACAGTGATATATATTTGTGAATACTAGATACTGACAAAACAAGTTGACATGTTATGCCTGGGATGTTATTTCAAAGGTTTGTTTTCAAAAGTTTATTCCAGTTGTGAATGTACTATTTCTATATATTTATTGTGTAATAAATATAGAAATATAATTGACGAAACTTTTAATAATGCCCAGGAATGGGTAATGTGCCCATGCGTATTTCTTCCGTACGACATGCTCGTCTTGTAAATGTGCTGGCCATTCGTGCCAATGGTAATAAGGCAGATTTGCATTTTGCTATGATCAAGAATTTGTCCTGGCTGCTTAACAGCCAATTGAATAAGGATGGACACAAGACATTTGTTTGCAATCGTTGTCTCCAGTACTTTGCAAGTGAGGAGAAACTCGTCAACTACATAGTTCTCTGCCAGCAACATGTAGCTGCTAGGTGTACTTTCACCACTGGGGACGAAAGTACCTGGAATTCACTGATCTTTCCAAACAGCAAAGATTGGGTTTCGTTGCATATTGTGACTCGAATGCTACTTGAAACCCTTGTCCACTTGTTTGCCCAATAATGAGACAAGTAACAACCATCATGAACCAACATGTTCCATATGCGTGTAGCATTTTGTTGGTGTGTTAATACAATCCAGATTTATCTAACTACTTTTGAGTTTGTGGGTGAGAATTGTATGTACCAATTGGTGGATAAATTGGTTGAACTAACAAAGAGGGTTTGCAGGAATATACAGCATGACTGTTCTGATGAAGCCAAAAACCGCAGCTGACAAAGCTAGATTGGTGACTCAAACAAGTTGTTATATTTGTAAGAAAGAGCTCTGTACAAATTCTTTGGTTGACCATAACCATCTGGCGGGTGAAATTAGAAGCCTCGCACACAGTAAATGCAATATAAAAAAAACACCTTGTGGCTATTTTTCATAACCTGCAAAATTACTATGCTCACTTTCTTATAAATCCTTTGGCTGAGAGTCAGGTACGACAACCCGATGGAACCGCAGAAATCGAAAATCCGGGTAAGATCATGGTGATTGGAATGACCTTGTAAAAATATAAATCCATTACCAATGGGAGCAATTTGAAAGGGAAAATGCAATACTTTCAATTGTACTTTATTGATTTATTTAATTTCATAAGTGCGCCTCTGGAGACTTTGGCAGGTAATCTAACGCTTGTGCAGCTGAGAATCACCCGTTCACTGTTTCCAGACAATACTAAGTTTGAATTCGTAAAAAGGGGAGTATTTCCGTATGATTTCGTTATGTATTTGAGTAGTCTGATAAGTACGTCACTCCCACCAAAGGACGCCTTTCATAATGTTATGAAAGGCAAAGGAATTACCTATGAGGAGTATGCTCGTGCCCAAGCCATATTTGATGCGTTCAACTGCATAAACTTGTTACAGTACACAATTTACTATTTACAAGTCAACATTTCTATACCAGTGAACTGGTACCAACATCTGCTATGTACTCAGTCCTAGTCGCAGCTGCTAGGATCTCCAGTAAAACTTCACTGTACATCTTCACCTGCTGTGTTTGTCATCGTATGCGCGGTCCTAAGTGCAGCTATCTTCATCACTGTTCAACCAGTTTTATTTCGAAGCGTGGACTGCCTCACACCATGTCTACTTGTAAGAAGGCTGTTTTCCGCCTGTCTACCTGCGATATAGGACACCTCCTTTAATCATGTCCTGCTGTGCTGGCTGGTTTCCCGACTGCTAATCCACATTCTTCAACAGGGGCCGTTTTCTGGCTAGTTACCAGCGAACACAGTTTTATTGTTTATGCGAGTAACACCTTCACGATTATCTTTCACCTTTGACGCCAGTTTTCAATTTTACGAAGAAATGTATAGAAAATGGTTAGTGACAAGTTTAACTTCAATGAAGAAGAATTAAATTGATTGTAACAGTGTACATATTGTATATAGAATGGCTAGTGACAAGTTTAACTTCAACGAAGAGGAAAACAGTTTATTGATTTAGTGTAAATAATGTGTAAATACTATGGTTTATGGGTAATAATAATTCGTGTTTAAAACTAAGTGTGTGTTTTTCCATCCCCCCCCCCCCAACCCCTTTTTTCATAACAGGGTGGGTAACATTTTGTAATGTGTTGTTTACAAGCACTTGTTTTTCATATCCTTTGAGTTTTAAATATGTATTAAATAATAATAATAATCATATCTTTTATCATACTTCTGTTGTGTTTGAGGTTGTGTCAGTTGGTAAGTGGATGTATTTGAACAGTGAATTGGTAGTTATGTTTATGCTTACGCCTTTGCGTACCTGTATATATGGTTCCGGTTACGTCATTGGCTGACCTGTATCATGTCAGTTGAGCAAGGAGCGATGTGCAGCAGCATCTGTAAGTAGTCACTCAAAATTTCCCAAATACTCCATCCGGGAATCGAAGCCGAGTGCACCAGACGTGCATATGCCAAACTAGCATTACATTAATTATCTATAGCAGGAATCTAAGTCAACAATAATTTTTTTGTTAAATTCGACAATAATATTAAGTGACCTGTACGAGACTTGAAGTCGGCGTTTCCAAACTTTAATGAAGACAACATACTAATAATTACTTAAGTATCCTGTCTAAAATTTTTTAAAAGTAAAATACAATGCATTACCCCGCTCAGGAATCGAAGTCGGTAGGGTCTAAATACATAATTATGGTCACCAGGTACGCACGAACGTACTTGCAAATACATTCCCCCTCCACACGGAGTCGAGATTGGTGAATTCAATAGCATTGATATTTTTTACGTAATAATTGTGATGTGCATTTGCATAGAATTAATATATGTTAGCTAGCAAATGCTGATGCATGCGTGCCCCACGGCGGACTTGGTAGGATGTGAGCGAGGGAGAGAGATCACTTCCTTGCGCACTCTGGCGATTGGTGCTTCAATCACTCAGATCCCAGTCTGTTGGCACAAGGGTCAGAGTGTGTTGGAGAGAGTGAAAGCCAAACTTTAATATATGTCACGCTCATAAGCAACATTACGTAAAATGTAAGCTATGTTATATGTAAGACTGACTGAATCATTATTTTAACATTAGAAATAGTTAACACGCAACTGGGCGCTATAACATTTATGAACATGTTTGAACTGTAATTAATGTTTATATTCTTAAATTTAATGTTGAAACAAGATGTGTAGGTTGCAATACATGTGTGAAAATTACGTAACACGTAGGAACAAACAGCCTTTGCTTTAAATGGTCTTTGCGTACACGAGTACTAAAATATAGTTACATGAGGGAACGTTAGAACTTACTGAAGGGATATGCTAAACACATTTTTATAAATCATTGAAAACGGTTATACAGGGCGGGACATATTCTAAGAAACTTCTAGTGAAACTGAATTTTTTATAAAGTATCTTTATCTTATATACTGAAATTTAATTTCAAATAAGTGTTGGGACTTGGATTAAATGTATACACAGTCTTTAGTCGGGAGATCTGCGGTGTGGACATGTACTTAGGGTCTAGGTAAATAGCTTTTGTAGTTCCTCTCATTTCTTATTATTTAATTCGTTTCTCATTGCACTACTGTGTATTACTCTTAATGGTTGTGTAAGTAATATCATGTTGCGATTGGTTAATAATTGTCTCATTGCATTACATTTAATGTTTCAGTGGTATTTTGTTTCTCTGAATATGTTTAATGTCTCGGGGCCTTTAATTGATTTGTTTAATTATATTTCATGTTTCATTGGTAAATCAGTGTGATATGTTATATTTCTGTGTTTATGGTTGATCATATTTCAGTGGTAAATTGTTGCACCTACTTAGTATGGTTGTTTTATGTTTCGATGTTTGTTCATTTGGTAAATGTGTATATACAAATGCTATATTTGTTTGAGTCAAACACTTGATTGTTAAATTTCTCTCATTCTGCAATTCCCACCTCACTTGCTCGGTTCGACATCACTGCTCTCAAACTCAGTAGCACGGCGGACAGTGACGAAGTAACATCGATTGTCTTGCCGAGCTCATTTGTTCATCAGACTCTGACCTGTCAACACCTATGTCACTTCTGACACCCTCTCCCCTCTTCCTCAACCATCACAGCTCAATACATCTTCAGGCCAAGAAGGGAGAACACCTTTGCCGCTCCCTCTCACTCCCCTCACCCACCTAGCTTATTCCATTGCCATACTCCTACCCGTCAACACCTCTGTTATTCTAGAACTCATTCCCTCATTATACTCCGAAGAAGTAGAACCTCTACAGCTGCCGACCCCTTCCCCTCACCCACCATCATAGCTCATTCCATTGTTAGACTCCGACCTGTCAACACCTCTGTCACTCCTGACCACCTCTCCCTTACCCCTCATCCACCATCAGAGCTCAGTCGTGTTCTGGACCCCGAACTGTTAGCATCAACTCTCCCCCAAATGCCCCTTGTGCCTTTCTTGCTCCAAGGACCAATCACAGCACACCTCCAGCAAAGGAGGGGACAGAAGGGGTAACACACACAGCCAATCATAGCACACCTCAGAGGAGGGCGAGGGCGTACACCCAATCACAAAACACCTCATCAGGGTGTTGGAGGGGGAGGGGTGGGAGTCCCACCAAACCTAACCTAGCTTTTTTGATGTGGTACTTAACCATTTCTTGCACTCATTGGTCCAGAACTGGTATGCACCTACTACTCCCAGTTGCCAGGAAAATCCTTTGTAAAACTGCAAACAGTTTTCTTGTAAGATCTGCAAAGCATTTGTTTGTAGTTTTACAAATGATAGCCTTGTATTGCAACTTACATAATTGAGAAGTGTAAATAAGATTATCTTTTTTTTTCTTCTGAGAAAATAAAAGTGATGAATTAATAATAATGAATAACTGGAAAATAATACTTCAAGTATTATTTATGAAAAAAAAAGCTATTTAGTGTCAGCACAGGGATTAAAACCTACATCCTTTGTGCTGTTAGCCTACGACCTTAACTTTTTTTTTTTTTTTTTTTTTTTTAACCTTCATCTTACGTTGTTGTGACATTAGGAGTTTAGCACTTATTTTCATAGTAAATATAGCTGCAAGTATGTACAAAATATTAAATAAGTTATTTGATTAAGATGAATACATTTATTTCATTTTAAGGGTTCTGTTAAGCTAGTAAAAATTAACAGTTAGTGAGTAATGCAGTCATGTTTTATTAAAATTGTCGTTTTGTTATTATTATTTGCGTTGTTTGAGGTGTTTTATGTTATTCAAACTTGAAATGCCTTTTTTTTTTTTTTTTTTCACAACTACACTTTAAATTCCCCATAGTTTTTGCACAAAACAGCTATAGCTATATACGGTTTAATGTTGTTGAGTGTCCACCATTTTGCTGAAGCTCGTTGATATAGGTGAGTATAGTACAAACATTTCTTAAGGTCTATTACAAACATGGCTCTTGTATTTTACAAATGAATAGTTTTACAATAGAAATGTGTGTACTGTTACAAAGTTTGTAAAATTACAAACAATTTCTCACTAAAAATTACAAAATTTCTCTACAGTGTACATGAAAAGAATGACAACCGTATCAAAGGTGAGAAATCGATTACTTTTTGCTCACCGGAAAGGTACCTCACCCTTCATAATACTGCTGTAATTTCCCAAAAGTCAGTGGGCTAAATCAGGTTCCTAATTTAGTTACAACAGTTGTAAGGAAATTACTCTCGTCTGAATATTTCACAATAAATTGATCTCTCTTACTATTTACAATTAATAAATTAAATCAGTCATAATAGACAATTACTTTATCAATTATGTGTCCATATTTGATAGTTCCAATATTTACATTAAAGTCCATATCACATGTTCATACAGTCCCACCTTAGTTTAGTCCAGATTTCAACAGTTCGAAATGTTGTAGAGTTCTCCGGGTGCCCTCATGCACAGTAGGCTTCACTCGTCAGGTTTCACGCCCTCTCATCAGTTCACACCACAAACACCTCGTCCGCCGTTGTCTCGCTATCTCCCGTCGTCATCCATCCTGTTCACCGATGTCTCTCGCTGCACTTGACTTCGTCCAGTTACCGAACTCAACAAAAGACTCCTACCAAAAGACTGCCGACCGTCTGGCTGCATTGTATTTATAGTGTCATCGGCGATCGCCCAGAAATTTCTCCTAATGCCGCGTTGCGCCGATGTTACTAGTTCCCAGAATATTCTTGCGCATCCTCCCAAGTTTATGGCTTCTCCAGCAGGGGAAGGAGGGGCTGTGACGCCAACCAGGTCAGTTCTCATCAGTCCCTCCGCACATGTTGCCCACACTTTGTGTATCAGTCGGCACATAGCAGTACTGAGGGCTAGTAGAAGTCTGCTAATTCTGCAATTTTGGACTTTGTAATTGTCAGTGGGAAATTAATATTCAATTCTATAGAATTATAAGAAATCTAGTGACTTAGTATGGTAAATAAATAGCCTGTTGTGCAAAAATCAGTTATCTTGTGCAAATATCAGTTATGGTGAAATTAATTTTAACTGTTTCATATTAATGGTCATAAGATACTTGTTCTATAAAGCTAAATTTTTCGTGTTGATGAAAAGTTTTTTTTTTTTAATACAGAAAAAAAAAGTGAGAGAGAGAGAGAGAGAGAATGTCTGTGCATGTGTGCACCTGTGCATGGGTGTGTGCATGTGTATGCATGTGTGCACATGCACACATTTGCATGTGCATGCATGCACATGTGTATAAATTAACACATCTCAAATATTGCAAATTGATTTTTTTTTAAACAGAGAATGTTATATCAATTATTAGAGGAGAATGAAATATGCCATTCAGTGGCGGCTCCAAGAAGAATTTCAAAGGAGGGTACAAAGTTGAAAATTAATATAATACTTTATTGAAGATGTAACAAACTAACAAACCGTCAAACACCAGGTTTTCACTTTTAGCGGTTTCATCATGATCTCAAATACTCAACTGAAAAAATCCACAAAAAATGTTGCATTCTTTTATTGTTGAAATTATGTATGTATTATTTCTACTCTATCATTGTGTATTCTAACTAAACTTCTGTATACTTCGTTCAACTGATTTCTTATATCTACCTGACCCAGTCTTACAATTTTTATTTCATTTTGCAAATTCACTTTGTTGCTTAGTGTTTTTCTGTCTTGTCATCCAAAATGTTTTAGGGTAACAAGACCTGTAGTCGGCCTTATTTCATAAGAACCAAAAAGAATACAACACAAACAATAAAATGTGGTTTTATCATCATATCCTGCAAACCAAATAGTTTTATGTATGTTTTTAACTCAAATTATATGTATAATTTCTCTGTTGGTTGTGATATGTTCGCATTAGAATATGTTGTGGTTACGTAGGGCCAAGATTTTTAATTGACTGCCAGTTGTGATACACTAACTGCTTCCATAAAAATATTTGTTTCTGTCCATAATACATTGTTTTTTGACTGAATATAACATGTTACACATAAGTTCAGGAAAGACCTGTCAACAATTGCACTGTATCTCAACCTGTGTCTTGGACAAAGATATGCTGATCGGTGCACGTGATCCTCTTGATGTCACTGCGCTGTCCCAACCTCCCGTTTCCCAAGTCAACCTGCGTTCCAAGACAAAGCATTCAAAAAACTGAACTTTTGTCCCATGTTGTGTCCTAAGATGATAGAAAAATAAGATTACAGATACTTTCACGCGCATTCGTGGAATTTTCATGTTGGAAATATAAACAAAGGACGTGCAAGGTGGATTTTCTTGAGACAAACATGATGAAATGGTGATTAGTGCAGTCTGCGTTTGGTCTGAACTATTTAATATGAAGGATGAACATTTTAAAAATACAAATTTGAAATAAAATTTTTGGATGTCAGTTGCTGATCTTTTTTAAACTAAAACAGCTGTCGTATAGATAAATAAATATTTAAATCACACATCGTGCAAATATTATATAGTGAACAATTCAGCAATATAAAAATGTAACAACAATAATGTGCCAAATTTACTGTGAGTGCAATCTAATGTTATATTCTGAAAGCTCACTTTCGGACAACACATTTGTAGACCATATTCTGACTGTGTGAGTGTGATGTCACTTGACAAGATTCGGACAGGTCCACAGGTATGGCCGATTGTAGACAGGCCTTAACACAGCATCAAAAATGTTATGTATAAACATTAAAAACTGAGTAATACGCAAACTTTAAAAACTATAATGCACTGATATTTTCAAAATATTCACACTTTCTTAAACCTTGAATATAATACTGCAACAGTAATGGTGCATAATATGTTATGTCGTCAGAAAACACATTGCAGACGAGACTTGCCTGCCATCTGTCAAGCTGTTACAGCACTGCCTGAATTGCGTGGGCACAAGCGACTTTTGCCCCGAATCTAACACACTTCGGCTATTTCCAAGACATCTTAACGTGCCTTCGACAAGGAAAAAAATATACAGCAGCGTGGTCACAGACCGTCTGTGCCCCAAAGCTACGAGGAAAGATTTTGTCCACTCTAAAGTAAGGAAGCACTATTCGCAGTCTAGTTATACAGAACTTAATGATCAAATACGCTGCTTTTACATTTACAGTATGAAAAAAAAAGATTATAAAAAATGCATTTATTTGTTATGGTATGTTACATTTTATTTGGGAGGGCACGTGCCCCTGCGCTCATTGACAAGATGCCATTGCTGTATTTTGACTACTTTTTGACTGTTACTGTGAGATTACAAACCAATTAAATGACCAGATGATGCAAAATGAAAAGGAGTGCCTACCCTCTGAGACAGTATGACATAATTCCCCCCGCCCCCCTCTTTTCTCCTCTTATTTTTTTCCGTTCTTTTTTGCTGGTTGTTTGTGCACACTATGTGTGTGCCCACAGCACAGACCAGAGGTATATTTCATTCTACGTTGATTTGCTTGTTTAATCGTGTATGATAATGTTTATTCACAACAATATTTCTACAGTGTGTGCAAATTTTTCCAAGACAGAGTAATATGTCTGTAGTTTTATGATCGGCTGAGTTCACTTTATTTGGCAGTGTTTGTCATGGAGCAAGCACAAAGCTTAACTGTTTAATTCCTTAGATATGGGTATTTAAACACATCCATGACAATGGTTTACATTGTGATAGTAAATCATGCTTGACTGGGACTCATGTTATGCAATAAAAACAC
This sequence comes from Dryococelus australis, assembly GCA_029891345.1. Lineage (NCBI taxonomy): Eukaryota > Metazoa > Arthropoda > Insecta > Phasmatodea > Phasmatidae > Dryococelus > Dryococelus australis. The sequence goes on from CM056998.1 coordinate 160,629,882, forward strand.
AAAAAGAGACCCTAACCAACAGTAAATGTGTGTTCCTTACCTCTTCTTTTGTGTTTATGGGAATAATAACTTGTAATAGAAAACAAAAATTTTAACAAAAATTAAAAATTTCTAAAAATATTACAATGTTTGTGGGCTGTTCACATTAAATTGAGCACTTTGAAAGCCCTGCTTAAGATTTGCTTGTATGCACATTGTGTATTCTTCCACCATATGTAAAATTAACATTACTTCATGCGTGATAACTTTATTCATCTGTGATCAAGTGAAACTGTAAAATTGTTATAAAAGTAAATATTTTGCAGATTTGTTAATTCTTGCTCTTACATTCAAAATAAATTATTCCAGTATTCGCAGATGTTTACCTAATACTTTTAATTCAATGTAAAGACACGGAACTACATGCCCTCCATCATTACCAACTTCACTGGGCGCCTTCCACAATAATGATATTAACAATGAATTAATCAGTGATTAGTTTCGTGGCTTTTTAGTCACTTGAAATGTGACAACTCCCAGTGACATGTGCACAAGGGATTTTTTTGGTGGTTTTGAGATTATAATTTACTCATTTTCATATGTTGCAAAAAACAAGTTGATTAGTGTGACATCTTGTAGCTGGGAAAGACTGGAGAAAAGAGAAAGTGATTAGTGACTTTACTGTCACCCATACAAGATTAGCCCCACTCAGGTTAGCAACAAAAGGAAATTTCTTCTGGAGAGTTTGACACCGGGAAAATTTCCGCCTCTAAGTGTGCAGTGTTCTAAAAGGTAACTTTTAATCAAAATTTTTAGCTACGTAAATTGAAAAAGAGAAAGATTTTACTTTGTTATGAAGTTATTTTATATTTGATTTATGATTATTGCAATTATTGTGTTTTTTAACATATCAAATAAAGAAAATCTGGTACGCATGCGACACTAGCGCTTACATGGTGGTGAAAATTTTGCCTTTGCCAAACTTTTTGCATTGGTCTTCCCAACCTGTAGAAGTAACCTTATCCATACATATGTTTCAAACTGACAATATAATCTTTTTTAATGTTCCAGGCAGTGATCAACAGCACCATTACCCCAAACATGACATTCACAAAAACATCGCAGAAGTTTGGCCAGTGGTCCGATGTACGGGCCAATACCGTGTATGGTTTGGGGTTTTCTTCAGAAGCAGAACTGAACAAGGTTGGGCAGCCATGTGTAAAGTTAGTCTGGCATTGAAGCAATTACCCACAATTAAACATGGTAGTATAGTATAATTGCTTTATGGTTTAATCCTGTGATTGTTTCTTCTATGTGTCCATTGTCCACCATTCCACACTATGTAAAAACTAATATTTGCATGGACCAGACGACTTGGGTGGATCTGACCTTTTCAGTTTGGGAGGCATTGGGGGGCTGCAAAGTCTTGAACAAAAATTAGTACCCCTGGAGCTGCAAAAAGTGCACCTTTCCAAAATTTAGATTTGAATTAAATCATGTTAGAATTTACACACATGTATTGCTTCATGTAGACATATTTTAACACAAAATACAGTACTTATATTTGTACAAACAGTTACTAATAACTAACGTTATTATTAACCTCCCTTTTTAATAAATATATTACACATTAAATGTGAAACATAGTCTAAGTTGTTTTCTTTGCCGCTTCCTCGATAAAGTCTTTGGCACCACCTAGTGAGACTGGGGGAGGGGAAAATGTCCCCCTCCCCTTTTTAGCCTTTTTTCTGAAGGAGAGAAAGGTTTAATGAGATCATTTTTCTATGTGCGTAAACAATGAAATATGGAAGGAATAGGCTGGTAGGCTACTAATTACACTATAGAAAGGAGACAGAATACAAATACTCACAGGGCGGTATTCGTGGACACACACACACACACACAAAAGTCAGACGAACACATTTTTCACACGGATGCACGATCGCGACGTTCGCTGGCTTGATCAGTTTCATCAAGCAGCGAGTGGTGGGACACTGCAGTCCGCTGAGCAGTGGTTAGCAAACGGTGAACATAGCGGCCAGGAAGGGAACTAGGATGAGAGGGGAAATTTGAAATATGGCGGAAGGGTTATCTTATATTTAAGCCAGGTATCTGGATTTTGTGATGTATTGATGAGCCAGTTCCCACCATCACAGTTCTGGTATGTGGTAGGTCTCTTACTACTCTGATTGTGTAGCAGGAGTCAAAGTTTGTGTGTTTGTGTTTCTCTCTTTCTCTCTCTAAAAATTTTTGAACCCATGAACCAAATTTCACCAAACTCAGTATACATATAATACTTTTGCTTTCAAAATGGCAGCTATTTTAATGTTAAAGGTGCTATGTTATATCGTGGCAACTATTTAACAGATTGAAACCAAATTCAGAATGTTGGCAATACATCGTATAAGTATTGTAATTAGATAAAGATATTGTTATTTATCCACCATTTTGGACGGTAGCACTACATGAAAAAATATAACTTTTACATCATATCTCGGAAAATACTAAACGGATTCCCACAAAATTTAACATATAATAAGTAATAGGTTTTTTAGGCCATGTAAACATGTGATTTGAATACTATATGGTAGGTATTTTTTTTTAAATAACTGCCACATGGAGATTTTAGCGTAGTGTGCTAATTCTATAAAACCATGTGGCACATTTCAAGTTAACTTTGTATGCTGGTAGTATCTATTAAAACTATCAAATGTGTCTATACTATACGGAGCGTATTTTCTCAATCATTTTGCAAGAGAGCATCACATTTAATAATTAAAAGTTTTTTCTTTTCCATATCTTTTGATATAATCTACTGATTTTATACCAAATCTGGTAATAAAGCAGTACTACGGCTGGCTATGTAAACTGGTCTGTTTTAAATTTGTCGGACACTATTTTCAGAGTGGCTGCGATATAAACATTTTAGATTAGCGTACTGTATCTATGAAGCTGACGTGCTCTGCTGCTTGCGGGGGGTGGAATGTGCCTGATTAAGACACAGACCTGTTTGCATACTGATGGATACGTATAAAGGTGATAATGTTCCTAGGGCACCAGCTTCTCTATGTCTCTGAAAAGCATGAGGATCTCCGTTTCTCAGGGTCGTTACAGGTTGACAGCCTGTGGCAGCATCCCCCCTGCATCATACGTCTAATTACGTATTGTTAAATTCACAATTACACATCTTTGTCCTGTGCGTGGTGACCTACCACGTGGTAACACTTACTGGAGAAGGCCAGATCCCATGGAGGAAACTAAATAAATAATTAAAGAAACAAGACACTGATTCCAAAGAAGCTAGTTGTATTATCGGAAAGAAATACACTGATAACACACAAGTCCTCATGTCTGACGTGGACCTGGCACATGAGGCCTGCCAGGGGCTGATGTGGATAAAGGTGCGGAAAAGCACGGTGGAAATAAATAGGTGTAAAGCTCTCCGGGGTTGTGAGTCGGCGGAGAAGAGGGTCGGCACACGGGAGGAGCAAAATGAAAAGATTCCGGTATATTATGTTACACTATTCCACACTACTTGGTTAGAACTAAGATTAAGCTCCCGTGGTGTGCGACGCGATGCACGTCTACCCTCGATGACCTACTGCTCCAGACTAAAGATGGTGATGCGGAGATACTGCAAGTAACGGGCATCTTCCCGCCAGTATCTCTAAGGAAATTTTCACAAAATACATATATTGGACAGCATACATAAGAAAGCAGTTGCAGGCAGAAAGACAATCAGGCAAATTATTTACGTATTTCTGTAATGTTAACATTCTTCAGAAAAGTTAGATTGCTGTTGCTAAGTGTATTTCGTAAAGCAGAATATTGAGTAAATGCCGGGACAGGCATGCAGAACACATAAACACTCCTTAAAATAAAATACAAACACAAATTACACATAAAAATCCTTCTGAAACAGTGATAATAAATTAGTTCAAATTTAATAGGCGAACTGTTTAAATTTTTCGTAGCTATATTGACAAGATGGCTGCCAGAACTACAAGTGTCTTTGACTGCATCTATACTAAGTAAAATAGAAGAGTCTGTCTGTGATTTTGGAATTTTTCACTTTTAACTATTTTTTATATAGTATAATTGATAACTAAGCCATATCTAATGTTAATTTTTTTCGTGTCTGTCTGTCTGTCCAATGGATTAACTTAAAAATCTCTTAACGTATTGACATAAAATTTATACAGTAAATAATAACCCCAGGACCAACTTAGTCTTTGTTTCATCTAGATATATGAAACGGTTCCGGAAAAAATAATAATCAGGGATGTAAATAGGTAATGGATTAATCTTTTCTTAGAATTACTGCATAAAATAAAGCATTGTTAAAAAAAATATTCCATCATTTCTCCTTTTATTTTTGTCTATGTGGCTAGTGGCTAGAGTAATTCAAAGTGGGGGAGCAGTGACCCAGTGGGTAGAGAACCCAATAGTGGGGCTGCAGAAGCTCAGTGCCTAGAGAACCCAATAAGAGTGCCGCAGAAGCTCAGGGGCTAGAGAACCCATTAAAAAAAATTAACTAGATCAATTCAAAGTCCTAAATATCATGCTAACATAAAACATGTGCAAAGTGATGGCAGTGTGTAATTTAATAACTCCATTAAACCTGAAAGAAGAAATACTACTATTTTGAACATAAAACATTAATAAGACTATGGTGGGCTTTATTTTAATAACTTTACAAAAATATCATGCAAACGAAGTCGCACGGGTTAGCTAGTATTTTAATAAAACTGTAAATGTGAGTTATGCCTTTAGAATAAAGAATTGAGTACTGTAGTCTGTTCCTATGTGAGCACACGTGAACCACGTGGGCAAACACTTAATAATACAATACTCTATATTGCGGGGACGCAAAGCGGAGATAACATTTCCTTGGGCATGCAATAGGCTCGGCTTTTGGGGGATCACACTTAATCACTGAAGTAAACACGTAACATACTGTTTGCTCGTGGGCGGCGTGTCTCTAGAACACTTAACGGTTCCCCTGACACGTTTGTGCATGAACGGCTCACTACACTTAAACACACCAGTGCGTGTAATGCGGTTGGTGCAGTGGCGAGCATCATCGGTCTGGCCCCCGAGCGGAGCAGAGAGAGAGAGAGAGAGTGACGTCAAAACCATATAACAAATATCAACTCAACTTGGTATACTGGTAGTAAATGTTACATTCATGAATGTTGTCCATATAGAGTTTCTTTCCTCCATGATTTTGTAAGATAGTGGCACATGAAACTAATAAAGTTTTTATGACTTATCTCGGGGAAATAATTAACCAATTCCCACCGTACTCAGGCAAAACTAAATGTGAATTTGTATGACTTGGTTACACACATTTTCAAAATAATAGTCTGGTAGATATTTTAGGTTAGTATGCCATATGTTCCAACTAATTTCAACCAAATGTTATATGCAGGTAGGGTCTGTGACAGACAATGACTGTAATAATACATAACTTTTGTCCACCATTTATGAAGGTAGTATCACACGAAGAAATGTGGCTTTAATTCCATATCTCGAGGACCAATGAATGGATTTGCACCAAATTTTGCACATAAGTAGTGCACAGTAGGTCATGTAGACTAATAATTCACATACTTGATGTTTAGAATGACTGCCCTATAAATATTCCAGTTTAGTGCCTGTCTTCTAAAACTTAAGTTGATTATGACCGAAGTTGATGCGCCTAATTATCTCTCTGTAGTTCATGCCAGATTATGGTACGAAGATATGTAAGTTCAAGACCTGGGTAAGGCATGTGTGTATTTGTAATTGTTTCACTAGTATTGCATATGTTTCTAGTTCCAGCATAAATTATATTTCTGCCGGCAAGACATCAGAGCTCACGTACAATCTACTCGTAAAAATTTAATTAAAACTATTTGCATTGATGTAGAGGAAAGTGTTGGGTTGGAAAATTTAGCACTCAGGATCAGGAAACAGTCAGACTCACATTTTATAGCAGTTTATTGGCAAGCTGCTACATCAAAAACATACATACAAGACGCCATCATGGCTGCAACTACTACGCTAGTCAAAATAACAATAGAGGATGACTTGTGTATTTACATACACCCAAAATATAAAAAATATCATAATATTAAGATTTAGTCACCAACAGAAAGTAGGCTCATTATTTATATCTTTAACTTCTTGTTTACTTTCCAATGTCTCGGAGTTGAGTAGTATACATATATCAGTTGGCACTGCAAAATTCCTTGATTCTTAATCAAATATGCATAAAATTGTATGAAACCAGCCAAAATGGCCTAAAATTGAAACACTATAATTCTAATAATTCATTAAGTCTTAGAACTTCTTCCTTAATTTACTACTAACATCATTGCTACTGTTTGTCAATTTTTGTGTTAAAACATGAGCAGGAATTTAGTTTTGGTTGTGGTTTTAAAAAAATACTGTCTCAACTATAAACCAATAATACCATGATATGTCTAAAAAAATCATCCACAATTGGTGTTTTGGCCACATTTCTAAATTGTTTAGACGTAGACTGAAGTCCTAGGTCATAGGTAGTATTACCAGCCTGAAGTATTACCAGCCTGAGTAATATGATTTGATGAGCACTGAAATGTTCATGACTTGAGCTTGGATTTACAGAAGAAAGAAAAAAATACTGTATGAACTGATCCCATTCTTAAAGAAACCTTAATTTTTGCAGACAATTATTGCATCAGGCAGGAGCAGATATAGACTTTTGGAAAGGGCCGTTGGGCGAGGGGGGGGGGGGGGTCCACTTCCTAATTGTGCGGATGTAAGTATTGAATGAATCACATAAAATCAGTATTTTAAAAAAAATATGTTGTTTTATTTATTTTTTTGTTTTAAAGCATTCACAAGATAGTTTAGTGAATTTTGTAGGTCATCTTGTGGACACCCCCCCCCCCCCCCCCCCCCCCTCTCGAACCACGTTTAAATCTTTACTTATGTTCTGAAACTTCTGACAGTAATATGTGTCATACATGTACTTTAAGCAATTTGTTAAAATAATACTTATATAGTTGGTTTGCACTGAGGTTAATGTGAAAAATGCTGTTTTAATTTGCCTTAAAAATACACTAGGCTATTTAATTTAATTTTTTATAGTTGGGTGTGATAATGACAGGTGTAACGTGGTGGGATGAAATAACTCAAAAAGTAATGAAAATTTGAAAGCATTAGGAATTTTATGTTCTTCTTAATCTCTACGTAATTTACAGTTTATTTGCAGATAATAACTTGTATCTTGTTTTGTGAAATGCTTAAGAGGAGGATGTGCTGAAACATTTTCTGTGAAATAGTTGTTCACCCGAATACGCATATCTCTGTAAATAAATATTCTGCAAATACGACTTTTTGTCATAAAAGATAAAAAACAATTATCTATGCCCGTATTTTTTTACTTTTGTTATATTAAGTGTATTCTTGGAGAAAAAACTAGTGAAAATGGTTAAATATCACATTTTTAATGCTTTTGTATGCAGTTTTCTTAAGCAGTAATAGAGAAGTACAAACTTGAGGGCATAGTTTAATCAGTGGGCTTTCATCACGTGTAATAAAGTCCCGCTGTTACAGATCTAATTTACACAGTATAGCATCATGACGGAAACACTGCACGCCTTGTGCGTAGGAGCACTGAGGTGCTAGAAGTGCGTTGTCAGTGTTGCACGTATTGCTTCCTCGCTTCTTGACCTTGCAAGGGCAGGTCCATCCCACTTTTAAGCATTTATTCAGATAGTGTAAGCAAATATGTCAAGATTGAAAATCTTAAAGAATGACCAAATTTCATGTTTTAGTTACACTACGTGCATCAGTGGCAAGGCGCGAGTTTTTTAGGAGGGGAAGTAACTGATGCAGAACAGATGTAGTACGTTATTTCTAAAATTCTGAAAGCAGCTGTTATGAGTTATGTTTTGACACATTTACCTGGTTTGTTACTCCTCTTAAGTTAGTGTACTGCTCACAAATATTGTAAGTGGCCAATATTCACCAGTAAGCAAGTGGTAATAATATAATTTAACTTCAGGATTTACCAGCACTTAGTAAAGTTCCAACGAATGTTTGAAAATCAAAGATTTCCGTACAGTTTAAAATTGTTATCTTATAAAAACTACCCAACAGCATGAAACCAATAACAGTCTAGCATGAAAAATATGTTTGCAACACGAACCCATGTAGGGGGCACGTACCAGTTAGTATAAGTTTACAAATAAGTGTAGTTTAATTCCAGAAATCCTGTTGCCCAGTCAGCCATAAGCCACTTATGTAGAGAGACATTCAACATAACATAAGATGTATAAATAAAATTATTTACTGAACGAGTCTGTTGATGAACATTGTTGTTATTTCTAGATTATCTACTTGTACTTCAGGCATATTCTATTTATTTTTAAAAGCAAATACTACAGTTACATTATAATGAAATTTACTCTGTTTTCACAGTTTACTAAGAAGTTGTTTTTCAATACTGAGTATTGATGGAGAAGACAGTCATTCTTTACCTTCTGTGAGTTTCGCAAATAAATTTTTAAGTTAATGCGTTTCAAAGTGGAAACGGATAGTTCTGCTGATATAAGTACTTGTAACTGAAAGATGAAAATAAGACTAGATAGTGTATCACCTATATGCTTTTGTTGTTAACTAGGAGTCAAAAGTATCACATTAACTAACTAATCTCAATTTTTCAAAAGTTTTCAATTCTCTCATGTAGATGTGTTATAACTTGTGCAATATTTGAAATTAGAGTACAATGAACTATCTCTCAGTTAAAAAAGTTGACTCTGCCACATCCTGATAATTATTTTTTTCTAATACAATGCAGTGGATCGTGTAACTACCAAAATAAATTGTTCTTATTAGTTATAGTTGCACAAACAGGACTGAACAAAACTGCGTGATTTTTCCTGATGTCCTTATGAAATTTAAAATAATCATTTTATACTATGTCATGGTTTTGAGAATTCAACTTTTTGTTTCAATGTTTGAACTCCAAGCTGAAAATCTCACGTACGTTAGAAATAGGGATTATTTGTGACACTTTATTCATACAGGCACAAGAAACTATAACAATCTAACATATCTGTGGTAATATGCATACAAGCACACATTGCACTTATCTTAACGTATGTTCCATTTTAAATTATTAAGGCATTTATTAACTTCTTGGCAAATAACAAAAGTTAAATGGATGTTGCAGTCATACATTTTCCCCATAAATTTCCACCTGCACATTCAGTTACATAATAGGTACTTTTCAATAATTTGAAGAATAGCTTAGAAACTATAGTATCGGAAAAAAGGGATTAACATCACAATTTTATTACACAAACAGTTCTTCAGACACACCTTAATAAACACAAATCTTAACGTACAAAGTATTCCATATGCGTGTTAAAATCGGCATTGTTAATTGTTTATAAATCAGACAAAAGGCAATCAATATTTAGATTGCTTGCACAAGTTCAGTCACCACTCAGCTAACATTGTGCTGTATACAACTTGTTCATTTGCTTCCACTGGTCCGTAAATCCCCTACTCTGAGACGGATGACACCCTAGGTTCTATTGTTGTACTAGCCTTGAATATTTGTAATACTAGAAACACACGACAAGATTGCTTCCAAGTAAAGAACATCATGAGACACAAACTGCGGTTTACCGCACAGCCGTCAGAAATTAGTTAGTGTTCTCTGGTGAACCTCCCTACTCCTCATTGAAAAACCAAAGATATTCAGCTGTGAACTTTCCAGAGTAATTATTATTTGACAGACGGAGATTAAAGGGGAAGCAATGCTTCAATTGCGTACTCTTATTGATGAAACTTTTATTTTGTAATTTATTCATCCTCCCATGTCAATAATGGATGACCTTTTCATCTTGATGTCATTTGCATGTCAATTGTAACATTGTCACCATTTTAGAGTTCAAACAGTGCCAAATTAAGTGAAAGTTGAGAAAATTGCAGTGAGTTCATGAGAATATGTTTATAGAATTAAGTATAATGTCATTTTTTGGTTTACATGTAGGAGACATTGAAATGAATTTTGCTTGATGACTTTTGTTATTGCTTGTTCAGTTGGTCATATTTAACATTAAAATTTTATTTTGTAAGTCAGAATAGTTTTGCAAAATGAAGTTACCATAGTTGTTTGTAATTTTTGTTGATCAATTTTAACTTTGTAAATTTTACAGGTTATAATAATGATTTACATTTTCAACTTAAATTATGGTTATTCATGTTCCGTATTTTGTGTTTCTGGTTGATGACTGCTTAAACTAATTTTCAAACAATTTGCCTATGTATAGATAATGTACATACACGTACTATTGGTTATGGTGTATCATGAAGCTGTTGTTCTTGTGGTTAGTTCATTGAGAAGTTCCAAGAGGTGAAGGAGGCGACACGCCTTGCTGCAGCCAAGGCCACCAGTAATGGCACCAGCTCGGGCGTGACGCCTGTCACAAGTGCCAATGCCAGCCCCATCACGGCGCGGGCATGTGTCCCGCCTCCTCGCTGCACCGAAACGCCTCTTCCAGGTCCAACCACCGACTCCCCGCTCATCGACCCCCCGAGCAGTGTTGGCAATGCAACGCCTGGCCCCACACCTCCACCTATCATCAACAGCGGTGCCCCCGTGGTGAGTGCAGGGGGGGACTGCGGCAGCCTCAAATCGGCCCACCAGCGCACCCAGTCGCTGCCCGGACTGCAGGTTTATAGCTCGCTGTTGCGTAGTGCTGCGACTGGCCTATAGTTTCACTAGGTTGTTTCGATGTCTTATCGGAGTCTGCAATGCATTATTGTTTATTTGTTGTCAGTGCTATCTGGTGCATGCATTTAGAATTATCAGTCACTGATTACATTAATTTAGACTGACAGCTACGCTGTAACCCACAGTAGCTCTCTTCAAGTAATTAGGGTGTTTTGCTGAAAGTGGTGTTCTTATAATGCGTTATGGAGTATACAAAGTGCTAATCATTACTAGGTACTGTATTTTGTTCTAACTAGTGTTTTGCATTACCAGCTAGTTGAAGAAATGAAATCTTTCCTGTATCTTAAACATTAATAAAATATGTGAGCTTATCATTACAGTACCATCAGGTAATCTTGCTATTTGTTGAAGTCTTTAGCATGATTCAGTTTATGATGCATTAGTGTCAGTAGTATTAAGTGGTTCAGATCCCAAGTGTCTCACCTGCTAGTCCAGTTTAAAACCAATTTTTAGGAAGACTTTTCGTACTAGTAATATTGTCTCTTACCTTTTTACAAGGCATTTGAAGTGAAGTGTACATTTCTGTTTTGGTTACCTGTCGTTTTGACAAGGCTGATAGGTATCAATACCATTTACCTGGAGAATATTTGTGTTGGTGTCTAAGTCAGTAAAGTTTTCAAAAGAACACACCAAAATATAAAATATACTTGTTTGAACTGTTGTCACGATGAACATTTATTGACTAGTTCTCTTGTTTTTTCCTCTTTCAGTTCTGTGAAACTAGATTCACTTTTTAATAGAAATATGGTATATCAGACAGTTATCCTGATTAATTTTGGCCATGTTGTTATACATCATCTCTCTCGTATCAGAGTTGGAGATTCTCTTTTGTGGTTACTGTCCATCGCTACACGTACTTTAGCTCTAAGTCTAAGAAAATTACGTATTTGTGTACACACACCTGGTTGCTGTCGGCTCAGATAACATGCATTGAACTTACTCCCCAATCGTTGTGGCACACACCTAGGTCTCAAGTATCACCATAGCTAAATATTCAAAGGATTAAGTGCAAGTGTGCAGTAAGCAGTCTTCTTTAAGTAACTGCCTGACAGACAGTTGCTGCTACTTGCACATGGCCTATTGCTCACATCTCAAAATGTACTATTTGGTTTTGGGGCATGCATTTTTCTAGTCTTGACCAATTCATAATGCTGACCTACTATAATAGTAATGAATGCATGTACATATGTGTTGTGACATCATGTGAGAAGAAAGTGTTTGTAATATGCAACATACAAGCAAAATCTTTGTGTGCAGTGTTTAGCAGAACTGTTCATAGAATATTGTAGCTAGTTTTTTTTTTTTTTTATAGAACCGAAGTATTTGCACGTTTGTTTACTCTAAAGTAGTGCCAGTAATTATAGTAGCAATTATAAAATGAGAACAAAAAAAGAGTGAGTGACCAATTAATAACAATAACCTTCCATAGTATGTAGTTTGTACCAGATCAAGTCATTTTGTAGTACGTATTTTATTTTGTTAAGGATAAATATTTGTGTTCTTGTACTTCATAATTTATTTTACCAGGGGTTAACAAATATATTTTGGTTAATATAACTTTTCATGTGACAGTATTTTTAATAGGGATAAATATTGTAGTTGTTGATTAAAACATTGATACATGAAAATTGTCTACCAGGATCAGCTACAGTAGTTTGTAAATTTTACAATCTGAGTTTTCTCACAGTCACAAATTTCACATTACATTAGATATCTTTGAATTCTGTGATTATTGTGATGTCTGCCCTGTTTACAGCCCATTATTAAGGAAAAAGTTTGTGTGAAGAAACATATTCATGGAACTCTATGCACAACGGCCTTTGGGGGAGTGGGGTTGCCGCGGTCAATTTATAGCTGTGGTTTGTGTCACCAGTAATAAGAGAAGTTATGACCTCAGTCACTAGTGGTGGTGGACCGGAGCATGACCGGTGTAGAGAGCAGGGCACATGGTCTGTCTACTGGGCACAAAGTCAAATGCCTCTTTCATGCTCCGGCGGAAAGGCGGGCAAACTACCACAGGTTTACTTGACTGGAGAGTGGGCCAGGGTGGCTGCTGACCAAGCTGCGTCGGCTGTGGTTGGCTGTTGCTGCTGATGCTGCGACCTGGTGCTGTGGTAGTGTTTCTATTGTGGGAGCTTGTCAGGGCGCCGTTTAAGCTGGTGGCCTGATGTCCCATGAACCAGGGGATGTTCTCTCCCCTGCGGATGGTGACGTCTGTCGGGTGAGGATACTCAGCTGTCTTGATGAGTACTGGAAACAAGTGTTGGGAGGGAGCTGGGAGGTGAGTCCTCTCCAGCTGGCGGGCGGCGTGAGCTCCTTCTTGTGGGTTTATGCTGCGAAGTGCAGTTATGGCGGGCTTGCAACTCTGCTTAGCTTTGGAGACGGTATCTACCTTTTTTAACAATCTGCTGAGCACCACTCATCCGAGTAAATGGCATACGGGTAAGGAACCAATAACAACCTCGTCAGAGGGAAACAGGCATTGATGGTCCCTAACTACGTGTAGAACCAAGGTGGAAACCGTACAGACCAGAGTCACATCCGGTGATCCTTCATCCAGCATAATTCAGCGCTGTGGATACAGTGTGTTGGGTTTCCTCAAACTGCACTTCAACAATGCTTAAGTGTGTGTCCAAAAGGGTTCAGACCTCCAGAACCATACTCTTACTATCTCTGGCACAGTTCAGCATGGTGGATGGCGTATAGGTTGGCTTGGCTGACTAGCTGCCTTAGGGATGTCTTGGGTGTGGTGGTGGCTCTACCTTACTGTACACCTGGTGCACAGTATGGGTGGCCTTCTACTGGGTGTGTTGTGAACATACGTGTGTCCTGGTGAAGGGGGCTTGCAGTCCTACACTATGGTTCGTACTGGTTTGAGATAATTCCCTGTCTCTTGCTTTACTCTGACACATGGCATCTACGTAGGACTAACACAGTTACTAACTGAACAAGGTGATCCGGATAGGTAGCTATGAAAATGACTGACCCTAACTAACTCTAACTGTTGTTCAGAAGGGACTGTTGAGGACTACTACCAGAGGGGGTAGTTGTAAACGATTGCCGTTACCAGCAGGTAAGGCGAGAGTTAGGTGTCCAGAAGGGACCGTCGAGAACCACTACCAGAGGTGGTAGTGTTGGTACAATTGCTGTTACCAGCAGGTAAGGCAAGAGGGTTGATGTCTTCGGGAGCTGGTGAATAAGAACATCTGGAAGGTATGGAAGGCTTTATTGAAGTCGGTGAAGAGCTTGTGGTAGGTCGTGAGAACCTGGTGATCAGTAGAGAGCTCCAGCACATGAGGTAGTGGAGCTAGCTGCTGGAGGAGGCTCCTTCTGGCACAGTTCAATGCGGTGGAGGGAACTAGACGTACTGATATCTTCGGGTAGCGCATGGACTTATATTTCCTTGTCCAAGAGCCCTCTGTGCCACAGGGATGCGGTGAGGTGGAATCCCTTGGCGCGCCATAGTACTATGTAACCTTGGGTGGTGGGTTTGGTGGCTCGGCCGATAGTACAGTCTCTTTTCAGGGAGGTTGATGTGATGTCTGACTTAGTGTGAACAGTACACGCTGGACGTACAGGTCTGTAATAAAGCTCTCATTGTAAGGGTGTATACTGTAGGCATGTGACCAGCCTCTAGTACTGTTGTAACCCCGTCTTGGTTGAAGTGAAGGTATGTTCAGATGAGGACAAGTCGAGTGTGTGGTATAGTCAGGTAAAGAATCACGTGTCAAACTTTATAGCTGTGTTAAGAATAAACAGTGTTGTTGTTTAAAGTTGTGCCTTGAAAATTTTGTTGATATTTAATTTGTAGCTATAAATAATGGTTTCAGAAAATTATAGCTCCTTCGAAAATAATGGCGAACATAACAAATTTTGATTCTAGACTTTACTGTGTAATTTTAGTGTTATTACTAATGTGAATTAAAATATTATCACTTTAAGTACTAAATTTTTTTTCATTTCAGAAAAACACTATTTTTATCATATTCTCTGGTATCACATGAAAAGTAGGGATGGGTTAGTTCCTTTTCTTTTCCCTGTGTTTTTGATTTTGTTCAAGTGCGTGTAAATCAGTTCTTTGTTCAAAATTATGATTTTTAAGAATCATAAGCAGGGAACTCTGCCACAAATTTTTACTTCAGAACTGTACATTGACGTTATTTTTAAAAAAATATATAAAAGGAGAGGATTTAAAATACCTACTCACAGTGTAGTACTAGTCAACAGGCACACACACACACAAAGAAGGATGACACATTTTCCACGTGGTTGCGCGATCGCGGCGTTTCGCTGGCTAAGCCAGCTTCATCAGGAGGTGAGTTGTAGGACACTGCAGTATGGTAGAAAGGTGCTTTTAGTAGTAAACCTACTGGCCGGGTGGCAAACTAGGGTGAGGCGGGAAAATTGAAAAATGGCTGGTATAACTGATGAATGTGGTTAGGAGCTGTGTTTGTCTTATGTTGAGGCTTGGCAGCTGCCTGGATTTTGTTATAAATTGGTGAGCTAATTCCCAGCATCTGAATTCTGAGCTATTGCTTGAAGGTGGTAGGGCACTCACAACTCTGGTATTGTAGCAGGAATCAAAATCTTTGTTGTGTGATGTTGCATGTTCTGCAACTGGTTTGTCCTGTATGTTATTGATGTGACCAGCTATGGCTTGTTTGGTATCTGCTTTGTGGCCATGAATTCTCTACCCGAGTGTGTTGGTGGTGGGGCCAATGTATTCTGCAGTGTTGTGTTGATGTATTCTGCATTGCTGTGTTGGCTCCATAGCTGATAAATCAGATTTTCTGCTGCACAGTTGTAGTTACCTTGGATGGGGTATGAACGGCTATTGAGTCTGCTATGGACAGAAGTTGTGGTTGGGTGGAAGGCACAGGAGCCACAGCATGAGCTATTGCTGGGGTGGGATCATTTCTGGGTGTTAGTTTGGTTGGCATTTGCGGTGGGTTGCAGCTTTGGATGAACCAGTTTGTTGCGAAGATTAGGTGGCCTTTTGAAGACCAATCTGGGCAGTTTGGTGAGCAGGTCATCTTTGTGGTGAGGAAGCCAGAATTTTGTATCCAGAGTGGAGAATGTTTTTTAGTTTACTTAGTTTTACAAGATATGGGACCACCAGGGGTATATCAGAGTTGTTGACCTTGGTTTGGGTTTATTTATAGTTAGGTTCACATATTAACACTTATAACTATTGAATTAAAATCCCTCTGCATATAAAAGATGAAAAATTATATCTACCTAGTACTAGTAGATACAGAAGAAACATTTGGCATAACACTGTTGTGTTTATGATGCCCCTTCTTTATTTGTCTTAATTAAATGTAGGCTTGGAACATCAAAAGTGCATATGACATCGGAGACATGTGTGTCTTACATGGGTTACTGTCGCAGATAAGGTTTGCATGTTTTTCGTAACTGTTATTGGTTTTGTGCTGTTAATTTATTGGGATTTCATCAAGTGCTTATTTAATAGCGAATATTGGCTGTGTATAATATCCATAAACAGTATACTACCTTGAGAGGAGTATGTTGAAATAAACTAGGTAAGTGTGTCAAAATGTAATTAATGGAGGCTGCTTTTAGAATTTTCAAAATAGTGATCTTCTGTTTTGCACTAGTTGCTTCCCCTATTTGAAATCTCACACCTCGCCACGTTACTTGGTGGAAATGTGATGAAAGCTAGATATTGGTAGGGTTATAAAGGCTTTTCCAAGTAAACCCTTTTTTGACTTGTACAAAATGTTTTTGTTATGTAAAATATTTTTTACATAAACAAAAATGTATACATCTGCTTTACTTTCACACATAGTTACCGCACTTACTGAAGCACTTGGCATATTATTTTACCATCTGTTTGCAAACCTTTGTTAAAGAACGGTGCCACCAGGATACCCACCCAAATTGTCAGATTGTCAAAGAGATGGTAGTGAATCGGCACAAAGTTGAGGCTATGGGAAGGGAGTGGGGGGCTTTGTAGGGTAGGGAAGCACAGTGTTGTGCCATTGGTAAGCTTGCAGTGTATATGTTTTGGATCAACCTTCAAAGATTTAACAGCATTGCACAACAAACTTCAAATGTTATCATAATCCCTGGTGCCATGAATTTCTAAAAAAAATTTCTTTGTGTTCTCAGGACACTAGCAATAATTTTTTTGGTTTCAAAGTGTTGTTAGAATTTCTTGGGTTTGTTTGTAGAATGCATGTGTATCCACTGTTAGGACTGTTTCGTCTCTGCATTCACAAAATGAATCAGTATCTTCTTCACAGCCACAATTCTGATAAGAAATTTGTTCCCTTCTTTCATGTTGGGGGAAAAGAGAAAATTAGAAATTTCTGCTAGGGTACGCAATCTGTGGTGAGCTAATCTAGACGGATGAGAGTGCTGATTCCCTCTAAGGTTGACTGGGGTTACCCTTCCGCAGTGTAATAATATCTGGGTGGTGTTTTGCCAGGCGGATCGGGGATCTGCCCACCTTGGGAGATCTGGTGGGACACTGACTGGAGGAAGGGTTGAGAGATGGTGGAGGGGAATCAAACCCCAGGGTGAGTTTGATCATAAAGGTCACCGTAAAGGCTGTCAAAAGTCGTGACACCAGCTGTCACTAATAAAAATAAAATGTGGATGGTTAAGTACGAGATGAGGTGAACCAATACTGCCCTCGGTAACTCCTATTCAGTTTCCCTTATGCTACCAGGGCGTTTGTATGGAGCTTGCCTGGTTGGTTTATGCATGGAGACAAAATCAGTCTAGGTGATCACTGCCTTATGTGTGCATACAGGCTTTGGGGGAATGACAATAGTAAACACTTTCCTGGATGTGGTACGTACTTGACATGTTGTAGGAAGTGTGTTACTAATAGGCACGATTGTGGCAAGGGCTTTGCTTCTGGCTTGGGTTCAGGGATTTTTAAGTAACTGAGGTGTTCTAGGTCTGTCCATGGCCAACAAGTATCTAGCAAGGAATCTAAATATGAGCTACAGTCGTCTGTAATGGGCGGTACTTCCTTGACCAGGTTAAACAATCTCTCTACTGATTGAGGACAGGGTGGAGCAGATTCACTGTGTTGATTGGAGGTTGTAACATCTACAGGCTGATTTAGTTCATGCTGTAATGCCGGTCAGGCTAGATATCTTAGTTGGCTGCTGCGCCCACATTCTTTCTCGTGCATTTGAATAATTACTAATAATAAAATAAAAGAAACTAATATTGTAATTGGCTTGTAGAAATTTCCAAAAATTATTATGGTGCGCTCACAACCTACCAGCGGCGCTCAAGCCCTCCTCGTTTCCTTCTTATTCAGATGTACCAAGATAATGAGTGAGTTGAGTCCCAAGAGGTTCGGGCCACTCGTGTCTAATCCAGAGCGGTTGCTTGGTTTCTAATGAGCCACAAGTTGACAATTTACACTGAAACAAATTACACTTTCTCTTATTAAAGCAATGAAAGGGGAGCAAAATAATTTGTGTACAAGAATTCAAGTTTGCCACAAACGTATTTATTACTATCTAAGTGAAAACACAGGGATGCGTGAGACTGTATAAGAAATTAAAATTATTTTATATTACCTTATGGCAGGTGAAGGCAAACCTGCATCACAAAAAATAAAATAAGATAACTCCAAATTTCTAATTGCAATTCGAACTGTGCATCGTGAAGGGGTGGTTCTCCAAAAGGGACGACATGTATGACCTGCTCCTGCTACCATGGAGTGCAGAGGATTGACGCTGGTATTGAGGATGCAGGTGCAGGGACTGAAGATGCAGGTGCAAGGACATTGAGATACCTAGAGCTTCCTTGTTGGTTTTCTCTGCGTGCTGCAGGGTTGGAGTACGAGCTTCTTGGAAGTGTTAGGAGAGCCTTCTTAAGACTGTTGGTGAGCCTTCACAGGCTGGAAGAGTCTTCGCATACTGTTGGAGAGTCTTTTCAGACTGGAGAGCCTTTTCAGACTGAGGAGAGTCTTCTGCAGACTGAGGAGGGCCCTCCGACTTTATTCAGGTCGACGAGCCGACGAAGACTGGCAAGAGCGGTGTCGCTTCTCCTTATATAGTGAAAATTGCAGCTTGATGGTTGTCACAGAGGTACAGAGTTTGCTAGCCTCGTATCGCAAGGGTTGTTTAAAATATGGCAGTGGGCTGCACCTCAATTTCTTATCTCACTGTCTCGAGGCTGTTGACATATTTACCGCCTCCCCATGAGGCTCGGGCAGCAGTGACGACATTGGCCGCAGAGTGCTGCTCTGTTTCAGCATCCCTGCTAACTAGCTTCTTCCTCTTTGCTGTGTCGGTGGCTCGGTAGGTAAAACAAGCTTCTACTTCTGGGCTGGCAACAGAATGTCCGCGTATGAGTGGGCAGTACAATTTCCATTATATATCAGCGTGTCTGTAGTTGTCCGTACTGCATGGATCAACCCTATAGCGACGAAATTCATTGCCTGCCGGCATGTGAATTGCCCCAAATTGCTTTCACTGTAATGATGGGGCTAAGTCGTAGAGTAGAGTGTGCATGCTCGCTGCGCTATAGAGTGGCACACGTCAACTTATACAGTAGGCATTTAATTACTACTTTAGTACTGCAGGATTATTTTTACCAGCCAGTCAGAGATTGATTTGGAAATAGCCGTCATTGAACTGTAGCTACTGTTCTTTTGGTATTCTTGAAAACAAGATCGGCAAGTTCTCGGTAATCTGTCACAAAGCTGAGGTAGAAAGGTTCAGAATGTAATGATCCCTCTTTTAAATATGACTTGAGATAGAGTAAATAAAAGGATACAGTACAAGTTTTTATGGTTCATGCCCATGTATGTATTGCTTTTAATCACAAGCCAAAAAGGTGCTTAATAGAAATGGTGAAGTAGCTGTTACACCATATTCCACAAAAACGATCAAGTGTCCATTTTTTATGGGGTAGCACCTAATTTTCATAGTGTTAAATATAGCAGATGTCATTGGCTGGTAGGTTTTCTTGGCAGACTCCCTTTTATCCCACTTTTGTATTCTAGCACTTCTATTTTTCTCCCTATTTAACCTTCATGTACATGAGAGATATAGTTGTTTAACATAATTTAACTGGTTTGTCTTCATTCTAATTTATACTTAATATTTGTCATTATAGTCTTGAGAAATTGCAAAATGTAAAGGTAAGGGCAGGCTGATGTCTATACTCAATTTCATGTATGTACACTACGTATTGACAGTTCTAGAAAAGTAGCGCTGTCACAATGAATGTGAACAAATGCTATGATCAGTGTAAGTTACCATTCCAACTTATTTTATTTATGTCCAAGTTACTGCTAGGGCTCTGTTTTTTTTATTGCTGGTGAATGGTGCTGGGGAAGAGTGGGTGAAGAGATTTGGATGGCCTTTAACAGCAAGATCTTGAGAGCCTATGAGGGTGATTGAGGTGAGTATGGAGTGGTGCCGAAAACCTTCCGACCAGTGGCATCGTCCGGCACAATTCCCAAATGTAAAAATTTGTTGGCCCATCTGGGGATTGAATCTGGTTCGCCTTGGTGGGAGGCGAGCAGGCTAACTGTTCAGCTACCATGCCCCTAGGGAGGGGAAGAGTGTAGTTTAACGTCTTTCATAAGATAGCACTGCTTTGCAGCACTTCTGACAAGACAGTATAATTTTAAATTGCATACCTATTTTAATGGATCAGTGGAAAATTTTGCTCATGTGGAAGTAACGTTCAAAATATTATAACCTGGAAAGTTTTAACCTCACTGAAAGAAGATGGTGTGATGAATAAGTTTTTCGTACTGATACGAAGAATAAACACATTCTGTACATAAATAATTCTGCAAAGTTAACTATACACTTGACGCATGACGTCTTTCATAATATTAATAATCGACTGCTTTTCATCAGTGCAACCACATCCCCGGCAGTTGTCTACAGATTTGAGTTACTGCCACTGCCGCGTACAAGGTTGTTGTATCTACTGGGCCGGGACTGACATTCCAATAATAGAAATTATTTTCGCTCTATGAGCCACCGGGACCATCCAAGAAGCCTGTGGTGAGTACAGCAGTGTGCCGCGGGGTACTGCCACAAGTAAGATGCTTAGATCCCACTGCTCTCCACTACGCCACTCGTGCCAATGATGTAGGCGCTGGGCTTGTACCTGCTAACCCCCTCTCCAGATGCCCTCTGCCAGTGAAGGAAGGGATGGCCAAGGAGTATTAAAGGAGATGGGTCCCGGCCTCCGGATGGTCAGTTCTGCTTCAGTTCTCGATCAAGTCTTCTGACTCTTCTTCTGGGCTCTCACCACTCAAGCAATCACTGCTTCTTCATGTAGCCAAAGATCCTCTCCAACCTACACCGAAGGAAGAACCAGGGGCATCACCAGCAGCACATTGAGACACATTTGGTCCTTATGGACAAACATATAGTAGAGCTTGCTCTGAGTAATTATTAAGCTACATGCACCAGCTACTGCCTCCTCCCTTAGCTTTGCACAGGGCACCTTCCTCTGTTAACACTAGGATGTTTACCTTCTGTCAAGCCCGGTGAATTAGGAGGTAGTACTTCCACCATCTTTGTTTATTTCCTTGTCAGTAAATAAAAAGTGTTCTTACCTGATTTATTTAGTATCACTCCAACCTCCTTCCTCTTGTCATTATCTGAGCCGACGGAGGCAGCAGGAGATAGGGTTTACTCGTTCCGAACCTACACTTTCAACACACCAGAAACATCCTTGGAAGGCCACCCATTCTCTGCCTAGTGCAGTGAACGGTAGAGCCACGACACTAGGATACCATCCCCTGGAAGTTGGCTTGCCAGCTTTTAGTTGCCCCCGCCTCACTGCTCACTTTGTGGTGCAGAGGAGGGGAACTTCTTTGAGTTTGTGGAGACCAGAGACCACTGGACACTGACCTCACCACTATTGGGAAGCCACCCTTCCCTTGCATCCAGGTGGGAGGAACGGTAGAGCCACAACACTAGGTACATGCTGGTGGGATCAGCTTGCCGGCTGGGGTGGACTAATCTCACCGCTCACTTTGTGGTGCCGAGAAGGTTTACACTCCGGTGCAGGGGAGACCAACCCTATTGGGACAACACTATGCGGTTCCTGCAACCAACACTTTGCAGTTTGAGTGTTCCTCACCTCTGGTGGGGAAGTCAAGAGTGAAGTACTGTGTTGGCAGTAGCAATTGGCACCCAAACTTGGACTTTGACATGTCGACTGCCTACCTCCTGCAGACCCGATCTAAGGATTAGAGCCTGATTCCTTACACCCGTAGGGGTTGAGTTGAGAGAAAGGTTAAGAAGGCGAGGACTATCTCTAAAAATCCACAGGGGCTTTGCATCCTTCCCAGCGGGTTCGGTCTACTGAGTCTGTGTGAACAGGCTGCTTTGCTACGACGGCTCACCACATCAGTACCCACCGTTACGCCTGTCGACCTGTTTGAGCCACCAACCCGTGTTGTGAAAGGATACCATCCTATAGTGAAGGAAGTACTGTTTGGCAAAAGGTCCACCAGCACGCCAGAAACAAAACCCAGCATCTCACACGTAAACCCTACCCCTCAGTCGAGTGTCACCCGGGCCATGGGAACAGGGGCAAAGTAAAACAACCTGCAGGACAGACACGCTGTCCTGCTGTTCCCCTACCTAAACCTGCACCACGCGGGGTGAAACTCACAGAGCCAGACTTTGTGCCAAGCCAACGGCCTACTAGGCTGGTACTGTATTTTGGTCGGGCACCAGTGCCCCGAGACAAGTTTCCACTCAAGAGACGTGACTCTCCTACCGTCACGTAAGAATCCCAGAGGCAAGGGGAGCCAATCAGCCGTGTCTGTCGCACGTCACACTTGTTGGGTTTTCCATATAGTAAACTTGTTGTTTTTACACTACAAAACAAGAGTTTAAATGGTGGTTTTCTAGGCCATGTACATTTCAAATATTATGATAACTGTTTAAAAATGCATTTACAAAATGCACTGACTTACTGTTCATAATTCCTATTTGCAACATCTAGACACATGTTCTATGGCAATCCTTGGACACATTTGTTGGCCACTGATATGAAATATTTTGCAGAATCGTTCAGTAAATATAACACTTAACCGTTTTCTGAAACTAATCAATTTTGTAAAAACATAAACGTTAGCATTTTATTATGGTACAGGAAATAGCAGACTAAGCCATACACATGTTAATAATATTACACATCACAAAAAATGCATCCCTACAATCATTTTTAATGAAAATAAATACAAAAAATAAGTAAATATCGATATAACATTCCTATAGTGATGAAAAAGATCAAAGCATTCACAGAGCTGGAAACGTTTCACTCATTGGAAGTGTCAGCATGCTCTGTCATAATTGCTTAGCATGTTTTTAAACCAATTTGTTAAAAGCCAAAAACAAAATAGTAATTTATTTCAAATACATAATGTAAACTATAACTGTTATATGTATACCTAATTTAAGTTTTGAATTACAACTTAGAGTTAAAAGTACTATTTTCTTTGATAAACTTTATCAATCGTCAACATCACAACATACATCCCACAACAACTTGATGCATGACGGGCTGGATATCAATCAAATATTTAGGAGCTCCAGGGTTTCTGTTCGAAAAGATAGCCACTCTCTCCTCTGAAAGGGTTCAGTTCTGCCGGGGTGCAGGAGCTTTGCCGGTATACAGAACTGGCAGTGTGACTACTCGACAGGGCACAAAATCTTGGCTAAATAATGCAAGTCTGCATTTGGCAGGTATGGCGGATGGAAGGCTACTTGGGCGATATTTCAACAAGGTTGGAGCGTTCTGTAGTGCAGTAAGGTATGCTGTTGGTGGAGTGATCTGAATTTCCTGTGGGCGGTATACTGAAGGTGGTAAGAGTACTGTTGGTGTTATGTGAGCTATTGCGGTGTAAGTGGCAGTTCAGGCTTCTTCAAATACTCTACAATGCATTCAGGGTAAGTGGCTGGTCCAGAGCGTACAGGTGGAGAGAACAGATGACTGGGCATTGGAACTTCTCTTGGCTCTTGCAGTCGGCGTAGAGCTTGCGCCTGTTCTCAAGGAGGAAGTCTAGCTGACTGTTTAACTACAAAGGGTTGACGTTCATGCACTCGGCCCGATACACAGTGTGCCTCCCTAACTTTCCCCTTCAATCCTCTCCTTTTAGAAAAATGCATCAGGAGTTTGGAAACTTCCCCATCAAGCTGCTTTGCACGTGCAGGTACTTGCTTGATTGAAATTACTTCTTTCACCGCTAGGGTGCGTGGCCTGGTAACCGTCTACCACTTTGGGGGTTACAGGTCTTCAGCAGAGTCCACTCCGTGAAGTAATTGCCAAACGTAGTTTTCAGCTTCACAGACAGTCTATCTTTTGGCGGTTCTTCCATTCCCCACAATCCGGGATTGTTGGAAAGGGATGGTCGGTACTAGTGTGTGTTCTGTGAACCAAAATACATGTGTTGAACGTTAAGTTAACTTCTCGTGAATACCTGCAGGTATGTGGCAAGAGTAACTACAAGGTACTATGTCTACAAAGAAGTGGACTCAAAGTAAAAGGTCATGCACGTTTTATTTTTGGAAAAATAAAATTTTGGTGATAGCGCTATAGCTCCGGGTCAGCATCACGAGCATCGACCTTGAAAGTTATCTTTAGGTTGGCTGGCAGAGGCATCCGACTCAAAACGGGTGAGTGGAAATAACTGGTTAACTTCTTGCATTGTTGTGTACGTGTTGTGGAAACGACGTCACTGTATCGCTGGCACTTCGCTTGGGAGGCTAAGCGTGAGAGTAACAGGATGGTAGTCTTTTACAAAGACTGGGATAGGATCCACTGCGATCATGAGTGATGGCGGGGGGTTTAGGTTTGCGGGGTATATAGCGGATATCTTCTAACTGACGTAATCCTAGCCTACCGTATGCTCTGCTGATGTATGCCATGGACAAGAGTTTTGTTCCAAGCAGCAATTTAATTAGAACTGAGCAGCGTGTGCTGGATCTACAAAACTGGCAAGGAGATGTGGGCTGTCTCACCTATTATACTAATTGTGGGCCTATGCTCATCGCTAATTGGCTGATACACTAGGGCGAGGGGTAGTCGCTGAGCAGAGAATGTGAATGTGCATGACTTGCCTCTGTGGCTTCACCGGCTGGCTGAAGGAGGATGCATAACAAAAGACAAGCGATATTATTACCACTCGTGCGATCTAGCAGGGAGTAAATGAACTTGCTTGTGCTCCTAGCATAATACGGGGGACTAGTGAATAATAAAAGCTAAAAGGCAGACAGTACAATATCACTTTTTAACGTAATGATTTTAAACTTCAAACTCCGTGCAAAATACCTGAGGGATGGAGCTGAAGTTGTTAAAACTAATATCTCAAAAAGCGTCATACGTCAAACTCATCAGCTGGTAGAATACATTGCAAATGAGAGCATTTACTGTTTACATAGTGTGTTGTTTGGTCACAGTGTCTGACAAAATTTAGGCTCACAACAGATCTATCTTACATGCACTGGAGAAAGGGTAGGGTTGGTTATGTTTGGTTTGGTATTAATTGTTCAGAGTGTTGTACAATTGGCTTTACACCTCTATTTGTAGAGTATGGATTAATTTTATCATTGCCATCACTCTACCATGTTTGATGTAAAGAATGTGCCATTGTAAGCTAGGGGTTGTTAATTCTTTTATGTTCATTGTTCAGAGGAACTCATGATATTGCCATGTAGTCTTTTAACATTTTCAGAGCATGTGTAAGGTTTTTGTTAACTGTAGCTTTTTATAAATATAAGTGATTTATTTCAATTTGCTTCAAAATTATTTCAGAGATGGTAAAGTGAGCGCTTTTGAAAGCTCTGTCATTTGTAATAATGGTTAGCAAATATATTTTATTTTAGCCTTAGACGTTCACTTCTGATTGCGGTGAAATATGTATCAAACTTTGTTTATTATGTACATAGTAATATTTATTTTAAAATGTGTTAAAAGATAAAAAATTGCTGAAAGAAAAATGTGACATAGGACCTTAAAAGTGCTCACTTTACAGTGAACAGGCTATGATTACTTTAATTGAGTTAAAAATTAGACAATAGTTGGGATTTTCAATCCATTAGTTTATTATTATTAATCCATTATATTAAAATTTGGCTAGAAGAAAATTGCTTCATTGTGTGTTGCCGGGGTTTCAGTAAACTGAAATAAATTCTTAGTTTTACTTTTTTGTGATTTCTGTACATTTTGCTACCAGTGTTGCATTACAAACAAATTGTTTATGAAGTGTTGCCTAAAATATTAATCTGTATGTTTTTATTTAATCGTTCAGATAATAGTTTCACATATGACGTCTTTTTAACAGTGGAGATTTTAACGACTTCCGCTCCATCCCTAGGTAATTTGCTGCGGAGTTTGGAAGTTAATCTTATCCCGTTTATATGTGAGATTGTACTGTCTGCCTTGCAGATTGTTCTATGGACCGGCCCCCATAACAATGCTTAAAGACAGCGAGTTCTTTAATTCCCCGCTAGATAGCTCTAGTAGTAATTATCACTTGTTTTTTGTTTCGCATCCCCTTCCAGCCAGCCAGTGATGTCACAGAGGCAAGCCATGCCTTCGCAGAGATGGCCCGCATCTCGAGACCAGCTTTTATTTCTAGCGCCAGTCACTCAGATCCGGCCAGATTGATCAGTCTTCAACTGTCCAGCACCAGTTGCTCAGACACTGACAGCCTGCACCCTTAAAGCTTTCACTTTGTCTTTGTTCGTTCTAGCACCTGTTGCTCACAACACCACCCTCGTACTTCGCTTAAGCTACGCTTGCGATAGGGTAGGCTACACTAGTTAGGAGATATCCGCTACGTACCCCGCAATATCCGCTACGTGCCCCACAATATTTGCTACGTACCCCGCAAACCCTGTGATCTCCTGCAGTTACGTGCGTATCAGTAGAGGACCTATTCCTCAAGTCATTTTCAAGGTTAAATCCTGTCACAATCGTTGCTTAGTTATCCAAGCATTTGCCAGCGATCACGTGGCGTTGTTTTCTACAACACGTTCACTCAACAATGAAAGAGTTGGTTGCATAGCCACAGCAATCACACAGATTCCCCTTTTGTTGTGTTGGTCGTCTCGACCGGCCATTATAATTGTCACTGCTAACTTTCCTGCTGCAATTCGTGCTGCTGACAAGGAGCTAGAGTGCTTTCATCACGTGTTTATTTCTGTTAAACAAAATAAAACATGAGTCAATGTTTAGTTTGAGTACCTTCCTTGTAAACTTAGCACATTTCCGTAGTTACCCTTGCGTAATAGGTTTGCAGGTGATCCCGGGGAATTCTACTAAAACGAGCCTGACACTGTTTTATACAGAACCCGCACTAGCTTTGTCCGCCTTTCCCCTCAACTTTCTGGGATTGATGGAAAGGAGGAGCGACACACAGGAACACTGTTCTTAGACCAGCTTGGTGTTCACAAACCTCTTCCGAACGGACCTCGTTACAAGAGACTAGGTTGGGAAGACTGGGATGGGACCACACACCAGTGTGTGTAACTGGACAAGATGAGTCCTGACTTCCCTCATGAACCGCAGTCTCTGCCAGACTTGTGAATAAGGTGTCCGCCTGTCCATGACAACCTGTGGTGCCACACTCAATACTGTACAAAGAACCTGCAGACGTGGTACAGTAGTAGGAGGATAAGCTTTCCACTTCCCAATGCCCTACACCCAGAAGAAGAGGTTGAAAGAAAAAGTTAGGCAGACACTCTTGGCATCAGGCCAAGCACACGAGTATCAGCCATCCTTGGTAAAGCAGATAGCTAGTTTGTCTCCTCAAGAGCAGGCGCAAGCGTTACGACACCTGCAAGATCCAGTGGAAGCTCCTATGTTTCGCAATCTCTTCATGCCACCTGAGAGGAATTGGCCCTGTCAAGTACCCAGAGTTGATCAGTGAGTATTTGCACCAACCTGAACAACCGCCAACACCTGTCCTCGCCTATCTCATACTTGATATTCTTCACCCAGCACCTCAGCGTAAACAACCGGTCATTGTTCATCAGCCCTCTGCACTGGCAGTACCCACATATCTTTCAAGTGCTGATTCACTTTACCATCACCCAGGTATCACCAAGACAGTAGTGCCTAGTAGCCACCCAGCCAGTTTTGTATAACGGGAAGGCACCAGTACCCAAACAAAACTGAACCCCTGTCATAATATAGGAGCACTTTGCTCAGCTCTTAGGCAAAAATAGGCTCCTGCTTCCAGTACGAGACTTATAGTGAGTTTAAGTTCCTGGTACGTTACACGTCAAGTTATATGTGATGAGTGGGTTTTGTGGTTTTCAGATGAATGTGTAGACAAGAGTTATGTACTTCTAGATACTTCGTTAGTACAATGGAATACTTTTATAACCTTTCTGAAAGGACCCAAGAAACGTTAACTTTATATAAGGAAAAATTAAAACTGGTCAGTTTTGTATTGCAAAGACAGTTTATACACCATCGTAACATATCTTAAGTTATTAACTAGGTGGAGTAAAGACTTTAAGAAGGTTTTTCTGTGATTATTTGTGTTATTCTTGGATGAGTAGCTGATTATCACATATTGTTAGTGACTTGAACACGATTAGGAAAAGTGAATCACTTGTTCTCTTATGTGTTCTAAATTATATTGAGGATTATTTTTTGTACAGTACTGTAAAACTTTGAAAAAAAGTTTACTCACAAGTTTCAGAATGTTTTATAACACAAAATATTTTGTAATCTTTTAATAGGTTTTTACATAGCGTGTAACTGATTATTAAGCATTTAACATTATTTTTTGTTTGTTTTTGTTTGTGTGTGTGCATGTGCACACATATGTGCATATGCCTGTTTTTTTTGTTTTGTTTGTTTGTTTTTTTGAATGAGATGTCTTGTGAGTGAAAATACACTATTGGGTTGCTCTTTGGAAATCACATGAGTGTATGTTGGGACAATGTGTTATGCAGGCAGGCGAGAGCCCCAAGCACCAACCAAAAGGGATGGACAAGTCTGCCTCTGCCGCTCCCGGGGGCACGGCCGTCTCCAACATGGTGAATGCTGGCTCTGCTGAGGCCCAGCTGAAGTATGAGAATGACAGGCTGAAATTGGCACTGGCTCAGAGGTGAGCAGCTCTTAATGTGCATGATGTCTGGAGTTTTCTCACTGCCAGAGGGCAAAAAAACCCTCTGTAGCCAAGGTAACTAGGTGGCTCCACACCGTGAAGTTTGAAGTTGTAGGTTTGAGTCTTTTGAAGCCATGGTTGCATGCACCATACTGTACTTAGAATATATATGTGTGTGTGTGTGTGCATGTGCGTGCGCGCATGTGTGCGCGTGCGTGCGTGTGTTAGTTTGTTCCTGTATAAAACAAGGGATGTTGAAAAGTAGTGTTTTTAAAGCTGAATTAAAAAAAATTGCAACAAAATATTTTATTATGGAATAGAAGTGGTTTTGGTCACTTCTTAGCCTCTTGTCAAAAAGAAAGTTTGATATACATCAGAACTAGGGCTGGGCTGATGCCGATCCCCGATCTTACTAATTGGCAGATTTTCAGTATGTCAGCCTCAATAATGATTGTTTTATTCTGTGCTGATCACCACTGCGATCTTTTTTCCTCCCCATAAAAAAATTAATTTTGTTCCTTGTACATCTGCAGTTAGCATATTTTTTGCTTAATTTTACTAACAACTTGTGTATTTTCCAGTCAATAACACAAGTTTTTACTAATTTGGAAATGTAAATACTAGTATTACTTACTGGTGCAAACACCTTAAAAAATATTAATTCACTTAAAGTTGCCTCAACACTGCACATTGTTAGACACACAAATGTCATCAATCAGGTCCTAGTAATGCAATATTCTGGCTGAAATTTGTAACAAGAAGTTGTCCAGAAACGTACATTTTACACCATGAAATTACAGCCATAAACACGAATGGTAAATAGATCCTGACTCTATGTACGTGCCTAATTGTAAACAATTGCTATTAGCGCTGCACCACAGAGATTGCATGAAAGGAGTTTTGGCAATCATTTCTTTTCCTCCGCATTTAGATATTGCAAAGATATTGAAACTATAATACGTAAATTTAAAATTAATTGGCATAGAACATTGCTTTGGAAAACGTTTTAGTATGTTGTTTTACAGTGAATTTCTCTAAGTTGAACACAAAAATTTTGGACATGTAAATGTTTCCAGCAATGTTAATTTAGTGCAACATTTTTTTATGTTGCACAAACTATTGTACAACTCATGTTTATATTTATCATGGCTGAAAAAATATTATTAAAAAAATTTTTGCTCACCCTGGTTGAATTGTAACTACATATTTACTTTTGGCAATGGAAAACTATGATTTTTAGTTTCCGTTGATGCTGGCTGTTTTAATTTGGTGTGAAGACAGAGACAACGGTTTATTTTGACTTGGCGTTAATTAATGGCATGTGAATGTTGTGCCTATCCTGGTTGGGTTTCATCCCAACCAGGATAGTAGGTTTCCTGGTTGGGATGAAAACGGGTACCGTGAGTACGACCTTTCGTGTAATTGGATTTACTTTTACCTTTATACCTGGGCAACTGGTGACCTGTGGCGGCTGCTGACCCTGCGGCGGCAGTGGTTGTGGCTGGTTGGTGCAGGCACTGGGACCTGGTGCGCTGATGGGTTGGCTGCTGGTGTTACTGCTGATGGTCCTAGGTGGGCTGTCTGGTTGGTTACCTTTGATCCAGGGGTTCGTTATACCAAATGGGACTTTCCCACTCCTTTGAAAGGCATTATATTGTGGTGAGTGTTTTCTGAGGTTTAGACTGGTAATTCAAACAGGGATATAACGTTTGGATGAAAACACATTGGTCGAATTTGATGCAGTAGGGAATGGAGAAGTGGTTCTCCCTCTTCTCGAAGATCTAGTAGTGCAGGAAGACGAAGTAAAATATTTTGGATTTGTAGGTGGGACCCTTATCTCTGGGACATTTGGCCGCTGTGATTGTGCTCACTCTGTGTGCTAGGGCTTGTTGGGAAACATCGCGGCTTGCGACATGCTAGCCGTAGCGTTGTCTCATTCTTTAGGGCTAGCTCTTTCTCTTTCCCTCGTCCCGGCAAGCGGGAGCGACGGTCTGCTAATGTGTTTTCCCCTGTGGTGAGGATTAGTGTCGGGGGTGATGCAGTGTATCGGGTGTCCCATGGCCTACTTTATTACACGTGCAGTTGACAAAATTCAGCATAGTGCTGTGGTTACGTACAATTATATACAACAGGGGCCTGTGGAAAGAAATTTATATAAAAACAATGACGCGTAAAAAGATGATTGGGAATCAAAGTATGAACAATCCTTACTCGTGGAAGGCGGGGTGGAAAACTAACTATCATGGAGCCTGCTGTGGTGTATTACATAAAGAAAGCCTAGCACTCTTTCTTGGGCAACCTGTGGGTCTCGTAGCAATCAAAACAGTTACGTGTGACAATATGGGAGCTCGCCAACATCAGGCCCTCCATCACCTCGGTTGGATGGCTAACGGAACAAAACGAATACACTATTATGAATTTGTGCCAGCATGGCTAGTCGGACATTTTCTGGTTGTGGGACTCTCGATGGGTTCACTATCCCACAGCCAGTCACCTGGTCTGACTCAGAAGAAGCTGGTTTGGGCTAGTGTTTATTGCTTCGTTAGTTCGGCGATAAAGAGCAAACAGTATGGTGGGGATATGTTTATCCCAGTGTTTATGGTCTTTTCCCGCACTGAATCAGAGACACTTTTTAATCGTTTGGTTCCTCCGCTTAGTGGGGTTGGCCTGCGGGTGGTACGGAGGAGTAGTACATGTCTCCACCCTCCCATCCATGACACGCTGACTGTCACTGGTGGATGGTAAACTGTGTACTATTATTGGTTAATATTGCTTGTGGGTATCCCCAGCATGAAAACATACCTGCTTCCAGTTTACAAATTATTGGGGTGGTTTCCTGGTTGGGTAATGGAAATTCTTCTACACACCGGGAAAACTGGTCAGTTACTACAAGTAGGTATTTGTTACCTTTTGTGCTTCGGGCGTACAGACCCATCAGATCGGTGGCTAAATGAGTATACGCCATCTTGGGTCTCCTCGGTTTGGCTGTAGGCAGAGGTATGGGGTATGCCGTGCCGCGGCAGCATGTGACACAGTTGCTCATATACTGCCGGACGTCGCTGCTCATTCCGTCCCAGCTGTAGTGCGTCCCAATGTCCAGCAAAGTTTCTCGGGTACCCAGGTGTCCTGCTTGGGAGTGATTGTGATGGTGACGATAGATGTCTGGCCACAATTGTTGTGGAAGTCATATTTTCCACACTGCGGTAGGTTGCCTGCTACGGGTACACACAACATCATTTCTCACCACAAATCGGTTGGGCTATTCTCATAGGAGGCAACGGATTTCAGGGTCTTCCTGTTGGTTCATCGTAATTTGATGGCTGATTATTCTGAGTTGCAACAGACGAATTTGCTCCTCTCGACTCCATTTGGGAAGAGGGAGAGGAGACATTTTCTCCCCTTTTTCCTTTCTCTGCTTTTGCGTCACCTTCCAGAGTTAGGTGGCAGTACAGGGCTTCTGGCAGGTCGTTACTCGTGCCCGGGCAGTGTAGCACCTCAAAATCAAATTCTGTGAGGAACATGTCCCACTGCCCAAGCTTGATTTTGGCATTACGTGACTCTCTCAACCATTGGAGGGCCTTTGAATCTGTACGTAAGATGAAGTTTTGCCCTTCTAAATAGTAGCAGTACTTCCATACTGGCCAAATGACTGCCAGACACTACTATTCGTTAATGTGATACGTTGCTCAGTTTCGTTGAACCGAGTCAGTGCGTATGCTATTACATGTCGCCGGCCTTTGGCATCTTGTTGGTACAGTACCGCCCCAAGACCATTTTGACAAGCTGTCAGTTTGTAATGTTAATGGTTCGTTGTCTTGGGGTTGTTGTAGTTGTTGGTTGTCTCAGAAACTGTCCTTCAGAACTTGGAAGGCCTGTTTCTGTTCCGGCCTGTTACTGTTCCGGTCCCCATTTCAAGTAGTGGATGTAGTGGTGCCATGTGGTGGGCGATATTAGGTACAAAATCCCTTAACCAGTTACACAGACCCAGTTACGTAAGTATCTGTTTCTTGTTGGTTGTTTCTTTGACCTCTTCAATTGCCTGTATTGAACTTTGCTGCGGAAAGTTCCTTTCAGGGGATACTACGTGGCCCAGGTAGTCAATTGACGATTTCCCGAAGAAGTTTTTGATAACTTGCAGGTCATCTCGTGGAGTTCAAGTCACTTAGGAGACTCTGTATATGGCACAGGTGCTCCTTCCAGGTCTTGGAATAAATTATTACATTGTCTAGGTAGACAAAGCAAAATTCACCAATGTACCCTGCTTGTACCTCTGTGGACAGTAGGTGTTGGAACGTGGCGGGCGCATTTTTCTACCCGAATGGCATTAGTCTGAATTGTAATGTTTCTCCTTCTGGAGTCATGAAGGCAGTGACCTTTCTGCTGTCTGGGTGAACAGCAATCTGCCAGTACCCCGACTCCATATCCAGGGTACTGAAGATCTTCGCCTCCCCAATGTCTTGCAGGTTATGGGTTAAGTCAATGGTGGAGGAGCTATGAGATGGGTGATGTCGTTCAAGGCCTTATAATTTACGCAAAATCAGAGGTTGCAGTCCTTTTCAGGCACTAATACCACGTGGGAATTGTACTGTGAGTTGGATGGCTCTACAATACCTTGTCCCTTCATATCATTCATCCGTTCCATTATTAAATTGTGCCGTCGTGTTGACACCCAGAACGGTTGATTATAAATGGGAGCCTCCGTGTTCGTCCATATCTCGTGTTGGATGGCGCACATTTGGCGTAGCAAACCTATATGGCCAAAAGCGCTGGCGTGTTCGTCCAGAACTTGCTTCAGTTCTTGGAATTTAGGCTTCTCTAATTCGTAGTTGATCTTTAATTGGATTGATGGGGATGGCTAACACGGCTTCAGGGCTGTGTCCCCAATTCACCATCACCCAGTATTTATCTTCCAAGTAAACTCGTTGTTGCCCATAGTCAATGACACATTGCTGTTGTCGAAGCCATGGGTAACCAAGTACTATTAGTTCTTCGGTCAATACAGGAGAGACCACGAATTCTGCTGGGTTGGATTGTCTGTATAGGTTGACAGTTAGGGTAATTCGGCCATCGACTTGGAGGGTGACGTTGTGTTGCACCATGCGAACGACGTTGGATTGTGGTCGAATAGTGACCCTTTGCTGGGAGCTCAACAAATTGATTGTAATGAAATTTCCTGTCGCGGCCGAATCTAATAGGGCAGGGACAGTTTTGCCATTTACTTCCACTTCGATATGGGGTGCAATAGGAGGAGTAGGTTCCTCATTTAAGCACTGGATGCTGGGCTCTTGTTGTCTGGTGGTGGCGGCCTGCTTCGCACCCCGGGTATAGCATTTCCTGCATTGCGAGTTGAGGGCATTTTGACGGTCATGTTGGGTTGGTTCAGGGCTTTTGTCCTGGCAGTTGTGTATTACCAGTGATCCCCTGATCTGTTTGCTTGTGTGGACAGTCTTTATTCCAATAGCTTTCCTGGCAGAACCAGCACTTCGGTACGAACGAGGCACATGAAGTAGGTTTAGGGGAATTCCTTTGTGTCTCGTATGATGGAGCTTGTGACTCAAGGGTTTTCATCGTTCGTGGCTTGTCAAGTGCAGTCTGCGCCTCGAGATTCTATTCTGCCTCCCTTCGCGCTTGACCAGTTTGTCAGTGGTCGAAGGTTTAAGCATGAGTAGCAAGCACGCTTCGTAAGCTGGGTAACAACATTCTGCTAATTCGAGATTCTATTCTGTCTCCCTTCGCGCTTGACCAGTTTGTCAGTGGTCGAAGGTTTAAGAATGAGTAGCAAGCACGCTTCGTAAGCTGGGTAACAACATTCTGCTAATTGATCAAACAGAGCTCGCCTCATCCACTCCTGGAAATACTCGAAGGAACATCTGTTCCTTCCTTCGGATAAAAATTTCAGCTTCGTCCCCTTGTACCTAGGTGTGACTATAGAATTGCATTATCAGTTTGGCCAATACTTCTTTGCCAGTAAACACAGTTGTCAACCGACTACAGAACTGCTTCCAGTCCATTATAAATTTGCCGTAGCAATCCTACCGCTTAACGACTGAGATCGGCGAGGACAATTGTTGTAAGCTTGTCTACACATCTCGCATCGGTATGCTAGTCCAGGCCTGGTAACCCTCTCGTCAGGTCATCCTATGCAAGCATGGTGATACGGCTCATTACAAATTGTGCAGTGTATTCTATTAACGCCGTACCCTGGGCATGTAACTTAGATACAAAAAGTAGTCTGTTGGGCCAGACAGGCTTCACATCTATATTCGAGTCCTTTGGTCCTCCTCTCTTTGTCCACCCATCCTATACGAAGATGGTGGAACGACTTACAACAGTGGGTGCATGTAATGCTGAATGTGCCAGTACCCTCGCAGTTGGTATGGCTACATTGTAATTGTTCAATAGCAACGTCTGCCCTGTTTTTGGTTGCAGATCCGTCTGTGTTAATGCCTGCTTCTGACATTGTGGTGGTTTATGGGCGCCACGGGGTGTTTCAAGACTCCCCAGAGTCTATTTACAGATCCCGGCTAATTCTTAGCTTTCGGGGTCGTTCTGACCTGGTCCTGTGATTACTAGTTTAATAGTAATTAACACTCTGGCACCACGTTGGGTGCCAGAAAATCACTTGATGCATGTTGGTCTATAGAATTATATACACTGTCAATATGGCTTTGTGTGTTCTAGGCCAGGTGCGCTCAGTTTAGCAGGAGTTTTAAGCTAGGCTTCTGGCCTGCTACTCGTGCAAGATATGTCGGTGACTGGGTACAAAATAGCTACGATTGAAATGACAGCAGGCCTGGTTGGGACACTTTGTTCGCCTGGGTATACCTGTCTTGCCAAGGGTCTCTTCGGTCAGTGCAATAGTAGCTGTTGCTTGCAGGCCGGAACTGGCGAATCTTGGAGAAGGGTGGTCTACACTGGTACTGTGCTGACCAACACAGTACCGTCATTTCCACTCTGCCGCCTCTCTGCTCCAGAACCAGGGGTTAATTACCTTGTACCAAACTTTGGTGCCCTCGACCAGAGCACGGACCACGGGGTGATACTCTTGGACTATGCGGATGTGTGTGGGGAAGTATACAAAAGTGAATACTGGAGAGGAAGGCCTCTCCAATTGATAGGCAGTCTGAGCTTTCTCCGATTCAACTTGTCTGCTACGTGCAGAAAGGGTCTGATATGCGCACTTGCTTGGCAGCAGTATAGGCCGCCTTTTGCTCCTCCCTCTGTGAGCTATACCTTTTCCCAAAAGGCACAGAGCCTGGTTGACATGTAAATACACGCTCCAATCAACGTGAACTTTGAGATAGATCCCTAACTAAGTGTACATCCAATAGTAGTTGACAGCATGAGCTCGATACTCTAATCTGTCCCCCGCCACTGGTGTGCAAACCTAGAGCATTGAACCATGTGAGCCTTCCTATCACTATTGGGTGAGGTCGCAGCAGGGGTTAGGCCTCCAGACCCAAGTAAATATTTCTTCTAGCACCATAAGTGCTCCGGTGGAATACAGTTTGAGGTGACTCTCTCACCCCTGTTAGATGTGTTACTAGTGGTCAGGGCTCTACCGTTCTATCCACAGTTGTGTCTAGAATGGATGGCCATCGAAAGGTGTGTGTGTGTCTGACGTACAGACTCCTGAAGGGAATCTGTAGTCCTACTATGTGGTTTGTATTGGTATAGCAATACCCGGTCTCGATTCATGTCATACGGTTTATATAATTTCTAATGGTCAAAGTGAAATACCTCCAGAATAGATATCTGCAGTGGAAGGAACATGGAACAAGCTGTATTTATTTGATATAATAAACACAGTGGCACATGCTACCTCCTAACAAAGCAGAGTGCAATATGGAAGTAACCTACAGTAAACAGGTGTAGGCGACCTGTTCCTAGACTGACCAAGATAGCTAGTTGCGTTGACGGCTATGAAAATAACTCTGATCGCAGCTACTCTAGAAGAGTCTTTACAAAAAGGGGACCACTACTTTGAGAGCAGTGGGTGTAGTTGCCTCTACCAGTAAATAGAGGTGACTACTGATCCAGGAGGAACAGCAGCAGAAGGTGTGTTAAGGTCTGCAAGCTTTGGAGAGTGTCTGGAAGATGCTGATGGTGGTAGACGACAATGGAGCTTCTAGTAGCTAGTGGTAACTGTTGCAGAAGCCTCTGGTAGCAGGTGGTAAATGCTGCAAGAGCCTCTGGTAACATCAAAGGTGGTAGCCTATTGTGGCTGCTGAAGACTGTTAGACTGTAGGGAGCAGCCCCAGCAGACAAAGTGTTGGAGTGAGCACCCAAAGAAAGAAATTACTCCAAATCCCGGGCTTGCACTGACTTATATAGAGCTCTCGGCCTCAGGCTAATGATGTCTGTTGGGGCGGGGTAAAACCCCTGCTTGAAGTTTCTTTTACTCTGGGCACCTCGTGACAGTTGCGGGGCGTTTTGTGGCAGATGTGGTGGCTCGTGACAGAGTGTTGGGAGCTTCATAATAGTTTTGCTCTGGTGAGACATCACACATTTCGGGAAGGCTGGCATGAGAGGTGTGACGTGGCTTCACACGTGTTGGCTTGTCGGCTCGGGGGTAAGGAGTGCTTCTTGACGACTTTCGCAACCTTATATTCACATGTTTAGAAACGCGCTCCAAGGTACTGGCGATGTAAGGACACTCTTGAAAGATGTTGCCGGATTTGGCCCTTCCTCGGGTTATGTAGCAATACGTGAGGCTTGACTTGTGCTGCTTTACTGTTAATACTAGTAAACGTCTATGATTCATCTGCCTCACAAATTTCTACGTGTGTTCTTAGAATGCCAGTTCCCTGGAGGGTGATTTTAAGTAAATGGAACATAAGGTTGTGAAAGCCCGACACATGCCGCTTTCCCCCCTCCCCTACATGGGGAGCCTACAAGCCAACACCTGACTCTGGGCAAAACTGAGCTGACCCGAATATGCACGAAACTGAGCCATGGTCAGAGGGTAGCTACTCTCACCCCGGCCTCGCACAAGAGAGACGTCATGAGGCGTCACACCTCCCACCGCGGCCCGGCGTTGCATCTGTTTCGCAGACTATGTAAGACAGTGCACGCCCGGGCTCAGGAGTTATTTCTTTCTCCAGTAGCTCGCTCTAACACTTTGTGTACTGGGGTCTTCTACTGCTCAACAGTTTTCAGCAGCCATCAGAGGCTGCTACCATTGGCGTTACCAGAGGCTCCGGTAGCCTTTACCAGAAGCCAGAAGATTAATTGTCGTCAACCACCAGCAGCAATCAGAATCTCTTCTTCAATACCTGCAGACCTAACACACCTTCCGTTGTTGATCCTCCTGGATCAGCAGCTACCTCTATTTGCTGGTAGAGGCAACTACACTCACTGCTCTTAGTAGTGTTTGCCTTTTTATAAAGTCTCTTCTAGACAACCCTTTGATAGAGTAGGTGCGACCAGAGTTATTTTCATAGCCGGCAACGCCACTAGCTATTCTGATTAATTTAGGAGCAGGTTGCCTTCACCTGTTTACCATATGTTACTTCCATATCACACTCTGCTTGGTTAGGAGGTAGCATGCATCACTGGATTTATTATCGCTAATCAAATAAAGATTGATTCTTTCACTGAGAGTATCCATTCTAGAAGCATTTCCCTTTTGACCACTAGAAATAATACGAACCATACGTTGTCAACTAAGACCGGGTATTGATATACCAGTACGAACTGTAGAGTCCCTTCAGGAATCCATACCTCTAACACACACACCATTCGACGGCCACCCATTCTAGACCCCAGGGGATAGAACGGTAGAGACCTGACCACTAGGAACTGATCCAATAGGGGTGAGACAGTCACCCCAAGTTGGATTCCACCAGAGCGCTTATGGTGCTGAAGGGTATATTTGATTGGGGACTGAAGGCCTAACTCCTGTTGCTACCATTACCTATTAGTAATAGGAAGATGACCCATAATTGCTCGACACTCTAGGTTTGCACGCCAGTGGTGGGGAACTGATTAGAGCACTGAGCTCGTGCCAGCAACAACTATTGGGAGTACACGTGTTCACGACAATCAGGGAGTTTTTTTAAGTTTCAACCTAACCTCTATGCCTTTTAGAAAAAGGCTCTGCTCTTAGAGGAAGGAGAAAAAGGCAGCCTATACCGCAGCCAAGCGAGTTTGCATATTAGACCCGCCTATTTCTAGTAAGCAAACAGAATGGGACAGAGCTCAGTCCTCCCATTATATGGAGAGACCTTCCTCTCCAGTATTTACTTATATCTATTTCCCTGCACACATTCACCTAGCCCGAGAGTACCACCCTGTGTTACGTGGTCTGATAGAGGGTACTGAGGCAAGATATGGAGCAGCCAACCCCAGGTTCTGAAGCCAAGAGTCTGCAGAGTGGAATTGACGGTACTGTGTTGGTCAGCATGGTACCAACATCCAGCACTCTCCTGCAAGTCACCGGTTCCGGCCAGCGAGCACCAGCTCCATCTTCACTGAGCAAAGTAACCCCTGGTAAGACAGGTACTTCGAAACCAACAAGTGTCTCTACCAAGCCTGTTGTCGCTGTGACAGAAGTAAACTTAGTACGTAGTTGCCAATCGACACACGCAGCAGGAGTCGTTAGCAAGAAACATAACTCAAACATCTAGCCAGTGTTAAATCAAGCATGACTGACCTAACACATCAAAACCACATTGACTGTACCTATAGTTCTATAGTCTAGCACACGTCAAGCTGATGAGTCATAGTCGTTTAGTAAGTAAACAGGAAAGTGACACCTGTCAAAATTAAGCCCTTGTTTGTACTTGGACGTGGTAGTTGTCATTTTATACCTCTTTTGATTACTACTCGGATGGGAGTAGGGCATGAGGAAGAGGACTACTACCAGACCCGAAAAGTGTGAAGCAGGCAACGTTTGTCTATAGCTAGGTGTGTTTCCACAAGCTGAGGTTGACAGACAAAGTTGTACCTTGTGATCCTGTTGTGCCCAGCTCCAGGAGTGTGGTGGGCACAGAGCATTGGGTTAAAATATGGCTGGCAACTACAAACCTTGGGTGTTGGTCCACAAGTGGTTAATCCCCCAGAATTAAGCATATACTTCCTCCTTCACCAGAAGCGCTGTGGACAAAGTATAACTTAGACTGGTTGACTAGCCACCTTGGGGATTGAATTCCTAATGGTGGTGGCTGTACAATTATAGTACACTGTGGTGTACAGAATGGGTGGCAGTCTAATGTGTATGTCTTTGATGTACGGACATCCCTGAAGGGGAGCTCGTAGTCTTGCACTAAGGTTCAGAAAAAGTGAGGTTAAATAAAGCCTCCTGCTTTACTCTTAACAGAACCAATATCTAATTAGGAAATAGAACAATATGCTTGGAATAATATCTGGCAGTTGGACAAAAATGTGTTTATTCCTAGGAGGAATAAACCCGGTGGTATGTACAGTACTAACTTCTATCAAACAAGAGTTGAACAGGAGTTAAACTACGGTTTACAGGGAAGGAGACCTGTTTCTGGACTGTGTAAGGTAGAAGGGCTAAGTGACTGAAAATAGCTTGACTTAATTATCTAGTCTTGGGGTCCAGAAGGGACTTAAGGGATTTACCACTTGCCAGAAGGGCAGTGGTAAGTGTTCGCATTTCTTAAGGGGCGAATATATTTACGTGTGGTTGACAACTTCTGCGGAGGTAGGCTCCAGAAGATCTCTGGAGGATGCTGAAGATGTCGGCGAAGGCGTTGCTGAGCTTCTAGTAGATTTGAAAGACCTGGATGGCAGTAGAAGACCCAGCACATGATGTGGTTGAGTAAACTGCTGCCGATGGTTCTTTCGTCACCAGGAGTGTGGTGAAGGAACAGCCATGCGAATAAGGGCTATGCACTGGTATACTGGCCGCTTGCCATTTTCTGGATGGAGGGGCAGGGGAGAGGGTTGTGTGGCATCTCAGGGCATGTGACATCGCTAGTCAGCCAGAATTTCAGCTGAGGCAGCACGAGTCAGCAGCGCTTTTCCTTGTGTTACAATTGTGGTACACTCCCTTAGCGCGCTATGGTATTATGTAATGTTATCTCGATGGCTTGCTGGTCAGCTCATTTAAGCTTGTAGAAATGAGCGTTTTTTTTTACAGTGGGGAGAACAGTACAATTTCTCGGCATCTGTAATAGCCCCAGCACGAGGGGCATATTCTGTAGGTATTTCCGGAAGACATGTACTGTTTTTAGGACCCCGTTTTAGCGATATTTAGGTTCAGACTGATGAGACGAAATCATATTAGTAGTATGAAAAGTTATCACATGACAATTCCCCCCTCCCCCTGTATCATCCCTCTTTATTATTTGTGATGGACACTCATCTGGGCGAAGGAAAAACAATTTTTGCGTGAAGGGATGTAGAACCATCCCATCAAGAGAAATTATTTCTGCTTCTGTAGTTGGCTCGACTCTGTGTGCTGGGGTCTCTAGGTTATGGAGTGAAGCTTCACATGACTCACCGGCAGGTGGCTGTGGGCTGTATAGCTCTGTCTCTTTCTGAGCACAGCAGGGTGGGCCGGAACACACTGTCTATCTTGGTCCCATTGCATGTGCCACTCTACATTTTGCAGCAGAAGGCTGTGTATACTAATTACAGGGTTTGGTTAGCAAATTTTAATCTGTGGAAAGAAAAACAATACATTAACGGCATATTTAGAAAAAAAAAACGACACTAAGGAATATATACAAAGCCTTACTTGTAAAAGGCGTGTGGGCCAACTATCTTCTGCCTGCGATGGCGCTGAAGGTGAAGAATAAGAGACCCTATCTTGTGGTCATCCTATGGTGTCGCACTACAGGCAGCATTTACGTGTGACATAGTTTGTAAGGGAATGCAGGCTCCAGACTTTCCGCAGTCTGGGTCGACAAGCTATCTAATTAAAAGTAAATGTTCACTCAATGAATTAACTATAAATTTGCATATATTGATCACCTACATTACGTGAAAACAAACAAATAGACCATTTGAACCCTGGTAATACATTAGCATAAACCTTTAAATATTTACAACAATTCTTAGAAAATCCTTTAACAAATTTTCTTCTTGGCTTCTTGGCAAGAGTTTTTGGCTCAGTGTATTCAGTGGTTGCGTAGTTATATAATACAAGTGTGAATAATAATTACACGTTACCCTTAATACATGATTAAACCCTGAATTATGTACAACAATATTTTGAAAATTACATAACAAATTTTCTGGCCACCTCTTTCAAAGAGAGTCTTTGGTTGGTAGTGTACATAATAAATGCTTGTGTTATTTACAAGAAAGAACATGATTAAACGCTATAAATATTTATAACAATATTGTGAAAAATTGTGTGACAAATTTTCCGCTGGCTCCTTTTGCAAGAGTCCTGGGTTTTAACTGGCACTTGAAAATTTTGGGAAGTCTTTTCTTCAATTATTACATAGCACTGGCACTGAGGGGTGTCCAAGAGTGTTCACACAAAAAAATTTGCGAATGACAGTTGGCTATTTGACATTACTGGTTCTTGAATTAATGTATGTTAACAGCAGTTACCTCACAGCGTGTTTGCTACTGTGTTAAAGTCTGTTTATATTGGTTTGTAGCACTGTGGTGAGTGTCCAGAATGTTTTAAATTACGTAAATTTCACTATCTTATGTTTTGACACGTACTGAAAAATTGATACGTGTCGCTCTAGTAAGTTACTGCTTCATGGTCACTGTAGTTTTGGATGTGCTAGGTCAGGCGCACTAAGTCTGTA
This sequence comes from Dryococelus australis, assembly GCA_029891345.1. Classification (NCBI taxonomy): domain Eukaryota; kingdom Metazoa; phylum Arthropoda; class Insecta; order Phasmatodea; family Phasmatidae; genus Dryococelus; species Dryococelus australis. The sequence goes on from CM056998.1 coordinate 160,672,477, forward strand.
ACATGTGTCTGTAATTTTGTTTAGGTAGCTTGCCGAAAACTACACTGGTTGCGTTGGCTGACGACATGGTTCAGAGTCGGGTGTTGAGAGTACTGCAATATGTTGGAAGGGGACACTTATCCTTTTCGGTACATCAGACTTAACGATATGTTCAGTTACCTGTTTGTCCGGTTTTGTTGATGGTGGTGGTCAACTGGTGATGGCTCCCATTGCTGATTAGCAGGTTGCTGCTCCACCTTGCGATGGGTGCCAGTGCTTCCTGGTCCAACTTGCTGACTGACTGCTTCCGAATAGCGGGTTAGCAAATTCTTACCAGGTTTCAGTTCCTGCCACTAGGGCACTGATGACGGGATGATAGCTGCTGGTGAGTCTGGTGTGCTACAAACAAAGAAGGGGAGGGGACTGGGGAGTAATGTCCCTCCAGTTGGCGGTGGCTTGAGGTTTGTCCTGTTGGGCCCCTCTGCTATGTGCAGAAGACCCTGAGGTGCACGCCCGCTTGGCGGCGATAGCCGCTGTCTTTTGCTCCTCTTTCTGAGCTCCACTCCTCTTACTAAATGGCATAGCGGTAGAGTCTATACTTAACTATATCTATGATGGTGTAAGCAGACAGAACCCTAGGTACATGTACTTCCAACAGTATTTGACAGCGGGTTAAAGCACCCCTTGCTTCTACAGCCGTGCACTGCCAACACATACACAAAGAGCGTGGAGTACAGCCGTCTTCCAGCAACGGTTGGGTTGTGTTGCAACAAGGGTCCTTCAGGTCCAGGCGAATACCTCTTCTGGCACCGTAATCAAGGTGAAAGCAGTATAACCTGGGCTGACTGTCCAGCCCCTATTGGATTGTGTACCTAGTGGTCAGGGCTCCACTTTTCTATACACTGGAGTGTACAGAACAGTTGGCCATCGAAGGTATATGTGTGTACTGATGTATAGACTTCCTGAAGGGGAGTCTGCAGTCCTACTCTATGGTTTGTAAAGTTATGAGAACACCCAGTCTCCTGCTCATTACAAACAAGGATATAGTTTCTAGCAATCTGTAGAGATTACCTCTAGAATAAACACTCTTGGCATAGGAAACAAATACATATTTATTACGTAGCAATAAATCTGGTGAAACATGCTACCTCCGAACTAAGCAAAACGTGAACGGAAGTAACCTACAGTTTGACAGGTGAAGGTGACCTGCTCATAGTCAATACAAGGTACAGAATAACTTTGATGGCTACGAAAACAACTCAGTCGCAGCTATTCTATCGTGGGGTATCTAGAAGAGACTTAAAGTGGCCATTACCAATAGGGTAGTTGTTGTAGTTACCACTACAAGAAAATAGTGGGTGTCATTGAACCAGGAGGAATGATGACGGAGAGTGCTGTTGAAGATGTCACTGTTGAGCAGAAGTCTTCAAACTTACTGTTGGAGAGCATCTGGTAGATTCTGCAGAGCTTCTGGAGCCGCTCGTAGCCATTGATGGCAGCCTCTGGACCTGCTGGTGGCTGTTGAAGCGTCTGGTAGATTCTGCAGATGATGGTAGTGGCAGCCTCTGGAGCTGCTGGTGAAGAAGACCTTGGGAGTCTTGTAGTGGAGTGTGAGGACCTGGCTAGCAATAGAGAGCCCCAGCATATGAGATGTTGAGGCAAGCTGCTGGAGAAGACTGATGTTTTCGGCCACACACTGGCATTTATAGTGTGCTGGTCATGTCCACGGCTGGACTGGAGTGGAGGGTTGGACGTCGCTACACTCAGTCAGTGGCTGACTGCCACATTAAAGTTTCATGGCAACTCAAGAGATTTCGTGGCACCCAAAGACGTAACTTAGTGCCAGTGTAAAGAAATTGATGCAGAGACATCCCATAAGGGCTCCAGTGTAAAAGTGACTTCTTCCAATTGAAGCAAAAGACTACCCTTTCTTAAGAAGATTTGACCAGGCTTGTTCCTGAATTGAACCCAGAACTCTTGCCAAGAGAGCGAGTGAATTTGTAAATAATATTTCAAGGATATTATTGTAAATATTTACAGAGTTATGTACTAATTGTCTTTGAGGGTTCATGTTTTTTATTATCTGTAAGTGGCTCTGTACAGCATTTGTTCAGCTTTAATTTGTTTCAGTGTACTCGTGTTGTATATATTGGATAATTTTCATTGGCCTAAGTAACAGAAGGGCTAGCACCGGCAATCCCTGAGCAACTACAGTGCGACAAACTTTAGTGAAGCCCTTGAAAAAGTGTGAACTAATGTTCTCCTTCACTCCCACACACACCAGCTCTGTCTACACTGCTGTTTGCCTTGTCTGCTTCCAGCCAATAGCCAGCAAGTGGCCGTATCTACTACCTGTGCATATAGTCATGTCAGTTTAAAGTGGTGTTAACTGTTGTGGCAACATGTGTTTGTTTTCCTTCCTGTACCGTGTCATGCGTATTTACCCGCAAGTTATAAGTATTTCCACCATTGTATGTCATAGTGTGACTTGCAATACCAATATTAGTTGTCGTTGTAAGATCAGCAAATGTTTGTCAATAACCTGCGTACTTGTGTACTGGAACGTTTTTTTACATATTGTAATACATATTTGCAATGTCTGAAAATTCAAATGCAATAGACCTGTGCATAACGAAGCTAGAGAAATTGTTAGAAGTTGACATGTGACAATCTCTGGAGTCAGTGAGTACATCATGGTCAGGGTGGTTTTGGGCGCGCTAGGTTAGACATGTGGGTTTGTTTAACATCCTGTTAGTACTGGTGTACTAGGACACAGCCGGTGTATGGCACCGGGTACGTGGCCTTGTAACTGCTTACCCAGCTGCGGCGGCTGGTGATAACCCCAGATCCTGGTGGGTAGGTGATGGGGCTGGGATTGTTGACACTGGGGTTGGCCTTAATCGAACTGATCAGTTGGCTTCCCTGGAAACAGAGATTGGCGATGCCAAACCTTATATATTCACCTTGAAAGAAGGTGGTGATGGCCGGGTGTTGTTGCCGGCGAGCTTGATGGGATGTGTAGCCTTTCCAGTTGTCAGGCAGCTTGAACTCGTTACCGTGGGGTTAAGCTGCAGAGTGCAGGTGGCGTAGGGTTGCAACCTTGCTTGGCAGTGGCAGCAGCTGCCTCTTTCTTCTTCCGTTGAGTTCCACTCCTATGAGTGTATGGCATAGAGGTGAGATGGTTCTAACACCGGTCTCATGAAGAGTGAGCAGGTGACGGAACCCTTAGCTGAGTGTATTTCTAGTTGCCGAAGCTGGACAAACCAAAGCAGCATCCTGCATTTTTTTCCTGTCTGGGTCAGTTCAGCATGGTGGACACAGAGCGCCGGGTTGTGCTAAGAATGCCTTTCAACGATGCAAGGGTGTGGGTAGCAAAAGGGGTCAGACCTCCAGGACCAGGCGCGTGGTCTTCCTTAAGCACAGTTCAGCGCGGTAGATGGAGTACAACCTGGGCTGACTGACTAGCCACCTTTTGGATTGTCTGTCAAATGGTAGGGGCTCTACCTTTCTGTACACAGAACGGGTGGCCTTCTAATGTGCGTGTGTTGACATACATGCGTCTCTGAGGGGGAGCTCGCAAACCTACTATACGGTTCACAAATAAATTTCAGCAATACTTTGCGGTCTCCTGCTTACTTCTGATGGATGTGGTGTCCGCGTGGAATTGGCAAAAATACCCTCCCGAAATAATAACTCTTGGATGGGTTGGAGATATGTGTGTATTCCAGTAGGAATAAACCCGGTGGCCCAAACTACCTCCTAACCAAGCAAAGCTGAACGGAAGTAAATTACGTTCTCCAGGTGAAGGTGACCTGGTTCTTGACTACGCAAGGTAGCTTTAACAACAACTCAACTAATCTTGGTGTCCAGAAGGGACTTCGGGGGCCACTTACCAGAAGAGCAGTGGGGTGTCTTACCGCTACCAGAAGGGCAGTGGTTGTTACCATACCAGAACCAGAAGAGCAGTGGGGTGTGTTACCGCTACCAGAAGGGCAGTGGTTGTTACCATACCAGAAGGGTAGGCAACGGAGAAGGGGTTCTGCAGATTACTGCAAGCTTACTGGTGCAGAGTTCTGGAAGAGCTATAAGCCTCTGGTGCTTATAGTGCAGATTCTCTGCGAGCTCCTGAAGATGAAGACGATGAGGCTGAAGAACGTCTGGTAGATCCTGAATAGCAGTAGAGAGCCCCAGCACACGAGGTGTAGGAGCAAGCTACTGGAGATGAAACAACTGGCATTCTAGGGCTGCGCACAGATATTTATACTCTGCCGGCCCTGCCCTCACCCGGGCTGTAGTGAGAGCTATGAAGTCTCTTGTGAGTAGAGTGCGGTGGGGGTAACCACCCTTGTGTGCTCGACTACCTGACTTTGATGGCAGTCGGGGCATTTTGTGGCAGTTTGCCTTGGGGCAATTCGTGGTGCGAGTCATTCTTGACACTCCAGGAAGGCTGATGTGTTTTCTGACCACTAGCGCAATGTACAATTCCACATGTCTGTTATTGCTCTTACAACAGGGGCAATCCTGTAGGCACTCGTGACGATACACCTTTGGTTTGACCGTTCCTCGGGTGACATAAAATACGTGGCATGATGAGGCGTAGTTGTTTATAATATGACAGAAAGCGGCACGCGTCCATCGCAACCCCCTCCGTTGCGATGAAGGCTAATCTGGTTGAAATATATTTTTTTCTTGAGTGTATGTGGAACTATTCCCCCAAGAAGTGCTTGTTTGGTTTCTCTTGTGCTCATCGCTCTGTGTGCTGGGTGTTTGGGCCACGGCATGCCTCGTGAGATATACTGCGTAGTTTTGTCGCACACTAGCGCATTCGTCCGTCTGGTATAGCTTTGTCTCTCTTCCACTCACCCGGCAAGCCGGCGCGAGCATCTTGGTAATGTGGTTTTCCCCTCCCTGCAGAGAGGATAACTGTCGCGTGGGCAGCCCGGTGTCTGGTGTTTCGCGACCTTCTTGCTTTCACGTGCTGTTTTACAAATATCAGGTAATGGCTGTGGATACGGATTTCACTAATCTATAACATATTTTAACCTGTGAAGAAAATATTTACAAACACAAATGGCATGTTTAAAATCAACACTGGGGAAAATGTATACAAGGCCTCACTCGTAAAAATGTGTGTGGAGTCGATAGATTTTACATGATGTTGCACTTAGGGTAAAGGAAAAGTAATCGTACCTTATGGTCATTCTGTGTTGCACGGCAGGTAACAGGTACGTGTGACAGGTTGCGAAAGGGATTGTTGACCGAGACCTTCAATCATCTTGGCTGGTTGGCTAGCTAACACAAATACGAATACTCTAGAATGATTTAAAGCTAAGACATTGCATACGTTGCCACCTACAATAATAAAAAACATATGACCCTCAAACATTTGCATAAACCCTGAGTAATTACAATGATACTCTGAAAATTATTTGACGAATTTTCTTCCTGGCTCTCTTGGCAAGAGTCTTTTGTTTGATTCCTGTTTGGTTCATATATACAACAAACACTGCGAAAATTAATTACAAGGAACTCTAAATGACATGAATAAAACTCTATAAATATTTACAACAATATTCTGAAAAATTATGTAATGAATACTTATGTAATGAATTTTCCTTTTCTCCTTTGGCAGGAGTGCTGGGTTTAAGACTGATACTGGTTATTATAAAAACACTGGAAGGAATTTCTTCATTTTATTACGTAGTACTGGCACTTGGGCGTGTCCAATAGTGTTACGCAAAATTGGTCAGTAGGCAGTCAGCCACTTAAATATCGCGTATTTTCAGAAGTTACGTAATTTTCTTTTGTCTATCAGCTTTACTTGTTAATTGACACAGCTATTAACTGCTCACTGTCTATTTTTAGGCTTATAGCACTTTGGTGAGCGTCCAGAACATCTTAAAAATTATGTAATTCTCACTTTTAGTTATTTTACATGGCAGCTGTTGACAACTGGTGCATTAAAACTGAATTTAATAGCTGTACGATAAGGACCTCCAATTTTCCATTTTGCTGGTTGGCAGCTATTTTGCGGCTGTCTTTGGCAAGTTTCTTTTGATGGAGCTTTTTGTCCTGTTATTCTGGTGACGGCCTTCTCTTCGCCAAATGTCCCCGCTTCCTCAAGGCCACGTGCTGCGGGTATAGCCATGTGAAGCGGGACGTCGGCCTCCAAGGTGACTCTTGGTACCGGCTTGGTATCGAAGTGTCCTTGGAGGCACACGCTAGCATCACACTCCTGGGTAAGCTGTCGAGCGCTGGGTTGTCGTCCCCTACAGTGGTCATCAGCGGACCATCAAGAACCAGGGGACGAACATCTTGGCCCATCTCCAGGATGGGTGCCTGTAGGGTGGCCGTCAGAGGTTGAGACTTTTCTGGGTCTTTGACCCCTCGGCTTGGCTGGGTACATCCTCCCTTTCGGAAGGGCAGACGCCAGGGGCAAGGGTGCCGTCTGGGACATCATGGTGGGTTTTTCTTTGCCACTCTTGTAGGATGCGGCCATGGCTGCCGTCTGAGGCAGGGACAACAACTTGTGTCCCTGGACCTTGTCGGCACTGCTGGACACCTCCTCTCGTTTGGACTGCAGTATCTGGGCATCGGCCCAAGTGTCTCCCAACACCTTGTCCTGGGGTTGGGCCGCATCGTCTGGGTAGGGAGCAACCATGTCTGCTGTTTAGGGCTGGGACAACGCGTGTCCTTGCACCTCATCTGCACTCCTGAGCTTATATTCCCTTTCGGAAAGCTGAGTCTCCGGGTGGTGATCACGGCATCCTCCAATGCCGTGGGTTTTGCTTGGGTAACCGATTGAGGTGAGGTTCTTGGGGCTCCTCCAGCTCCTAAACCTGCAGTGTTTTGGATTTCTCTGAGATTCTGTTGGGATGGCGAGGTCTTTGGCATGGTGCCCAATCCAGTGGATTTTGCTAGGATAATTTGGCGGTACTGTATGTTGCCCGGCCATGTCTGGCGATTAGCTTGCTAGGGTATTCCGTCGGCGTGGAGGGCAGATTTCTAATGAACCCTTCTTCTCAATGTTTAGGGAAATCCACCTATGAGGGAATTGATCTGCTCACTTCCCTGTCTGTATCCGGGGCTCATCTCTGGCTCTTTGGCTGGCCATGGCTCGATTTAAGGAGTTTCCACGGACGTTGAGTCATTTTCGTTTGCAGGTCGCCATGAAGATTCGGATTGTGGGGCTTCCACCTCTTGGTCGGAAAGTCTCCTGGAAATGGATGTATTTATCACATGGTAACTTTCCTGATTCATTCTTGTAAATCCTTCGTCCAATAGACATTGTCCTAATGCCCTACTATTCGGTAGGGACCTTCCCATTTTTCAGCAAGGCGTGCGCTAAATTGTCATTTTACCTTGCTGAGCAGGTGGCTATGTAGGACTGTTTGGCCCATGTTGAAACCTCATACGCCAGTTCTAGGGTGTGGTTACTTCTTTTTGATATACCTTTCTTGTGCATTCCGTGCTTCGGTCAGCCTGGCTAACGTGGCCAGACGGATGTCTTCAGGCTATGACATCTCCATTGGCTCATTCTCCCTTTGCCAATACCCTGGGTGGTGGAGTGATTGGCCCAGTAGGAGTTGGCTGGGGCTGGGTTGACCGCCTTGTTTGTTCTTTGGCGAAGGGCAGAGAGGAATGCTGGGTTATGCTTGTCCCAGTGTTTATGGTGGTTCCCCACACTGAGTTGGAGAGAAGACCTACTATAAAACGTGAATGGTTTGACGAACCAGACATGATTAGTGTTTCGTCAGTAGCTGTAGTTCACTTATTAGTTTAACAGATTTTTTGGAGGAATCACAGCCCATGGGTTTTGCAGATGTTGAGGCTGGGCCATCAGGTTTTTCAAGTTTCATTCATTCTCCTATTTATCTCCTAGTTCCACCACTCAGTGGGGTTGGCCTGTGGGTGGTATAGGGGAGTTTTCCATATCTCTACCCCCAACCCGTTATCCGTAAGGATAGCTTGCGAGTACTCCCAGCGTGGAAATACATCAAATTCAACCTTCCAAATTATTGTGGCAGTTTCCTGGTTGGGTAGAGGGAACGCCTCTACCCTGCCAGGAAAACTGATCCGTCACTACCAACAGGTAACGGTTACCTTTGGTGCTTCAGGGATAGGTCCCCATCAAGTCGGCCACTCAGTGTGTCCAGGCCATGTGTGGTTGACGGGGCTTCGGTGTAAGCGGTGGTACAGGGTAGGCCTTGCCACGACAGCTTGACGTCACAGCTCATCCCGTCCCATCTGTAATCTACCTCTATATCTACCAGGGTTTCTCTAATTCCGGTGTGACTGGCCTGTGGGTGGTCGTGATGGTGGCGGTGCAGATATCTGTCCTTAGTTTTTTCGGGGGATCCATATCCTCCAGGGCGCCCTTGGTTGTCCGCTGCAGGACCAGACAACGTCGTCCGTAATAGGGATGGGCCGATACCACGACCATCTGTGGCATCTGAACATTATTTGCAGATTATTATTCACAGATTAGTTATCCCAATGTTAACCCGGCATGCTACATCTCGTCAAGCATTAATTTACCGCATCCATCAATCAGATATTCTGTCCAAAACCCAAAATATATTCGGAACAATTGTTTTTCAATGATTTGTTCCCATTGTTAACATTTTACCATATTTCATAATGGTACATTCTCCAAAAATTGTGAGCATCATTCGTTTTTGGATTCTGTGAATGCAAAACAATGCAGTTAATCGACATCTGGTGCTATTGATAGTATTGTTTACATCCCACAAGAGTTTTTTGTTTTATTTTCTTCTTACATTTTTTATGTATTCGTAGGTTGGTGACAATGAAAAAGAATCACACATTCTAAACACTGTTGTCAATGAAAATGGAAAGTGAAAACAAATACGCTAGATTTTGACGGGCGTAGTTCTTATTCGAAACTCTCAGCTGTGATTTTGGTTAGTGTGTTAAAGGTCTGAATAAGACACAACAAGTAATAATTGGCAAAAATTGTCGCAAATGTATCAGTTGTCATTTCAACCAAGGGATTGATTCTGGCTCGGCCGACACAGGAATACTAAGTGGAAAAAATATTAATATAGATAAAAAAAAATTGCACTATTTCAAGTGAATATTTAATATTTAATTGATTTCAATAAGTTCTTTATAATGATTTCTTTGGGCTATTGGTTTAAACAAACATCCATGTTGTGGTTACGTATTGTATTTCTCAGATCTAAAATCCAAGTCCGCATCAGATTGCCTGAAGTTTTGAAGGTTGACTTTAATGAACTCATTTTGTAATGATTGCTGCATTGTCTGGTAACAGTTTTACCTTGACTGTTAAGTTACTTATTTGCCCTGTCAAATTGTCTATCTTATCATTTATTATTAAAATTAGTGTTGTATTTAATTTCTATCCTGTAGATACCCAATACAAAGTGGGTAAAGTGTTCACAAAACTGAATACTTAAATTTAAGTATTAAAAAGTATTTCCAAATATTGGGAATAGGGAATTATGATTGTGCTCATCAAAACTGGTACTGGCGTTGGTGTAATCGGCGGCATCGGCAGTTGAGAATCAGTATCGTTGGCTGTTGACGGAGAAGATTCTGAATTTCTGGGTCCTTTTGTTGGTGCCGCATGATTTGATGGCGGCTGAGATGAAGCTGTAATAGCCGTATGTGTTCCTTAAGGGGGTGGGGGAGGGGACATCCTTTCCCACTACTCATTTGCCTTAGCGTCTGTGTCGAGGTTCAGCTGGCATGAAATGGCACCTGGAAGATTGTTGCTTTTGCCCGGGCAATGTTGGACCTCATAGTCAAATTCGGGGAGGAATGTGTCCCACCACCCGAGCTTAGCTTTAGTGTTACATGACTCGTGCTGCCATTGGAGGTTTTATGCTGTTGGTTTGCAAGACGAAGTTACTTCTTTCCAGATGATATTGTTACTTTTGTACCGTCCAGATGGCTGCTAGGCACTTCTGCTCGTTAATGTGATAGCGTTGCGGTGTCTCATTTAACCGTGTACTAGCGTATGCTATCACCTGGGAATGGCCATCAGGGCCCTCTTGGTAGAGTACTGCTCCTAGGCTGATCTGGCTTATAAATTATTATTATAATAATAGATATTTGTAGTAGTATTGTTGCAATGGTTTGCATTAAAAAAATATGTTAGTGCTGATTCTTTAGATGTTGTTTTTTTGTTGTATAATTATAGGTAAAAATTATATTATATTAATTTCTATTCCTATTCATACTATGTATCAAGAGTTAGATGAAACTGAAAAAATCACTCTTATAATTAGAGTTATTATAAATAGAATATTTGATGGTTTATTTATGATTAGAAAAAGGATAATATTCCATTGATGAGGTATGAACCCATTAGTGTATTTTAGTTTATCTGTATGTAAGATCAATTGGCCCTCACCTTTGGGCCTCCGAAGTTGTTTGATGCTCCAGAAACTTGCCTTCAGTGTATTGAAAGCTTGATAGTGTTCAGGTCCCCACAACCAGCAAACCTCTTTCTCTAACAGGGGGTGAAGGGGGACCCTTTATCTGGCTATATCTGGCACAAAATCCCTTAGCTGCATAGTCCTAGGTATCAGCGCAACTGTTTTTTGTTGAAGGCTCTTCCGTTTCTTCGATGACCCTTATGGAATTCTGCTGAGGGCAGTTACCTGCGGGAGTTGCCATGTGTCCTAGGTAATCAATGGATGATTTCCCAAAGTGACTTTCTGACAGCTTACATGTCATCCCATGCATCTCCAATCACTCCTCTACTCATTGGAAGTGGTAGCAGTGTTCTTCCCATGACTTGGATTGTATGATCACATTGTCCCAAGTAGGCGAAGCAGAATTCGCCAATGTATCCAGTGAGCACTTCTGCCGACATAAGTCACTGGAATATGGTAGGCACATTTTTTAGTCCAAACAGCAATACAAGGGAATTGGAGAGTCTCTCCTTCCGGGGTAGTGAAGGGGGCGTATCTTCAGCTATTAGGGTTTACCGCAATCTACCACTACCCTGACTGTGTCAAGAGTACTGAAGATTTTGGCTTCTCCAATACATTGCAAAATATGTGTCAGAATGATAGCAGAGTGTGCAATCAGATGTTGTAGGGTGTTGCGTCTTGTAGGTCGAATCTGAGGACTCCACGATTCCTTACTCCTTCATGTCATTTACTTGTCTCATTATCAAGTGCTGCCTGCGGGCCAATACTCTGTACGGGCGATTATAGACGGGAGGGGAGGCCTGTTGTGGTTCAGATTTTTTACTGGATACTCCTCGTCTGGCTTAGCATGCCTCCCTGTCTGAAGGCGCCAGCATGTTCATCTGAAATTTGTTTCAATTCCCGAAATTCAAGTTCAGGTAATTGAATTATTTCTGTGGAGTTAAGGGGTGATGCGTGCTGCTTAGACAACTAATCTAATACAATTATGACTCATCGCCAAGAATACCTCTTCCATTACTACAGACTAGAGTGGCACGTTGCCTACCCTACAGGTACGGGAGCTTATGAGCATAATCTCTTCACCTGGAGGATACACAAGTCGGCAGGCATCCCCCCTCCCCTTCCCCGAGCTGAGAGCTAACAAGCTGTCCAGGCCTCAAGCAAGGCCGAACGCCACCGAAGCGGCACGAAGCAGAAACGCTGACCAGTTTTTTCTCACGCCAACCAGGGCAGGAGCACGTCACGCCTCCCCCGCACCCCGCGCTGGCAGCCTACAAGCTTCCACTATATAGGTCAGCACGCTGAAGGCCTCAGGAGATATTCATACGCATTCTTCTCTAGCGACCTCCCACAGCACTAAGTCAGTGCTCAGGATGTTCGGAGAATCTTGTTACTTTCAAATACGCCCAAGCGGCTACTTACTACGTACATCGATGACCAGTCAACCCGACGACCAGCGAACACGATCACATATTTATTTAACTTCACTTTGTTTCCTCTTGACACCTTTTACTTAGAAGTTTAAGTTTAACTGATTTGTATTTGTCTAGAACCAGTTTTTCCTTCTTTACTTAGAACCAGGTCGCTTACACCTGGAACCGCATTTACCTTCAACTCTCCACCACTTGGTAGGAGGTAGCACAGGTCATGTGTTTATTGAACCTTCAATAAACACTTATTGTTCTCTACCTTTTGTTTTTCATTAACTGTTGGAGACAGAATATGCCGTGCACTGTTGACAGGAACTGGGAGTTTTGTTAAATCAAGTTAGCCTGACTGTGGATCCCGTTCAGGTATCTGCACGTCGGAAGACATACATATTAGACGGCTACCTGTTTCTTCCCAGTCACACATTAGCACTAAGTCAGTGCTCATGGGGGAGAAACAGGGATGCCACAACCACTAGAAACGCCTTCACACCGGGAGGCACGACAGACTCAGGTTGCTTCTCACCATTCGCACTAAGTCAGTGCTCGGTGACCATAGCCTGAAATTTGGCAGTTCATCCTAGTACGAACGCACAACCAGTAGAGGCTTGGCGGCTCACGCGGCTCCACGAGCCTGATCAGCCCGCATACTGTGGGGGATCAGTGGGGACTCTTATCGAGCTCGTGCCGACAAGTCACTATTGGGTTACACTGTCAATTTCCTGTCTAAGTGCATCGCGTAGACTAGAGAACTGTTTACCGTATGCCTCACAAGTAGAGGAGTGGTAGAAAATGTAGGGAACAATATCTGGCTCACTCTGCTCTCAAGCCGTGGATCGCATTACCACGTCCTATGCAGGAGATGCAGGTGCAATGGGACCGCACCACCGAACTTAGATGTCAGGCATTCGCGCCTGCTCTGGTTCTGGTAATTGACTTCCAACCTTGTATCCGCACACCTGTGGAATCTCCGGTCCGGTGAAGACGGAATTTGCCACGTCTAGGTGAAACCAACCCTGAATACAACACCCAAGAAGAAGGAGTGAGTGAATAGTAACCAACACATCTCGCCTCAAGCCAACTAACTTAATCAAACTACCCCGCTTTTGGTCTAGCGGAAAAATCCTCGACCAACGTGCCAAGTCAGTCTAATCAGGCACACGTCAAGAGATTTTATGGTGCCCACCGTTTTGCATCAGACGAGTAGCTGTGTGCACTAAACTTCACAAACTAGACCAAACGTATCCCGAGAACTAAGGGTTAAAAAGATCAGTCAAGTGGACTTCAGGGAGTCCTTGAAACACCCGTAGCGACCTTAACCACTACCATGTCAGATGCCACAAGGTCAATGCCATTGCTGGTGAGAGCTCTGACAAAGAACCCGACTTATCCAATGTACAGTGTAGCCATGCCGACTGCCCAGACCATTGCACACTAAGGGTAGAATGCACCTAATGCATGAAACTCTTCTATTATATCTGCATAGGCTGGCCTGAAGAGACCTGAGTTACAGACGGATTAGAGTATCACTGTACAGCTTGCAGTCAACAGTCAACAAGTTTATGTAACAAAGTTACGTGCCCTGGGCGAGGCATAAACTGCATCAGGTGCATGACATGCAGTGAACGCTATCACCACCTATGCATAGGGTGGCACGACGAACGCATCTCTATGCCTGGGATGGTCTACCAGTGCGATAGATGTCGAAGAAAACACATCTCTCACTCCCGCAGATCTAAGCCTTTCCGGATATACATCCAACCCGGAACGGCACCTGGCCATCCAGGTACCAGTAGAGACAACAATATTCAAATAACCGACTTTGCAGGTCGCCCACACGAAGACCCAGTCTCATTCATGCAGGAATGTGAAAAATAATTCAAATAAACGGGCCTGCCACCGAAACAATAGGTTGACAGGACCCAACGGCATTTGAAGGGCCTTCGACCTCACATGGTGGGAAAAATACTGAGAATTTTTAATGGACTGGAAGCAGTTCAGTAACTGGATAGTGGCGGAATTCATGGGTGAGGTGGTGTTGGTTAGACCAATGACATAGTTTTATAGTCAGACCCAGGTACTCGACGAAGAAGCAGAAATCTTCATACGAAAAGAAAAGAACAAATGTTTTGACGTGTGTTCCCCGGAGTTGACGAAGCTACTGCCGTTCGCTCCATCGGTCAAATGTTACTGCCAAATCTCCAGAACATACTCTTAACAACAAGACCCGTGAACTTGGATGAATTAGTCAATCACGCTCAAGAAGCTGAGCAAAACTTTGCAGCACAGGTGAGCCTAGAAAAGCCAGTATCCACCAAGGCCCCTGAGGTACAACCACCACCTGTTGCACCTCCTAAAGGCGTACCAACCACAACCCCTCGCATGGCATTCGTACCCAAATGCTGGTTCTGTCCGGAGAACCACTGGAACAAGGACTACCCTCGGAAACCCTGAGGAGCTGCTGTTCCACCAAACCACATTGGCAACATGCCGTCAAATAACCTAACATGACCAGCTGAAAAACCAACTTCTTGAACAAAGCCAGGAAACGCCGATGCTGGGGTACAAAGCGGGCCACCACCCCCGGTTTACAAGCACCCATCCGCCAGGGATTAAGTGAGGAAGCGTCAGCTCCCAGAGTCCCACACATAGAGGTGGAGGTGAACAACGACAGGGTACTAGGCTTACTTGACTGCAGCTACTGGAAATTTTATCAGAAGAAATTTTTTAACATCAAACCAGCTCGCCAAACTAAGACCACAAAACAAAATAGTAAGAATGGCGCAACCCAATGCCATCCTGGACATAACCAGCCAAATTACCTTGAATATAAAAATTCAAAATATTGTTACCCCAACAAAATTTAGTGTTTTACCAACCATGTCCGAATCAGTAATACCGTCCATACTGAGTGTCAGCCCGTCGCCGTGACCTCATCATGGAACATGTTAACGACATGAAGGACCAGGGGATCGTGGACTCGTCGAATTCCCCATATAACTCGCATGTGGTGCTTGATCCTAAGAAGGATGGGAAATTGCGATTTTGCGTAAATTACAAATCGATAAATGAAGTCACCAACACTCTTGCTCCCCCAGCTATAGACTTGTCTAATACACTACGAGATATTGGCAAGACCAAAATATTTTGTACTCTTGACATGGAGTCTGGATACTGGCAGATTACGGTCCACCTGGACAGTCGAAACTATACGGCCTTTACGACATCCAAGGGCGAAACCCTACCATTTCAAGTTATGCCTTTCAGATTGAAAAACGCCCCTGCAACATTCTAACAATTAATTTCTGCAGAAGTACTAACAGGTTACATCGGCGAGTTCTGCTTTGCGTATCCCGACAATGTAATAATATATTCTTATAGCTGGGAGGAACATCTAGGCCATCTGTGAGTATTGGAAAGGCTCGAATTACATGGGATGACTTTTAAGCTGTCAAATAGCTTCTTCGGCAAGACATCAATAGATTATCTGGGAGACGTCATATCGCCCGAGGGAAACTTCCCGCAACACAGTTCAATACAAGCAATTTAAGAAGCAGAAGAACCTACAAATAAGCGACAGCTCCGGCAGTACCTAGGTCTGTGTAATTGACTACGAGATTTCGTTCCAAACATTGCGGAATATATGGCACCACTACACCCCTTCTTGAGAAAGACAACCGTTGGCGATGGGACCTGGAACAATAAGCGTTTTCCGACTTGAAGAACAGCTTCAAGAATATTCACTAACTCCATCCTCCGCAAAGAGACAGACCCTTAATACTGCAAACGGACGCGTTTCAAAACGGCCTGGGCGCAGTATTATACCAGCAAGACCTAGAAGGACAACCCCATGTGATAGCGTATGCATCAGTTTTCTTAAATGAAACCGAGCAGCGCTACCACATTAATGAGCAGGAGTGTCTGGCCGTGAAGAAATATCGGTACTATCTTGAAGGGCAACACTTAATTCTACGAACCGACTCTAAAGCCCTCCAAGTCCTGGAATTCAAAGGTCAAGCTTGGCCGGAGGGACATGTTCCTTACTGAGTTCAACTTCAAGGTCCAACGTTGCCCAGGTAAGATGAACAACCTGCCAGACGCCCTGTCTCATTCCCCGACATTGAGGGAGAAAGCTGAGAAGGAAGAGGAGAAGAAAATGCCTCCCCCCCCCCACCCCCCCGCCGATCGAAAGAAGTCCGGAAGAACAAATCCGACTTCTTCAGCTGCAAATAACCTGTCAACATATAACCTTAAGCCAACAGGAGGATCCCCATATCTGACGCCTACTACGGAACAGCCCCAACGGTATGTACTATGGGATGACACATGGATAAGTAACGGGCAGCCCAATACTCATAGGGAAGATCTGGGTTCCATCGCAACTACGAGCTGATATATGCTGGCACCATCACGACCATCCCCAAGTTGGTCACCGGGTATTAGGGAAACCCTATTGGATAGTAAAACTAGTTTCAATTGGGACGGAATAAGCCGCAATGTCAGGCAGTACATTAACTACTGCATTGTGTGCTGCCGCGGCAAAGCATACTCCAGTTCCCTCCTCCACCACCGCAAAACCACGGAGACCCAAGACGGCCTGAACCCACATCGCCATCAATCTGATGGGCCCGTATCCACATAGCACAAAGGGAAACTGCTACCTACTCGTAGTAACAGATAAATTTTCAAGATGGGTAGAGGCATTTCCTGTACCCAGCCAAGAAACCAACCCAATTGTGGATAATGGAGGCGGAGATTTTCGCACGATGGGGTTATGCGAAAGCCATACTAACAGACAATGGCACCCAGTTTACTAGCCATCAATAACAAACCACCTGTCAAGAGTGAGGGGTACAAACCTGGACTACCCTTCCCTACCATCCACAAGCCAACCCCACTGAACAAAGGAACCAGGAGATCAAGATGTGCCTCCATATCAGTGTTGGTAATGATCACAAGCATTGGGATAAGCACATCCCTACCATACTATTTGCCCTTCGACGCAGTACGAATGAGGCCGTCCACACCAGTCAAGCGTCTTACTCCTGGGATAACCATTGTGCTGACCAGGCGACTGGCAGCGGGAAAGCGATCGCACCGATATGCCTCAACCCGAGGTCATCCGGGTAGCAGCCCTAGCTTGTATCACGCACGCCCAGAAAGCTCAGAATGCATATATTTTAAAGAAATATCACCAACCAAAGACAGGGGTAAGACAATTCAGCTTAGGGGAAGCCATCCGCCTGCGAAGTCACCCACTCAGCAAAGCCAGCAACCATTCAGCGCTGGCCTTGCTGACAAATGGGATGGACCGTACCGCTTTGTACGCAAGCGAGACGTCTACTGGGCCAAGGATATACACGGATGGATTCGTAAGGCCACCAGAGGTTAGATACGACCATACCCAAGGGACATGCCAATACTTGGGGACGACGATGCTGAAGGAGACACACCTGGCCAATCCGGGGATGAAGACGAACCCCTACCCAAAAGGGTAGTACCCGATACAGAGCCACGACCTTCAACAAGACCCGAACTGTTACCCATCATGATTGACAAGGTGCTTAGTTACATCGCGCCATGGAAGCCCGATGTAGGAGAACGCCAAGGTGCATTCTACGTCAGATCAATTCCCTCGACGCCACGCAGTTACGCCGAGAAGATAGCAGCCAAAACGAGATCTAGCTGCTCCGAGTTATCGTGGCAGAGTCTCCGTGATAGAGAACCCCATCAAACACCCCGCAGATCAAGCCGCATCATTGAGCAATCAGAAGTACTTTCGGTGATAGGGGTACGAATCACCCAGGCGCCTACCTCTCCACCTGGTACAACTACGGAGCCAGAAGTCAAGGCCATCCCAACTTCAGCAAAGTCACCCCCTGACAAAGAAGTATAACATGTCACTAGAGCACCGCAACCCGGGACATCGAGCTTTGATGAGTGTGCTCCACCCCAACCCCCTGCCACGCAGAAAGAACCGCCCGCCGGGATGTCGAGCTCAGAAGAGAGTGCTTTGCCCCAACCACTTGCCACGCAGGAAGACCCGCTCATCTGGACGTTGAGCTGCCATGCGGGAAGAGCTCCACCTCAAGATCCTGCCACGCAGGAACTCCCACCAGCTTGGACGTCGAGCTCGGACAAGAGTATTCCATCCCAACCTCCTGTTATACAGGAAACACCTGCTACCCAGGGCGTCGAGCTGCAACAGATATGCTCTGTTTCCAGGTCCTGCGACGCAGGAATACCTGCAGATCCGGACATTTAACTGCCATGTTGGAAGTGCTCTGCCCCTCCATCTTGCTACGCAAGAGACCGCTTTCGTCGAGCACATTGATGCCACCCACTACCCCTGAACAGGTATAAGTGGAGGTTGATGTAAATCTCCCTTCTACTGCCTCGCCCTAGGACCTAGTCACAGAGACCATCGATGCCGCCCACGACCTGGTACCAGGACAACTGTGTGCCCGCAGTCGGGGTGGAGATCTTCCTCCCCTGCACTGCCCCATCAGAGAAACATCCTAACCTATGGGTAGGAACCCATGCAGTTGGTGTGAAAGGCTTGACACTCCCCTGCACTGCCTCACTTTCCCTTGAATGAGTGCCCTCCCACTTTGTTTCGGCAGAAGCAGATGCCACGACACCTGATGCCTCCACATACCGCCAAGACTGCCCACACGCCAGGCCGGTACCGGGAATTGCCATGGAGACCCACAACCAGGTATATGTGGCCATACCCTTTGCACGCTGCCCTTCGTCCAAAGTGGAGGCCCGTTGAAAGTGAAACCGAAGATCGCCAGTAAGTGCGCAAAATTAAAAAATGGTTTAGTAGCTGTAAAATCTATACTACGTGCACGTGGCAGAAGGACTCATAATAGACGTGCACCATAGTTAATTTAGCCTCAAGCCAAAGACAGTGATGTGAGCAGAACAATTTCATTAAAATTCGAAAGTATCCAGTACAGTTAGAGTATAAAGAACCAACGAGGTAAATGAACCAATAATTAGTCACTCAACTATGTGCTAGTTAACATTTTTGATACAGCCGTAAAAAGCAGTACATCAGTAACTTTTGAAAGACATTTTACACCTCACGGTTTAAGTGTTTCAGTGGCTGATAGCCCATTTAAGTAGATAGCATTACGAATAGACACACTACACAGTGACAGTAAGGGCTACCATTAATTAATCACATAAAGACGCTCACTACAGTGCCAGTGATTAAGTTAAAGTTGAAGACAGAAACTTCGACATTACAATAAAAGTTTAGCTTTTTATATTATTATAATGATCATTCATAAATCTGACTTGATGTGTAGGTAAACCTATAAATGTCACTATACGTTTTGAAAGTGTTTATGTAAAGATCGCTTGCATGAAGAATGCCGTCATGTAAGAGTGTGTTTTCAGCATGGACAGAAGTGAATATTCCTCAGTAACTTACATTGAACATTCCAACGAAGATACACATTCTACATACAAGCTGTCAGACCTATGATATAAGATGGACTCCCGCAAGGGATAGCTAAGACTAGTTTTTTTATGCTATTCAGCATCAAATCTGATTTGATGTGTAGGCACACAATTAAATATTGTCATACGTTTTGCAAGTGTATATGTGAAGAATGGTTACGAAAAAACATGCCTTTTGTAGGAGGGTATTTTTATGTGCATGTTTTTATTTGTATGTGCTCTTGTTTGCAATATCTTGTGCAACTACTCAGTTAACAACCAAAGACTCTGAGCGTTAAAACTTCCCAAATCTGGTGCAAGATATTTTTAACTTCACAATTTGAGTATTTATATGTATTGTATTCAGTGACCAACATGCGTACAATTTGCAGCGATAATCATGCATGTAGTGTACTCGCTTTGTATACATTTAGCTGGTCAACCCAGGTATTGAAGGGCCTGTGGTTGGCCACCTCGCAATCTGTCACACGTAACTATTTAGCGTGCTGACAGAAACAAAGGATCCCTGGAAAGATTTTCCTTTTTCTTTCTTAACTCACTGCAGCAAGCTCCAGGATAGTAGTGGCATTTCCCCACCTTCCGCGAGTAAGGCTTGTACACATTATAATTATTCTTACTTTAATCTCCTCGTTTTGACGTACCATTGTTTTATATTATTTTTTGTTCAGGTCGTTATGATTCCAATGTAATATCCACCAGCGCTATGTTGGTTTTTGTCACTGGCCCGTATATGAAATGTAGGCCGGTGGGACACCTGACATACGTGGCTTCCTGACACGTATTTTTTGCAACACGGGGGGAAATACACACACTCGCCGCATTAGCAAAGCCTGATAACCAGGGCACGGGGCAGAGAAGGACGCCGCCTGAAAGAGAGAGAGAATCAAGGTCGCCAGCCGGCGCCGCCACTCCACATGTTTCGCTTCGCCAGCCAGACGACCAGAGCGCACAGAACACGCGCCGCTACAGCGGCCAAGCACTCCAAACTTAAGGGTCCTACCCTGTCTGAAAAAAAAAAAATTTCTCCTGCTATCTACCTCCATCACGTCTCTACTGATGCCTACCAGACCTTCTAGGCCTTCTAGAGAGGGGGCCTACGCCTTTCTCCGCGACCTTTCCCATGATGAGTCTTCATCGCAATTTGAGGGGGAGGGGGTGAATTGACGCGTGCCGCTTATACATTTAATCCAATACAATTACAACTTATCGCTAAGAGTACCTCTTCTATTACTACAGATGTGAGTGACTAGTTACCTACCCTACAGGCAGCAAGAACTTATGATTGTATTCTCTTCACCTGGAGGATACGCAACCTGGCAGGCCCACCCCCCCCCCCCCCCCCCCCTCTCAACACCACATGCTGAGAGCTTACAAGCTGCCCAGACCTCGAGCAAGGCCGAGCGCCACCGACGAGGCACGAAGCAGAAACGCTGACCAGAGTATTCCCATGCCAACCAGGGCAGGAGGATGTCACGCGTCCACTAGACACCTTTTACTTAGCAGTTTAAGTTTAACTAATTTGTATGTCTGGAACCAACTTTTCCCTCTTTACTTAGAACCAGGTCGCCTACACCTGGAACCGCAGTTATCTTCAGCTCTCCACCACTTGGTAGGAGGTAGCACAGGTCACGTGTTTATTGAACCTTCAATAAACACTTATTGTTTTCTACCTTTCTGTTTTTCATTTCCAGGGTATTTGATTGTTTAACAGTTGGAGACAGAATATGCTGTGCACTGCCGACAGGAACTGGGAGTTTTGTTAAATCAAGTTAAAGTTAGCCTGACTGTGGATCCCTTTCAGGTATCTGCATGTCAGAAGACATACATATTAGACAGCTACCTGTTTCTTCCCAGTCACACATTAGCACTAAGTCAGTGCTCGTGGGGGAGAAACTGCGATGCCACAACCACTAGAAACACCTTCACACCAGGAGGCACGACAGACTCGGTTGCTTCTCACCATTTGCACTAAGTCAGTGTGCGGTGACCGTAGCCTTAAATTTGGCCATTCATCCTAGTGCGAACGCACAACCAGTAGAGAGGCTTGGCGGCCCCTACACAGCTCCACATCCCTGATCAGCCTGCATAGTGTGGGGGATCAGTGGGGATTCTTATCGAGCTTGTGCCAGCAAGCCACTATTGGGTTACACTGTCAACCTTCCTGTCTAAGTGCATCGTGTAGCCTATAGAAGACCTGCCAACCCTTATGATTTTCCCGTAATGTTTGCGGAAAAGTTTGCACTTTACGATTTTACGGGTACTCTCAATATCTTACACGATTTTTCTCTTGGCTGGATTTCAAATTCATGCAATTGCGGCAGCCGGGCTCTTGGCTGTTTGTCTTTGTGAAAGTGTCACTTATATGTCGTATTTTCACGATAATTCAAGGTGTGGCCACTTAACCGGGAAATTGAGAAATATGGGGAAAAGCCATGAATTTTCTCGAGTGCCGGGAAAACCTTGATTATGCTAGGAATTTTTCTGCAAGTCAGGAATGTGCACGTGCGAGAGATCTTTCATGCACATGCAGCTGCTGTTAAGATTCACTCTTATGTAGTCTTATTTTGTCTTGTTTTTAATTAAATAAAATTTTTAGGTGGTTTTTATTTTCCTGCAGTGAATTATTATGGTGACACTGGTGCCAATAACTGTCTAAAACTAACATAACTTCATTCTGCAAAAGAATAAAATGGTTGCTGTTGCCTTGAAGTGTGTGTGGCTGTCTGGGCGCAGCACATCAATCAATATTTTACCCAGCATGCATCCAGTCATTTGACAACGGAACGCGGCACACGCTGACTGTGGCTAGACAAATGCTAATGTTGTTTGTTGTTTATAAACTAAAATTACGTTTCAGTGTTTGAAAGTTATTAATATGTCTCTTCACATGAGTAATCTGTGTTAAATAGTAAAAAGTATTTTAAGTTCATACTACAGGTTTTTTTTTTTTTTTCGCAGCACGAAAAGTCCATTGATGTGAAGATTTTCTATTTGTGGTCATGAAGAGTTAGATGTTGATAATACTTTAACGTAATACTTACTATAATTTACATAGATAGAAGCAAGGTTATGTAAACTTTGCTTGTGTGTTTGAACATCAACTGCACATATTTATTTTGTGGTATGGGAGTTGAGCATTTCATGCAATGATATCGGATTGGCGCTAAGACAACGTGTTATAAAGTTGATGAGTGTTGATATTCTGATTTTGAAATTTTTCTGCGGTGAAGTATGGGAGTGAGTTTTCATTCAGGTGATACAAAACAAAGTAAAAACAATTTTAGTAAGTAATTTTCACATCTTATTTCTAAGTTAGGTATGGCCAAGGCACCACGTTTCTTCAGTGTGTATTTGTAAACTGTTTGCCTTAATGTTTCACCAGCTTGCTTGTCTAGCAAAAATAATAATATGATTTTTATGTGAAATTACTGCTTCCTGTTTTTTAGGTGTCATGTTTCTATTAGCAGTGGTAATTCAGTAAATTTAAAATATTGGCAAACACTCGCACGAAGTTGTACTGTTATATTCATGCACCAGTAGTAACAAAAGAACAGTGTGCATGCCAACATATAAAATAACACGGCGTGGAGTTTGTGAGTTGTGGATAAGGGAGGGTCTTTTAGGAATATTTGAAGTGTGAAGAAACATTTTTGTAGTGATTTGCGTGAAATACGTCAGCTTTAGTTTGTCTTAACAGTCTGGTGCACATACATAATAGCTGTATGATGTGTGAAAAACATAAAACAATATGTCCAAGTATTCAGTAACACATATTCTGAGCATGGTGAGAAAAGTGACATAAATCATGTTAAAAGTGCACTAAAAAATTATTTTTTTTTAACGATTACCAGAATTTTTGTCATCATATGCTAGATTTTGTAACTCACGCAAAGTGCGGAAAGTGTTGGAATGTTTGGTAAGTAGGCCTAGCTAAAAAAAAGTAATATGTGGCAGGCTACATGTAATATTATTGTGTTCTCAGTTGATACATGAATTCCAGAAGTATGTATTGTTGCATCTAGAAATAATAATTATGTTGATTTATTATCAAAATGTAAATAATTGGACATTTTTATAACAATACCGGTAATAGCTAATGAACAAGGAAAAAGTTATACAAAATGCAGTGACCCTATTATGCACTATTTTAAGCATTCTTCAATCTTCTTGATTTCAAACTTTACAAGTTGGTAGGTCTGCTATAGAACTGTTTGCCGTATGCTTCACGAGAAGAGGAGTGGTAGAAAACGCAGGGAATAATATCTTGCTCGCTCTGCTCTCAAGTCGTGGATTGCATTACCACGTCCTACACAGGAGAGGCAGGTGGAATGGGACCACGCCACCGAACTTAGATGTCAGGCAGTCGCACCTGCTCTGGTTCTGGTAATTGACTTCCCACTTTGTATTTGCACACCTGTGGAATTTCTGGTCCGGCCTAGACCGAATTCACAGCGTCTAGGTGAAACCAACACCGACTACAACACCCAAGGAGAAGGAGTGAGTGAATACTAACCAACACGTCTTGCCTCACATCGACTATCTTAATCAAACTACTCCGCTTTTGGTCTAGTGGAAAAATTCTCGACCAACGTGCCAAGTCAGTCTAATCGGGCATGCGTCAGGGTGATGGAATCACAGCATCAGAGCTGTGTTACCACTTAACTGTGATTTAGTGCTTGTCACCTAGGTATGCTCTCTGCTTGCCATAATCCATGATGCATTGCTGCTGTCGGAGCCAAGGATGCCCAAATATTACGGCTTCGGTTAGGTCTGGAGAGGCTACGAACTCGGCTGGGTTCGAATACCTGTGGAAGCTTACTGTCAGTATAGTACAGCCATTTAATTTTAGGGTCTTGTCGTATTGTGTTATGTCTACCAGGTGTATTTGCGGGTGAAGGGTGATGCCCTTTGATGAGGGGTTAGGGTATCACTCCGCACGAAATTGCCAGTAGCCGCTGAGTCTAGTAGGGCTAGGAATTTTTTTTTGTTTATCTCCACTTCAATGTTGGGGGGGCTTCAGGGGTATGGTTTCCTCCTTTCCACTGTGCTTCTTTAGCCCGGTCAACGGGCTCATACACAGATAACGGCTTGGGAATTAGCAACAAAATACGCAGTTTGGGTAACAGCATGTGGGTCACATGGCATGTGCAACTCTCTTCATCCCAGTCCGGGAAAAATTGTTTTAACATTTGGACTTATCGGTACACGAAGATTTCGGCTTCTTCGTCTGTGAACTGCATTTTACTGTAGCTTTGGTGGTGAGATGTGCCAGTACTTCTTCGCTAGTAAACTGGGCAGTGAGGCGGGTACACAGTTGGCTCCATTTGGATATGGATTCCCCATAGCGGTTCCACCACTTGAGTGCTTTTCCTTTAAGGATGGCTTGTGCTCCTGCCTACCCACTGTGTAATTGGAACCGTGTTCTCTCAGAATTCCTTCTCACATTCTGTTGTAAATGTGAGCGGGTCTTCATGTAGGCGGCCCAGAATGTCTTGGGTTGCTTGGGAGGTATTCGGCTGCACGCCGGTGTACCTGACATTGATAAGTGAGGAATGGCTTTGTTACTCTCTCTTCAGGCCATCCTATGCAGCTGTGGTGAAAAGGCTGATTTACACATGATACAATTCACCATATTAACTCCATGCCCAGGCCACATCACCCAGTTGCAGAAGGCCTTCTGGTGTGTTTGGCATTCCTCGCACCTAAACTCCAGCCCATCTGTGTAGCACGGCTCGTCTACCCACCCTACGCATGCGTAATGAAATTGGTGCTGGGAGTGCGCACATGCTATTTGGTATGTCCCTGTGCCAGGGCATGTGGCGGAATGGCATTTTTCGGCTGTGGCATCTACCATAATGGTGTCTATGTTGTTGGGTGGACTCGCTTCTGTGTCTGACATCTTGGTGGCTGGTATCTTGAGCACCATTGGGTGTTTCCAAGACTCCCCAAAGTCGGTTTACTGATTTATTGATTCCCAACTAGTTCCCTGTGTCTCGGGATTATACTGCTGGCCTGGTTTTGTTTTACTGGCGAAACAGTAAAATGCTTTGGCCCTATGTTGGGCTCCAGAAAATCACTTGATGCTTTCTGGAGTCTGTGACTACGTCATGGTCAGGGTGGTTTTGTGTGCACTGAGTCAGACACGCAGGTTTGTTTAACATCTGGTTAGTACTGGTGTACAGCACCGGGCATGTGGCCTTGCAACTGGGTACAAAGTCGGGGACGGCTACAGCGGTCCAGCGGCCGGGGGAGGGGACACACACTTTTTCATGTTTACTAGGCTTGCTGAAGTCCTTCGATACCTGCGGCGAAGGTGATTGGTGGCTGGTAATGGCCCCGGTTCCTGGTCAATAGGTGGTTCAGCTGGGGCTGACACTGGGGTTACTTCTTGTCAAGCTGGTCGTTTGGCTTCCCTGGAACCAAGGATTGGTTATGCCATTCCTTACTTCTTCGCCTTGGTGGAAGGAGGTGATGGCCGGGTGTTGGTTTCCGGCAAGCTTGATGGGAACTGTGAAAAAGAAAGGGAAGGGAACTGGGAGGTTAGGCTTCTCCAGTTGTCAGGTGGCCGGAGCTCGTTGCCACGTTGCTCCAGAGTGCAGTTGGCGTAGGGTCGCAACCTTGCTTGGCTGTGGCAGTAGCTGCCTCTTTCTCCTTCCATTTATTTCCACTCCTATGATTGTACGGCATCTAGGTGCAACGGTTCTAACACCGGTCTCGTGAAGAGTGAGCAGATGACAAAGCCCCTAGCTGAGTGTACTTCCAGTTGCCGAATATTGATAAACCAAAGCAGCAAATCTGTGCTCCTTTCGTGTCCGGTACAGTTCAGCACGGTGGACGGAGTACAACCTGGGCTGACTGACTAGCTGCCTACTACCTCCTAACCAAACAAAACTGAACAGAAGTAAACTACGTGTCCAGATGAAGGTAACTTGGTTCTAGACTGTGTAAGATAGCAAATTGCTACGTGGCTATGACAACAACTCGACCTAACTATCCTAAACTTGGCATCCGGAAGGGACTTACCAGAAGGGCATTGGGGTGTGTTACCGCTACCAGAAGGTCAGTAAATGTTGCCGTACCAGAAGGGTAGGCAACGAAGAAGGGGTTCTGCAGATTGCTGCATGCTTACTGGTGCAGAGTTTCCGAAAGAGCTAGAAGCCTTTGGTGCTTATATTGCAGATTCTCTAAGAGCTCCTGAAGTTGAAGTCAATGATAATGAAGAACTTCTTGTAGATTGTGAAGAGCTGGATAGCAAGAGAGAGCCCCAGCACATGTGGTGATGGAGCGAGTTACTCGAGATGAAACAACTGGCCTTCTACGGCTGCGCACAGGTATTTATACTCGGTCCTGCCCTCACCCGGATGGTAGTGGGAGGTGTGATGTCTCTTGTGAGTAGAGCACGATGGTGGTAACCACCCTCGTGCACTCGACTACCTGGCATCACGGGCACTCGGGGTGCTTTGTGGCAGTTGAGGCCTTTTTTAGCAGTTTGCCTTGGAGCGCTTGGTGGTAGCTTGTTGGTGTGAGTCATTCGTGGCACTTTGGGCAGGCTGGTGTATTTTTGGACCTCTTGCGCAATGCACAATTATACGTGTCTGTAATTGCCCATGCAACAAGGGGTAATCCGGTTGGCACTTGTGTTTGTGTGCCTTTGGTTTGACTGTTCCTCGGGTGGTGTATAATACGTGGTATGATGAGGCCTAATCATCTATAAAATGGCAAAAAGCGGCACGCTCGTAGTGTAATCCAGTTTTGGGATAAAGAAAGATGTTAATATCATGATTCCTATTCAGTGTGTATACAAAACGTTTTTCAGCTGCAACCAGGAAATATCCGTAAAGAGGGCAGTATAGCGTTTAGCAGCGAAACAAAACTGTCAACTCCTGATAAGAAGAGGAAAACTGCGGACAGAAGAATTAATTTTGATTCATTTAATGCTAGAGTGGTGCAGAGAAAATTGCAAGAGTTTTACGCAAATGAAAAAAACAATACCCACACTTAAGATACTTGCGGACAGTGTTTGCAAACGAAATTGATTTCAGCGGTAGTAGAGAAACTGCGATAATTAATAAAAGCAATCGGGTTCAAGTTTTAAAAAATGTAAAAATAAGCGTTTAGTGGAAAGAAACTAGATTGTTGCGTGACGAGCTAAATACCTACAAGCTATAAGGGAAAATGACATACAAGGCCAAAGTAAATTACTTGTAATATACTTAGATGAGACACTGATCATCCGAATTACACTGTGAAGAAGTGTTGGTAGCATGATGAGAGCAGGAGTGTACAAAAACAACCATGTAGGCAAGAGATGGACTATAGTTCAGGCGTGTACTGAAAACAGCTTTATTGAGGGAACCAAATTAATTTTTAAAGCCAAAACTAAAAGCGGAGACTATCATGATGAAATAAACAGCAATAATTTAATGAAATGGTGTGAAACATCTGCTATTCAACATTCCATCTTCAAGTATTATTATTCTTGATAATGCTCCATACCATAGTGTGCGTGAGAACAAACCTCCAACTATGTCTTCTACTATAACCAACCATGAGAAATTGGCTGATATATAACATAGTTTTTTCTGCAGACGAAAGAAAATCTGAATTTTTCCCGAAGTCAATATTCCATTCCTGCACACCACTACAAAATAATAGTTATTCTTAATTTTAGGGCACTTCAAATTGTGTACACTGGTATTCCAGACTGTGACATCTTGACAGTTTTTTGCTATAGCAGAGCTTGTTTTCCTTCACTCAATTTCTTTCCCATTAGCTTATCAACTTAGAGAGAATTTTCTGTAATTGCATAGATGCATTGTTAATAAAATTCCTTGTACTGTAAGGCAGCAGCTTGTGCACTTTGAGTTTTTAAATTATGCTGTTTTATACTATCTACATACTTTCAGGGGAACCTACATGTTTTAAATTTTTTGTAGTGGAGTTAAATTATGCTGCAGTGTTTAGCTTTTCAGAAGTAGTTACAGCAGAAAGGAAGATAACATAGTTATTGGTCAAATGAATCTGGAGAAAAAGTGAATTTCTTCTATGGAGAAAGGATGAGGCTAGGGAAGCCAGGGATTTGGCCATGTGGAGTGTTGTGTGTGTTCAATGTTGACAGCTCTGCGAATGCGAAGAAGTGGGAGGTGGAACTGGCAACCTTGAAGAACAACAACGTACGGCTGACGAGTGCACTTCAGGAGAGCACTGCCAACGTCGAGGAGTGGAAGCGACAGCTCCAATCGTACAAGGAGGAGAACAGCCGCCTCAAGACCAAATACATCGAGCTGGAGGCAGCTAAAGGTACATCCCACCTTTTATGTGCAGAAAATATGAACGTCTCACATTTATTAAAAAATAAGAAGTACCAATTATTAATATTGATGCACTCCTCACTCACTGAGCTTGCCCGCCGGCTCGGTGCACTCTCTAGTGTGTCCTCTAGCCGGGACTATCAGTGATGCTCCTACTAGCTAGTAGCCTTATCGATAATGAAAAGTGTACCCGGTGAGCGTGAGTGCTGATTCCCTCCTCTATGTTGTGACCCAGGTACTTACTTCTGCAGTGTCGTAGGGTTCTGAATTTGCTTTGCCTGGCAGGGTCGCGGATCTGCCCACTTTGGGAGATTTAGGTGGACACTGGCTTGATGAAGGATTGGTAGATGGAGGAGGGAATCTAACCCAAGGGTGAGCTTGACCACAAAGACTTCCCCAGGGAGTTTGGTCCTACTCACCGTAGAGGCTACCAAGTCTAGCAGTCACTAAATATAACTGAGGAATTTTATGGGTATGCTAAATTAATGAAATGGATATGAACTATTACTGTCCCGGCAGTTCCTGCTCGGTCTCTCGGGACGCTGCCTGGATGTTTATACGTGGCGGTCCTAGTTGGTGTTCTTACTGGGATAAAGTCTGGCGTAATCGTAACCACCTTACAAAAACTAGCCGGTTTAGGTGGAATGAGAACAATTTACCAGTTTACCGGCAGCATTATGTATTTGGCACGTGCTAATTGGATGGGTGCGCAGTGGGCATGGTCAAGGTGGGGGCTAGGTTCGAGCTCTGTTTCTCGCAGCGGATCAGGCTATCGCCAACAAATTCCTAACATTGAATCAAGAAATGAGCTACATTCCTCTGTTATAGGGGGTAGTTCCTTGAGCAGATTAAAAGGGGGTTTGGTAGGCTGAGAGTTCTATGGAGGCTCACTGGACGGGCTAGGAGTTGCAGTAGTCATGGGTAGATTTAACTTTCTTTGTAGGGCTCGTCGGGTTAGACGTCTAAGCTGACTAGTGTGTCCTCCACCCTTGTGTGGTACTAGAAAGCTATTCTTTAATAGAAACAAAATAGATAACTCTTTGCTCACACTCACTAACCTCAGTTATGACGGTGCACTCCCAGCTTATTCAGTGTAGCTCAAGCCCTCCTGGGTTCAGCCTTGTTCAGACAATCCGAGGCAATGTGCAGGTTAGACAATCTGGATATTCGTGAGTATATCTCTAGGAAGGCGTGGGTGTTCCGGACAACTCCCAGGAGCTCCCACGTCTTATACAGACTATAGCCTTATTCAGCCAAGAGGAGCCCCAAGAATGTTTGGCCCACTTGTGTGTATCATGGAGTGGTCGCTTTGCTTTAAAGAGCCACAATAATTACTGATACAAATTTCACAATTACCATTTAAATGATTGAGGTTAAAATTATTTGAATATCATGGGCTTTAGTTTGAGCATAAACGGATTTATTCAAATACTTCGAAAATGTAGGGGAGTTGTCTTGACTCTGTACATAGAAAGACAATTTAATTGTATTAACGTTACTGCAGGTGAAGGCGAACCTGGAAATAAAATGTGAATAAATAAATTAAAATTCCTAAATTGCAATTTGATTTGTGTGTCGAGGGGTGGTAGTCCAGAAGGGATGATGGCACAACCTGCTGTCGCGTAGGGTGACAGATTGACGTGGGTAATAAGGAAACAGGTGCAGGGACATCGATATACCTCTCTGGTTGCCTGAAGTGGACGTCTTGATGCCGTCGTGGGAGATTGCTCCAGTCTTGGGTGGGTTTTCTCTGTGTGCTTCTGCAGTTGGAGGGAGAGAGCTTCTTAAGTTCCACAGAGCTGTTTGAGATTGCTTTGCAGCAGGAGAGCCTTATGCAGACAAGGAGAGTCTTTGTAGACTGGAGAGAGACCTCCGACCTTACTCAGGTCGGCAGGCCGACAACGACCTTTGAGCTGTGGTTTCACATCTTCTTATATTCAGAAAATTTATGTTTGTAGGCTGCCCCAAGGATGCGGGTGTTGCTAGCTTCATGACACAGTGGCTGTTTAACTAGAGTTGTGGGCCGCGCCACAATTTCTTATCTCCCTGTCTCGAGGCTGATGAGTTGATGACATATTTACCACCTCTCCACGAGACTAGGGCGGCAGTGGCAATATCGGCAGCAGGGTCCTGTCCGATTACAGCATCCCTGCCAACTAGCTTCTTCCGCTTGGCTGTGTCGGGGGCTCGGTGGGTTAACACAATTTATCCGCTTTTGAGTGGACAGTACAATTTAAATTAATTATCTACGTGTCTGTAGTTGTCCATAATGCTTGGCCAAACCCTGTAGGTATGAGATTTATTGCCTGCCGGCATGTGACTTGCCCCTAATTATTATCAATGCGTGATAATGGGGCGAAGTCAGAAAGTAGAGAGCGTATATGCAATGCGCAGGAGTGTGACATGCATCAATGGCCCACCCCCTGAAATGACGTAGACCCATCTTCAAGCAAGAAAACTTCTGCTTCATGTAAGGGAGACTTCCCCTCATTAATTCTTTGGGTTATACTCTGGGTTGCTGCTCTGGACTCATGCCTCTTCTATGTGTGTGCAGCCAGTTCTGTAGTGGGACCATTTATTGGGTCATGGGTAACATCTGTATCATGTTTGTGGGGTTAATGGTCTTCCCCCTCTCCCCTTCCACCTTTGCTCTCTTCCCCTTCGCTGCATGCCTGGGGTGCCGGGGCATCATCTCGTGTCAGCTGGCCGGCAATTTATTCACTTCTCAGCGGGAAGGAAAAAGCGAGGTAAGGAGGCGAAAGCAGGTCACGTCATTTACGAACCCTAGGTCCTCCTGTTTTAGAGTGCCAGCTCATATGCATAGTAAAAACTGTGTAATTTATATTACAATTGTTTTGTTAATGAAGTCATATTCTTGTTGAATAGGTAATTGAATTTGTACCTTTGGCCTTGTGATAAAAGTGTTTCTAATAAAAGTTCCACTTGCAAGGACAAGACAGGGTGTGTTTTCCGTAGCCCCTATTGGGAACGATTTTAACTGGCATTTTTTTATGCCAGCGCTGTTGCATAGTAAAACAAATTTGTGTGTTAGAGCTATGCAAATGTGAGTTCTTTATGTCTTAAGCTAACTTAATTGTAGGTTTTTTTGGGATCATCCCCTTTACAGTTTTAAATAATAGGTATAGAAGAGACACATATTCACTTGCAATAACACATATTAATATGCTTTTCACATTGTCTACTTTAGATAGTTGATAATAACTTGGTAAAGTTATTACACTGACGCATGGGGTAGCTACTGGGTGTGACTACCTTCAAAGGTAATGTGGTGACGTTGACTATCCTATCAACCTAGCTTGATCTACCACTGCAAATACTACCTTTTCTATTAGGCCAGTGCAGCGTAAGGGGGTTAGGCATAGTAGTAGGATGCTTGGAGGTAGGTTTGCTATGGGTTGTAGGGGAGTCAAACCCCAGGGTGAGGCGGATAGATGTAGCTGCCCGTCCAGGGAGCTCGATTCTCCTCCCTAACAGGGTCGCCAATATGCGGGATGCCAGCGATCCCAAAGGGGTGAAATGAAGTGAAAGTTAGTCTGAAATGGGGATGGGGATGCGTGGTCTGGCGGACGAGACCTTAACGGGTCGAGTGGGTCGGTGTAATGGGACAAAGTCTGGAGCTGGGGAGGATGCACGGGGCCGGTTATCTGACTGGGCTGGGAGTCGAACCCGAACTACTTTTCCCGATGCAAGTTTAATTGAGCAAAATCTGGATAAAACTGTGCCCTCTGGGTGAGTCACTCTAATTCGTCCACCAGACTGCAGCTTAATATTACTGGTGGCCTTAGGATATTGCCTAGTGGGGTTATCACATTGGCTAGCCTTGTTCTCCTGAGTAATCCAACTTGGTCCTTGTAGTCAGTTGTGAGGTAGCCTGGCCACTGGCTACTGAGCAAGTGATCTAAGGGGGAGGCGATCTCTAAAGGAATGAATGGAGAGACAGGCCATGGGACTAGCTCTTGGCTCACAGATTGAAGTTCGTCATCGGTTGTTGAACTAACGGTTGCATGGGATAAGGCATGACGTTCCCTACGTCGTTAGTTTGCTTTGTATTCCACCCTTTGTACATCTGAGTACTGAAATTACACAAGGTTAGAACACAGGGTTGGCTAAGTACGAATAAAGGTACGCAAAGAAATAAATTCGATGTTGTAGTTTATTAGGGGATTTGACCTTGGAGGGAACCAATCAAAAGAAATTACTAGTACAATACAAAATATAATTGCCTTAGCAAGGGAAAATTTATACTACATAAGATGTGAGTGACATCAGGCGAAGGCATCCCTGAGGAGGCTATAGCAACGCAACTTTACAGCAACTAACAAATTAAGGGGAAGCTAATCAGGTAAGCAGAATGAAACGTGATAGCTCGTTACCACTGAGTCAGAGGAAGTTGACTGGGGTAAGGATTATGAGGTATACCTGTAGCTGGAGTCGTCTCACATGCAGGTCTTCGGTGACGTGCAGGTCGAGAGAGAGAGAGAGGGGGGGGGGAGGGAGAGAGAGAGAGAGAGAGAGAGAGAGAGAGAGAGAGAGAGTCTCTCTCTCTCTTCACAGGCTGGCCTCAAGGTGCAGGGTAAGGTAGGAGGGTTAAGTTAAGAGTAGTGTCCTTGGTCAGGAAGACAGGAAAGTCTTCACAGACTGGCTAAGCAGAAGTGAGGAGGTGAACATAAGAGTTCTTGTGGACTCAAGGATAGGTTAAGTCCTTGCGGACTGCAGAGGATGAGAGAGCGTTCTTGCAGACTGAGGGTAGGCCGAGAGTCTTTGCAAAATTCAAGTCTTTGCAGACTGGTGTGGGCTCGTGTCTTCTTCAGTCGCCGAGCCCAGCGCATCTCTGCGGGGGCGGGCTGCTGGAGCCGTATTTATACAAAATTTTCCGTTATCAACAGTTCTGCGAGGTGCAGGGGGTAGCATAGCCTTTCACCACGGGGGCACGTTTATCGGGGGTGCAGACACGCTGCAACTTTCGTATCGCCCCGCCTGAATGCGACAACAAATTAAAACCCCTGTCTTTGAGGCAGGCTGGTCGTGACTTCACAAGGTCATGGGGGTTCTGCCATCTCTCGAGGTTAGAGGAACTTCTTCTGGAGCTAGCCACGAGTAGTAGTATTCACAACAATATTTATTCAAATTGCGGGGTGCCTTTTGCTTTTATAAATCTGGGTGGGTAATGGGTATTGTAATTACGCACGTAATTTACAATAATGTAATCGGCTACCCAGGCTTGTGGGCTTTATTAGCTTGATACGTTTATTCTGGTTTGCCACTTATATATTCCGCCCCTGAGCACACGTGGCTTGTAGGTGGGGCAAAGTCGTCCATAGAGCACGCAGTCTCACTGCACAGCATGCTGGCATGCATCAATACATAAGCATAGAACACCACTTACAATAAGTTATTGTCTGGCAACAACTTTTTACCAACTAAGATTACACACATAATTCTTTGCACTTTCTGCTTTCCTTTTTAACAATTTTCTCAGTTCTTTACTCACTTAATATATTATGTGTAGTAGACCATTTGTCTGTTACGTGTCCTTTACCTGTTTGCTTCCTGAATACATTTCACTCTATGATTTAAACATTCTTACACTGTCTTTTGACACACTTGCCTTACCCTATATTGCAGTCTGTAACAAATATATGCACGGGGTTCTTCCTCAATATCTTATTTCTGTCTTCTCTAACCTCATAAATTTCGCAAGTATTCTCTCAACTCAGCTACTTTTATTGTACAAATTTTCAAGATACAAAGTAATTCTTTAGTTAATAACAAGAACACTATGCCTTATCTTTGTTCTCTCACTCTCATCGTACTTTGTCTACTAAATGTTGAGATAAAATTTAATTAATTATTTCTAATCTTCTCATTATTGGAACTTACACCATTCAACTCTGGTTAATATATCCTTCTAGGATCTACATTAAATTACATAGTGATACTAGTCCTGTCAAGAATTAAAGGAGGTGTAGTTTATCCTGGTATATACACCTTGGATCGTCTAACTACTCTTTTTTGGTATTAAATACACATGTGCACGTGATTTCCTTTCCTCTAACCTACCCCATCCTATGCTTCATAATTACGTGAACATTATCGACTGCTCAAAATTACTTAAACCTGAAATGAATTAAAGTTAATCCTCCCTAAACTAAAATATATTTACAGCTCTTCTTAAAACTTAACCTAACACATTAGTACATCCTCTTCTATACATTTTCATAACCTACTACACTGGTTAAGTTTTAATTTGACTTCTATATAATACCTTTTTATGTAAGACTTGGAATTTTCGGGGTGGCATATACGGCACGCTCACAGTGAGTTTTACCTCATGCTCTTACCTTTGCTACATTCTTTAATTAAACACAAAGTTGCCTAACGATGCATTGTTAGGAAAGTTGAGGGTATGCATTTCAGAACATAAGAGCCTGTTGCTAGGCCTTATTACCATGCATCTCATTTCCAAACCGTGCTCACTTTCTCAGTGACTCTACCTTATACTCGAAAGGTTTTAAAAATCACAATGTTAAACACTTTTACTTTTAATGCGAGCATGTGCGGAGTCAGGGTCAAACTAAGCATGAACTTTTCAGCTGGTTAAGGGGTTCACTCTTTTTTATTTCCTGCAATGCTTTATGGCAACTGACACATGCCACACTGTTGCGCAGCATGCCTGCACACCCTACGGGCTACTTCGCCCCTCAAATGATTAGCAAGAGCTCGAGGCAAGTGACAACAGTGGCAGACTACTATTCATGTGCCAACATAATTGACTCCACGCATTGGACAACTTCGGACACGAAAATAATTTACACATTTAATTATGAGTTGTACTGCCCGCTCAGATTCCGACATGCGGTCGCTACCCCCTTGAGTCAAGATTGTTTTACCCAATGAGCCACTGCCCAAAGATAACAATGAAGGAAGTTTCAACCGACACCACAGGATCACAGCACCCCCATTATCCCATGGCGTCACATCCGCGAAGCCTCGAGCGGAGGTTGTAAATTTGTCAGTCAGCAGTCTCCAAGCAGGGTGATAAGTAATATGTGGTGCCGTTGCAGCCCTATGATAACCAACCCCTGCGGAGAAAGACTATCATCCCCCGCACTCCTGGAAGGACCCTGACACTGAGATTTTCGACTATATAAGGAGGCACGGATACGCCTCTGGTCAGAGGTCGCCGGGCTCGCCGGCCACATAGGTCCGTGAGCTCTCTCCCTGGTCTGAGAAAGACCTCCTCCTCTCCTGCAGCTTGCGAAGGCTCAACCTCTCCAGCAGCTTGCAGAAGGCTCAACCTCTCCAGCAGCTTGCGAAGGCCCAATCTCTCCAGCAGCTTGCAGAAGAGAAGGCTTATCCTCTCCAACAGCTTGCGAAGGCTCCTCCCGCATCAGCTGACTGCAAGAGCCAGCCCATCACTCCAGAGGTAACCTCGTCGTCCAAATCCCTTTACCCCAGTGACTCCTTTGACTCCACAGTAGCAGTTCGACGTGACGTTTCCCTTTTGGACACCCACCCCTCGGAGGTTACACTGAAAATTGCGTAGAATTTAATAATTCTCTAACCAGAATATTTTGTTTTGTCTTTTCCAGACTTACCTTCGCCTGAGTAATCTCGTAATTAATTTAGAGATTAATTTTAGTGTGTAAAATTCAACCGGGATTCCCCACTTTCTTCCAACGTAATAATTAATACAATGTCAAACTTATAAATCATTGACTACCTTTCTTTTAGTAATAATTCCCCGATAACTGTGTTATTTTCTTTTTACTATTGAAGGATTGTTGTACGTATTGAAACCCTACTGAGGAACAGTTGTAAGGCTTGCTGAACCCCACAGGAGACATGGCTTGAAAAGGCTTTGAGTCCACAAAGACTTTCTACTGCTCCTGGGATTCCAGTGCTCCCTTACCTACTCTCAGTGACATCCTAATTCAGACTGCAATTCTTACTGTCAGTGCCTCGGGTGTATCTGAATAAGACACATCCCCAGGACTGTACGTCTGCAGGAAGGACAAAAGGTTGATCTAAATGCTTAGTAGAAAACGTGGAATTTAGAGTCATAATCGGTGTAAAGAGCGGTGGGCTCTACAGAGGCTAGCTAACACACAAGTCGAGCTAGAAACTAAGCATGAGGATGCACCCCAGGCGAGTCCAGAAGCTAACCCATTATCAATTTCACCCAGCTTCCCGCTCAAACACACATCTGAGCTAGACCCGTACTTAGGTATTTGTTGTCCATGGGAAGATCTAGATCATTTAAGTTACCTCCACCCGCAATCGTAGTAACTCCCTAGAAAGATAAGAGCAAGAACACACCGAGCACATGCACAAAACTTCTCGCTTCCGGGAAGGTGATCCGTGTCAGACTACTGCTTAAAGTTACCCCTAAATCCCACGTAACTTCTACCCCTTTAAATTACATCCCCAGACGTCGACCTACACGGCCACAATGGGTAGAGGTGACCTCGCCGAGGGGATCTTCCACCCTTACTGCTGCCGTGGCTTAATCAGTAAACACTACGTGTACCCCAGGACTGCTGGCACTCTGTATTTTGGCAAGCCTTTCAGTGAGGAAGATTGTACTCCCCGGACGGGAGGCAATCAAGGTTCAACTCACCCTAGGGTTTGATTTCCCTCCACTCCGGAGAAATCCCTCCTTTAAGCGGCCCCTTGTGAACCTACCATGACCAACCGGGCCTAATCACACGAAAATACGCCGCGGAAGGATCAGCTACCGAGCTTAGGAGGGCAGTCAGAGCTCTAACCACTTAACTCAAGAGAGAGAGATGCACGTCACAACTTAAGGACAAATACACTTCATAAAATGAGAATTATTTACAATTAATTTAGTCCATGCACATTGTCAGGTGGAAAGTCTACTTTGTTAACGAGGTACTTGTTAGTGTGGGACCTCGCTTCCTGGCAATGTGTTTTCTAATTCCTACTCTTAAATTAGTTACACAAACAACACAGTATTTACCGAATTTGCCTGGATATTAAAATTGTATTTGCTTTTTTTCCAGTAAACGAAAAAAATGAAATTATCCTTACTTCATTATTCTAACGATTAGTCAGGGGCTCATTTAAGAATGTTCATAATCGCCATGCTTTCCCTAATTCTAAGTTATCTACAACGAGGTGGCAGTGGTGTCTGCTGGGCTGCTCGGCAGGGATGCATGCTCAGCTGCGGCTGGTGGGTTGTCTGCCCACTGGTACTGGTCGGTGAAGCTACGTCTTGTTCGTTGATGTGCTCGATACCTAGTTCTTAGGGTAGGCCTTGACAGAGGATCTCGATGACTGGGTGTACAGCCCTGGGGAGCTTCACCAGGTGATCAAATAGACAACTGGGGGGAACTTTGAGGTGAGGCCTCGATGGTTGGCAGGTGGCATGAGCTCGTTCCTGAGGGGCCTAAAAGCTTAAAGCAGGGGCTGAGGGTTCCCTTGGGATAAGTCTGGATGCTGCCTCAAAGAGTCCCGGATTTGCTCCATTCCAGCTTTATTTTGGATTTTCCAAAATTCTGGACAATCAATACCATTTTGTGATGTCATTTCATATGCCAAGTGTCTGCAGTCCGCCAAACTTAGTCCATAACACATAGCTGAGTAAGATAGTAGGTAATCTTTCAACTCAGTTTCTTGCTCATTGATAAACTCTTGAGGATTGTTGTACTTGGGACAAATTCTAACATAAGCCTCATTAGGGTTCCCCCCCCCCCCTAAAACATAAAACAATTTGGCTGAAACAAGCATATTTTACTAACCATAAGTAGGCATGAATTTTCTACAACCAACCTCTGAAGTGTTTGGAAAGCTAAACCCTTAGTTTTTGCAGCTTTTCACACTGACAAGCCTTCCTCCACAAGTTTTACAGCTGCCCTCATCTCAGATTCTTAAAACATTCCAATAGTTGTTTTCCTCTTTCTGTTACATGTCATGGCCAAAAATAAAAACTTGTGATAAGATTTAAACGTTTGTTAAAGAAAAAGGCCTATGTACCTAAAAAAGAAGCTAGCTTTGAAATTTACAATTATGGGGTACAGTGAGATTTGGCTTACTGTGTCTCATTCAGCTGTCTCTCATTGTGGCTCACATTGCTTCACACAAATTTATGACTTGAACACCTAACCTATAATAAACAGCATATGCACAATACATGCACAATACACTTAAATTTTGATTATTAACATATGACAAAAATTATAATTATGAAAATTAAAACACTAAAGTAAGAAGATTTTACTTTTCTTACCTTAAAACCAACAACGTTGAATATGTGGTGAATATCAGACTTAAACATAAAAACAGAATCAAAATGGTGGACATGAAGGGTATCAACATATAAGAAATAAACTTAAATTACCCTCTTATACAACTTGGATTTAAGACATGTCTCACTGTAGACTATGTCTCACCCTCCTGTAAGCATCTTGTGTGAATGCGTGTGCAGGTAGCACGGAAGCAGCGGCGGAGCTGCGCAAGGAACTGCAGTCACTGAGGTCCCGCGTGGAGGCTCTCGAGCTGGAGGTCAAGAACAAGGACGAGGAGATCAAGCGGCTCAGCAAGCTGCAGGGGGCTCCGCAAGACCAAGAAGAGCGTTTTAAGGTGTGTGTTTATTACTGTAATTTATGTTACATCAATTTTTTATTTATTTTTCAGTCCTTAAGTATTGGGTTGTCTTTGACATAGTCCTCACAAGAACAGTTTCCCTTAATACTTTCACACGTATGGCACATTTGCAAACTTGCAAGATGGTGTATTTAATACTTGAGCCAGATGAATAAGTTTACACAGTAGAACTCCAATTTATCATGGATGGGCAATGAAATGTAAGCTTAACTTCCCTATAGTTAGCCCCAACCTTTATCACCAACAGATGTTATATGGAACACTGTTATATATATGTCACATAGTTAGAACTTGTTTTAAGAAGAAAATCTATCTAGCGACCTTACAGCACACTTCAAGTTAAGTCTTTTTCTGTGTTGAACCTCATGTTTCCATCTTATCCTAATATTACTATTCCATTTCTACTACTAACACAACTATGTACAATGGAAAGCACTGTTATAACTTCTAAAATCTCTTAGTTTTACTAAGGGCCCCCTACAGCTCATGTAAAATAACAAATGCAAAAAGTTAAGAAGGCTTTGTAACGCTATTAAGACTAAGGAAATACGTAATATGACTTAAGACTAATTTTTGCATTGAAGGTGCCACTGTTAGGAGATGTTGACTTTATTCCCTTGCTCTGCCATCCCCCAAATGGCATGCTTAGTAATTAAAACTTCCCAGATCCAACAATGTGTCATGCGATACCTATCCGTACCCGAGTCTGCATTAATGTTCAACTTAATGTTTCCCCTAGGTTGTAAGCTATGCATGACCATCTCTTATCGATCACTACTTCTATTCTGCTACACTCACTACACTGTCATATTTACTAAGAATGTTTTCTACTCTACTACAATGTATTACGTAGTAACTAGGCACATGTATTAATATACAGAGTGTATCCAAATTTTCCCGATGAATTTCGGGTGTAGGTTAATAATGAAAAAAGAATTTTAAAACATATGTACGACGTATGGTCTAAAATTATTTCTAAGGGAGGTACACATTTTTGAAGTTGTTATAGAAGATAAAGCTTATTACAATACCACTGTAATGTACTTCTCTCTGGAATCTTCCCCTCCCTTTAATAGCCGCAAAAGTGTGTTATTGGGTATTTTGCGTGGCCCACCTGCCAGGTATTGGTAAATATGATTTTGAATGTAAAACATGAATTACTCTGAAACTGTTAGGTTTAGAGTATTTACACAAGGTGACGTTTTTGTAAATTGTGACATGAGGATTAATAATCCATCCTTTAACTTACTAATATGCTACAGAGCATGGATGTTTGTTCAAAATATAGGTAGTAACAGTGATTATTTACATAAAATAATTTGATGACAGCGACAAGTGTTGTGGTGTTTGAAGATCTTTGTTCTTTTAACCATTATCCAGACAATTGGTGATCCATCTTAAATATTTTCTCCAATATTTGCAATAAACAAGTGTTCGAGGTCCAACTTCAAAGATGTGTACCATCCTTAGTATTTACTTTAGACAATAGGTGTATACTGTATTTACTGGCATAATACGTGCACCTTTTTTACAGGATTTTAGTGCAAAAAATTAGGGTGTGTGGATGATGCAAGGAATCGCCAAGACACATGCATGTAAACATTAAAATGAGGTCTACTGTAAGTAATCCCTTGCCAACCGCAGGGATACGTTTTTTTAAAACACAGCACTTTATTTATTGATAATAGATATGATGATACATACCATTTACCCAAAAGGAAGACGACCCTGAATCTAAGACCACCCCTTCCTAAAAATATATTTTGGAGGGAAAAATATTTAAATGTAAATTCAAGACTACCCTGTGAAGTGCTGAAAAAATTATTTAGGTTGAAGTATTTTTGCATGAATTTATGACAGACCCTTCAAGAAGAAATGCTATTATATGAATACTATGATATATTTGATTTACTTGAAAGAAAAGCTAATCACAATGAAATAGGTGTGTCTAACCTGGCTGTATGGTAGCAGCACTTTTCTTACACTGTAAAACTTTTGTGGGTGTTATATACCTATTCTACCTATTCGTGACTAGGGCCATTTTGCTTCCCAGCAAAGCGCTTCCTTTTTAGGGCTGGGGGGCCCATTAGCATTACATGCCTCGTTGAGAGAGACACGCTGCGTGAAATATGAAAGGAAAAGTTTTTTCCCTAATTCGGGACCATAAAATTTGGGTGCGTGAATTATGCCAGGGCGAGAATTATGCCAGTAAATACGGTATATATTTTCAACTTATTTTTTGTGATTATCCTACAGCCAAAGTTTGTCTGTCCAATTTAGATACTAATTTTTATTTATGGGGCACTCGTCGATTGTGCTGGCTTCTAGACGTGACACGCAGAGTATCTGGAGAGGATTTTGGGGCAGTTGAGGGGGTTCTCATCTGTAGCCATAAAAGGTAGACAGGGGCAGGGAGAGGGGTAACCTTGACCAGGTTCCCTCCCAATAAATTTTCAAACTCCTGTCCTTTCCCAGGAGGGTATACCGTTGCCCATATTCAATTAAACATTGCAGAAACTGTAGCCAAGTTTGCTTCAAAATACAGTAATTTGCTCCTCTAGGTTGGGTGCAACCAAGAAAGGGACACAAAAGGTGTGCAAGTGGACCCTTATACTAAGGGTTATCTTACCGGACAACCTAAGGCAGAGGTTCCTTTGAGCCATAGTGACAATCTGTCTCATGGTAATCGGACTGGCTTTTGACGTTGTGTCAACAAGTCACCCCTAATAAAATTGCAGGCGCAGCTGTGTCCAGTGCGGCCACTGCGATTCTATTGTTTAGGAGTATTTGTAAATGTGGCTCGTCCAGGGAAGAATGTTCAGTTTCCAACAGTTGGAGCCTGGCCTTGACCTTGTTCGGCTGGGCCGAACCCTTTATGTGAATGGTTGATGGCGGCACGTTCAGCGCCTGTGTGTCTGTTACTTCCCATTTCCTGTCTTGCCGGGCGGGGCAAGCTTCACGGAATGCCTCCCCAGGCAGTCCCAGCAAGGCGGAGGAGAGGTGGCAAGAGGAGGGGGTGGCCTGCGGGCTGCCAATGGTG
Organism: Dryococelus australis; assembly: GCA_029891345.1. Taxonomy (NCBI): domain Eukaryota; kingdom Metazoa; phylum Arthropoda; class Insecta; order Phasmatodea; family Phasmatidae; genus Dryococelus; species Dryococelus australis. Next base: position 160,714,778 of record CM056998.1, read on the forward strand.
TGGAAGGAAGAGTATTAATGACCTTGGCAGCGGCACGTGCCATTCGGTCCTTTAACTCCAGCTCCTTATTGTTTTGTTCTATCTCTCGCTTGCACCATGTGCTTATCAATGGTGCAGGGTTTTGTTGTGAGAAGTAGGTTTCTGTACGAGGGGAGGAGGATGCGCATTATGTTCCTCACTCAGCCTTCCTCTCCCTCTAGAAGATATATGCGCCAAAATAATTGTTCCTTTCAACGTGTATAAATTTCTGCTTTCTTGGCGCGTTCTGTACTCGGGTGTGAAATTCCGTAATGAGGCATGCAATCTCCTCCTCTCCTGTAAACTGTGCAAGTGAGGCGGTTTTGCAGATTCTCCCATGCGGCAATAAACTCGCCATATCTTTTACACATCTCTTTTGCCTTCCCAGACAACTGGTCGTGGGTTCAACTAACCCATTGTTTACATGGTATATTGAGTGTGTGGAGTTCCCGTTCACATTCGTCCAAAAATGAGATTGGGTCTTCATGGGGCCTACCATCGAATTCAGGCAGTTGGAACTTGGTGGTGGATGGTGCTGTCCCTGAGCTCTGGCTAGCTCCGGAGTTAGGAGGTTGGTGTTCAATATTACGTCGGCACACGTCGCACTAGTACACGAGACCAGAATGAGTGTTCCTCTCATCCGGCCACCCTATAGAAGTGTAATAAAATTCAGATGCACAATTGATGCATCGGACAGTATGAGTGTCCTGTCCGGTGCACTTCAACCAGTTTCAACGGGCTGCTTGTCTGTTGTGACAAGTAATGCAATGATACTCTAGCCTGTCCGTGTATTATGGAATGTCTTCCCACCCTAAAGAGGAGTAGTGGAAGCGTTGATTACAATATGCGCAATGGATCATGTGGTCCCCTGTACCAGAGCACGTGTCCATTGCACATTTTCTGCTTGTGGAGGGTGCTGCTCATCGTCTATGTCCTCTCTCTCATCACATGTGCTCTGCTCTGAGTCCAACATGACTAACGTGCGATTAGCTAAGGGTGCCACAGGGTGTTTACACAAGACTCCTTGAAGTCCTAAGTTGTGTTGAAGTGACTTACTCGTTAATTCCAAGTGCAGTCATTTCGAGAGGGGGGGGGGGGGGGGGAGTAAACATACTTTGTAACTTCAGCAGTGTGTTTTATAGGCGAGGACAGTTGATATAGCACCTCACTATGATCTGAGGGTAGTGAAGCTTGTATAAGCTTTTAGTAGACGTATCTACTGCAATCTTATTATCAGGGCTTAAACCTTTACGTATCTGTTCCTTGAAAGCATCTACTGTGGACGTTATCAATTAATGGGGGAACTAGGGCGTAGTTGACTTGTCCTAACAGCCTAGGCACTTGGGTGCCATTTTGAAGCAAGTCCCGGTGGGGATAAATTAAGTCCCCTTTCGAGATATCTCCCTTTATACCGTCTTGGTGACTCTGCAAACTCGAGTTAACGAGGTTTCGTACCTGAGGTACGAAGTTAGGTTGCCGGCTAGGTCGAAGGTTCCCTACACTGGGGAGATTGTTGGGATTTAGATTTCTTTAAATTATTCTGAGACTAAGGGGAAAGAGGGTTAAACCCCAGAATGAATTATCATTAACGGGGTTAGACCCTCTGAAGCCATATGCAGTAATATCCATGGTTTCTGGCCAGGTAACTTTACTCCCTCTTTGGGAGCTGACTTGTACATCATTGGCCTTGTAAGCCGTCTACTGGGGGAAAAGTTTTCCACCACAACCATTATGGGAGGCTTTGTCGGGCACTATACCTGGTTAATTGAAGGAGGAGGTGCACTCCTCTTGGCTGGTTGGCTCACCAGGCGGGCGAGTTGCAAAACAGCAGCTGACGTCGGTTGTGGAAGTGCATAGCAGCAGTATGGTTGAGAAGTGTAAATGGGTTAATGTGGAGCCGAGGGTGGTAAATTCCTAAAGGGGTATCACCTTCTTGTAATATCAATGCTATGGACTGATGGGCATTATCAGGTAATTTAATTAAAGTTCCAAGTAGCGGGACCAGTAATTGAGGTGTATTATTGCGTTGAGAATTATTGCTCTCAGATCAGCTGAACTTAAAACATGTGGTCTGACAGATTGCAGTGTGGATTAGTGTACCTAGAGAGTGGCGCTCCCGATGATCTACCTGATGGCAGGCCTCAGTTTGCCGTTCTAAGTCAGTGTGGGCAATTTACCTTAGAGGTTTGATATGCATTGCTTGCTTTGCCTTGATTCGTCAAACAAAATTATACAGATTAATTTCTAATAGAAAGTTGTTAGGTCATCGTAAAATGAAATAAATACTCTCCAAATAGATCAAAAATACGTCTTTACCGATGTATTGAGAATAAGACACGGTGAGTCCGTACCAGCTCCTATCAAAATAATTACGTAAAAAAGAATTAATAAAAAAAAAAAATTAGGAAGCTTTATCCTCTTTGAAACCAGGTAAAGGTGTCCTGGGCAAAGTTAATATCAAACTGACGTTTTAAACAAGGCAGCTATTACCTACCTTTACGGGGAGTGTTCGTAAGGAACCTAAGTTGCTTTAAATGTAAATTGTGATCTGCTACCAAGTGGAAAACTTAGAGGGTGGTAGGATGACGTCTTCTGTAGCGTCTAGAAAGTGTAGTAGCTCGACGGCAGAGTCTTTGGAGTTACAGACAGCGGTAGGCTTTTTGTTGCATCTTCGTATCGTGCACTTCAAGCGTGGCCTAGTGGTGGCTGCACCCTTCAAATATTTCTTTGGCCTTCGCAGATTGGAAGAGAGGGTGGATGAGCACTTAACCCTAATCTTCCCTCAGCCTTATGCAGACTTGGAAGGACAGCGACTGCCCTGAGCCTGGGATGGCTCCTCCTATTTATATCTAAATTCTCAGCTTGTAGGCTTCCAGAGGGGTGCTGGGATGGCTAGCCTCTCTCCGCAGGGGTTGTTTATTTGGGCTTCGTTGCAGTGCTACCCTTTTCTTATCTCCTGTGATGGAGGCACTGACATATCTTATCTGCAAGGCACGAGGTGCTGGAGGTTCCAGTAGACTGGGTGCTGCGCTCTTGCAGGAAATCCTGGAACTTGCTTATCTTCGGGAATGATGTTGATGGCTCATTGAACATTAAAATTCCCGTGCTGGGGTTAGGATGACCATGTGACTGCTTTTGAGTAGGTAGTACAATTTTCCCCAACCACATATTTGTAGTCACTCATGCTGTGATGATTTTGGATCCTGTAAGCACATAATTTATTGCACTAATGTGAATTAGGACTTGTCCAATCGAGCGCTGGTGCTCGATGATGGGGCGAAGTCGCAAGTAGAGTGCGCATGCCATTTGTGCAGGAATGCGTCACATGTCAGTTGGCATAACAGCTGTGGTGGAAAGATACATGGCCACGCTGCTTATGGTTTATAATGAAGATAATATTGTAGTCAGATTGCATGTGTAGTGTAGAAAATATCCGGGCTGTCCCTATGTTTCAAAGAGGAATGCTAGGTTTATGGCAGGTGGAGCAATAGGGTGGGTTACATTGTTTAACTCTTGGTAGTAAATGCATAACCTGAGTTGTCCACCCTTTTTTAGGGACTAAGACCACTAGGGAGTTGAACGGGAGTTTGAGTGCTCCATGATGCATTACTTTTTCACTGTCCACACTTGCTCCATGATAATCTCTCGACGCGTGGTATGAGTAGCAATTTATAGGGCAGTCGTGGCTCAGACATATCTCGTGCTAGATACTTCTGGCCTGACTTAGTTTCTCCTGTTGTCCGAAAGCTCGTAAGTACTTCTGGAGTCTGTCTAGCAATTTGCGGAACTCCGGGGGTTTTAATAATTAAATTCTTCATGTTTTAACTTAGGGTATTCTGCCTCCTCCCTCATATGGTCCCAGTTTATTGTGGCCCGTTCTTGGTTGCCAACATAGATACGCTTCTGTCTGCAATCTATAATACATTGTTGGCTCTGTAACCAAGTTTGTCTGTATATTAATTCCTCCCCTATATGAGGGGCTACGAGGAATTCAGCTTGGTGGTCACGATTTCCAATCTTAAAATGAAGGTTAACAGTGCCTTCTATTTTAAGAAGTTGGCCAGGTTGGGCCATGTGCACCCTTCGGTTCGTAGCTCGGCGTACTTTGAGGGCAACTTGAGGCTTGGAGAACTGCTCCTGGATGCAGTTTGTGCCTCTGTTATGGCTTCTATTTACGGTTTTGTCTAAGGCCACTTGGGCCTTAATGTTTCTCTCTGTCTTCTTAGCTTGTTCCACATTTTTGATCGTCCGCAGGTGGGGAGCTCTTGATGTGGGTACTTGCAGCTGAGGGCTGGTATAAGTTGTTTTATTAGGAGGTGGCGAGATGCAAGGATATTAGCTGTGCTCTGGGCATTCGTCCTGCTCCCTTGTCTGTGAGCGAACATCATGAACAGGAAAGGTGCTACTGTTCATCATGTAGAGTGTGGCAGGCAACAAATCCCTAGCTAAAGTGTACTTCAGAAGTACCTGGGTCAAGCCTCATCAGGCCTGGCACCCCCTCCAGTGAGTTTATATGCTCTGAAAGGAATGGGTTAGCTAACTTAGTTGTTCCAGATGCACAGTGTGTCTTTCTAGTGGTTGGAGCTGTACAGTACTTGTGCACCTGATACCTTTACGTACCGGGTCCACAGTATGGATGGCCGTCGAACTTGTTCTGTGTGTGACGTACATACAGTCCTTTTTAGGAGCTATCTGCAGTCGTACCCTACTTCGGAAACTGTTGCCAGTTCGCTGTCCTCTGCCACTCGCTTTGAGGGGACTTTTACCAGGTTGGGGACAAAGCACACATTCACTACAGAGCAAGGAAAGACAGAAGTTAGCTAGACTACGTGTTTTATTCCCTTGAGATTAGAAACACTGTGACCCATACTACCTCCTACCTCTACACACACTAGGTGTTCAACGGACTATGTCTAAGAGCAAGACAGATGAAGCGGCCTATCGGTTTGAGGAGCCTGGCTTGAAGAGCGGACGAGAGGTGACTATAAAGTAGTTGTGAAAACCTTCAGGCGTAAGCTTCAGATTGTCGTTAGTGTTCAAAATTTTAATTTGGACGGCTAAAATGCAAAAACTATTTAACCAGAAATTCTTTATTCAATGAAGTAATTACTATTTTCGTACAAACTTAACATGTATTCCTCAAAAATACAGTACAGCATAACTGGCCAGGAAGTTCCCTGTGCCTTTGAGAGAGTATGGAACACAAATGCATGCTAGACAAGTGTATTGCATTATGCAGGATTTTAGAAGCCAGTAGGGGAAAACTAGGAGAGAGCAGTCATACAAAACACTGTACAGTTGATATAAGAAATTGTGCAGTAAGTGTGTTTATATTCTATGCAATTATTTCTTAAGCTAAAGGATTGTATTGTTTAGTGGGTTTGGGCTTTGGAGAAAATATTGGAAAAATCTGTGTGTGTGTGTGTGTATTGAGTGTGTGTGTTTGTGTGCGTGTTTTTTTTATCATCCAATAGAAATGCATATAATGCATAGTATTCTTTAGTGTAGCCTGTACAATAAGTAATGAATGTATTGCAGTTTGTACAGTGTCTATGACCCTTGTAGCAGTAGTGACGGTCGCTCTCAGTATGACTTAGAAAATGTGTGCTCATGCAAATAATGTACACTTTTGCTGCTTGCAGAACCTGCAGCAGGAAAATGCAGAACTCCAGGCAGGCGTGTCCTTAGCCCAGGCACAGCTGGAGACGGCGCTTAGTGCGCAGGAGTCCCAGCGACGCGTTCTCGACACACTCAACGCGCAGCTGGCGGCACGAGTGCAGGAGCTCGCAGCCATCCACCGGGAGATTGCCACTGCGCTCCAAACATGAGGCAAGGTCTGGTCCACAGTGTAAGCCACCCGCCAATGTGTTCACTCTGCTGCGCTCGGCGCCGTGTTTCCAACCTCTCCTTTCATTGTTTTGCATTTCCCGAGACTGTGTGCCCACGACGACTCCCGGCGTTGAATCTCCGAGAATGCCGCATCACGGTTGTCGCCCCCTGTAGCTTTGTTTTTACTTCATTCTCCGTGCTTTGCACGTATTCGCTCCGAGGGAGGTATTATTGTGGGTGATGGAACTTTGGTCTCAGATCAGCGGAAACAGTTGGAAACTGCAGTATTCTAAGAGGTGCAGCTCTAAAAAACATTGGTGCTTAAAACATTTTACTTTATGTTTGAAGCAGTTTTATGATGCACAAGTTTCTGCCAGGAAGTTCATTTCCCGTACTGGGGAGATGGATTTTAGTGTCTGTTATTTCGTTATTGATATTATTGTACAAACCAAAGTTGTATACTGCCATGAAGCGAATATAATTATTTTGCAGTTGATATTGTACCCTTTGCAAGTTTCTGCTTGTATGTATTCTTTCACGACTACTTAATTCTCAGTTTGTTTTATCAAGGTTAAGTGTAATGTGCATACATTATTTGCATGCATATGGCAACTTACTAAAATTTGTTTGTAGAGATAAATGTTTATTTTATCTTTTTGGTAGCTCTTAAATGAACAGTCATGTGGCATTATGTTCCATAATAACGATGCAGTGTAACCCAGATGTTTTCTGTGTAAGTAAAGTCATTTGTGCTTTTTACACATCAAAAATAGTTCCTATGTTATTTATGAACTGTTGGAAGCTGTCATGTACACAAAAGTTAATTTATTTTCTGTCATTGCTTGTTAAAATTTACTTTCGTTGTAAGAAGAATAGAACAGCTGGGCTTGTGTAATGTTTTATATTTTGTTTGAAATAATGCAAATGTGTTTACAGTAAATTATTCGTACAATTTGGAGGTCTCAATATTTGGTTTATTGCTTTTATTTTAGGAATTGTATTTTATGTTTTTCTATGTATAATTTGTTATAAATTGCTGTCAAATGACAGGTCTAATACTGTCAAAATTTCAAAATGTGAAATTTGAAATAGTGTTTTCAAGTATTTCAGTGCAAATGTTTTAGTTTTTATATTGAAATTTTGTCGCTCTAAACATTCACAAATCTTACTGAGGGAGTTTTTTATGTATTAGGAATGTCATGTGCTGGTGCTATACACACTTTTTTGGAGTTCTGTCCTGACAAAACTTTTAGTCAGAAGATTAAAGTGATTAATCTCCTTTGAAAAAGTGCTCAAATGATTGAATTTTTATTTTCAGTATTTGTTAGGTAGTCATTATAATCAAGACAATCTTTACTTTCTGTAGTATAATTGAGAACATTACTTTCAAATTGGGATCACATTTATTTATTAAAGGGAGAGCAGGGTTCCATGGTTTTGCTCAAGACAATTTATTATGCTTTGGATATTTTCTGATGTTTCTGAATTTATGTTTACTTGTTTTATGTGCTGCTTAACACTGCACAAAGCAGTGTAAAAATACTGTAATACTGCATGTGGATCACTTTACCTGAAAGTGGAATTTTTTTTAGTTTAATGGCTTTTTTTTTTTAGTAAAAAATCATGGACTTCTGTTATGAACTTCAAATTTTTGGTACTTTTTTTTTAAACATCACATGACACAGACAATTTATTAATTTATCTTGCATATTTCTGAAAAAATGTTGGGAACTTTTAACTATTGACAAGTATTGTAGGTCGCTTATCTGTGAATTTTGCTTGTGCTTTGCTTTAGCCTGTTCAGTTGAGTGTCTTGATGGCTAGCTGTAAAAAATAGTAGGTTTGACATGCAAACACATTTCTTTGCCACCTTCCTCAAAGTGTTTCATGTGGGTTATCAGCTCATGTACTAGGGAATGAGTCATCCAATAGTTCCTGATCGTGGAAATGAATTTTACTTGAAATTGACTGATAGGAACATGAAATGTCACATTGTGAGGGTAGAGGGTTTCAAACCATCATAAGTATTTCACAGGTGTGTGTGTGTGTGTGTGTGTTTTGTGTGCACGTGAGAGAGAGATAGTGTGTGTGCATGTGGGGTTGTTTGTGCGAATGAATGCGTGTGCACGTGTGCATGAGCATATGTGTGCATGTGTGTGTATGTATTTATATGTGTGTGTATTTGTGTGTCTATATTTTATAGCAGTGAGTAGAGCACTGCACTATTTCTGCATTAATCATACTATAGGCGATAAAAAAAGGTATGAGCAAAAGTATTTGCAGGTTGGTACTTGTGAATAGAAACACACTCAATGTCGTAACACACATACAGTGGACTCACGTTGTACCCAAAATGCATATACAGATAAACCTTATCCACAGTTAATTTTCAGTGGTCCAAGCAAAACTCCTATATAAATATTGATCAAGCTAACTGCCTGCATAGTTTATCTAGTATTTTGTCCATGACCTAAGATTTCCCACAACGATCGTTTTCAAGCTTGTTGTTTATGAAAAAGTCCTAGTAACTGGATCTGAAATACGTCATGCGCACCGCCATTTATCACTGCTCTGCAGCGCGTAGTCTTCCCAATATGTCTGCAGTGTGGTGTGAGTCTAGTTTGCTACCTCCCCTGACACACCTGACGACAGGAGAAGCGGTTACCTAGCAACTAGCGTAGCAGCCTTGCCCCCTCTGTTTCTGTCCTCTTTCTCTCTATCACAGCCGCGCACCTTCCTGCTTCCCCATACATGCCATCAAGAGGGGAAACTGTGTCTAGCAAAAAAAAAAAGCACTGCCTCTTTCTCAGTTGTGCACGCTTGCCTTCACATGTCTGGCCGCAGATCAAATAAAGTGCTACTGGTGAACGTAGAAATGTTATCAAGATTATCCATCACTCAAAATAGTTGTATGTATCATCACTAGTATTTCAAAGCAAATAGTTTTGCTTGAAAATGTTACACAATAAATTTTAACTAGGAATTATTATTTGCAAAGATGTTTTCTTTTCTTATTAAAAGTAGTTTTTTTACTGCAAAATTTAGTGTTTAATTGTATCTGGCATAAAATCAATGTGATTTTAAAACAAAATATTAATTTAATTCAATGGGCATCATCTTTGCAAATAAAATTATATGCCTAGAAACATACACTTGACCTTCCTTTGTCACCTAAAGATTGTTTGAACATAGAGTGACTTATATTACCATGCGTAAAGTTAATTTGGAGTAACTTCCTTCAGGGAAATTGGTGGACTTATACTAATTTATTTCAATGGACATGCATATTTTGAATAAATTTATATCCCCTAAGGGCCTATTCAACACCTTTTGTCATCTAATGATGGGTAAGCACTGAACCCAAGTGCAGCGTAACTCGCGACAGGGAAAATTGGAGGATGTGGTTTTGAATATCTACAATATTAATCAAGAACAAAAGTTTGCAGCATCTAACACTTTATGCTCAAGCGCGGAGAGGGGGGCTAGGGAGGATCGATAGTGCCCCATGGGGAAGGAGGTGAGTGTGGTTGCCGATGCTCCTCCCCCCTCCCACTTTCGTGGGGCGGGGTATTTATGCCCCAGGATTAAGGTTCATGTATTCCATAAAAGTTAGGTTAGGATGTACCGTAATTATCGTACACAAGTTCATATACCATTTTGTTGAATACCCTTAAGTTTCAGTCTTAAGTCTTACATTTTATGTCTTAAGTATAAGATCTTAAGTCTTAGATCTTACATCTTAATTTTAAAGACTTAATATTCTCATTAAAACTACAGGATGGGATGTGTGAGTGAGCGCCGATAGGCATGAGCGAGCACATGCTAACGTTTCCAGACAATATTGTACCATAAATACTAATTCGTATGGTTACCTGCTTCACTAATGGTGGCTTAACCCGCGGATTCCGCGGGCCCGTCTTCTGGTGGTTAATTATTAAAAGACAGCGAATAAATAAATTGTAATCGCCATATTTATTAATTTCTCTCTCAAAATTTCATATTTTTGCATTGAAATAGTATTAATTACTTTAAAAGACAGGCATTTGCTATGTGCGCAAGGTGTCACTAACATGAAGTGGTGGGGAGAAGTACATTGTTTCACCCCTCCCGCCTCTTCACCTTTGCCATCACATCCGCCGTGAGCACATTGCATTATCAATAACCTCTCCACATACTCTCAACTGATCGAGTGTGCGTGGGACATTCAGAATTTGCCTTTCATTCAGTGTCATTATTTTCATTTTCATAGGGTTTGAAATGTTTAGGTCAGCTTGCATTTGGTATTTGATTGCAATGAATTATATACAGTATTATGAGGTTTTATAATCTTTATTCAGAGGAGTCGAAGGGAAATGTTTTTTAATGTATTATTTACAGTAACACTTTTTTAAAAGATTCCCATTATAATGTGTTGATTAGCTAAACTTTATTTCACAGATAATGTACAGCTTTCATTATACTTGAAATGAAGTATAATGTCTTCCCCATGGCTTTTTGTCCTGCATACACATTTTATGTATCCATCGCGGTATCCTTCTTCCTTTCTTTTCACATATCCATACCATCTCAGTCTCATTGTTTCTATTTTATTCTAAAATTTATCTTCTTTCAGTATCTCCATAAACCTTATCATTTCAGATTGTGTCCATTTTCGTTACCCCTAATCTGCTTCTCAGAAGTTTCATTTCACTTACCTACACTTTATTCATCTTCCATCTTTTCATTGACCATGTTTGTTGCATATGTCAGTTTAAGTATGTAGTATTCTTTATATATGTATTGCCTTCTTGCATCTCTGAGGGATGTCTTGGCACCAAATTAAACTTCTTGCTCAGTAGCTAATGCCAATCTCAATGTTCTTATCACTTTCTTTATGCTAGCTACAGTCACTTAATTCTCAGTTATTTACAAATACACAATCCAAATGTCCATTGCCATACATTAAAACATAATTCCAAAGGTCTGTCACTCGTGCATCCAGTCCCACTTTCCCCCACTCCAGCCAGCCAGACTTTCCACTCCTGATGCTCACAGACTGTACTTGCTGGTCACTGTCGTCACTCTCATGGTTCCACACACCAGGTGCTGAAGGCTGTACAAAACTCCAAACACTCGACACTGATACACACCTCAGTTTATATATCTCAGTTAGCCCAGACCAGAAAGTTCATTGCACCCCAAGTTGCACAGCTGCAGTTTTAAACCAAACTTACCTTTTTTCTTTTTATATTTTGATGTAGTGATTAGGCCTAAAGGCAACAATTACAACACCTATATTTTACTGCACGTTAACATATAATTAATGACCAAGATAAATGCAACAAAATTATATTTTTGGCTATTTCATTCAAGATTTTGCCTTTTTCAACCAAAAATTGTATGGTTCCCCAAAACAGGGTTGTAACTTTGAGAGGGTAGTTATTCCTGGACCCATAGTTGTGTTTACTTTGGTAAGGGAAAATGTGCATTTCTTAAGACGTTATTTTCTTTACTTAAACGAGTCTAGGAAAAATGTTTTTTAATGTATTAATAATAGTAATACTTTTTCTAAAATACAGTGCGAAGGGCAACAATAGTATCGGGGTATCGGTATCGGAAAACATGGTATCGGAACAACTCTAGTTGCAAATAGTTATTTACTAATGATTCACATTCAAAATTTGAATACCTTATGTGAAAATCGTGAATAATTTTCATTCCCATTTCAAGTGGTTATTTGCTTGACTTATAATGCTGACGCACGACATCTTTTCAACAATGGTGTAAATGACTTCGCCTCATCTGTGAGCAAGCCTTGCGCCTGATAGCAACAAGACGTTATGAACTCTTACTGTCTACCTCTGCAAAAATGGACATTCCAGCCAGCAGATTGTATTACCTATTCACCGCCCCACCGAGACAATGCATCAATGCACCGAGTACCACTGCACACCACTAGATGGCTACACCAGTACTCTTCGTCGCCTCCTCATTTCCAAGCCGACTTGTGACACCACACCTTGAGGAAGCCATGCTATAGCTACCCTGTCTCTAACACCACCCCTGTCCAGCTGACTGAAGGGGAAGAGCCAGCCAGAGAAAAAATAGCGAGTCACAAGCTGACTTGTGACCAGTCTTCATCGGGCCCTCACAGTCCTCACCAGTCTTCATTTCTTCACCACATTCATGCCGAATGAACTGATTAGTCTGCAGCTACCCAGCTATCATGCTCGCTTTGCTCCTAGCTCTACCTACCCTTCCTTCACCTCATTCATGCTCAGGGAAATACCTCTCTTTCATCTCCATTGCGCCGCGTCCACACCGAGCCACTGCGCCCCCTTCTGAGCAACACATGCGCATGGAGTAGTACCAGTTTAAGTTATTTTAGTAGCGCTTGTCTGCCCCGATATTGTTAGCTCAGGACCAGGTCGCCTCTGCCTGGATAATTTTGGGTTAAGCTTCTTAAGTTCTTGCCAACGCTAGGAGGCAGTGCGATGCCACTTGTTTATTTCCTGTCAAATGGAATAAACAACAGTTTTACTGACTCAGGAAGTATCCTTTTCCCGTATATGTAGAACCCCTCTCAGTGTACCTCACACCATGCAAGGGATTGCTGGTGACCGGGAAAGTTACTCATATGAGCAAATACACTGTCAGAATTCCCTACATACACTAGTGCTGGCCAACCTTTCTGCACACCATGGTAGGCAGAATGGTAGAGCCCACACCTAGATACTCTGTCTCTCAAGGCCAGCATGTCGGCTTGGAGCTCGCTCTCCCCACCACATTTTGGTGCTGGAGTGGTAGTTCCCTGCGTTGGAAAGACTGTGTGCTTCTGAGGCGTACACCCACATGCAGGGACTGTCAACGATGAGGCGTGACTCTCGGTTCTCACCGCGTTCAGGCATGGAGCACTGAGGTAAGGTGTCCATTGAGTCAGCAGATGTTTCATGTGGTTTTACACCAGGTAGAAATACACATCGCCTGCAATTACTTCAGATGTGAGAGAGTGTTCTAATCCAGGTGCCTTTCTCCTGTCAGAGTGGTATCCGAGAAAAGGTTAAACAGGTGCTATAATCAGCTCTGGGCTCTTGCAAGAGCTTACCCCCTCTCTCATCATCACGCTCAATCAGCTCTCACCAAAGGACCAAGCTCAGGCACTGTGCTTTTTATAAATCTCAGTCACATTGGAAACACCAAGGACCTATTCGAGTCATGCACATGTCTGAACGGGGAGACACACCCCTGGATCGCAGCATATTTAAGCCAACCGGATCAGCCCTTGGAAGTCCCAACCTCCAGCTTTAGACATGAATCAGCAGCTTCAACTCCGACAGCTCACATAAGTTTTGAGTACCGGATCAAATCACTAACCCACCTGTAGCTCACATACGCCCATCGGAGACGAATCAGGTCAAGCCGTCATCCAAGGTTACAATCGCCCAGGTATCCTGCTGGAAGTCAATAATCTAAGGCAAAAGATCACGTTAGCCGAACCCAATTTCGTGCACTGCCACAAAGCTACCAGGCAAGTCCTGTACACTGGACATGCACTAGTACCATGTAGAGACAGGAAATTCGGAACCCTCTGCCAAAAGTTGTGCTTGCCGTAGCACCTGACAAAATCAGCCTCCGTAACGTACTGATGACCTTGTCAGCCTTCCGGTATCATGCATCAATGCTTACACATTTGAAACTGTTTATCTGTTTATTAACTTTTATCCCATAGTTATTAGAGGTGGGCTGTTTCTGACCATGGTAACTAGTGGTTTTTACAAATTTTTGTCATTTCATGCTGCTGCAAATCAACGATCATTAGATTCCAGCGTGGTTGTTTACATTAGTATGCTATAAAATAATTTGTTCAGAAATGTGATAAAAACCAGAATTAGAAAGATAACCATTATGCACACATATATTTTCACTGTAGTATTTACAGAAATAGGGCATATTTATTCTTTCTCATTGTTTGCAGCCGAAGAAATACCGTAGGAATGTAAAGGTTATGTTATTGCAGTTGTGCACTACCAAAACAAAACTGTCTTTGTATTGCTTTTATTGACATACTACATGGCCCCGTATAATGTTTTTTTTTGTAATTCCAGCAAAATTATAGCGATTTATTTCTGCAAACAGATTCAAAGTTTACAATCTTGGAACATTGGCGAGAGCATGAGACAGTGACACAGTAAATATGAACAATACCAACATGGTGTCATATCGAACTGTGGTGGAACCATAGACTAAAGATGAGGTAGACCAATCTCGCTGGCTGCACACAGACAGTCCGTGGCCCAGCAGTGAATTGCTTTTTTGCCAACATGTCTAGCAAAAACGGTATGGATTTGATTTGAGGTTAGGACACTGATTAGTGAACGAGTGCTTTGATATGTATGTATACTTCCTGTAACAAATTTGTAATGCAATTTGATTAAATAAAAATTGGTAAACGTATTTTATTCATATAAAAGTCCTTATCTTTTGAAAATTGAGATATAAACAAACATGTTCATCACTTTTGATCATGTGACTCTTTACAGTTGTGTTCCTTTCGGGTAGGTCAATGTTGTGTACATGCGCAGAAGAGTAATCTGTATATCTCATCTTTTGTCTTTGGGTGAAATGCGAACTAACAGCGATAGTAGTATCACAAGTTGATTGTAAGCATTCACAACCAAACGTTCACATTTACAGAGAGTTACATCTAATTCAACTTACTGTGAACAAATTACAAATATATGCAAACAGTTTGTGGTGCAGATAGCACTGCAACAGCATGCACAAAACCTGAGTTTGCAGAATCTACTACCAATTCAACCACGAAAATGCACCTGTTTAAACTTATGGCTTCACGCACTTCACAAACTATGTTGAATAAAACTTGGTGACCACAGAAAATAAATTTACAACACCAAGGAAATAGTTTTCTTTCCAGATAAAACATTTATTTTTAATGCAAAGAACTTTGAGATATTTTCTGATGGTTAAAATGTATCTATTGTTCCCTACAGCAATTATGTATGCACATTTTCATAGTTTTGTCGCAATGTCTGTCTAATATCTTCATCATACTTCACACAAAAATCATACGCATGTGTAATATAGTGAATTTTTTCTTAATGGTTACATTTTGCAGCATACTTTTAATTTCATTATAAGCAGAGTATCATCTTATAAAAATTATATACCTACTGCTCTTCAAGAAGCAAGTACCAATTATTTATGTGGGAATGGTTTGTCGTGTGATAAGTGAAATTATATTCCTGGTATATTTAACTGAAATGAAATGAATAATGTGTACTGGTTGCATACAATTAAAAAATTTTATTATTTTATTTGAAAATATTCTAACATCAAAATCCACTATTCACACATCTCTAGAGTATACAATCTCTATAATTTATTTCTGATACGTATATATCTTTGTTTTTGAGTTAAAATGTCTTGAAAGGGGAAGGCTTGCTTCTCTCCTACTTCCTTAGGGGGCAGGCGGGTGTCTAAATATGTGCAACCTCCTAATTTGGAGTCTTTTTGTCACTGACAAACACCGACAGTGCTAAATATATGTTTATATAAAGTGTCACCACATTTTGATCTTTAAGAAGAAAACAAATTCAGTTTTTTACTATAGTGGAATTGCGCTATAAAGATAACTGACTATGGCAAGATAAATTATCCCTATAACGAATTATCATTACAACTGAAAATTACTATACAGTATCTCTTCATCCAGAGTTATTGAATACTCACTTCTTGGTCACAGTGTGTTTTCTAAATGACATTACGTGCAAGAAAGTTGACAAGTTGACAGTGAAATTAAATGTAGTACGTCTGATAGTGGAATTTTTCACATCTGCCCATTGTTCATGTAAAGATAATTTAAATTATAATAACCAATGACTAAGAAGAAACATTTTTTGCAGGTGATATTTTGGTGTTAAAGAGACCATTGCCAAACATCATATGTGAATACTTCGTTCATAATCTCTTACAAAAGGTGACCCACGGGGACAAGTGTTTTGCTGCTTAATTGAGTATAACAATATTTGCTCATGGTTGGGCATAGAGGCGTGACCTCTCATTTTAACATGAGTTATCTACCGTCGGGGGTCGAACTCAAGCCCTGGGGATAATCAATAGTTAAGTTCTCAAGCGGAATCTCACTTGACACACTTGAATTTAACACTAAAGCCAAGCTAGGATGGGTTCTCCACATTGCGGGCTGAAATTTATACTTAAGGCTTGTTTGCGTCCACCCTTGACAAACTACGTACATGATTCTCTGAGAGAAATGTAACTCTGTAGGTCTTCATATAGGATGGTTTAGCTTTGATTACTTTAATAGACTTCAGCCATCGCGAGGCCAGAATCACGAGGGGCATCAGAGTAAGGCAAGGACTTTCTGAATGTTTAGGTACCCAGCCGGTGTACAAAGTAGGCCTGGTGGAACCTTTTTGGTAGGCACGAAATCAGGAGTTATACATACAACCCTTCGCCGAGATGGTACCTTTTTGTTGGAGGGACGAAGCGTGCTCCTCCTTGCTGGCTGGCTTGCTGCGGTGTCTGGTGGCTGAACAGCAGCCGGCACTGGCTGCGTTGGATTGATGCTGAGGTGTTGTGGTGGCTCTCTTTGATTAGGGGAAGGATTTCCAATAAGGGGTCTCTATCCAATACTGGCCAAGGCCTAAGACCATATCTCCGTATCTTCGAATCATCTCTATGGCTAGGTGTGATTCACCTGGTCACTTAACTAGGGGTGGGAACAAGGGAGTATTACTTGTAGATTCCAAAGGAGTTAATTTAGTAATTTCATCTAGGATGTCTTCAAATTCTCTTTTCAGCTGTTTCTTAACTCCTCTTTGACAGAAGTACAGCACGAGGGCAGAATTAAAAAAAACTAACTGCTCTGAAGCGAAGCAGGGATATATAGGTGTCATAAAGTGTACTGCTGAACACACCGACTTTACGAGGTGGTATCCAATCTCTGTTCTGTGTCTGGCCTTGGCAAGGGGTGGATAGAACTTCCGGCCCTTTAAAGTGTTAGACAGGGCTTAGGATATTCTCATGTAGTTTTATACAGAAATGTTCAGGTGTGGTATCCACAGGGGGTTGTGCGGGCTAAAGCACTTAGTTTTTCCAATCAGTCTTTTGCAAGCATTGGCGGAGCAATAAATGCCTAGGTCACTTGATTCCACGTGCGGTGTAGTTCCTAATGTGTTTTGGCAGCTCCCAAAGTTCTACCTCTGCTAGCAGAAATTCGTTTGCCTCTTAATCTGTGTGGATTTACGTTAGTCGTGTCTACGTGATCAACCGGCTTTTCCTTAGAGCCTAAGATCTTACATTGCTTAAAGGTCTAAATGCTAGGTTCAAACAAGAAGTGAAAACTCTAAGTAAAGTTATAATACATTTTAATAAATATGTATTTGAACATGTGGTTCCACTCTCTTAATATTATAAGAAGGATTTACACATGCTCAATTAGACTGACTTGGCATGTTAGTCGAGGATTTTGTCCGCTAGACCAAAAGCGGGGTAGTTTGGTTTATATAGTTGGCGTGAGGCCAGGGGTGTTGGCTTGTACTTACTTACTCCTGCTTGTTGAGGTTGTCGGAGTAGGTTTGGCTTAGGCGTGACAAATTCAGTCTATGCCGGGCCTAAGGTTCCACGGGTGTACTTCGTTTGACCAGAAGATGTGGTTGTCCTAGCCTAAGCGCTCTTCAGTACCGGTCAGGTGTCCTTTGACAACCGGGTGACACGTAGGATGTATGCAGATACATGGTGGGAAGTAAATTAACAGAACCGGAACAGGCCCGACTGCTTTTCTTCTAAGTTTAGCGGTGCGGTCCTGTTCCACCTGCCTCTCCTGCGTAGGATGGGGTAATACTATCCATGGCCTAGAGCGGAGTGAGCCAGATATTGTTCCCTGCATTTTCCATCACTCCTCCCGTGAGTCATTCCCTGCGTTTTCTACCACTCCTCCCATGAGGCATAGGTCAAACAGTTCTATAGTTTATGCGATGCACTTAGACAGGAAGTTTAGTAGTGTAACCCAATAGTGACTTGCCGGCACGAGCGCGATAAATACTGCCTCCATTTTCCGCACGATTCAGGTAGTTTCTTGCCTGGGTAGAGGAAATGCCTCTACCCATCTTGAAAATTTATCTGTTACTACGAGGAGGTAGTGGTTTCCTTTTGTGCTATAGGGATACGGGCCCATCAGATCGGCGGCAATGTGGGTCCAGGCCGTCTTGGGTCTCCATGGTTTAGTGGTAGGAGAGGGAACCGGGTATGCTTTGCCATGGCAGCACGTGACACAGTTGCTAATGTAATGCCGGACATCGCTGCTTATTCTGTCCCAATTGTCACAGGATTTAATATCCAATAGGGTTTCCCTAGTACCCGGATTGGTGCTGACATATATCAGCTCGTAGTTGCGGTGGAACCCAGATCTTCCCTCTGCGTATTGGGCTGCTCGCTACTTATCCATACGTCATACCGTAGTGCATACCATTGGAGCTGTTCCCGTAGTAGGCATCAGATATCAGGATCCTCCCTTTGGCTTAAGGTTATTTGTTGACGGTTATTTGCAGCTAAAGCAATCTGATTTGTTCTTCCGGACTTCTTTTGATCTGAGGAGGTAGGGACATTTTCTCCTCC
Organism: Dryococelus australis; assembly: GCA_029891345.1. Taxonomy (NCBI): domain Eukaryota; kingdom Metazoa; phylum Arthropoda; class Insecta; order Phasmatodea; family Phasmatidae; genus Dryococelus; species Dryococelus australis. The sequence goes on from CM056998.1 coordinate 160,733,261, forward strand.
TCTTCCTCAGTTTTCTCCTCCAACATCGGGGAATGAGATAGGGGGTCTGGTAAGTCGTTCAGCTTACCTGGGCAAAGTTGGACCTCGAGGTCAAACTCAGTGAGGAACATGTCTCACCAGCCGAGCTTGGCCTTCGAATTCCGGGACTCTTTTAGCCATTTAGCTTTAGATTCGGTTCGCAGAATAAAGTGTTGCCCTTCAAGACAGTACCGATATTTCTTCACAACCCAGATAATGGTCTGACACTCCTCTCATGAATATGACTGCGCTGCTCGGTTTCATGGAAGCAGGTTGGCGCATATGCTATCACATGGGGATGTCCTCCTACGTCTTGCTGGTACAATACTGCGCCCAGACCATTTTGACACGCGACCATTTGCAGTATTAAGGGTTTGTCTTCCTGTGGCCGATGGAGTTGGTGAATATACTTTAAGCTATACTTCAGGTCGGAAAACGGTTGTTGTACTGGGCCCCATTGCCAACGGGTGTCTTTCTCGAGAAGTGGGTGTAGTGGTGCCATATATTCTTCAATGTTTGGAACTTAGTCTCATAGCCAATTACACAGATCCAGGTACTGTCATAGTTGCAGTTTATTTGAAGGTTCTTCAGTTTCTTCAATTGCTCGTATTGATCTGTGTTGTGGGAAGTTTCCCTCGGGCGATATAATGTGTCCCAGGTAATCTATTGATGTCTTGTCGAAGAAGCTTTTTGACAGCTCACAAGTCATCCCATGTAATTTGAGCCTTTCCAATACTTGTTGCAGGTGGCCTAGATGTTTTTCCACCTATTAGAATATATTATTACATCGTCGAGATAAGCAAAGCAGAACTCGCCGATGTAACCTGTTAGTACTTCTGCAGAAATTTCTTGTTGGAATGTTGCAGGTGCATTTTTCAATCCGAAAGGCATGACTCGAATTTGTAAGGTTTTGCCCTCGGGTGTCGTAAAGGCCGTATACTTTTGACTGTCCGGGTGGACCACAATTTGCCAGTATCCAGACTCCATGTTAAGAGTACTGAATATTTTGGCCTTGCCAATATCTTGTAGTGTGTGAAAAAAGTCTATAGCTGGGGGAGCAATCAGGTGGGTGACTTAATTTCCCGTCCTTATTGGGTACAAGCACCATGTGTGAGTTATATGGGGAATTCGATGATTCCACGATTCCCTGGTCTTTCATTTCGTTGACGTGTTCCATTATGAGGTCATGACGGTGGGCGGACACACTGTATGGACGGTTGTAGACTGGTATGTTAGTTGTAGGCCATATTTCAGGTTGTATGGAACGTGTTTGTCGTAGCAGTCCTTGTCCGAAAGCACGGGCGTGGTCATCTAGTACGGCTTTTAATTGGTAGAACTCTGGTTCTTTGAGTTCATGATTAATGCTCATTATTGGATCGATGGGCATTGGCGGGATGTCGTCTGGGTTTTGATCCCAGCTTTCAGTATACTGTTGGTTTCTCCCATATATGCTCGACATTGTCCGTGATCGAGGATACATTGATGGCGATAAGCCACAAGCATCCTAGTATTACTGATTTGGATGTGGTTGGTGAAGCAATAAATTCTGTTGGGATAACAATACTTTGAATTTTTATATTCAAGGTAATTTGGCCGGTTACGTCCAGGGTGGCATCGGGTTGCACCATTCTCACAATTTTGTTTTGTGGTCTTAGATCGGCAAGCTGGTTTGACGTTTACAAAGTTATTCTAGTAAAATTTCTGATAGCTGCAGAGTCAAGCAAGGCTAGTACTCTGTCGTTCACCTCCACCTGTATGTGTGGGGCTATGGGAACCGGTGCTTTCTAACTTAATTCCTGGAGGATGGGCCCTTGTAAACCAGGAGTGGTGACCCAGTTTGTACCCCAGCGCCGGCATTTCCCGGCTTGGTTTCAGAAGTTCGTTTTCCAGCTGGTCATGTCGGGTTATTTAATGGCGTGTTACCATGCGGTTTGGTGGAACGGCAGCTCCTTCTGGTTTCCTAGGACAGTCCTTGTTCAGTGGTTCTGCGGACAACCAGCATTTGGGTATGAAGGCCATGTGAGGGGTTATGGTTGGTATGCCTTTAGGAGGCGCAACAAGTGGTAGTTGTACCTCAGGGGCCTTGGTGGAGACTGGTTTTTCGAGGCTCGCCTGGGCTGCAATTTTTGCTCAGCTTCTCTAGCTCGATCGACTAATTCATCCAAGGTCGTTGGTCTCGCTGTTAAGAATACGTTCTGGAGATTTGGCAGTAACATTCGACCAATGGATCAAACGGTGGTTGCGTCATCGACCCTGGGGGACACACGTCGAAACATTTGTTCTTTTCTTCGTATGAAAATTTCTTCGTCGAGTACCTGGGTCTGGCTATAAAACTGTGTCGTTAGCCCAGCAAACACCTCCTCACCCATGAATTCCGCCACTATCCGATTACTGAACTGCTTCCAGTCCATTAAAAATTCTCCATATCTTTCCCACAATGTGAGGGCGAGGCCCTTTAAATGCAGTTGCGCCCAGTCAACCTATTGCTTCGGTGGCAGGTATGTTTCTTTGAATTCCTTTTTGCATTCCTGCACGAATGCGACTGGGTCTTCGTGTGGGCGATCTGCAAAGTTGGTTATTTGAATATAGTCGTCTCTACTGCTACCTGGATGGCCAGGTGTCGTTCCGGATTGGATGTATAGCCAGAAAGGCTTAGATCTGCGGGAGTGAGAGATGTGTTTTCTTCAACATCTCTCGCACTGGTAGACCATCCTGGGCATAGAGACGTGTTCATCGGGCCACCCTATGCATAGGTAGTGTTAGGGTTCACTGCACGTCATGCACCTGATGCGGTTTACGCTCTGCCCAGAGCACGTAACATTGTTACAGAAACTCGTTGGCTGTTGATGGCAAGCTGTACAATGTTACTCTCACCCATCTGTACCTCTGGTTTCTTCAGGATAGCCTATGCAGGCATAATGACCTCGGCATCGGACGTAGTAGTTAAGGGCGCCACGGGGTGTTTCAAGGACTCCCCGAAGTCCATTTGACTGATCGTTTTGACCCTTAATTCTCGGGGTATGGTTGGTTTAGTTTGTGCCTTTTACTGCTCACAGCTATTCGTCTGACGCCCTATGTTGGGCACCAGAAAATCTCGTGACTCGTGTCCGATTAGACTGACTTGGCACATTAATCGACGATTTTGTCCGCTAGACTAAAAAGGGGTAGTTTGGTTTATATAGTTGGCGTGAGGTGAGGGGTGTTGGCTAGTATTACTCACTCCTGCTTCTTGAGATTGTAGTCGGAGTAGGTTTAGCTTATGCACAATGCACTTGGTCTATGCTGGAGCTGAGGTTCCACGGGTGTGCTTCGTTAGACCAGAAGATGAGGTTGTCCCAGCCTAAGCGCACTTCAGTACTGATCAGGAGTCCTTTGTCAACCGGGTGATATGTAGGATGTATGCAGATACACAGTCGGAAGTCAATTACCTTAACCAGGACAGGCGCGACTGCTTGTCGTCTACGTTCTGCAGCGCTGTCCCGTTCCACCTGCCTCTCCGGCGTAAGAAGGGGTAATACTATCCACGACCTGAGAGCAGAGTGAGCCAGATATTGTTCCCTGCATTTTCCACCACTCCTCCTTCCTTGAGGCGTAGGGCAAACAGTTCTATAGTCTATGCGATGCACTTAAGACAGGAAGGTTAATAGTGTAACCCAATAGTAGACTTACCGGCACGAGCTCGATAAGAGTTCCCACTGATCGCCCACTGTTGCGGGCTGATCAGGGATGTGGAGCCGTGTGGGCCGCCAAGCCTCTACTGGTTATGTGTTCGCACTAGGATGCACAGCAAGACTTCAATCTACGGTCACCGCGCACTGACTTATACAGATGATAAGCAACCTGAGTCTATCGTGCCTCCCGGTGTGAAGGTGTTTCTAGTGGTTGTGGCATCCCTGTTTCTCCCCCACGAGCACTGACTTAATGCTGATGAGTAACTGGGAAGAAACAGTAGCCGTCTAATATGTATGTCTACTGACGTGTGGACAGCTGGAAAGGACTCCACAGTCAGGCTAATGCAGTTTAACAAAACTCCCGGTTCCTGTCGGTTGTGCACAGCGTATCCTATCCTCAACTGTTGATGCAAATAAATACCCTGGAAATTAAAGAGAAAGGTAGAGAACAATGAGTGTTTATTGAAGGTTCAATAAACACGTGACTTGTGCTACCTTGTACCAAATCGTGGATAGCTGAAGGTAGCTGCGGTTCCGGGTGTACGCAACCTGGTTCTAAGTAAAAGGCAAAAGCTGGTTGAAGATGAATGCAAATTAATTAAAGTTAAACTGCTAAGAAAAAAGTGTTTTGAGGAGACAAAGTGAAGTTAAAATATAATGTGATTGTGTTCGCTGGTCGTTGGGTGGGCTGGTCGTCAACGTACATAGTAAGTAGCAGCAGGGGCGTACTTGAAAGTAACAGACTTCTCCGAAGATCCCGAGTACTGGTATAGTGCTGTGGGAGATTGCTAGAGATGCGAAAGAATGACTCTCGAGCTCGGCAGCATCCGGACTTATATAGTGGAATCTTGTAGGCTGCCGGTGCGGGGGAGGCATGACGTCCTCTGGCCCTGGTTGGTGTGGGAATACTCTGGTCAGCAACTCTGCCCGAGGTCTGTGCGGCTTGTAGGCTCTGTTGGATTATTGGGGGAGGGGGGAGGCATGCCTACCAGGTTGCGTATCCTCCAGGTGAGAAAGAATCGCTCAAGTTCCTGTGCCTGTAGGGTAGGCAGGATGTTGCCCACGTCTGTAGTGGTGGAAGAGGTACTGTAGGCGATGAGTCGTAATCGTATTAGATTATTTGTATAAGCGGCACGCGTTATGATTAACGGAAGTTAACTCTATTCTCAAAATAACCAGGCTAAGGTGACCTGGCTGCAAAGCAAAAAATTACGTGGCAAAATTAATCTGGCATGAAATATTGACTTAATAGTAGATAATTATTAAACTTGCATTATCGTGTGTGGGAGGGGGGGGGGGGGGTCTGAAGGAAACTAGACTGGGTTTCAATCACCAGAAGGGCAATTGTAAGTTGCTTCACTAGAAGGTGAGCAAAAGAGAGGGGGCGTACAGAGGGGATATCATTGTGATCGTTTACCTCAAGGTGTTAACCAAGGAGGAAGGGGAGCTGGGGCGAGAGCAACATTGACAGAGCCCACTGGATGGCGGCGGTTTCCAAGAGCTGCTGGTTCTGTGGTGCTGTAGGCTGCCGAAGAGGTAGCGAACCTTTGGTTGGTGATGTTACCGGTGCAAAGAGATCCCGACTACAACAGTGGTGGGTTCTTTGGCTGGGGTTTAGTGTCTGGCACACCCTGAAGACAGTCTCCAGCCTTGGCAAGCAGTGGAGAAGGGTTTTTGAGCACTTACCTCTGGCTGTCATTTCCAACCATTATAGCGGTGGAATTGCAGCCGACTGCTTTGAATCAGGGTTATGCTGACCCTTTTTATACAGGTTTATGGCGCTTTTAGGGGCTTAGAAAGGTGAGGGGGCTGCTAGCCTTGCTTTTCAGGGGTTGAAAATTCTTGCTGGTGAAGAGGTGCCTTTAATTTCTTATCTCCAGTGATGGAGGTGTTGACATTTCTTATCTCCTTAGCAGGAGACGCTGGAGGCCTGGCTGCTCCAGTAGAATGCATGCTGTCCTCCAGTGGCATGCTGCAGAACTGGTGCGACCTTCACTGGAGGGTGCCAGCAGCTCGGTAGACAGTACAATCTTCAGAGACGAGTGTTGACATGATGGTTTCTGGATGAATGTGGTTGAACAGTACAATCTAGGTGCACATGTCTAGTAGCTTTGACCACGGCAATTTAGCCTGTAGGCACGTATCCCTCTTGAAATACTGTTTGGTAGGCTTTACCTGCCCCATTAGTAGTATTGCACACCAAGATGGGGCAAAGTTGTTAAGTAAAGTGCAGGAATGTATCATTCGTTACATCATGCAACTATAGGCAGACTAAAATCTGACATCTCCTGAACTGTGTATAGTGTACCAGTGCGAGTACATACAGATTCTGCTGTTTTTTCAGTGGGAATTATGTTAGCAATTAAATTGTTTTATAACTTTTGATCATTACTGTGCTGTTGCCTGTTTTGAGATTATGTAATCTTCGAATATAAACTACACCTCTGTGCAAATAATTTCTAGTGAAAGATACTGCAAACCCTGGAAAAGGTGGAGATGGTGTGAACAGTCTTTAGGGATGTAATAATTTATTAATTTATTAAACAATTGAATTTAGACAAACATTTTTGTGTCTTGACTCATAGTGCTCTTAGTTTAGTTTGAGTGACATTATCGTAGAAGCAGGTTTTTATAGTGCTGGCTAGTCACACTGGGTAAAAGGTGGCGAGTACAAAATTACTTAGTCACAGAGGTCTGACTTGTATAAAGTCTAGGCCGAATTGCCTGCCTGCTGGGTACGAAGTCAGCGTTCGGCTTAGCTATCTGCCGGGTGGTATGACGTGGTGTTTACTGCTTACTCACACCGATGCTAGGCAGCTGGGTGGCGCTGCTGGCTTGCTGGTAGAGGAACAGCTGCTGGCAGAGCTAGAATGCCCCCAAGGGCTGCAGCAGATGCTGAAACAAGGACAGGCTAGTCCCAAGGACACCTCGCCCCGGCTTATGGTGGCCACAGATGCAGTATCCCTGGTACCTTCTGAGAGCTGAGAACAGAGAAGGGGAGGAAGCTGGAGTGTGAAGCCCCACCAACTTATGAGCAGCCTGAACTTGTTCCCGGAGGTTATCTTGGCAGAGTGCATCATCAGTCTGGGTGCAGCCCCAGGTAGCATTGTTGGTAGTGATTGCCTTCCTTTCCTGCAAGTTTTTTCCACCCCTTTTGTTAAGGCATAAGGGTACAAAACCTTACCTTGGTGAAGGAAGCAGGTGATGATACAGTTCCCTGGCTAGAAGGTTCTGCCACTGCGGCAGCTGGGCCGATGCCAAGCCTAACCATTACTCCAGCCGGTAACGCAAACGGTTTGGTGGTTGGAGTGCGGGTCTTCTCGGAGTACAACGATGACGACGGGTTTAGTCCTAGGACAGACAGGCCCAACCCACAGCTGACCATACACTCGCTCTGGCAACTTACATGGTGCGGTGGACAAATAGTCTAGTTGTCTCTCCTCCCTAGGGAAGTATGGCTAGTGGTTATGGCTTTATCGTTTGATGCACTGGGTGCGCTGAATGGATGGCCGTCGAATGTTTGTGTACTCTGATGTACGAGACCCTGAGGGGGAGCCCGCAGTCCTACACTAGGAGGTAAAATAGTGTGTTCAAATCCCAGTCTCCTTATCCACCCTGGAAAGGCGTGGTGTCTACTAGGTATCTTGAAGTCACTTTAGGTAATGAGAAATCAGAGTAGATTAGGAGCATTTTTATTCTGAGAGGAATAGAACACGGTGACTCATATTACCTCCTGACTACCTTGAGTTGACCGTAAGTAATAGACTTATGCAATTATCCAGGTGAAGGGAACCTGGTTCTAAACTAGGGTGAAAGTTTTGTCTAAGGTAGCTAAGTAACTTTTCTTTACTACGTTGTTTCCGTGTCTTTAAGGGATTTAGGAGGCTCACTTCCTGAAGGGTCGAGGGGAAACAGTTCCCGGGGGCAATCAACTGGAAGGGTTGACGTCTTCTTGAAGATCTGCTGGGGGAGAGCCTCTGGAAGATCTGGATGTTGGAGGCAAAGATGCTGAAGAGCTTCTGGGTGTCTAGGCGATGAAAAGGTCAGAGATGCTCCAGTGCACAAGTGGGTGGAGCGAGCTGTCGGGGCTGATGTGGCTCTCAGAAGAGCCATACAACTGACATTTCCCAGCTGGTGCACAAGGACATATCCTCACGGCCTAGGCCTCGCCGGGCTTGGAGTATAGGTGGAACATGCACTTGTCTGTGGGCGGAGCTAAGGGCTGTCTGCTAGTGGCCATTGCTGTGCTGGAGTGGAAGTGGCTCTATCTCTCGATGCACCCTTCAACTACGTGCTTGCTCGGGGGTGGCAGCAGTGACTCACCTGCTGGCTCACACAAACTTGATGTTTTCTTGAGAGGGGTGGCTTAGCATTGTATACTGACCGTGCTGATGAAAAGTATAATTCTGTCACATCTGTAATATTCCCAGCTACCAGGGAATATCCGGTAGCCGCCTTGGTAGTATTTATACTGTTCGGATCCCATCCGGTGTGCTTGGGAAAATGTGCATAGATGAATCAAAGTAATTTTCTTCTGGGTCAATAAGCATCACACACACTCTTAATGACCATTTGACTTCGTATAGACCTACAGTCGACTCTCAAAATTAGGACCTTCCACAATTCCCGAGAAAATGGCAGTTATTTGGATTGACAGATTCTGACTCACCCCCAACCGCTGTATGCAAAAATCGTGTTAACATTTTATTTAAGTTTATTTTACACAGCTTTAGCAGCAAGATTAAATTTTATTTTTGTTAAATACAGTCACGTGATACCCATGAATTAACTCATAAGGTTTACACTCTTCTAAGATTATATGTGACATATGTATTTTGATTGACTTTGACTTTGACTCTCCAAAAGTTCTAAAATTGTGTCCGTGTTAAATTATTCGTTAAACAAAAGTGTTATTTCAATGAAATATTATTTGAATATTTTGACATCTATTTAGAAAAGTTATACCCTAGATGGACGTATAGATCCTTCCTTTGTCTCAAAAAAACCTAAACACAGTGCGCCACCCAAATTTTAGCGAGCATGAAAACCATTTTCACTGGCTTCTTACAGGAAAATCAGAGGATACTTGATTTAAACGTTAACTCAATACCATACTATACACATCATGTTAGGAGTGTAAAAGATAGATGTCTAATGCAGTTGCAATTAGCACTAGCATCGTGGTGCTCTGAAGAAGCTGTGTGGTATGTGATAGTAAACAGTGACCTTGCGAAGGTGACATGAGGTGAAGGCGCCAGGTGGCTGACTTGCACTCCCTCCCCTTCAGCAACAGAACTGTATGCACATCCTAATCGATGCTGTTGTCTGGCACCTAGCAACACTGGACCACAGAGCACCAGCACACACTGCTTGCCACCATGTACTTGAAGACTAGTGGGCGACATACTTATTTATTTATTACCGACCTGAAGGCACAGTTAAGGCATGGTCGCTTTATCTTACGTTCGACCCATTACACATGATTATAACCAAATCATTTATATTTAACGATTGAATGGTGATAATAAAAAAAGAAGTAATAGTAATAGTAGCAATTTTGATGATTGTATACTGCCAATATACAAAGTTAAGAAAAAATTGATTGCATAGTTTCATAGATATTTCCCACAAAACTAAAATTATTTTATAGCCGCCATTCTGAAAAATAATGTGTTCTACTTTAAAAAATACATTTATTATTATGGTGTACCACAGTACAACATCTTCGCCAAATTTCGTAAGAATGGGTTGATTGTTTCCCGAGATATGAGATAAAATCTTATTTTTTATTGGTAGTGCTATCTTACAAAATTACAGATAAATGAGGCTCTGTATAGACAAACTTGATGGTTGTGATAGGTACTATAAGTATACAAAATTTGGTTGAAATTGGTTAAATGGTTCCTGAGATATAACCTACCACCTAAAATTTTAAAATGGCAGCATTTTGAAACTAAGTGCTCGACACGGTCAAAAACTATAAAAGTCAGATGTCCTTACTAAGTATTTTATATCTACCAAGATTGGTGAAATTCTGTTGAAGCATTCAAAAATTGAAAGGGAGGTGGACACACATGCCACATACACATATGCACGCAAACATATGCACAGATGCACACATGCAGACAGGAAAGTGATCTCATAAGATTGCTTTCCTTTGGAAAGTAGGTTAAAAACTTGTATCTGGATATGAACTTGTAATTTATCTACATGCTCATAGGATTGAAAGAGAAAGATAGCCTTTATTCCTCCTTTCAGTAGTTCAGTTGAGTGCCTTTGTTACCATGGGTCCTCACAAAAGGTGGACACTGGGTAGCAGGTGGGTGGGCTCATATGGGTAAACATTGGGGACTTTCAATGGAAGGGGTTGACGGTCAAGTGTTAGAGGGGTGGTGTGTATTTTTTAATCTTAACTTCTTCTGAATTGCACAGTAGTAGGGAAGAAAATCTCATCATCAGTCACCAAAATAAATCCAACAAACTTTTTGCCTTTTTCCTTCAGAACTTTATATTTTGTCAACAAATTTTTTATGCTTCTCCAAAAAGGGCCTTGACTTTGAGGGAGTTGTTATTAGCAGAGTCGTGTTGAGATTTGACTGTTAGTACAGGTTGTATCATTGCTTAACAAAGAAACACACCTTTCATTGTAGTATACTTTTTTTTAACAGTAATTTTTTAGATTTTAGGGACACTTTTTATTGGGAAAACACTGTGTTCATAACAGACTGACATGATGCTTAACATGTTGTATTTTGTCAATTGTTTTGTTTGGATAGTTAGTAGTAATCTCAATAAAAATTTGGTTCAATGAGTGGTTAATAAGAAAGTGTTCAAGTTGTGACGGCTGATTCCAGGCAGTGTATGTGAGATTTGTTACAGTGAATTACTTTATTGCTTTTACCATAACCTCTGTAAATAGCAGCCACAATGAAACTTAAATGTGAACCTATTTGGTTGTAAACTCCAGATACTTGCAGATGACTCACAATGGTTGTGAACCATAGGTATTTCTGTCAAGAATATATATGTAAGGTTTTATAGAAAAAATTGTGCACATTGTGTGACTGAATTTTTAATATACTTAATAATTTCTGATGTTTGTGAATTTTGTAGCAGCATTCAAATTGCTGATAACTTCAGAATATTATGACAAACGCACATTGTAAACTTTAACATATCATGTGAACTTCACCTTCCCCCTATTCTGGAATTAAAATATTAGTAATGGTTTTACAAATCATTTCAATTTCTCCTGTAAATTAATAGTGGAAATTTTTTTTTAAGCAATAGTATTTTAAAACTGCATTTTGTCTGCGAAAGACATTTAACATGTGCTGTTTTTGTCGAAAATGTTGCTTTTTCATTTAAATCACGTAATTGAATTGATTTGAAGAGGTGTGAAAAAGTGACGGACTCAGACATAAGTTGGTAATATTTAGCTAGTGAAAATTACAATGTGAAGGTACTTTTATAGTGTTCAAAAGATAGTTTCTTAATGCAAGTGCTCCGAATTCAAATACTGTAACTATTAAATCTGACAATGTATTTTCCAAATTGATATTGCAGAGCTCCAGTTACAGACGTAGGTAAATTTTTCTCTTCCCATTTGTGAATATGATCATCTGTGCAAAGTGACAAGCATTAAATTAACTAAAAAGTCAGCCGTATGTCTTGTCAAAGACATTCACAGACCATTAAACATTAAGTGTCGAAAACATAACATTATTTATTATTGTGTGTCTCATGCAAAGGTTTGTAGACAATGATAAAAATGTTTAACTCCTGTAAAAAGAAGTTGTTGTAGAGTTTGTTAGAAGAAACAAATGTTACACATTAGAAATATTATATATGAGAATTGCACAATTTAGAGTAGCTAAAGGCAGTTATAGTGTATCTCGATTCGCCATTGTGTGGCGTGGTAGCGTGCATCGTTGCATGCTCTACTTGTTGGCGCTGTGTTGTTTAATATTTTATCATCTTCCTCGTTTTGGAAGAGTGTTGTGACATATGATTCTTAAGTGTGCATGTTGAATACATCAAAGTGGAGGTGAATGAATGCTCAGTGTTGCAGAACCGATCTGTAATCGGACATTTTGTATGTCCCATCAGCAACTGGAAGCAGAAATTTTGTGAGATTGAAAAGTATTTATAGGGACTGTTTGCACTGTTCTTAGATTTATGTTTAATTTTGTTTGCATCGACCGGTAACATTTCATGGCAAATGAAAAATTGTTGGATGATTCGAAATGATTGCCCTGTATTACATGTAAATGGAAAGACTGAGTGCGATGTGATCTACTGAATAATCATTTTTGTATTGCATGAAATGTACATTTACTGGATTATTTTTTGTTCATAAAAAACAACAAACAAAAATTTTCTTTTATTGAAATAAAATATTATTTGTGCAGCTCACGTTAAAAATTTTATTTTTCACCATGGACATATTGAGTAAAGAACTGTACTGTTTTACGCACATGAACTGTATTTAATTTAGCTTTGTTGTTTTGGTAGCAGTGCATTAACATCTCTTGTTACAGTACAGAAAAAATGTTTTACTTTAAAAAGTACTTTGATTGGCTTAGCAGTATCAAAGTGTACCCCTATCAGATACTGTAAAAGTGAGTCGAATGCCCATCTACTTTGTATGCATAATTTTTTTCTCTCGGCTAGAAATTCCAGACTGGACAAATCTGTTCTTTTATTGGAAATGTCATTGCATATCCTGGGGAAAGCTGGTTTTATTTCCATGCACTGATCTCATTTGATTTTATACTGAGGATAGTGTGCAGTTCTGTAGGTCAAACAGTGGGGATTTTCCATCTGTAAACATTTAAATTTAAAATGTGTTCCATAATGTCGAAGCTTCCTTGTGAGGTGAGGGAGAGATCATTACTACTTATCTGCTTGTTTTCTCTAAAGTAGTGGTGGCCCAGTATGTAAGAACCCAATGCAGATTCCGATACCAATATTTCAGAATTTTTAAATCAGATAACCAATATCTTATAGACCCAATGTAAAATTCTTAATTTTTTTCACAGTAATACTGACAAGTGGAAAATGTAAAAATAATAAAAACATGAAATAATATAGAATTTCATGAACATAATGTTATATTACGATAATCATTTTGAGTTTATGTCAACATTATTTATGGAATAGGTATATTTTATTCATATTTACGTATAATTTGTACCTTGGCAAGCTGAAACATTATTCACTACATATAAAACTACTGAATTTAATTCAATAAGCACACATCTTCAGAATAAAACAATACCCCAGCCTTGTCATCAATAATGTTGACAAACAGTGACACCAAGTTTTGCTGAGCATAAATTCCTTTTTCAGTGGTTTTTTGTAGGTGAATTTTGTTATTTAAATATTGATTAATTTTAATATCTTGTGAATAAACTGATATTCTGGAAGGGTATATGCAACACACGCTCTTTTGTCACCTGCTAATCTTTAAACACTGAGCCTGTGCGCTAACTCATAGCATGTGCAAGTGCAATATGAAGATGTGGTTTTGAATGATCAGTTACTGAATGGTCTTAAAGAAATGACTCTTATGGGCCGTATTTATTTGTCTTTTTCTCTGAAATCTTACTTTTTCCAATTAAATATTATTATTTACTTTGAAAGCAGACATCGTTAAAGTAAACCAATAGTCTTCTATGTACAATCTCTCAATATGCTTGGCATACTCAGGCCGTGTTCCAAATAGCAAGAAATGTGCACTCTCATGCAATCGCACTCGACTATGACATCAGAGAGTGCTGTTCCAAATGTTCTTGGAGAGCGACTGCAAGAGCGAGTGTTTGTTTATGAGTGTGTGCAAATGCATGCTTTATTCATGCTCGCAACAACCGCCATTATTTTGTTTGTTTTCTAACATCAGGAAAAATTAATAAACTGCATTCTCCTTCGTGTGGCTTTCATAAACAAATATATCATAGGCCTATTTTGGGTTATGCATTACAATTTACAAATTTATAAAGCAATACTACATTACCGAAAACTGGGCAATGGCACAGGAAGAAGTATTCTTTCACTGTAAAGTATTTTAAATATTATAAATTCGGAAGTTATTAATTCATAATTTTAGAATAAACTTTGCAAAAATTCCAAGCTCAAACTGTTGATTTCAGATAAAATTTGTATCAGACTCTCTTCATACATTACTATCATACCCATCATCATCCCCACTAATCGATGCATTGTTAATTGAAATGTAAATGTAAATGAATATATATATATATATATATATATATATATATATATATATATATATATATATATATATATATATATATATATATATATATATATATATATATATATATATATATATAAAAGTAATATTTTGTTTATACAGAATAACAATCAATTGCAGACCATCTTGATTATTTTGAAAAGCGCAAGGGACGATAGTTTCATAAGGAGAGAGAGAGTAAGTGCTAGTGTGACTGCTGGCTATTTGGAACACAGTCATACTCCATTATCATAGTGCCATGGCGGAGGGATAAACTTTGGCCGTCATCTGGTAATTCTCGACTCGGCCAAGTGAGACTTTGTTTCCTCTCCTTACATAGCTGGCAAGGTGGGAGATTGTTGCTTAGCAATTAGTACAGCATCCTTGTGCCCTTCCTCTTGTGGCCATGTGGATGGTGGTGAAGGGAAGGGTGAACGCAGTCCCTTTCCTTCCTCTGGGGCACATGTGTTGCAAAGATGCGCACTCTGAAAACGTTGGCCATAGTTTTTAACCAATTGTAATAAAATTATTTTGGTTTTTTCATATTGTAGCATACCAGTTATGGGGAAAGGCTTAATAAAACACCTATATTTTATAACTAATGAACCTGTTGCTTAATCAGCTTTAATCACAGTTTTTACCAATATTATTTATTCTAATTTGTCTTTAATTTATGGACTTTTTTGATGGTCCCCAAGAATGACCTTGTAAAATCACTACCCTCATATAATCCATATTTGTAAAATTGAGATTTTCCAGTATGTCAAGTATGTTGCTATGATTTTAAAGTGATGGTACTCTAGTGCAATAGTAATTATAGGCAATGTTAACAGGTAACCAATGTTGGGGAAAGTGCAATCATCCTTAGAAACTATATATATTATCGAACATCGGGCCATCATTACTTTGAAGGTATATAATGTAAAGCAATGTAAACATAAATAAGTTTTTTTTAGTAGGAAGATTACATTTTTGTGTAAGTTTTTTTTATTTGTGAGTGGTGAAGTTGTAATGTTTGTAAGTTAACATTACATATTTTGATTTTATAGTAGCAAGCAAAGGTTTATTTATTCATATGAAATGCTGCTTTTTTATATATTTATTTTTATTTATTAATTTTTTTTCCTGCATTAATTTTGTAACCTAATTTGTTTGTATTTCTTTCACATGTGAACTCCATTTCTAGTTAAACAATGATTAGATTTTCCTAATTGAGCCAGCTATGATGTGAATGGACACTAGTTAATTTAATGCTGCAGTAGGTAGACATTATTTGTTTTCCTTTTATTTTGTATTTCTTCTGAAATACAGTTTTAATTCTACCTTTCCTTTATAAACAGTGATTCAGTGTACAGTGGAGCCTCTATGTATTGAACTCTGATGAGTTAAAAGTCCACGTTAATTGATATTTTTTGTCTGTCGCTTGAGAAATAATGGATAGGGAATCCATTGTATTACAAATTGCTTTGTTACTGTTCTGCACTTGTAATGTCATTGCCTAAAATCTCGTTGGCCAAAAATCAGGTGGTGATGGATGTTTTCTGCTGCTCTAGGATATTATTTTTATTAGTTTCAAACTAACCAAATGGCAGTATTGCAAAGGACACAAAATAGTTCTCAAAAACTACTTTTAATAAAAAAAAATAGGAACAGCCATTTAAAATAATTTGCCTTGAAGTACATGTTAACTAAATTACTAGTGTTTTGGGATGAAATGTAATAAGTATGCTGAACGAACAAATCGACCCTGAGATGGTGTTTTTTCACCAAAAAAGGCAAGGCAAATGAGGTTCAAGCCTTTGTTGCCGTACTACAGTTGTTGATCTTTCTGTGGTAGCTAGTCAGCGAACATTCTTTAACAAAGGTACTCAGTCATTTTTATTAGTAAATTTATAGCAAATGTTTTGATGGAATGCAGTAGAGGAGGCGAAAGAACTGCATAGTTAGCTTTTATTTTGGGTGCGTAATCGGGAAGACAAATTGTTTTATATGGGGACCCTCAGCTATTTAACATGTTTTTTATAGTGCAGGTCATGTGATCCTTCTGACATTTTATGATCTTCGAACAGTGAATTGGGTAAATATTTGCACATATCAGGTGCAAAATGTTTCACATACATGCAGTTTGCCTTCCCTCAATCTGTTCACAAACTGATCATTTAATGAGTAACTTGTGCATACCAAACTTTTTTTCTGCATGGTAATTCTTTTTATGAAAGATGTCTCAAATTGCAACTATTCATTATCCTTATATTTTGTATGAAAAGCTATGTCAGGGACATTTGAGTGTCTAATAGATACAGGTCATGAATGCAGTGTTGTAACTATTAATGCAGAAGTGATTCTTGTTGTTTTGTTCATATAGTTCATGTACAGTTGTGTTACAGTACAAATTAATTGGCAAAACCATGAAAAATTTCCTCTAATTTAAACAGTTGTGTCTGTGTGTTTATGGAAGTGGTGATAAGTGTTGAGTGGGATAACATGAAGTTCAAAATGTTTGTTGTACCTCATATTGATTTAAAATGCTGTATTTGTTCCTAAATATTCTGTAAATAATTTTTGGGACAGAACATGGTGCATCAAATGTGTGTGTGTGTATATATATATATATTTTTTGTGATGTATTACAGTTTTATTTATAGTTGTAATCTGCAATTTTTATTTTTGATACTTAACATTTCTCATTTGTTTTCATTTCTCATGTTTTTTTTTTTGTTTGGAAGATAATTCCCTAACCTTATCGCTCCTGGACAATGTAAATGTGTGGAGGGAAAACTTTAAAATTCTTTTTTGTGCGCAGCATCTCATTGGGAACCAAACAATGTTTTTTTCAAGTTATGCAGTTATTGTGTATATTGGCCAAAGTAAATTCTGCTTCACAATTGTCTGATGTAAGTTTTGAATTTTCTTAGCTGCAGAATATTAAATCATACCATGGAAACAGTAGAGAAATAAAACTTTTCATAAAATGTGTGTTTTTTTTTTCCCTGTACTAGCATCTATATTTACAAAGCACAGAATTTGTGTGTAAATAATAGATATACCCAGTTTTCAAAGGCACTTATTATTACGTAAACACTTGCAATATGTTAATATAGTTGGTTTGTACAGATGTTTTTCTGAGAGACCAATTCATGAGGATTATAAATACTGTACAAATGGTTTGTATACTGTACTTTTAGACAAAGGACCATGTACCGTACGATAAAGTTGACATACTATGGCCTTTGGCTGAAAGGGTCATCGCGGTCAATCAAAGTTTTGTTGTGCAGGTCAGAAGCACGTCCGAGCTGACCTACTTTGACCTTTCTATAGACAGGTAGGGCCTCGACCGGTACACAGAGTCGGGTGAGTAGCCTGGTGGCATGGTATGTAGTCAGTAGGGGCCTTATTCATAGTCGGAGCTTCGTCCAGGGATGATCCAGAGATTATTTTCCTCGGAGCTGGTCTGGGGTTAGTCCAGACTAAGGGTGGACTAACTATATCATATTCATAAACCCCAATTAGAGCGAGACTAACTTTAGTCGAAGGATCATTGAAGTACACTTTTGCCAAGTTTACCGCGCATGTGCATTACATATTATTCATCTCAAAAAAAACTTTTAATTTCCACTCATGACACAATAGTAAATAGATAGTGCTAAACACAATATAAATGTTTTTCCTTTTCAAATTGAATAGTAATTTACAAAAAGCGTTAATCTGCGCAAAAACGAATAAAATATAATCAGTTATATTGTGTGCTGAATTGAAAATAAAAGTAGAAGTTTTGTAAATGTACATATATCCTACAAAGCAATTTTGAAAGCAAAAGGTTATATAAAAGGTCTCTACTACTATGTGGTTTTGATTATTTCCGTTTAAAAGTGATGTTCTCGATAGTATGCCGAGTATTTTCTGCCTGCTCATGTAAACAAATCACAATATTCATGCAGTTTAAATTACAATCTCTTTTTACACTCATCCACAACATTTTGCTGAGCGAGAATAGCAGTTTAGTTATTTTTTACTACATTAACGTCACTTTATTAATTTTAACCTTGTTTTTATCACTCTCTATCATCGTATTGTAATATGGACTGGTTTCATTTTATTACGCCAATATTGTCTTTATAATGATGTTAAATGAGTATTGTAATGCTAAATACATTACAAAAAGAGATTTAAAAATTGTTAAAATTCTATCACCCAGACAAGATTCTACCTCGCATCCTTCAGCATATCAACCTACGATGGTACCATTGAGCTACCTATACATTCTATTAATGAGTACACTTTACTTTATATATCAGCAAAAATGGATTTGTATTAAAATTCTCTTTGAGTGTATTAATATCACGTCTCGTAAGAATCTGTTTTCAGAGAAGGCATTTGATTGACACAAAATAGAAAGGCATTGCTGTAGCTAAAAACTCATGTTTTATTAAGCTTATAAGGTATATTTCCTTTGAATTGTTATTCACGGAACATTTCATTCATTAGGTTGATATGTTTTTGTATACAGATTGACAGAATTGGCTTTAAACGTAATTTTTATGTTTTGTAAACTTTATCTAGCTTTCACTGGCATGTAATATTAACAAAACTGTTGTATTTTATGTTCGCCATGTTTATTTTTGACCTTAATACCTCATTAATCCTACCCTCAGTCCGGACTAAAATTTAGGCCATACTAAATAAAGCAAGATGATCGTCGGACTAACAATAAAAATGCTCTCTGAATACGAAAAATATTGGTTGGAGGATGATCTTTTCTTAGTCTGGACTAAAAACAACTATGAATAAGGCCCTAGAGGTTTGGACTGTCTGGCAGAGGGGGTCGACAAACTGCCACAGGTTTACCTGTGCTTGTTGGGGCCCGGGGTAGCTCCTTAGTCTGCTGCTGGTGTGGCGGTTGGAGTTGAGTTGGGCCCATGGAGGGCTGCTGGCCCTTCTGCACTGGAACCAGTGGTTGGCAAGTCCCAGCGGTACTTTGCATTGGTTGTAGAAGATGCCTTTATGTCTTTCCACCTGTTACCACTTCGTTGAATGTATGGCATAAGGTAGGCACAACTGATAGCCTAACGAGAAGAGAGCAAACGATGAAGTTTGCTGGCTGTGTGTAAAACCAAAACTGCATCTGAACAGACCAGCGTTGTACTTCGTGCTCCTCTAACTGGTAATACAAGTTGCGGTGGTTAGAGAAGTGTTGGTTGTCCTCTGGGTGCCAGACCAACAATAGTGGATGTATGTACAAGTGTCAGCAGATCACCAGACCCAGTATGTCACTCCCTCCGGTGACAGGACAGCGCAGTGTACGGAGTGGGTCAACTGGGTTAACGGTCTGATGACTCTTGGATGAGTTACTACTGTTTGGGGCTCTACCTTACTGCACACGGGTGTACATTACAAGTGGCCGTTGAATGTGCGAGTTTTTGACATACGTGCACCCCGTGAAGGGAGTCTGCAGTCCTACACTAGTTTTGGAAATAGAGATTCAAGTACTCAGGCTCCTGCGTTGCTTTATTAGGTTGTCTACTGAGGAAAGAATAAAAACCCTAGAAAATAGTTAGCATAGGTTTAAGACAAACTAGTCTGTATTCCGTCCAGAATAAGCACGGTGGCCCATACTACATTCTAACTAACTGGTACTAAACGGAAGTTAGACTATGTGTTTCCAGGTGAAGGAGAGATGGTCCTAATCTGAACAAAATCCAGCTAGATAGCTATGAAAATAACTGGCCCTAACTAATTCCAACTGTTGTCCAGAAAGGACAGTTAGATGGCCACTACCAGAAGGTAAGGCAAGAAGTGTTGACGGCGTCTTCAAGGACTGCTGCAGCAGTGGTGAAGAGCATCTGGAAGATCACTGTTGAAGTCACTGAAGAGCTTCTTGTAAGTTGCTAGGACTTCGAGGGCGAAGAGAGCTCTAGCACCAGGAGTGGTAGAGCGAGTTGCTGGGCAATAAAGAGAGCCGGCGAACAACTGAGGTTTCTGTGCTGCGTACAGACATATATTTTCTTGCCCGCTGGCCCTCTTTGATGTGGGGGTACAGGATGTGACAAGCTTCGCCTCCTAAGCAGAGCTTTCTGCTAGCGCCATCCCTTGGTCCAAAGTGGTACTACATGACCTTGGGGAGGTAGTCTCATCCACTCAGCCGATAGTATAATCACGCTTCGGGGAGGTTGATATGACGTCTGACTTCGGGTCAACATTACAAATTGATGAGTCTGTAGTAGTGCTCTCACGACAAGGGGCATATCCTGTAGGCACATGAGTAGCCTCCAGTACTGTTCTAACCTGCCTGGGGTGAAGTTAAAGCACATTTAGATGAGGCGAAGTCATGTGTGGTATAGTCAAGATGTGCATCATGCGTCAAAGTGGACTGTATCGTAGTTTTGCAAATGAAAGTACGATTAACTCTGGCCAGTACACCATTTTTGTGGTTACAGAGTGCTATATTTCTTGCACTTTACAGCAGCTGAACACTTCTGATCATTGTCAAAGTGCCAGTACTCGGTAACCAAAACAAGGTACAGTGATTGTAATTGTACAGGTGGCTGGCTGCATTTGTTTGGTGTCACGTTTTGGTGTAGTGTATTTAATAATGTTATTTAAGTAACTCAACATGTAGTAACATTACATCTTGATAGCTGTTGGCGTTATTATTTTACAGCAAATTCTTGGGTATGTATAGCTTGGCGGGTTTAGCTTTTATAAAACACACAATTGTTTACAACAAACTATATAGACGGAATTTATAAAGTCATCTTGGCAAATATTTTTGCTGCCACACAGTAATACCAAGTTGAGTAGAATGAATATTTAGTGTGGTTAGAAAAGTACAGCTGAATTAAGGACAGTAATGAACAGTAAGAAAGTTTACATTTTGCCACTAAGAGTATTTTTTCATGTGTGACTGTAATTAATGTCACGGTGAAACACACAGAAAAAGTGAAATAGGCTGCACGACAGTATTTGGTACATAATTAAAAAATGGTAATATGATGCTTTCAAGAATAAAGTGTGCTTTAAATGGCTAGGCTAGCATGTGCAAAGGCCCTGCTACTACAATTGCAGTAAAAAATAACAGTAGAAAATTGAGCATACACTTACTCATGGAGTCTGCTACAACACAACATAATGTCATGAGATGGCCACCTGCTCGATGTTACAGCATATAAGCTCATGCCAGGAGTGTGTTAAATGGACTTTGTATTACATTAGCAATTTCTGTTTAAGCCAAGAACTGTGCTTGGCTTAAATAAACAGAAGTTGAAAACGTAAATATGTGAACATTTTTTGGAAAATTTTTTTTTCACATGTGTAGATAAATAGAAATAAGCACATCTGTATTACGTAAGGTTAGCCAACACACAGTTGTTAATGTTTGCAATTGAAACACCAGATATTTTTATGCGAATTTCTGATTGGTCCATAAGAGTGGAGAGATTTTGGGAGTGAATGAGAGTGAATCGCGGTGAGTATAGAGCAGTGCCAGAATGCAGACTACAAGGGTTGGGAGAATGGGAGATCCCAGAGAAGGGAGGCAAGTAGTCTGACCACTACACCATTGCAACCCTGGTTGCTTAAGTGTTTCCCTTCGATGGTTGTAGATAGCACTTTTTTTAAACTTGAATAATAATACCATTGTTATTTTTGTATGGGAATGCTACTATGATTATAGCATGGTCATATTTTGTCTGCATGTTATCAGAAATATAATGGCTTTATAAAAACTGTAACTCTTTCGAAACAAATTATGAAAAATGGAAAACAAACTAAACAGGTCTCACCAGCTGAAAAGTTTGATAAGTAGGCACCTAATTTTGTGTTGGTGCAACATACTAAGGTAAATCCCCTTACTGGAAAGTTCCAAGTTAAATAATTCTTCTGCTTTGTAAACTTCATTATTCTGCACGACCAATAAATAAACAAATAAGCATATGAACAATTTTATGTTTCTAAGATGATCAAGTGTCTACAGGATATGCCCCTTGTGGCAGGGGCTCTAATAACATGTCAGTTTGTACTGTTCAACCGAAGTCAGATGCGTCAACCTCCCCAAAGTGTGATTTTACTATCGGCCGAGACCACCTCTCCAAGGTCACAAAGTTCTATGGCTGTTCAAGCGATAATGCTAATGGATGGCTACTTCAGACAGCTTAGCTCAGGAGGCGGAGCTCACCAACCCCGCGTCTCAGAGGGCCCGTGGACAAGGAGAATGTATGTCCATGCGCAGCCCAGGAACACTAGTTGTTCGTCGGCTCTCTTCAGAGCCAAGCAGCTCCAACAGCTTGCTTCACTACTTGTGTTGGAGCTCTATGCCATCGTCAAAGTCCTAACGACCTACCAGAAGCTCTTCAGTGACCTTCCAGAAGCTCTTCAACACTGTTCCAGCAGCCCACAAAGATACCTTCACACTTCATGCCTTATCTTCTGGTAACTGCAACCGCACTGCCACCTCTGGCAGTGTTAGCACCACCACTACCGCCTCTGATAGTGGCACACAACTGTCCCTCCTAGACAGTGGTTAGAATTAGTTAGGCTCAATTATTTTCATGGCAACCTAGGCCAGGGCAAAGCAAGAGACGGCACCCTTGAATTGCTATTTCTGAAACTAGTGTCGGACTGTGGGCACCCTTCATGGGGTGTATGTACGTTCAGGACCTACACATTTGATGGCCACTGGTACTGTACACCCGTGTGCAGTAAGGTGGAGCCCCAACCACTAGTAACTCAGTCCAAGAGTTATCAGACTGCTAGTCCAGTTTACCCACTCCACCCACCGTGCTGTATTGTCACCAGAGGCAGTGACATACTGAGTCTGGTGAAATGTCAACACTTTGACACACACCCACTGTCATCGTCTGGCATCCAGAGGACATGCAACACTCTATAACCACCATGTGTCATATCACCGGTCGGAGGAGCACACAGTGCGACTCTCATGTGTTCAGCTGCAGCTTTAGTTTAACACACATCCAAGGAAGTTCGTCACCTCCTCTCTAGTGGGCTTGTCCGTTGTACCTGCCTTATGCCACACAACCAACGTTAACGGGAGCTACATCCCAGTTCCAGCTGCACTTTGCAGTATAAACCCATGGGAACGAGCTCAAGCTGCCCGCCAGCTGGAGAGGCCTCACCTCCCAGCTCTCTACCATGCGTAGGGATCAATATGGTGCATAGTGTTGTTTGCTTACAGAACTTCCATAATTTATGTATAGGATGGCCAGATGAAAGCATCACTAGGCCTGGCCCTTGCCAGAGGCGTATCACAGCCCACGGTAGCACCAAACTCCAACTGTCAGAGTTTGGAGGAAGACTACACAAGGACCCAATCATGCTCACACTAGAATGTGAAAGGGAACTCGGCGAGCACAACATACCACTCGGACAATGGGTCTGCAGGACTCGTAGACAACTCAAAGGTAAGGTTCTCGAATGGTGGGTAAGGTATGGGGAATTCGTTACGAAGTGGGAGCAACTATGTACTCTCCTCGTCATGCAATTCACAGGCGAGGAAGTCATAGTGCACTTACAAAGGAGTTTCACAGCCAAACCCAAGCCAGTAACGAAGAGGCCGAGATCTTTATACCCAGAAAGGTCCAGGTGTTTAAACGAATCTTCCCCAAAGGAGATGAGGAGAGTTGCATGCTTCATGGTATATGCATGCTCTTCCCTAAACTAAGCAATTTATTGCAAAAACAAAAGCCGCAATCAGTGGACAAACTCATGGAAAGTGCGAAAGAGACCGAGCTGTATTACAAGGCGCAGGCCTTGTTAGACAAGCCGTGTGCTGGTAGGAATGTCGATCATGATAAGCTGCCTTAGCACAAGGCTTAATCCTCCTCTGACCCCTCCCCTCATCACTGTGCTCCCTAAGTACTGGTTCTGCCCGGGACAGCACGTTCACAAGGACTGCCCACTCAAGCAGTCTGGTGAGGGCGACTGGGGTCAAGGAGAAACACCAGGGCACCAGATGCGCCACAACACACAGGAGGTTAAGGGACATTACCTGGCAGGAAATGCCGCTGCCAGAGTCCGAAGCAAGCCTCCACCACTGGGAACAAAGGGTCCGTCCTCCTCCAAATACTAAAGGAAGAGAGTGGACCACCTGAAGCCCCCTCACATAAAAGTGGAAATAAATGGGGATACAATACTATCTGACCTTGAAGGTCGATGGTCGTATAACTTCAACCGTGAGTATATACCGTCATGTACACCCAGCAGAATTCGTAGTGTCACCAGACATCACAGAAGCAGTGATACTGGGACAACCATGGCTATGAGAGCAGCAATATGTGATGGACCACGGATAGCAGCGCATATATATCGGGGATAAGCACAGACTCGCCATCAATTGGGAACACAGCCCCAAGTGGCAATCCCACTTCTAATAAATCCCGACGATATACATCACCAACTGAACGAACAAAAATATGTCAAGCTTTGATAAATCCGTGATGACCAAACAGGGAACTTTAGCCAAGAGGGATCACTATGCCAGACACGTAGCATCCAACTTGAGATTTGACCAATTTTAGATGTACCCTTATAAATAGATATCAACTCCAGATCCAAGTGCAGCGCAATAATTGGACTAAAAGTCGTGTAAATTTATATTTTCAAGCACCTTTTTGTATCTCTTCAATTTTATTCTCAAAATCAAGTAAATTAAGGCCAATATCAAGCTAATTTAATCTAAATCAAACAGATTTTTTTCAAACCCGCTGAGCAGTGTCCTTTACCAGTCAAATATGCCAAATTTACTCTAAATTTGCAAGCCAAATCAATTAGTCAAAAATAAAAATATAGCAAAATTTGATGAAAATTCTTAAGAGAATTCTGGATGATGCCATTTTTCATTTCTTTTAAACACCTTTATGATACAAAAACTTGTTTCGCATTTATTAGTTTCAAAGTATTTTGATCTATTATTTTCATATACAGTAAAACTCCTCCATTACGACCACCTTTATATTACGACCAAAACCCGAGGGACGGTGAAAAGTTTAGGTCGAAAAAGTCGAAAATTTGAGGCACGTCTAAAAATAGATACAACAATCCCTCGCCAAACGCGGTATCTTGAACCGCTGTTTCAGTAATGCGCGGATTTGTTTTGTAGACGTTTTCTCCAACGACGGTACTAGTTTCTATTATCCACAGTTTTCAGTCTATCGAAAACTAGCCCTTGCTGATGTTAGTGGTCACCCATTTCTCAAGCTATAGGCTGTTCATGGCAAAGTGAGCACTTTTGACGTCCTGGCTACTTTTTCCTTTCAGCCTTTTTTTTATCCTTTAAACATAGTTTTAAATAAACATTGCCATGCATGTGATAAACACAGTGTATTCCACCGCACTCGGAAGTTAACGTCTACGGCTAAAATAAGGAAGCATACATATTGACTATTATTCCAAATGAGAGGGCTTTCAAAAGCACTTACTTCACCGTGAATGGCCATTGCAATCATAGACTTTGACATTGGTTGTCCCAAGCAGTGTGAAGTAATAAATTACTTAGTGCCAAAAGGGGACACTGGTGTATTGTCCATGAAAGCTTGGAAGGGGGGGAGGGAGTTGCACGCCTGGGCCGGGTCAGTAAGCATTCTTTGTCCTAGTCACATGCCGCCGTCTCTGCCTCACCCTCCCTGTCTTTTTTCGCTGCCAATATCCCTTCTCTTTTACTGTAAAAACAGCAGCACATTACACAGACTAGTTTCTTAATCAGTGTATGTATGATAACTTCAGATTTAATTCAATTACATTTTTTTAAATTATTTTTAAGTTAATGAGCGCCCACGCCTACGTAATATGCTAATTTTTATGGTGGGCAATTGGTTTTTCTTGTGAAGTCAGATTTATGTGTAAAATGAATAAAGATAAATGTGTGCAAATAAAATGTGTTCTTATGTTACCGGTACCATATTACGGCGAGTGAGGCCGTGTGCGTGTATAGGCAACGTCGAAAGTTTTTGATGAAAAATTCAGGATAATTAATTATTCAAATAGACTGCACTAAATATTTATATTCCCGTAAACATTGCCGCGCCTCATCGTGCCAGTGCAGAAGCGAACACGCGCCTACATTTCATATAAATTCAACACACTGACGTGAATTATATCTGTCAGCCCGCCATCTTGTACCAACCGACCGACAGCTGCCCAGCCTGAGGATCTAGGGCCGAGGATCAGCAGCAAACCGTCACGCCCGAGTCGAGCCACGCTGTAGAGGATCTAGGCGCACGCCCAGCTACGTACACGGCCAGACCAAAGCGAGAGCACGGCGCGCGCATGCATGCATTGCGCAACGCCACCTAAACTTTTTGATCGGTACGTGTCTCATAGCAATGTTTGATGACCCACGTGACCTGCGTCATATATCTTTAATAATAACTTTATATTTTAATAATACATAGTCTAATCTTTTCACACGCTTTCAATGGCCTTCTTTTTTACAAGTGGTGATCCAGTATGCCTTTCTTGGTTATCAAATTAATCAGGAGACGTCCAGCTACTAAAATATACATATTTATATTTAATTGAATAAAAAAAGTGTTTTTTATGCGCCAGAGACGATTGAACATACTTTTTGGGGGCATAGGGGTTAGGGCTGGGTCAAAATCGACCCAAAATTATCCAATTTTTTTATTACGAGCCCCCCCCCACCCCCCCTTATTTCGGGCCCATTTCTCGGGAACCGCGAGGGGTCGTAATAGAGAGGTTCTACTGTAGTGATCTGTTAATGAAATCTTATACTTACCATCTAGAATACAATTAATTTTTTTTTTACCAAAATTAGATTCATAAATTAGAAAATCTGAGCAGTAAACCAGTTGTTTCTTTTCAGGATCTCGTAGTTTAGTGAATTCAAACGAATTATTTAACTTGTTGAGAAGCGATTCCATTTTTGATTTATATAGAGAAAAATTTATTAAGAAGATGGCAAAAAGAATGAGGCTGAAATTTTAACAAGATATGGCGAAATAGCTTTTTTTTAAAAAAAAAAAAAAAAACCTGCTCACGGGGGTTTGAAACATGTTGAAATTTGTTTGATTTTGGTCTTAAATCTTCTCTATTTTGAGCTACAATTTGAAAGATTTTAGAGGAAAAGCGAGGTTTACTAGATTTTTGCTTGAATTTTCATGATCTTTATCTAATTTAGTGCTCTGAGCTAATTTCCGTTTTACATATCTACTGAATTTATAACAAATTTGGAAATTTAAGCACATTTGCTCCTTTTCAAAAAAATGGTCAAATAAAATTGACACTATGGAGAAAAATCTCATTCTGGTTTAACAAAATGATTTTTTTTATTCGATAAAACAATTTAACTATATGTCTAAAAAATTTGTATTAATCTGTCTAATCATTTTGCTGTTTACATAAAATCGTTTACATCCTCCATTTAATCATTTTTTTAAATTTATGCATCTTCAGTAATTATTTCTTTCAAATAATCATAAGTCAAATTCCTTCGACTAATTAGGACAACATTGCAAATTGTGTTTGCTCTAATAGCTTTATTAAAATCAACACTAGTTTTTATGTTGGTTTTTTCTGTAACTACAATTGTTTTTCTATATGAACACTCAATAACATACAATAGTCTTCGCCCCCAAAATGAATAATTTCTCTCACCATGGAAGTTTACAGTTGGTTTATAATAAAGTTATATATATATATATATAAAGTTATATATATATATAAAGTATATATATAATCTAACTTTGTTTTTGAATTTCAAAAATCATTATAAGCAAGAAACATTTTAAGGCAAATGTCATTAGCAATATTGAGATTCCAATCATAGTGGGGCCGCAGTGACTTGGTGGCTAGATATATATCAAGTGGGGCCGCAGTAGCTCAGTGGCTATAGCACCCAACAGTGGGGCCACTGCTGGTCAGGGACTAGAGCACCCAATTGTGGGGCCACAGCTGGCCAGGGGCTAGAGCACCCAATTGTGGGGCCACAGCTGGCCAGGGGCTAGAGCACCCAATAGTGGGGCCGCAGCTGGTCAGGGGCTAGAGCACCCAATAGTGGGGCCACAGCAGGTCAGAGGCTAAAACACCCAATATTGGGGTCGCAGCTGGTCAGTGGCTAGAGTACCCAATAGTGGGGCCGCAGTAGCTCAGTGGCTAGAGAACCCAATAGTGGGGTCGCAGCTGGTCAGGGACTAGAGTACCCAATAGTGGGGCTGCAGTAGCTCAGTGGCTAGAGAACCCAATAAAAAAAGTGGCTAGATCAATTAAAATTCCTAAATACCATGCTAAAATAAAACATGTGCGGAGCGATGGCAGGATGTAATTTAATAACGCCATTAAACCTGAAAGAAGAAATATTAGTATTTTAAACATAAAAACTTTATTAAACTATGGTGGGTTTATTTTTAATAACTTTTACAAAAATATCATGCAAACGACGTCGCATGGGTTAGCTAGTTCGAAATAATTTTGTTAACTTGGTGATCTTAACAAATTATTCATCATTGATGAAGTTATTCCTGGATTATCAACAGCTCCAATAATATTTCCATGTTTGAGACTTCTATCTAGAAAATTGAAATGGAAAAAAGTTAGAACAAAGATCAATATTGTCTAATTTTCATATTTTGCTTCATTTCCTTCTTTATCTCTTCTTAGTAAACGAAATTGCTCATAAACATAACTGTCATTTGGAAAAGAAAAGCCATCTCCTATAGGTATATCAAATTCAATTCTATTATTGTAAATATTTAAATTCCCCCTAGTTTGATCAGTTGGGGGAAAAGTTTGTTTATCAAAACTCTCAATACTTTTATAACTCATTCATAAGTAAAATTTTTTTACATAAAAATAGATTTATCGAATGACGTTTGTGAGTCAGATTTCTCATTGAAAATTACA
The DNA here is from genome assembly GCA_029891345.1 of Dryococelus australis. NCBI lineage: Eukaryota > Metazoa > Arthropoda > Insecta > Phasmatodea > Phasmatidae > Dryococelus > Dryococelus australis. The sequence continues at coordinate 160,762,073 of CM056998.1, forward strand.
GAAATTATAAAAAGAATAATAAAGCAGAATATGAAAAAAATAATAGAAAGACTGCCTTTAATTGATGAATGATGAAACATTGGTAAACAAGTAGAACAAGTGAAGAAAATAAAGATTTAATTACAATGCTAGTTCCTGTAGCAGCAAAAAAATTTAGATTATCTACCAACACCAGAAGAAACATAATTTGAAAGAGAATTATTCTCAAAATCACCTAATTTAGAAGAGCACACGGGAATTGTACCCACAAAAAATTTGACGCATCCTGATTTTAATATAAATCTCGGGAAAAGAAATTTCCGAAAGACTAAATGTAATTGATGCAATGTATGGTTTACCAGGAGAGGAGCATAATTTTTACATTATAGGTACAAAAGTAACAATAGATCATGATAAAATATCTGTTAATGATAATGAATATAAATTAACACAAGGGCTATCTAATTTGTTAACAAAAAATGACCAATCAAATCTTGAAGATAAATACACCGATAATAGCTATAAAAATTTCACTGACATATTGTTATAGCAACCGGTGTTGCATACCAAAAATATGATCGTGGTGGGAGAGTAAACTCGAATAGAGTTGGAAGTATGCAAAATTATTAATCCAATTTATGATAGTCATTTAAGAAAATCAAATTCAAGATCAATACCAAACATTTCCTAAAGAATTATATCTCCAAGAACTCCTAGATCTGGAGAAGGTATAAAAAGGGACAATATTTTACCAAAAGAATGATGTTAGAAAATTAATTGATAGATTATTAGTTATTCATGGTGAAGAAAGTGTTGGAAATAACAATTATTACAATGAAAATGTAAGCATAATGAATATGTGGAACAATAAATTTTCTGAATTTATTAACAATCCAAAAGGAATACCTTATCTTATAAGAGTTCTAAATGTAATTCCACATCCTTTTTGGAGTTCTGAACATCGTGGTAAAGGTATTATAGATTGGGCACTAAACAACTTAAATTTACCTGAAATCCATTTGCCAGACTATAATTATTGCAGTCCATTTACAAAATTAATTGTAAATATCACGGTATTGCTTATAAGGATCATAATGATTTGGAATATAGATATGAGGTTGATAAAATTTTATAAAAAGGAACAAAAGAAATTCTGTTAGACAAAAATACTCTATTTGGTGAAAAAATTGCTTCTGTAGCTGTTACTTCAACTATGTTTACAAAAAGAAAATTAGATGGGGTATTAACATATTTTAATTAATTCATAATATTTCTTTCTATATAAATGAAGATTACAAATATAACTTTTGATATACCCATTAATCAATTAAGAGATTTTGGTATAGATAAACTTTTAACAAAAGATCAACTTAGAGCAAAAATAAAAAATTAAAAGAAAGTGAAGATTTCTTATTAACTTTATCAATACCAATACTCAAAAAAATATTAAAAGAAAAATCAGGAAGTGGCTTACATTGTGGAGGATTTTTACCAATTTTATTTGCTGCTTTAGGTGCACTTGGTGCTTTAGCAGGAGGAGCTACTGCAATTTACAATTCTGTTGAACAAACTAGAAAAAATATTAAATAATTAGAAGAACAACAGAGACACAATTTAGAAATGGAAAATAAATCAAAAAGTGGCTTAGTTGCAAAAAATAAGGGGAGACCAAAAATATTTCGAGTATATCACCATTATCTAATATTGATATTGAAATGGAAAAATATGTAAAAATTCTAAATATAAAAAATTTCCAAAATGTTTATATGATAGGTGAATTACCAAAAATAATGCACAAAAATGAGCGTGCTGTGGTAAATTTTTATATTTCAACAAATCCTGGTATTCACTGGGTTTGCTATTTTAAAGAAAATAATGACGATGTTAACTACTTTGATTCATTTCGAGGTTGATCCCGGTGCCTCTCAGCCCCATGATGGCATCGGTGATTCCGAGCCGGGATGAGCAGGAGAAGGAGGAGGTGCAGTAGCACCTCTAGGAGATGCAGGAGGAGAAATGGAGGAGGAAGAGGACGATGTGAGAACACCATCCGGTGCAACTTCTGATGGCCTCGTCGGAGACGAGCTCCCTGAAGAAGCGAACGACATGATATGTGTCGTCGGATCTCCGGAGGAGAATAAAGAATGATTACAGAAGACCCGTCGTTGCCCTGCACCACCATGCCCGACAGGGAATGGCAGGGTGCTTCACCAGATGTGACCAACGGTGCAGCGCCTACGAGCGCCTCCATCGATCTGATGGAACCCATTGTTGTGACAGCACCTAAAACGGGGTCACCACAGCAGGATGTCACAGAAAAGGCGGAGACAACTTGCAATGAAGAGGAGGCAGCAAGCAAGGAAGAGGAGAGGGACGCATGAAAGCAAGAAGAGGCTGTTCGCCGGGGTCGGCCTCGGAAACTGAGCAAGAGCAGGATGAACAGAGAAGACAGCACAAGTGCAAGCAGCAAAGGCAGGAGTGAGGGCAGCTGGTCCTTTGCCTCACTCCGCCTGTGGCGGACATGGCGGCAGATACGCCCGCCACAGCAGTGTCGTCAGTGTGGGTATACTCCAGCCATCCCCAGGCCAACACCAACACCTAGCACCAGGGGAAAGTGTGGTCCTGCAGGAACTGGCTTAATTTCTGTCCCCTCGGAGGACCCCGAGAACACCCTTATACTGCAGGTAGAGGCAGAGGCCTACAAACTGTCTCCAGGAAAAAAAGAGGGGGGAGCATTTGAAGTCCACTTGTTCCCCTTCCTTCTAGCCTGTTTGTCCGGCCGACCATGCCCTTAACAGTGCAGCACACAGGCAGTCTGCATCTGATCATCGCAAAGTGTTAGGGTAGTGCGATGCAACAAGAGTGTGGCAGAGCAGTGCAAGTGCAGGAGAGCAGACAGTGCAGCATCACGTATGCGGGCAAGGCCCAGATGTAAACAAATGCTGCGGCGGAGTGACATGCAAGCGAAAATTCTCCAAATTAATATTTAGCAAGGACATATGGGCACACAACAATAAACACTGTTACGTGTTTATATATTAAAATAGACACTGCCTTATCCTTCCTTTTTAATACGTTGTTCCAGAGTTTTGTTATGTCATGTTTTTATCCACCCCCATCAGTTCTGTGTCCATCTCATTTCATGTACCGTAATGTTTCAATCATCCAGGGTAAGGGTGTAATTGTGAGAATATTTAATGCAAGGGTTATACTCGGGTACATAGATTTTAAGCAGAGTTCCTTTTTGTGCAGGGGGGCAAGTAGTTCCTCCGCAGCACATGGGCCCGCTCTCGCCCACCCTCGCACTGACGGGTAAAGTAAGAGCCTGTATTACGACCTCTAGTTACACATCAAGTTAAAAGTCAACTACCAGCTGGTGCAAAATAGTGTATTACGATCTGTAGTTATTTCTAACTAGAGCTGTTATCAAGCAGTTAAACTATATATCACTTAATGTGGTAGACAAGCATTTATGCCTTTAGATCCGTTTTAAATGGTGTCTCGAACATCAGGTTGTAGTGTTGAGCTTAATGTTGGTTTTGAGGGTTATATAAAAATGAGTTGAAGTTTTTTGCTATTTTGAGCTTTATGTAGAAAAGTTATGCAAAATGCAAGCAAATACTGCGAATGTCGATAACTACACAGATGATTAGTTTTGGAAAATGTATTATTTTTAGTTTTGGTAATTGTATTTTTTTATGAAAAAATCGGAAGTAAAATATTAACAATAGGCCCTACGTCAGTTTGAGGAATCGAATGTCTTGAAATTTGTGAATTATAATATTTTCTCCTTCCATTCTCGAAATATTAAAAAATATAATTAAGAAACACAGACACGAAACTCAATCTTGAATGGTAAGAAACCGAATCTCATGTATTGTGATAAATTGTATGGATGTTACGCAAGCTGTGCGAGGATTGATAACACCAGCGACAGTTATACTTATGAACAAATGTGTTGTTTGCCTTGGCATATAAAGCCCAGTGTTTCATATTTGGAAATTTGGTTCCTAGTTTTTATTTAATTCATTTTTGCTAAAGAGGCATTAACATTTAAATATTATTAAAAATACATTTCGTGTTCATTACTGACAGCTGAACGTAAGACATAACACCACAAATATAGTGACTTCTATTGCCAACATACACAGTAACGAACCAAAACCTTGGATTACTTATCTTAAGGATAACTTAACTAATGGAATGTTCATAAAACAGTTTACCATCAAATAACTTATCTGTGGACCAGTTATTCCAAACATTTATCTAGAGGTCGTAATACAGGCCCTTAGTCAGCAAATAGCATCGAGAGGAGCAGGTTGAGCATGAACGCGTCTCGTTTTCCTACGCTCGGGTGGCATTCATCCCTTGCATCAATCATTTAACGTCAATAGTAAGTAATTATTTCCGGAACTATTTTGCTTTCAGCCGCCCGAGATACTGCCCCTCGGCTCGCCGAGGTTTGCATTGCCCGGGGAGTATTTTCATATTTTATTGTACACTTACACCATTTATTAGCATTATGCTATTCACAGTGTCACTTCTATCCCGAAGTTAAAGTAGACAATCTTGTAAGTTGTTTCCTGGAGGAACATGTAAAGTTGCTACGAATTAAAGAATGGAACTGATGTAGGCCTTTTATTAGGATGCTGCAAGGTGTTTCAGGGCACGGGTCCTTAAATCCCGCCATTTTACCTTTAGTGTTTTATATGATCTTTCAAGTGAAATATTGTGTGCAACGCATAATAAGTGTAACTTGTATGGGCGTGTGGTTGACCCCAATATTCCACAGCATAGCGAGTTTTCTTAAAATTGCAATGACTTCACATGTGACATCATGGCACTAACGTGCCACACAATAAGCAGGTTCAACATGGCAGGAATGGTGTGCCCAGGTGATCGGCCTGCAGCACCCTGAGAATACTTTACCTCATGCTCTACAAGATCTTCGACTGCCGTTGCCATGGCGACGTCTAGCACATACCAGGTGACTTTGTTCCAAAATTCCACATGACCACTTTCCAAAACCACATTACCACCTTTTCCCCACCCAACCCCCGTTATACTTATCTGATGCTGCAATCTAGGAGCATCTAAGAGGTTTGTAGCATCATAGACAAGAAGTTGCAATTATAGGTAACTTATGAGCCTATTTTCTTCTACACAGATACAAATCCTTTGTGCTGAAGTTATTAAAAGCTTCGATGGTAGGTAGGCCTTGATGTGTTCTATGCTTCCCTAACATAGCCCTTTCATCTCGTCCACAGCATGCAACACCAACGTGCGCCGAGCTGAGACGACAGTGCAACCAATACATCAATCATATGTTCATGTAGTGCCTCGACCACATCAGTGGAGTGCATAGATGCCTTATGTAAATTAAAGTGAAATATTTTGTTAATAGTCATTTTTATTTGCCTGCTAAGTGCAAAGTATAGTTAGTGAGTGTTCGTGTTTTCTTTTAAAATATTTTGTTTGTTTACATCCCTGTGTAAACACAGTTGCATTCAACCTGCCAAAGTAGGTTATGAGTATGCTGACATACCAGCATGTAATACTCTACATGTGATCATATTAAACTCTAAGTGTGTTAATGTGAATTTTTAAAAATGGTTCTTGCAGTGTATTGTCTGTGTCATTAAATCAGTGTCTCATAAGTGTTCTTAAACAGAGCGCACCATGCACGATGTGCACGGAATGTCACAAGACACATGTAAATACGGTAAGTGAGTGAAAATGCCACATCCAATGTTATCATCTGTGTCAGTGCATTTGTTGTTAATTTTAAGAGGGTTTTATGTAATTATTATTATCAAATAACACACACATAATGTGCACAGAAGATGCTTCGCGTCTTATTGAATCCATGCATGTCACTTTGTTATGATGCAAACTTTAATTAATCATAAGTAATATTTCCATTAAGACCTAATCTCTGCGCAACCATTCTTTTATCAGTTGTATAAAATAATGAGGTGTGTCCACGTTGAAACCTTTTCTTTGGCCCGTTTGCTCGCCGCACTAGGAAAGTATTGCAGTGCGTATGCGCGATCTACGAGTGCAAGTGCAATGCAGTGTGGCAAGGAACGATGCGGGTGCAGAGCATAGCGAACGCAACCACGTGAGCATAGCATAGGAATCTGAAAGTAGGCCCTTTAAAATTTCTATTTAACTAATGTGTGTAATTAAAGGGCAAGGTAAGTTTACACAAGGGGACAAAACTAATAAAGAAGCCTTCCTTCGCACCCCTAAAGCCCTAAGTGTTTTCAAAGTGTCTTTTTATAATTTTCTGTAATGTTCATTCATGTGTCTTTCATTCCCACATCATCCACGCAGTGCAATGCTTTGGTATAATGAATATTATTTACAGTGTTAATTTTAGAAGCAATATGTACCTACTGGCACGCAGGGTACGTGTCCGATTTATAAATGTTGTGGGCAAGGAAGTAGTGCAGCACGGGGTGCTAGCCCGCCAGGCCGGCCGGCACACCGTGCAGAGAAAGTTCAGTAGTCGTTCGTCTTTGTGAGAGGTGTGCCACATCGCGTCGGGATTCGTGTTTCGCTCATTCGGGCAGCCATCATCATGTTGGACTAGTCATTTCACTACAATAGTTATTTAGTATACCGTAACCTTTTTGGTATTCCAGCTGCCCGAGACTTTACCGCCCCTTGCACCTACCCAGTGCTTGTATTTCCTGGGTAGGCTTAAATTGCACTTAATTTATATTATGTAATCAAGAGTCTTTTCACAGTATCGCCCGAGCTGATGGGTTCGTAAGCAGCACCAAATGTAAGCTTTTCCTGACGGGAATGTAATTATGTAACTGATTAAATCGCAGCAGTGACAGGTTACCATGTGTAGTTTATTTCCAGTTCGTTGCAAGGCATTTAAGGTATGGGGCCTTCTCCCGCAAATTTACTCAAAGTGTAATTTATTGTGCAAGTATGTTTGAAATTGTCACGAGTTGGTATAATAAGTAACAGTGCTTCGAATGTGCATGTGAGGAGCCCAGATATCCCACAATGCAGCAAGTAAGGGAGTTATTCAGTCGGCATTAATTTTATTCTACGAGGAGACAACAACTGCACTTGGAGGATGTGTTGTGGTCGTTGGCCGAAAGACCCTGAGGAACGAGTCAACAGCTGCTCTCCGACTTCACGATATTGTCAACGTTACAATATCTGGCACCCTGGGTAATTATCTCCACAGAGATTCCAAAACTGCATTCATCACTCCTCACCTAACCAATATCCTTATTGACCAACACCTTGGCACTAGTTGCCAGCCCCTTGAGCATTAGAGAAACGTCAATAAATAAGAGTAATCCAGTAGTGGACAGTGGTGGACACTACTTAGAACAGTATTGAACAGAATATCGATGTTAGGTTGCTCATGGCTTTAAGTTTGCTGCCGTCAACCGCGAACACGTGGCAAGTTAACCCCATGTTTGGTACATAGGAAATGTTTTGAATGATTTTAATGGTAGCAACATGATCTATGTCATTAAATTAGTGGATGTAGATAATATAATTAAAAAGGGAAGCTGTAATTAACATGCAGAACTTGTGCCAAGACAGGTAACTTGTACAATGTTAAGCATAAGTACACAACAAGTTTACCATATTAAGTTCATATGTTTTTATATATTTATTTTATCTTTAATTATTTTCAGAATGTTGTATAAGAGTTCACACTATGTTTCACATCGCAATCATTCATCTGCCATAAATCTTTTTATTACATTGATTGAAAGCATGTAAATAATGGCATTTTTGATACCGAGGTGGGAATGGCCAGACACTAAGAGGGCAGCTCGCCATTAGCCAGTCAGTAGCATCATTGCCTCACCATCTAGCAGACGTGCGGTCGCATCCTCCCTAGATCTTCACATTCAGAACCAACCATGTTGTGTATCAAAGGTCCATATTTAAATTCAGGAATGTTGCAAGCTTGTTTCCATCCGGGGAGAGTGCCGCTCGACAACCCAGTTCGTATTTTAAACTACTAGGACGTAATGTTCACATAATTCTTTGGTATCGGCGGTCACACCTTTTTGTCTGTTTAAGAGCACTCCATACTATACTGGAGACTTATCATGTGTGTGCCTCATGCAAAGAATAATACGGAATAAATCTGATTATGCGTGAACTACACAATTTTTATGTATTCTGGCCACTTCACAGCAACATAACCTGTGATAACATAAGAAAGTATTGGCGTGGGAATGGCCTCAACGGTTTCTATCATGAGTTTGGATGAGCGTATCGAGGGAGCTCTGATATTCTCGACTAGACTAGGCACTTTAGGGCAAAAGGCCCACGAACCCACTTTATCCTCATGTTCTCCACTGAGCGAGGACTGGCGCCCACCTGGTATAATCGAATTTCACAGCCATATACTCTAACTAGTTCGTAATTCCCTGGTGCCTCGACCTTCCAAATGTCAAGTGGCAGGCCCAAGCATGTGGCGACCAACGAACCAACGCATTACTACATTAGTTTGCATCATTCCTATGTAGTAAGTGTCCTCATCCTGTAATTTTCCAAGTGTTCCATGTCCATCTAACAATGTGCAACCACGTGTGTTATGAGTGTAGTATCAAATTGAACCCCCTGGTTCCCACAATTTTGCTACCAGCCAAACACTACATTTTCAATGTTCATCACATCATGCATGCAATTCCGAGAATCGACCGACTATCAACAAAAACCTGGGGAAAGTACAGTAACAGTTATGGCGCCAAGAAAATCGCCCATTTTGCATCACCTCAGAAACAACACCATCTTGGAATGGCTACTATAGTTGTGACGTCAGCCAGCACTGCCATTTTTGTGCACATCATCAATGAGGGGAAGAGACCACCTGCCACTCCCATCCATCCACGCCGCGTCGTGTTGGCAGGATCACCCCTCCTTCGTCGTGCTGTGTGGGTGACAGCCGCAAGAAGCCACATGGCTCCGAATGCAAACAAATAAGAAACATGGAATCATTGCAGCTACCGTCTCGCATTCTTGATCGTGGACATTGGGATCGACGAATGACAAATGGTGAACCATCAACATTGTGTGCAAAATATTTATGACGAATACCACATCCAAATCCGTCGTTAATTGACTTACCGGGAGAATACGATTGTCTCTGCTGCGAACCCACTGCTCTCCGACGATAGCAATAGGAGTTGGAAATACTAATCTAGACATCAGCGGTGGTCTACTAGCATGGACAATTTCGGGAAATCATGAGGAAGTATGCTCGCACTACCTGTGACCTGACCAAATTAAGGGATTCATTAACTCAGTCTGCCCACCCACACTTTGTGAATGTGCACTGATCAAAATAAACAGTCAAAAACAACCACTAACATTCCGCAACATATTAATGAAGTGTGCTAATACCACACAGTGCGACGGACATGGACAAACAAAATTAGTTTGGGTATTGTGCTTCCGAGAACCAAAACATCAACATTACATGCTAATGAAGTTCCAGTCGCTCCCAACCTACTCGGGAACAACTAACGAGGACCCTATCGCCCTCATACAGGATTGTGAGAGTCGCCATTGCCACGACAGAGTAGACCAGGAGAACTGGGCCAACTGTGTGGGCGAAAATTTCTTCGGAGACGCCAGAGCTTGGTGGTGAGGGATGACCCACTATGGTATGGTGTGGAAAAAACTCCACCATAGTTTCACCAGCCGATTCGCAAATACATTTGCATTGCTTCGAGCCAGGAGCCCCATCATGTTAGAGGAGCAGGGAGAGGAATCCTTCTACAACTTTGCTACTCAATAGATAAGTCAAGTAAGGACACATCACTCAGACCTGCCACTCAGGGACATAGTACAAGTTCACACATTAGGAGTACCGTGCCACACTGGCACCTGTGATACACACCACAGAAAACGATTTCATCCAAACAGTCATGTTATTCGATGCCAACATTCCTGTCCAACCATGCTGCGAACATGCAGCGACACAACCGTGCTGCAAAGAGACTGCTTCGAATGTGAAAACACGGGACACAAGGGAAACCGCCAACAAAAACATTTCCTGTATGTCAACAAGTGACATAACCTCAAAAACAAAGGTACCTAACCTACGCCAACTCGTGTTTCCACACCACATTTTTCCGCTGGACCCCATCAACCACTGCATCCATGCCGGTGGTGCGGAGGTCCTCATTGGAATAACGACTGCCCGACCTGGGCCGACTATGAATATCTGCGAGACAACACTCTTCAGATGCCGGCAAGAAATGGAAAAAGGGGGTAGAATGGCCGGATGCCACTCACCCCACCTGCTAGAAACGTAAACCAGAACCAACACCCCAACATATACTTATATCACAAATTATTGTTCAGCACAACAGCTTCATTAGAATTCCAATACACATTAATCAGGCACCATGTAGGGCCCTCATCAATATGGCCACCTCACCAAATTTTGTATGCACCAATTTGATCAACATTGGTTTAATCAAACTCATTCAACAGGTAATCCAACTGGCAACTCAACAACATACAGGGGAAATTACCAGCGAAGTAAAAATCAATGTGCGCATTCGAGACTTGGAGACTACAACAATAGCAATCGTGTCTGACAACAAACTTAAAAACGTCATCCTCAGCATTCCTTGGTTAACGGGACAGTAGACAGTTATCGAACCAGAAGCCAGACGGATCCATTTCGGAAGAAAGGAGCACCATACTGTATACAATTTGGAGCCCCGACCAGCTGCGAAACCTCCTGCAGTTCTTTTATAGAGTCTTGACCATGCTGTACCCACAGAGTACTGCGAAGCAGTACAACGAATTTTGAATGAACATAGAGATGTATTCGCGTAGCAGACACACTACGCCATACAACTTTCGCCGAGCATCGTATCGACCTAACATCTGATAAGCCCATTTACAACAGTCCCCGGAGATACTACCTGCATCAATGCAATATCATCACCACCGAAATCGCCGAGATGCTGCAAGAAGGGGTAATCGAGCCCTCTGAGAGCGCCTACAATTCCGCAATCAAACTCGCCCCCAAGAAAGATGGGACTTGGAGGTGTTGTGTAGATTCCCGACGCCTCAATCTTCTCATCGGCAGTGCACTAGCACCATACATACATGCTCGAGACGCCCTGAATACCTTGGTATGTGCAAAGGCACTCACCACCATCGATCCACGCCACAAAACCGCCACAAAAGTGCCTTCACAGCCCCTGACGGTCGCTATTTCCAGTTGTGTGCGATGCTGTTTGGACTGAAGTATGCACCATCAACTTTTCAATCCATGATGGTGACAGTTTAGGACAGCCTTGTGGGAAAATGTGCATTACCCTATCTCGATTATGTTAATGTCTGGTCTGAGTTATGGGCAGAACACGTACACCATTTGTTTTTGGTACTTGAGCGACTTACCATCAACGGGCTAACATGTGCCAACAACAAATGTCGCATTGGTATGCCGAACATCCCATTCTTCGGGCATATCGTGGACAAAAACGGAAGCAGACCATCCCCAGAACAGCTGAAACTGATTGAAGAATACCCAACTCCTACAACCCGCAAAAATGTTAGAAAATTGTTCGGCCTTGTTAACTCGGTATGGGAATACATCCCGGAATTTGCACTTACTATGCCGTCCCTCACCACATTGATGTCGCAGAACATCAAGTTCAAATGGCAAGCAGAACAACAGACCAGTTTCGAACAGATAAAATCCACTTTCACACAATTTACATCCCTTACCAGGCACGACCCTGCCCGTCACCAGTACATTCAAACAGACACCAGCGAAAAGGGCCTGGGTGTAGTGTTATTCCAGCTCGTCAAAGACGGAATATGCTGCATCCTGGACTTCGGCAGCATAAAGTTCGGCCCAGTGGAGAAACAATATAACATCATCGAGAGGGAATGTCTGGTTGGTAGTGTGGAGTTTCAAGAAGTACAGATTACTTCTGGAATACCAATGCTTCACACTCCGCACTTATAATCGCTCCTACTGTGGCTACATTCGATGAAAGAAAGTTGCAGAAAATTAACCCGGTGTGCACTGTTACTCCAGTCGTACGACTTCGAAGTACAGCACGTCGCAAAGGAAGACAACCAACTGGCTAGCCATCTCCGCATGCCAGGAAACACCATAGCACGTGACGAGGTGGAGTGGGAAAACCCTGTGCAACAGCCTACTAGGAAAGTTGCATCACCGAACATCCAGTGTTCTAACATCACAGCGCTACCAGTTGCACCCTCACTTGATCAGGTATATGTATTCGTAGTTGAGAAACAGAGTGACCCATTGCATCAAAGTGGAAGCAATTATGTGAACAATAAACAGTAATCAGATGGTGTGTTGTGAATGGTCGTGTAGAATCCTACACAGATGTAAACAGCAATACTTGGCATGTGTTTGTGCCAGCCATGGCCAGAAAAGTCATCTAAATTTATGCACATGCTAATAACCTCACAGGACATCTGGGAACTGCACAAACTAAACACTATATCCTTCGATATTTCTATTGGTCAAGTATGTCAGCACACGTGAGAAAATTCGTGTGGGAATACATCACGTGTAATAGATATTAGAGCAGGCACAATGACGGCAACCAGCAACAACACCCAATGCTACCAACGAAACCGTTCGAAACAGTAGCACTAGATCTGATAGGCCTATACACATGCACCACGACGGGAAAAAGGTCTATTGTGGAAGTGACTGATCTTTTTTCTCGTTGAACTGAGGCCTACCCAGTGTCAAGTGCGAGGGCAAGAACAGTGGGGAAAATCCTAGAGAACGAATTCTTCTTCCGCTGGGGGTACTCCAGGACACTACTAACTGATAATAGAACCCAATTCACCACCAGAGTGTGGAGGTAATTCTGTAACAAATGGGTAGTTAGGAATTACACAGCTTCAAATCATAATCTACGTGCCAAACCCACCGAGCGCTGCAACCAAGAGCTAAAAACTCATCTGTGGTAGTGTGTGGGAGAACAACACAATTCCTTGGCTGAATAGCTGCCGGCCGCATTGTTTTCATTGAGAACAAGGACCAACGAAGCGACAGGGAAAACCCCAGCACAACTACTTCAAGAAAGTGACTTGCCCCTGCCGGGAGAATTCATGTGCGGAGTGAGAGAACAAAACAACAACAGAGAGTAAGATGGGGTAAGCCGAGAAGAAAGGAGGGAGTGTATGGTACAAGAAGAGAGATAACAACAATGCCACTACACAGACTGCTGGTTACCAAACAGTTCATGACACTCACCTGCACTTCATGTAGGCCAATGTGTTTATGTATGTTCGCCATCACAACCTGCTGGACAGAAGGGGTTCTGGCCTGGATTTGCTGAGAAATGGAGCGGGCCACACACCATCGCACAAATAATGTGAGGTGCGTGTTATAAAACACCCATGAGTCCACGATGAGCAGCCATTTTCCATCGAGATGCACTCCGCGAAACAAACACGTCCGCCGAGCCCGCCCCAGATATCAACAATGAGGAGAGAGGGCCGCAGCACAATGTAAACATTAACATTGTGGTCACCCATCCTAAAAACAACTCCACACCAGATACTCCCACTACCAGCACCCCCAGTGCAGCCGCGTTTACAAGGGTACCGACACATGAAAACACGTCTGATGGCAGAGTATCACCACACAATTTTCAGCCAGAAGTAACTTATGGCATTAGGAGTGACGAACCAGGATGTTCACCTGAGGACGGCCAAGATCGTCCATGTGCTGACCCCGCCTGACAGTGCCACGACACATAAGTCGTACAGCTATTTCAATGCCATCAACAGCAGCCACATCATCATCTTTATCATCGGGATCATCGACAGACCAACAAGGAGGTATGTCAATGGGACATGTAAGGGATGCCTACACTCAGAGCCAATGCCGCCTGCAATACACAGTAAGCAGCAGTATCAGCAATGTGTCGAGATCAGAGAAGAATGCTTCCCCTCCCCGCCGCTCCAAGCGAACTCATCCGCTTCGAAATGCAACATGCACTACATGCGCACATTCTACGAAGGACAGTGAAGCCATCACTATGTTACCAACAACAACAAGAGGACAACCCAAGACATCACGTCAATAACAGTCGACGAGTAAGTACGATCTGCGCCCGCACAATCAACTTCGTCCCCTGCAAAATGTTCTACGATGTAATGATAGAGCTGCGACGGATAAACTGCCTCAAAAGAGAGGGGGCGTTTGACGTTCCACGCTACGCTAACCTAGTCCATTCATCTTGTCCACAGAATTCAACACCCATGTGTACCAATCTGTGACGACAGTGCAACCAATATGTCAAGCGTATGATCATGTAGTGCCTCGACCGCATAAGTGGAGTGCAATAGATGCTATATGTAAATTAAAGTGTAATATTTTGTTGATAGTATGACATGCTGCGACCCAGAGATGATGATGATGGTGATGTGTGCCCTGTCTTGTATGAGGCGTAGGGCAGGAAATAGCGATTTTTCCCACCGCCACGTTCGGTAGAGCTAACAATGTCGTTGAGAATCGTACGGTCGACGTCCTACAGCAATAGCTGGATACGTGGTCAATTTGAAGGGGAGAGTTTAATTTAATAACCAATTAAATTTTGTTTATTGTCAATGCAAACCCTTTTCTAAGGGACGAAGTTCTCGGCCACCTCGCACGCTGATACTAACACTGATTTCATTTTGCTTAAGGGAGCAAGCCCCATAAATGCAAAACATATAACACTGAAAATACACATAATATTTCTTCTGCTATATGGCGCAGTACCCGATGTACTCAGGAGAGTAAATGCAATAAAACGTATCTCGTCAATGTGTGTCAGTTTTATTGCTGAAAGGGTACAACATAATGTCACTACACAATAATTCTAACCTTTTAAAAGCGGGCCCGGCACTCCAGACCTGCCTGTGGACGCTGCTGCAAAATAAGGCGAGGGCCTTAAGTGATGATTAAATGAAAAAACGCATCCCGATGCTTGAAGTCCTGGAATGTTACTTCAGGATGCAGAAAGGCATCCTCTCAGCTATATAAAATAAGTTAAATGTTCCTGTACTGAGTTTTACTATTGCGGTGAAAATATATGCACCCTAAATTGAAGAGCTTCCCACCTGTGCTGCTGATCGTCCGAGTGCTGAGGTCTGACTGAAGAACATGGTGGAGGCCTCGCCAAAGCTCGGCGAGCCCGGCGCCAAAATGCAAACATCAGAAAAAGCAACTGCACAACTTACATGATTAAAGAAGTTAACACTGTACATAATTATTACTAATGACTAAAACCCTGTTGGTGAAATACCTGTGGATGCCAGAGCCGCAGACATGGCTAAGAATGTGACGTCATGAGTATGTCACTGCACTTGAAGGGTGATATTAAATGAAATGATTCCTTATGTGGCTGATTCTCGATGAATGAAAACATGTACGCACTTATAATTAATACATAAATATTGATGTGTGTCGTTATGACGAAAAATGTAAAAATGTGTATACATTTCATTTCCTGTGATGATACATGCATTTCATTGATAAGGGACGAGGTTATCCCCTGTCCACTGAGATTTTGCTAACCCTCTATGGAAAAGCGGGCAGCTTCCCTAATTAACTATTGTGCAATAGTTGCTGATATTCACTGTAACTACACCAATTAATTAATGCTGCTAGGGAGCCATTTGCCACTTTGCACTTATGCCGGGAATATTTTTCCCCATCTTTGACACCTATTGGAGCACGCCACACTCCAGATTCGGCCACAAGGCCCGTCGATATCGTGCACATTGAAAAGGCTTGGGATAAAGCGGTACTGTTTACCCAAGTGTTCCCTCCAATGTCAGTTGCATTATGACAGTGACTTTACGGGAATTACTCATGTGGGCCGCATATCAATTTATTACAAGCGTTTACTCTCATAATAAATTTAAAATATGGTGACCTGTGGCCCACAGGTTGCAGAGGGGCAAAAAAGTGTAAACTCGCTGTTCTTGTCGACCTGCACTGATCGGGACTGCGAACTAACGACAATTGGTGGAATGTTGCTGTATGGTTGATGTTATGAGTTTGTAACAGTTGTTTTATGCTGAAATTTTGTTGTTTATGCTTTGTAAGTTGGCAACATGTTTCTTCTTGTACAAAAGTTGCCATGTCGTAATGGCGAATGGTGTGGTGTCTTGTGTTTGCAAAATAAATGAGTAAAGTAAACCATGGCGTTATAAATGATTCTGCCATAGCTGCAACGATCCTGATGATAACAACAGGTTATGGGCCAAGGATGCTGGATTATGTAGCGACAGCTTTAGGGTAAATAAAATCGGTGTACGGGCATTTGATGTTTGGTTGAATTACGACATAGAAAGAAAGGTTACTCTTGGAAGATGGCGGCTGGAAAATATCGCCACATTTTGCCGATTCTTACAGAGTCAAATTATACACATTGGAGTGAATGAGTGAAAGCTGCTTTGGGGCAAAGAAGGTTATTGGAGGCTATTACTGAAGATATTCCGGACGACGAAGCTGAGTGGACTCCTAAGCAACAAAATAAGAATCAAGATGCTCTGTACTTCAGTAAAACTTTGGTGGACGACGCTTCGCTTAATGACATCGGATATTGTATGATGGCGAGAGAAACATGGGAGCTGATAATGGAGATTCACTGCAATGTGGATATGATTCACTTAGTTACAGTTCTAGAGGAAGTTTGCGTGTATAAGAAGAGAGAAGCAGTATCAATGAGAGAATACATGGATAAAATTGAAAATTGTTGTCATCAGTTTTCTGAAGGTGGTATGCCTTTTACAGACAAAACTGTTGCTACTTTTATGTTGCAGAATTTACCCAGGGAAAAGTATGTGATTATGGTAAGAAGTTCGGAACAAAATGAAGAAGCAATTAACATACAAATTGTCAAGAGCAAGTTACTACTTGAGGAGAAAAGGTTGAAAATGGAAAAGGAAAATACCGAAAGTGAGGTTAGGGCATTGAGTGCTAGAAAACAAATGCAGCACAGAGGCGACGGAGAGGTAGAAACACTGCAGAAGAACTTAGTCAAACTCTAAGAGGCGCGCAAAAGCGTACCAGAGGTAGTTTTTCAGGTTACAGTGATAGAAAGACTGACTTGAAATGTTATAACAGTGGTGTGTGGGGTCACATGTCTAAACAGTGCAAAAATAACCGGGTGGATAGTTCAGGAAAGTGTTTTTCATGTGGCAAGCTTGGACATATTTCAGCAAACTGTGAAGAACGAAAGTCCTATGAAGAATCAAAGAATAGTGGAGATAAGAAGAATGAAGACGGGAATGATAATGGTAAAGGTTGGCAGAACAAATTTAGGGGCAGGTAGAGCATTATTTTGCAGAGTTGAACCAACAATATGGGTGTTAGATTCTGGCTCATCAGTCCACATGACTCCTTTGCGCTCAGTGTTTGTAACGTTTAAGGAACTAAGTGGAAGCATTAGACTTGGGAAAGGTGAAGTGGCTCTAAAGGGTATTGGTTTTGTACACATCAGAATGACAGATGAATGTGGTGGGTGAACTCTAGGGTTGAGTGATGTTCTATATGTACCTGAATGGAATATAATCTACTATCTGCGAGATGCCATGCCGACAAGGGTATCAATACAGAATTTGATAGAAACTGTGATACGGGTGTAAACACTGAAATGGAAGAAAGAGCAAGTGTCTTTTTCGCAAAGGTAAATGGTGGAATTTTCTTACTTGAGACTGTTAACAAGCTCGAATCAAAAAGTGTGGTGGCAGCAAAGGAGTAGTAGTGGAAGCAAGAAGTAAAAGATACAGTCGCACTACAAGCTTGGTCATCTACATGAGGCAGCACTTGTGAAAATTCCAGGGTTAACTGATCGTAGTTCAACTAAGGCAGGTGAAGGTATAAAGTTTGAGGTGTGCATCAAGGGTAAGAAGACCAAGGTTCCTTTCCCGAGGAAAGGCAACAGGTGCATTATAAACCCGCTAGAATTGGTTCACAGTGATTTAATGGGCGAGCTTCGTCCATGTTCGTTTGGAGGTGCAAGGTATGTTTTAACCCTCATAGATAATTTTTCCAGGTTTGTTACGGTAAAATTTTTGAACAGAAAGAGTGACACTATTAGTGAATTTGTGTCATTCAAGGCTGAGGTGGAAAATGCTCAGGGTGTAAAGATAAAGGCTTTGCAATCTGATGGAGGGGGAGAATATTGTAGTAGTGATTTTCAGAGGTTTTTGCAGGTGAATTGAATTGTGCACATAACAGTGCCTAGGTGCCCTCAACTAAATGGTTTGGCAGAAAGACAGAATAGAACACTGATGGAAATGGCAAGATGCATGTTGATACAATCCAGTGTTCCCACATACTTGTGAGCAGAGGCTGTAAACACTGCATGTTTCATACGTAATCTGCATCCCAGTAAGTCTACTGCAGACTGGATTACATATGAAGTGTGGTCAGGTAAAGGGGTTACTGAGGAAATGCTGCAGAAGCTGAAGGTATTTAGGTGTAGGGCTTGGATTAGAGTCGAGCCATCTAGCAAGTTTGACCCGAGGGATGTTGACTGTGTGTTTGTAGGGTATGCAGATCACAGAAAGGGGTATAGAGTCTGACATGCAAGTGAGAGGAAGGTTAAGATTGTGCATCATGTAGCATTTGAAGAAAGTGTGTTTTCTTTTAAACAATTCGAGGGGAGTGACATAAATGAACCAAATACAGAAATGTTTCAGTTGTTAGATTACTATGAGGTTGCTTGTAATTATGAGCCCCATGTGATACCAGACGATAGAGTTATGATAAATTACATGACTGAATGTGTAAGCTCTGAGGTAGACAATGTTGAAATTGTAGTAGGCAGTGATGAGAATACTGTAAATAAAGGCGAGTATGTTAATGACATGTTAGGGAGAGAAGGATAAAGTGTTGCAACTCTCAATAATATGATTTTGAGTGATGCAACTTCAAATGATGCGGTTAATAATGTCGAAAACACTGTAGATATTGAGAATGAAGCAACTATCTAGTCAAGGAGTACATAAGGACTCCAAAACCCATTAAGTGTGCTTGTTGTAATGTTTGTAAATGTCTTGTGAATAACACTCCAGAGGAGGTAGCTCAGAAAATCCCTAACTTACCAGATGCATTTGTTGTAATGCAGTCAAATGTGAATCGTTCGATATAAGTGATCCTGTAGAAATTAATGACGTTTTTAGGGATAAGTACAAAGACATGTGGATACAGGCAATGGAGGGAGAAATTCAGAATCTTAAACTTCAAAATGTGTGGACCATAGTTGAAAGACCTAATCAAAAATGTTATTGATTGTAAATTGATTTTGAAGGTGAAACACAATCCTGATGGGGTAGTGGAAAGGCTGAAGGCCAGGCTTGTGGCCAGAGGTTTTACTCAAGATCAAGGTGTTGATTGCTATGAAACTTACAGCCCTGTTGTCAAATGTAGGACAATTAGAATTCTCGTGGCACTACGTGTAGATAATAATTGGGAACATGAATATCTAGACATACAGTGTGCGTACTTAAATAGTTACCTGCATTAGGAGATTTACCTAGAACCACCTTTGTATTTTGAAGAAAGTAATGGAGGTAGACAAAGCTCTGTTTGTAAACTTAATAAAAATCTGTATGGGCTAAAGCAAGCAGGTAGAGTGTGGTTCCAACACATTAATGGTCTAGGTTTGAAGCCTTGTATATATGACTCTTGTCTATATTGATGAATGTAAGGAACTTTTCATAGTTCTGTATGTTGATGATATTAGTGTATGGGGAGGTAGAAACAAGATTGATTGGCTGAAGTGCCAAATGTCAAACCTTCTAAACACAAGTATGCCAATTGATGCCTCACATTTTCTCTCAATTAGGGTAACCAAACCAAACAGTGGTATGGTCACTTTGAACCAAAGTCGCTATATAGACCAGGTATTAGAACAGTTTGGTATGAACAATGCAAAGGGGCTATCAGCATCACTAGAAGTGAGTAAATCTGGTGGTGTTCCAGGGGAGGATGTATACTTTGATGAGAATGTTTATAGACGAGCAATTGGTTTCTTATTGTACCTTTCAGGTGTAACCAGACCGGATATAGCATTTGCTGTAAGCAAACTCAGTCATATGTGTAGAAAACCGAGGTTGTGTGACTGGGGTGATGTTCAGCATGTCTTTAGATACTTGAGAAAGACTAGAGATTTGAAATTGTGCTACTACAAGACTGACAATCAAGTAAAGGTATTTTGTGATGCTGACTTCGCCAGTGACAAGGTGGAACCGAAAGTCATGCAGTGAGTATGTAATTTTCTTAGCAGGAGGGGCAGTGTCATGATGTTACAAGAAACAAGGTGGTGTTGCACAACCGACTGTTGTAGCAGAGTTTGTGTTCATGGCAAAGGTCACAAAGGAGTTAGAATAGACGAAAGGTCTGTTGGGTGAGCTAGGCCAGACACGATTCATTGACACATAATGTATGGTACGATGTGGTAACCAAGGGGTTATCTGTGAAACACTATATCATGTAACATCTGAAAGGGTTAAACATGTTGATGTAAAGTCCCACTATGTAAAAGAATGTGTAATGGAAAATTTGATTATGTTTCTACTAAGCTTACCCAAGCAGACATGTTCACTAAGGCATTGAATGGTGTTAAAACACGAGAGATGTCTCCTAAGATAGGGTTGAGTTATTTGTAATGATTGTATAACTAAATTCAAGAAGGGTTGGTGTTATCATTTTGGTAAGTTGTTTTGTGTTGAAATTTTGTTGTTTATACTTTGTAAGTTGACTACATGTTTCTTCTTGTATAAACGTTGTCATGTCGTTATGGCGAATGGTGTAGTGTCTTGTCTTTGCAAAATAAACGAGTAAAGTAAACCATGGCGTTATAATTTATCTCTCCCTAGCTGCAACAATCCTGATAATAACAACAGTTGATGCATCTGCGATGGTACAAACCGGCACAAGGGATGCGTGGACGTCTGAAACTCATCAAGTAATTTATTTTTATTTGCCTGCCATATGTAAAGTAGATTCAGTGAGTGGTTGTGTTTTCTTTTTAAATATATTGTTTATTTACATCTCTGTGTAAATACGGTGTGCATTCAAACTGCCAAGGTAGGTTATGAGTATTTTGAAATGACATCATGTAATAGTCTATATGTGATCATATTTAATTCTAAGAGTGTTATTGTGTATTTTAAAAAAGTGTTCTTGCATTGTATTGTTTCTGTCATTAAATCAGTGTCTCATATGTGTTCCTAAACACAGTACACCATGCACGATGCACACGGAATGTCACATGACACATGTAAACACAGTGAGCGAGTGGAAATGCCACATCCAAAGTTATCGTCAGTGTATTCGTTGTTAATTTGAAGAGGGTTTTATGAAATTATTATTATCAAATGTCATGCACAAAATATGCACAGAAGGTGCTTCGTGTCTTATTGAATCCATGCACATCACTTTATGACGCAAGCTTTGATTAATTATAAGTCAAATTTATCATTAAGATGCAATCTCTGTGCACCCATCCTTTTGTCAGTTCTATAAAATAAATAAGAGCAAACCAGTAGTGATTTTTTTTTAATCATTGCCGAAGCTCAGAGCGGGGGTGTGCTCGGCCCTTATACCACCCAGACGGTTGCAGCATTTGTATCTCTCTGCGGGCTGAGGAAGTTTTCCTCACCAGACCGCAAAGAAACATAGCCCAGAGGTCAGGACGCCCTGCACATCCCGGCGCAACAAACCAGTAGTGGACAGTAGTCAGAACGGTGTTGAACAGAGCATTGAAGTCAGGTTGCTAATGGCCTTAAGTATGCCGCCGTCAGCCATGAACATGTGCCACTTTTGCATAACTTGTACATAGGAAATGTTTTGAATGATTTTTAATGGTAGCAACATGATCTACATCATTAAATTAGCAGATAGAGATAATAGGTTTGAAAAGGGAAGCTGTAATTAATATGCAGGACTTTTCCCAAGTCAGGCACTATGTACAATGTTAAGTATAAGTACACAGTAAGTTTACCTTATTATGTTTATAAGTTTTTATAAATTTATATTATCTTTAATTATTTTCAGTGTGTTGTATAAGAGTTCATACTATGTTTCACATCGCAATCATTCATCTGCCATCAATCTTTTTATTACATTGAGTGAAAGAATGTAAATAATGGCATTTTAGATACCAAGGCAGGAATGGCCAGACACTAAGAGGACAGTGCACCATTAACCAGTCAGTAGCATCATTGCCTTACCGTCGAGTGGACGTCCGGCCGCATCCTCCTGGGATCTTCATGTTCAGAACCAACCATGTAGTGTATAAATAGTCAATATTTAAATTCAGGAATGTTTCAAGTTTGTTTTAATCCGGGGAGGAGTGCCACTCGACAACTCAGTTCGTATTTTAAACGACTGGGAAGTAATATTCACGTAATTATTTGGTAACGGCGTTTATGTCTTTTTGTCAGTTTATGAGCAATCCGTGCTATACTGGAGACTTATTGTTTGTGTGCTTCATACGAGGAATAATAATGAATATATCTGATCATGCATGAACTACACCATTTTTATTTATTCCGGCCGCTACACGACCACATAACCTGTTTAAAAAGACTGTAACAAAGTCTTGGCTTGGAGTGTCCTCAACAGTTCCCATCATGAGTTTGGATGAGGGTCTCGAAGGAGCTCGGATATCCTCGACTAGACCAGGCACATCTATTCATAGATAACGGATAACAGTAACACTGACGCTGGAGCATCATGGGGCCACTTTAGTGTGAACGGCCTACGACCGCACTCCATCATTATGTTACCCGCTGAGCTAGGACTGGCGCCCACCTGGTATAATTGAATTCCACAGCCATGCATTCTACTTGGTTCGTAATTACCTGATGCCCCGACCTTCCAAATGTCAGTCTTGATATATTGCTGAGAGACATCGTTAGAGACGGAATAAGAAACACACACAACTCTAGTGAGGCAATCAGAAACTCACATGTCCTTTACCTAGGACTTGAATCCAGATTGATCATACTTCGGTTGTAATCTGCCCAATGTTTTGGTAGTCAGTGTTTACTAACCTGAATTATTTACGGGGAAATTATTTTGAAAATAAGTATGTGGCATACTGTAGCCCTACTTGTGCCCAAAATCTTGAAGGAATTACACTAGTTGTTTGGTTCCTAAAATAGGGCATAAATGATCTATTTTATCACTTAGTTTTTTCTTGCAAAAAGGCACGCAAAAGACTCGTACAAAGTTTGGTAAAATTTTGTTAAATTGTTTGACAGTCTATCTAAATTACTTATATAGCCATCATTTTAAAAGGTACACGACTCATTTAATACGATTAGGGTGGAGAGATTTGGGCAGCTCTTAACATCGAGGTCTTGAGAGCCAATAAGAGTGAAGTGAGGTGAGTATGAAGCTGTGCTGGAATACTAGGATAGGGAAAATGGGAGATCCCCGAGAAAACCACTGACCAGCTTCATCCTCTTGCACGATTCCCACATGCGAAAATCGGGGAGTGACCTACTGGGGATAGAACCCAGTTTGCCTAGGAAAGAGGCAAGTAATCTTACCACTACACCACTGTGGCCTTTCTTAAGTAAATAAATTTACATGGCCTTCTGTGGCACTGTCTACTTGTGTGTGGGAATCTGTTGATTCGCCAAGATATGGCATAAAAGTTGTATTTTCTTACATGGTCCTATTTTTGTTAATTGGAGAAAAAGGGTATGTATTAGTTCATTCAATGTTTCTCACAGATGCTGTTGATATATCAATTTCAGTTGAAATTATTTTTAACAAATGGTCTACTAACTTGATGCTTGGCATTGGGTGGCTGACGGCGATGTCACAGTCTGCCAAGGTTTTCTCGTTTCAGTCACAGGGATTTGGCAAAGTGCAGTTGGTACTGGATTGCAGCTCCCATTGGCTTTGGATGCCGCAACTGCCTTCCTTTATTGTCACTTCGTACCACTCCTTTGGGGGTACAGCATAAAGGTAGGTACAAATATTGGCCCTCACGAGAGGAGAGCAAGGCGACAAAGTTCCCTAGATAGATGTAATGCCAAGGCTGAGGCCGAATTAACCCAGAGCTGTACCAGTTTACTCCACCTGGTGACACGAGGTTTGATGGTTAGAGTGGAGGGGTTTACTCCCTTTGGCGACAATTCAGCATGGTGCATGGTGGGAAGGTTGGGCTGGCTACCTAACCACCTTGTGGATTGTGGTGCTAATGACTGTGGCTCTTGTTTACTGCACACCAAGTGCACAGTACGGTTTGCCATCGATTGGGTGTGTTTAATGATGTAAGTGCATCCTGTTAAGGGAGCCTGTAGTCCTACACTAGGTTCGGTAATTGGTTTCGCAAAGATGTGGTCTCCTGCTTTACTCTGGTGGGCTGATGTATACAGAGGATTAAAACAGTCACCTTAGAAATGAGCACACAGAGGTTTGAGATAAAACATATTTATTCTGCGAGGAATAAATAACTGACCAGAAGTAAACTACGTAAACCAGATGATGGGGACGTGGGTTGACCTGAACAAGAGTAGATGTGGCTAGGTAGCTATTACAACTGTCCCCAACTTTCTCAATGCCATTGTCCAGAAGTGATGTTGAGGACCACTACCAGAAGGGTAGCATGGTTTCCGTTACCAGAAGAGCATTGAACGCTCAAGGAAATCGAAAAATTGTTCAGGGGATGCTGGTGAAGGTCTGGTAGAGCTTTTGGTAAGTCGCGAAGGCATTGGTACTAGCAGAAAGCCCCAGCACACGAGGTGATGGAGCAAGCTGCTGAAGTTGGAGCACAACTGGTGTTTTGCTGGGGCACAATTGCATATATTTTTACCTTCCTGCAAGCTCGTATTGGGATGTGAGAATTTGGGTGGCGAGCTGCTCCTCCTCCTGGGAGAGCCTGGCTCTCTAGCGCGATCCCTCAGTCCGCTGTGGAACTATGCAGCTCTTTAATGCTGGGTTGCCTTGAATGCGCAAGCTTAGATGCTCAATTCTTCTGCTTGGCTAGCTTCAATCTCACATGAGGGGATGACGTGATGTCTGACATAAGGGCGAACAATCTTGGCTGATATGTCCTTGGGCGCCCCTGCAACTAGAGGCATACTTGTAGGCTCTCATAGCAAGTCGTGCAATTTTCCAAACCCTACCTGGGTAATGTAATGAGATACAGATGAGGCAAAGTCATGTTTATAACAGTCAGAATAAGTGTCACGTGAAAAACCCTCCCTACCCTCTTTATTTAGGTATAGTATCATCTGGGCGAAAAAAAAATGGTGGGAGTGAGGTGGTGCTATCACTTCCAAGGAAGTCAAGTTGGGTTCTGTAGCACTAATTTTCTGTGAGCTGGGATCGGGGTTGCGGCGGGCGGCATGCCTCACTTACACTATCTGCATGGTATAGCGCTGTCTTTCTAGCATGCTGGCTGACTGGGCGAGTGGCTGCTAATGATTTTCACCCTTTTGGGGAGGATAACTGTAATGCGGTAATGTTCCAGTGTCATGTGAACGCTCGCATCCCTTGGTTTCTTACGCAATAGTGTACCGCTCACAAAAAAATCAGCCGAGGGCTGTGGGTCTATACAGGAAACATTTTACAGATTTTTAACCTTGAAAGAAACAAATTACAGGCAGAACATCAAAAGAATTCGAACACTAAGTATTTACAACCCCTCACGAGGAGTGTGTCACTTCTACTGACTTCTACCTGCCGTGGCACTGAACTCGTGGCAAATTGGCTCTGCTCTGTAGTCTTCGAATGGGTTGCACTGCAGGTAGTTATACATGTGATATGGTTCTAAGTTATGCCGTCGTTTGGCCTTCTGTCACCTAGGCTGCCTTATATTTTCCTAATACATACTATTTACACATAAGTACTCTTTTGTAATTAATAAATACTAACAATAACATCATACGGACCACAGGCATAAAAATTAACACATATTCCTTCAAGATATACAAAAGCATGGCAAAGTATTTACAACAATATTTACCCCTAAATTTGCCTTCATTGTTGGTACTAGTAACAGCCATTAGTGGCTGTTTTGATACGCGTTCACACACTGTTTATGGGTGACTAATTGACATTTCACATGAGTCCAGCACTGTCTTTGACTGGAGTATGGGTTTTACAGAGACCCTGCTGCCTCAAAGCTGCGTACTTAAGGTATGACAAGGTAAATTTGGAAGTGGGCCACCATGGCAACTCTTTGCAATGGCCTGGTTGAGAGGGGCTGCGACAGGTGCGGGAAGTCAGCTCTCCTGTCAGCTGGCTGCTGGGCTCTAGTTTGTCGTCCCCGGCAGTGGCCAGCTCAGAACCACCAGATGCTAAGGGACGATAGGTGTGGTCATCAGTGGCAGGAAGTTATCTATTTTACTTGCCCCTTTGGATCGGCTGGGCTCCTCCTCCTGTTCGGAATGCTGGGCCCAGGTGTTTGACTTGGCACCTCCTGTCACCGTGATCTGGTCGGTGACCACATCATCCTGGGCAGAAGCGATTGGGGTTGCTCTCTGAGGCAGGGGCTCTTCGGGGACACCTGCCTCGTCGGCTCAGCGGATCTCATCTCTCTCTGAGATGGGATTGAGCTGCAGAGGATGCTGGCAGGGCTCCCTATCCAAGGGGCTCCTCCATGACAACTCGGACCCAGTGGGAGTCATTCTACTACATCTGACGCCCATCATGCGGACAAAGTCCATAGGTGTCGAGGGCAAGTTTCACATAGAAATTGCCCCTCGGAAGTGCAGGCTGTAGTTCTACCCTGGTCAGGGTGGGTTGGAAGCTCCTCTAGTCAGCTTCTGGTCGACGTTCTGGCTCTCAGAAGGTAGGAGGCTCGACCTCACAGGTGTCAGCGGCTGGCGATCGTACGCCCTTACTTCCTCTTCTTCGGCTTCTGGTTCGGAGGCATCGGCTCTGCAGTCTTGAGCTCTGCCAGGGCAAAGGCGCATATGCCCTCTGGTAACCTTTCGGATTCGTCCCCTGGCATCTTCGACCTAGTACACTTTATCCTGTCATCCCACTACAGTGTAGAGCCCTTCCCACTTATCTGCGAGGCCTGAGCTGAATTGACCTCGGGTCTTACTATAAGGACATGCAATTTTGTCTTTCCTGACTTTCGCCATTATGGCCTATCTCAGTATTTTCATTTTTATAAAGTGGTTACTCAACTTCTGAGCTGTTGGTGTGTCCCATGTAGATGCCCTCTCTCCCTAAACAGAGCTTATACACCCAAAATGAACACAATTCTCCTGGAAGTGTTAGCGAACTGAACGACCAATAGGGTGGGTCGGAAATATCCAGATTGCTCTACTAAGAAAAAGTCAGTTTGTTGGACACACAATTTCCACCGGAAGAATGATGCCAATGTTCAAAGTTCAAACACAGAAAAACACAGAGTGCCAGGCTGGTTTATTTCCGAAATGCGGTGGCGGCACACACTAGGATGACGTCACCAAGCCACACCAGATCGGAGAAGTGAGCAACAATTCTTGGAAACGGCCTGCTAAGTTCCAGGCCTTCCTATGCCAAGGGCGCTACCATCGCCTGCCACCGGGTCAGCCATCTTGGGTAGGCAGTTACAAAGGAAACATGGTACCGGCCGGCCACTATGCTGCCTTCATCCATGTCGGTCTGACATAGATAGCCATGACTATCTACCACTATAGAACTTCCATCGTGTATGTATTCAAAGGTTGGCAATTTATTTTTAAGTTTATTGTAGACACAGATTTTAAAACTTGAGTAAAGTCTTGCAGAAAAAGTGCGGTGCCAGCAAGCACATTATGTAAGTCAGTGAGTCAGATAAGGCACTTGGCCGACGCACCAAGGCATGTACATATTTGAGATGTGCTGTCTCAACACAGGCAGCTATGGAAGTTCTTTGGATTGATAAACTGGCTAAGGGAGAACATCAGGGACTTTGCCATTGTGACAGAACTCCTAACAGAGATGTTGTTACCAAGCAGGAAATTCCAGTGGACCCAGGAGCACGAGCGCAGTTTCTAAGAACTCAATAGCAGATTCAAGCAATGTGCGACATTGACATGTCATGATTCCAGTAGGCTCCCGTACCTGCAAAGTTCCCGGTGGAACCAGCGATGGCATCTCCAAACCTCTCCCAAAGTGGCCGATACCCATTAAAAGGTCGTCCATAGAGTGCTTCTTTCTAGCCTTATGTTAGCCCCCTCAAAACAAAAGTTAAAATGGCTCTTTGGTATTCAGGGTCCACCTGGGACTTGCAATTTTGAAACCACCATGCTATCCGAAAAAGAAGAAGGGAACTACTCTAACTACTCACATTCTGCGCTTGTTCTTCACATTTGAATTTAAGCATGACGGTGTCACCATTTACTGCATCTGAGGCCCAGTGCGCCCAAGTTGAGACGGACTTAGTATTGCGGGATGCCCAGTAACCAGAAAAATTCCCCTGCCACCTCACCCCCGGGCGCAAAGGGCATAGTCAAAACCACACTGCTACTTTCCGAAAACCGTACACTTTTACATACACACTCACACACACACATTCCATACCTACTCTTGTGATCTTACAGTAAGATCTATGTCGACATTGTTCCAAGGTTCCATTAGTAAATCTCATCCCAGTTCCTGCACGATCGTCATTGTTTGCATCTCGAGACATCCTGTCCAGGGAAGAGGTTTGTCGTGTCCTGTTAGCATCACAATCGGTGGGTGATTAAGTGAGAATGAGGTGGGAGGGAGATGATTCAGTGGTATTTGACTTCCCTTTCAGGTTCTTCCATTCTTAAGTTCGGCACAGCCGAGAGGGAAGATTATCCTCCCTCCTACGTGTTCATCCTCCCTACATCTGACTTCCCCAAGGGGAAGTACTTGTCTTATCCACGATATGGCGCTATCTTATGACAGGATGCCGGCCGGATCTGGAGGACTAGTACCTGACCACAGTATACCCCATGAAGGGCTCCCTGTAATCGAATGTATGCCTCCCGTATATACGGACGGCATCCTTGAGTATCTCGGATTCTTCGAATCTTTCCCTTCTGTGCCAGTAGCAATCTCTGAGCAAGCACAGGAACGCTTCCTGCTGGGTGGGTAGGCCCACCTGGGTGATGACAAACCTAGCCATGGCCTCCATACGTGGTAATATTATTCTGTCTCATCCCTCCATCCACCTAACGACCAGGGCAAGTGCTGCCATCAAGGTGTTCGGTTCTTCCAGATGAGATATATGCGATCTGCGTATGACCTTGTTATACAGCCACAGTGGGTTCTTCGAGTGCGCCCCCGCAGGCCAAGCCTGCACATACACATCCACCCTGTTCTTTTGTCCGACCAGTCAACTGTCACTGTTATATCAGAGACTGGGGTTGCTTCTGTTCTCCTTACCAGTTGCTTACGAAGGAAGTTTTCCCTATAGACCTCGGTTTACCTTGGCTGTCTAATTTGAACATCCTCCATAGATACCCCTGTTTCCCACATCTTACTGCCACTGTTCATGGTACAGACAGTTCTCCTGTTATCTCATACTACAAGTAGCATGAGCAATGCCCTCCCAAACGAACACCACTGGGCTCCAAGCGCATGGTCATCCATCCTTTGCTGTTTCTTCGTCTTTACCCTGGTCATGGTTCTCTTGCTGCTCCAGGTCTACACCTTGTGGACTTCTGTAACTCTTTCCCATTTCTTT
Source organism: Dryococelus australis (assembly GCA_029891345.1). Lineage (NCBI taxonomy): Eukaryota > Metazoa > Arthropoda > Insecta > Phasmatodea > Phasmatidae > Dryococelus > Dryococelus australis. The sequence goes on from CM056998.1 coordinate 160,791,727, forward strand.
GTTCTTCAATTTCTTTGCTATGCTTTGCAGAGGGGGGTTCTTGTTTTCTTTTATCCCCATTTTGCCATTTCTTGCTGAATTCTCCCAGCTTATTGTCAAATCCATGTACAGACACAGGAATCTGTTCCTGTGTCCTTGTCGTTCAGTGCGAGGCGAGAGGTACCTCCTCTCACTCATGCAATATAACTCTTGGGTAAAGGTGTTCACCCACGATGACAGTTATCGCCATCCTGATCCTCCTCCAGACTGTCCCTGAATTCGTCTCACAATCAGCGACTTGCTCACCAGACATCGAACTCTTCTCTTCGTTTACCTACTCTTGTAATGCATCCTAGCATTTCCTTAGCCAAGTCCCTGTCCTAGAGCATGTCCTCGAGGCGTACAGGTCCATGGTTCCTCTCAAATTCAATTTTCAGAGCTTTCACCTTAGACACTCCAATGCATGGAAGGGGGTGTCCAGTACCCCACACACCACACAGTTGGGGTCGTCCATCAGGCTCAGTGAGCACAGCCTCTCTCGGAAGTTCCAGTGTCCCATCAGAAACTGTGCTGAATAGTGACCCACATTGAGCCACTTCTCCAGATGCAGCTTCCCCTGCACACTTGGGGAAATCCCATTGGTGATGCTTCCTTTCTCGGAGTTGTCCCATCTAGTCTGCCATTCTGTTATCGTGGCTTTCTTCCTTGCTCGGAATTCTTCGGGGAACATTCCTCCCAGTTTCCTTCTTGCAATCTCTTCTCTATCTACCACCAGCAGATCTAGAGGGACTTCCCCAGCCACCATTAGCAGAGCATCGTTTGAAGCCGGTCTATATGCTTTGTGACACCCAACAGTGCTGCTCTCTGCACACTGATTATCTTTATCTTACCATGGACCCTTTCCACCCCCGGATACCACACCCCACACGCGTACGTGAGGATGGGCAGGAACACTGACCAGTACTTGAGTTTCAATATCCGGTAACCAAGTTCGCAGGAGCAACTGCCCTGAGCCTCTGAAACATCACCACTGTCATTCGCAGCATAACATACATGAGCATGGGATACAAGATGGCTCTCCAGGATTACACTCAGGTACTTTATCTCAGTTACCATTTTTACCCCTCTTCTCCGATACCTGATAACTGGAGCTCGCTTTACGTTGCCTTTTAGGAGAATTCCTTTCATCTTTTCACGGAGAAATCCAGTTTGAACTTCTTGGCCCAGCTTTCAAGTCTCTTCAAAGCAACATCTGTTTTTCCCTCCAGTTCTCTCCATGACCAAGATGGGATTAGGAGTAGCCCATAATCTGCATATCCATAAATCATGCAGCTATTCGGGAGGTCTGGCCTTAGCAGCCCCTCGAAGATCGTATTTCAGACAGTTGGCCCAAGGACTGATCCTTGTGGACAGCCATTGTTCAGCATATCCTCTTCTCAATGCATTCCCATGTCCAAGGCACACATACTGTCCCCCATGAAGCTCTTTATCATTCCATACACGTTCCTGGGGCACTCCAACAACCGCAGCTGCCACAGAATCTTTGGCCACCATGCGTTGTCAAATGCCCTCGAAATATCCAAGGATATGGCCAGAATGTATGGCTAGTCGTAGGTTTTCACCTGATCGACCATGTCCATGACCACCATTTCTGTACTCTTACCCTTTATGAAACCATACATTTTCGGATGGATACCCTGAACTGCATCAAGGTTCCAACATTTTCCCCAATACTGACAGGAGAGTTATAGGCCTGTACGAATTGGCTATTCTCAGGTTTCTTCCGCCCCCCCCCCCCTTTTATAGATCACTATAAGGAGGCCTTTCTTCCACATTGTAGAGAAAGTTCCTTCCTGTAAACAGTCATTGAACAAGACCAATAACTCCTCGCGTATCCTCAGATATGAACGGAGGATCATTTCCCCTGTCATTCCGTCCATCTCTGGGGCTTTCTTGAGCTTCGTTTTCCTGACGACATTATCCAACTCTTGCAAAGAGAAGGGTGCTTCATCCTCAGTATCCATGGGCAATTGCTGTGAAGCCCTTATCTGGAGGCGACCTATCGTGACCTATCTCCTCGGAGGTCTGCAGTAGATGTCCATTGGCTTCAAGTGCATGGAGTTCCTCAGAGATTTTGACCTTTCCTGTAAACATCCGGTAGACAAGAACCCATGGGTCTTCATTCCCTCTATCCGTGACAAACTCTCTCCAAGCTTGTTGTCTTTTCTTCCTTAACACTCTCCTGTACTCCAGAAACACTGTACCACTCCACATATCTCTATCTATACTTTGGACGAGAAGTTCTCTTGTACATTTTCATGAGGTATTTCATTTCCTTTCTGTGAGCATCTAGCTCATCATCCTACCAGGGATGATAAGTAACCTTCCTCTGGGTTCGAGAAATTGCTTCTTCACAAACTTTCATCACGATTTCCCCATCCTCCATGTTCTTTTATCCAGTGACATTTGCTGTTTAGTCTCCTTAGAGGTTTTCAAACTGCAGAGCAGCAGCCTGTCGAAGAGGGGCCAGTGTGTCTTAGCTGTTACATATCGGGGTCTCTATGGCATTTCTTTACCCTTTGCATCCATCCGGATGATGAACAGGATCATCCTATGGTTACTCTCGACCTCATAGGACGCTCTCCAGTCCCCAACACAACCAGCTGCGCATGCTGTTGCTATGGTAACATCAGGTGACACAATTAGGTCGCTATAAGTCCAGGTGTGTTCATAATCTGCAGGTTTCTCGCCATGAGATAACCATTCACCTCCTCCCCTCAGTCGTCCGTTATCTGAAAATTCCATAAATCTGATTAGGTGTTGATGTCCACGCCAAATATTATGTTCCTTCCTCCTGCTATGTTGAGAATCCTTACGCACTGGTTTAGGTGTTTCTAAAATGGGTCCTGAGGTTGGAAGTATGAGACTATCATAAAAACCTCTCCCTCACATTTCTACCTTGACACACGTGTGATGCATGGTCGACAGAGCTTCCATGGGGATATAATTTATCTCATGGTTGCACACCCATATCCCTGCCATCGGATTTTCTCCGAAAAGAGCGAACTGACCTTGGAGACTTGGTATTCTACCTCTGAGCAGGTAAGGTTCCTGCATCAATACCATGTCCAGATGTTGCTCTTTTGCGACTCTGTGCAGCTCCATAGTAGAAACTGCACCTCTCTTCAGGTTAACCTCCCCAACCGTAGCGGTGCGAGGCGACTAGTCATACTGGGTTATATCGAGCTCCAGTGCTAGCTGTATCTGATGGACTGGACAGTCCGGAGTACCAACCTTATGGTCAGTTTCTTTGCACTTCTCCCTGACACAATTGGCCATGGCATTCTTGGCCTTACATTCTGAAAACTTGTGCCCCTTCTCTGCACAGCAGGACAGACCATTTCCGACTTGCACTTGTCTTTAATATGTCCATACCCTTGGGATTTAAAGCAACGTGCTGGGACTATACAATCCTGTACCTTGCAATGCTGAAACCCAATGTAGACAATTCCACAGTCCACCAACATTCTGTGCAAGGGAGGAGATACTTCCAAGACTATGTTTACCTTTTCCTTTTATCAAGGTCCCTTCCGGAAACAGTGGCGTTTTCCCGGAGCTCTTCATCTGTGATCTGGGCCTCCTTAAAGTTCTGGACATGCAGGGTGTCCAGAAACTCAGTATTATCATATTCACTAGGAACGTCGAATATGATCACCTTAGGGCCTTTCCTCTTTGAATCCACTATTCTGAGACTATGATCTTCCATCCCCTTTTCATTTCTTAACTTGAGGAGGGTTTCCTCGTCCTCTGCCTTGATAAGTATTCCTCCCTTAGCTACCTTTCGCATGTTGCGAATGTGCTACTTTTCTTGGACTGGGTCTATGGTCTTAATTTCCTCTTTCGTCTCCTCTGATTTACATTCCCCTGTCTTTGGGTAAATGAGGACAATACACTTGCTCGTCTGTCTCCTTCCTTTTACCTCTTGCCACTGAATTTCAAGGGCAATTCCAACCCCTTCTCCTTTCTTTACTTCTGTTCCTTTACTATTTCAGCGAAGGACTGTGGCTTGACTAGAAGTTGCATCAATCTGGCTGTTCCTTGACTAGGCTGTTGTTGGAGAACTGCCTTCAATACCTTATTCTAACCAACTAAGCATTCTTCAACAACTGCAGATCGAGCAGCGCCTTCATCTTCATCACCCTAGGCAGACGAAGTTTACCCATTATTTGCTGACTTTCCTTTTGTCATTCGTTGCATACTCTATCGCCTCCTTCATTGAAGTAGATGCCTCTATCTACATTTCCTGGAATGATATGGTCCGCCCTATTGCCTACCCATGAAGAGGCCCTCTCACATCAGGGTTTTCTGGATTAGGACTAGTGTCCTTCTTCTGTCCTCCTGCGCGCTGCTGCTGCCAGAAGCTGTTCAATCATATTCCAACTCTTTTTTTCATATCGGTAACAGACAGATATAATCTTTTCTATTGCTTTACCCACCTGGTTCCACACCAGTGGGTAGGCCTTCCTTATCAAAATTAGTTCCTCCTTTGTAGGAGGAAGCACTTGGGACCAACTTATGTCCTCATCAATCAGTCTCTGCACATAATACAGTGGCTTGTTCTGATCAACACCCTTCGCGGAGATAATCGTCTACAGATAACCTTTTCCCCTTGAACTTGGTCCCTTAAAGAACTTCACTGGAGGTTCCTGGAACACAAGGTACCAGGAGTCCTTCCTTGCAGCTGCAGCTTCTGTCATTTTGGTATGTGTCACTGGTGTGAGGTCTCAACTTCTGAGGCTCCTGGCCTCTGGCTGGGGCTAGTAGTCGTAGACCACCCCCTCTCCGGTACCGTCTTTACCCTGTTCTGTGTTACCCTCTTAGCTGACTTTAGGACTCTTAGCAACACACAGTGAACTATAGTCACCGGTTGACTGACTGCCTTAGTGTGTTGTCACCACCCACCCCCCACATTGATAAGTGGGGGGTAATGCTTTGTACCTTTGTCATTGAGTTTTTCAAACCCACTTCACAGAGTGTTGCAGACTCTGAGTCACAAAACCTGAGAGTGAGTACTATGTTCACTCTCAGGATACACCACTCACCGTAGCAGTGTGGGTTTTCTCAGGACATATTTGCTCCAATCCAGCGTAATATCAAAAAAACTTAAACCTCCAGGCTGAGAATGACTTGCCTGCCATTGAATTACATACTGAGCAAGGATAGATTTTCATTTTCTCCCCTCGTCCACTGACAAAAGCAACTACTCGCAATTAGAGAGCCTAAAACTTTCGAGGAGAAAATATAAATATTAGAACTGCTGGTTTTTACACCCAGGCGACTGCTCAACAGACAATCCTAAAAATGTTAAAGGTCATTCATTTCTTAAGAAAGAAATCATAATAATATCTGCAAGCTAAATTGATCTTAGAAAAGTTTTAGCCCATTTTAGGGCTTCAGAGTGCCGTCATGACCAAACTGCAATGAAGAGCCTATCAAGTGATAGAAAGTAAAGTGGTAAGTTACATGACTTCTGATTTACGCTCTCTTGAGGCCGAATGCCTGACCCCGAACGAGCAGAAAGACAAAGCGTATTTAACATTTCAATTAATTCCTAGAGGAGTGCACAAATTCCAAACCCCAGTGAAAAGTCATTTTTTCTCTCTGAAATACAGGAGTTAATAAGAATAAGTATTACCATATTAGGAGCTACCATCATTACACTTGGTAGTGGGAAATATAAATTAATATGCCCTAGAGGGGTATAAGTAATGATCAGCGAATGAAAGTTCTTATATACAAACATGTCCAAATAAGGATGACACTAAATCGCACAAATGGCCGTTTGAATGGGGCTCCGACATTCTATGCAGATAACGAACGCACCACCGCCATGAGGGAAGGGTGATCCTGACACCCAGCTTCACCGACAGCAGGAATGGAAACTACGGGCGCCATAATGTCACTTTTTAATCCAAATGCCAGATGTACAAAGTTCTTCTTTAGTAAGTGCCATGAAAAGTTTTATTTCACTGCAGTGCCAGGTCACAGCAACACTAGCGAGCAGCACAAAGGTAGACAAATATTATAGAATATAAGTAAAATGAGAATGTTCAATTTAGTCAAATTTTATTCACTTTCAGCAAAAGTTTTTGCGTGCGTATAGTGGGCTTCATATGTTGTCTAGTCAAACAGTTGAATAGGGGGAAGGCAAGCGACAACAAAATCGCAGAGATTTTTATGCAGTTGTCTCAACTTGGCTCGGGCTTCGACCGCTTCATTGTTCATATACTTTCCTGGATTTTCACGAAATTTTAGGTCACTCCTTCCACCATGCAAAATATTTAAGTCACACTTGCAAAACCATAAATTTCGCAAAATTCTTGCCATTTTGTAAACGCACTGCCCAAGGGAAGACTGTACAGTAAGACTGCAGAAACATTTGCTTGTAAGTCTTATTCTTTGATCCACGTCCCACCATTATATGTAAAGTAGAATCTACAGACAATGTAGCATAAACAACTGAAACCGCATATTCAGCCTCTCCACTCAACAGTATCATAATACAGAGAGTAACATTAATATTGCCGAAAATCATCTAAGAACTTCAGCACGCTTGCCGCGTATTATCGAGCCCGATACTGATTAAAACATCATGGCGGAAAGGAAAAAGTAACCGAGAACAAATGCAAAGTACAGTGCAGTCACCACGATAAATAATTTCTTTAGCACCAGTCTATTAAAGTTGCATGTTCATTTTATAGCGATCTACTAAACAATACTTACAACATTTCTGGTTTAAATTTTGTTTTTAAGTTGTGTACAATTTTTTTTTGGCTTTTATTGAATTTGTTAAAAAATTATGTTTAGAAAATATGGCAGAGCATACGAACAGTAATGGTCAGCTTCCAGTTTCCAGCTCTGTTTATGAATCGTCAACAAGTATTTTCGTTCCACAGTTTATTAGTTTCAAGAAACCAGTAGTGTCGTATTTACTGAATAATCATAAAAATTATTTTGTTATCATTGCAGACAAACATTTCCAAGGTTACTGCAGAATGTGTGTTCAGAAGTTGTAGATAGAATTATAAGTCAAAGTGTTTTGTAAAATACTGTGTTTCGAAATGGTTATTACAACATTTGAAATGTACATGGCCTAAACAATCACCATTTCAAAGTTGTTTTGCAGTGTAAAATAACACGTCTATTATAGGGAATATTCAACAAGAGTTCTATGTTGACATTGCCAAAAATATTTATATACTGATGCATGCCGGCATGCTGTGCTGCGCAGCTGCGCTCTTTACGGGTGACTTCATCCCATCTGCAAGTGACCCTTCACTCGGAACAAGTAATAACAGTGGCGAACTAGACAAATGTATCGAGCACGTAGATTCCATTAGCATGGACAGCCGAATACATAATTGTAATGAAGCTAAGTAATTACAATAAACACTACATCCAAGCACCATCCTGACGAATAGAATAATTAATTTTGAATATCCACAACTCTTCATGGTAGCGCAGAAGTTCCAACCAACCCGAGAGATGGCAGCACCCCTGTGGTCTTGTGAAATCATGGCCAGCCAACCTCAGGCCGACGTATTTTTATTCGTCGTCGCCTCCAAGTAGGGAGACAAGAAATGGTCGACGCTCCAGCGCTCTGATAAACCAACCCCTGCGTTGGAAGGCTATACTACCCCCCCCCCCCCCCCCCTGCACCTAGAAGAACTGCTGACCTGCAGAAAAGAAGTATAAATAGATGTCAAGCATGTGGTCCAGCAAGATGCCGGGCTTGCCGTCCGAATAGGATTGCGAGCCCAACCCAGTCTGCAAAGACTCTCCTCTCTCTCTGGAGCCTGTGCCAATGCTCGAACTCCTTCCGCTACAGCCGGCAGCTTGGAAAGGCCAGCAGGACTCCAGCTCCTGCAGCTTGGATAAGGCTTGTCCACACCAGTCACCAGATGCCGGACTCCTACCACCTGTACCGACAACCCTCACCTTAAGTCTACTTTCTGTAACTGCCACAGTAGCAGGTTGGTACGTGATTTACGTTCCCCTGGAGACTACCCCTTAACTTCATCATATACTGTGAATTGCGTACGTAGATTTTTGCTATTCCTGTTTCCAGGATTGCCTTCGCCTGTAGAGAGTTATTTTTAGGTCTAGAATTTTAATTATATATTTTATATTTTTGTATTCGGTGACATCCTCAATATTATTTTTGTTCCAAATAATAAAACTTACGTAGCTATTACTTTGTGTGTGTTACCTACATCACTAGTAGAATAGTTCCTTGGTCCATTATAAAGTTCAATGCATCACACCCACAGTGGACTTGGTAGCCACCAGAGGCGAGGTGAAAGACGCGCCTTAAATTGAGTGCTCCCTATTAATAATCTGTTAGTTAATTCAAGTCCTGTTGCACTGTTACCGATAGAACCAATTGTCACCTGTTTCTTTATTGAGCGGGAAGATATAACTCTGGAACACACCGAGACAGTCATACCCGTTAGTGCACCAGAAACCCCAGCAGGCCCTGTTCGTCACCCCAGCTCCCTTGAGCATAGTACACTTAGCATCGGGTAGATGGATTCGGGTTCGACCCCCAACAGTGGAAGCCCTACCTATCGAATGCGTAATAAGATTAGCCTCCGGAAAATTCATTAGGGTTTGACTCCCACCAAAGGTCGCCCCATAATTACGTAGCAAATACCTGGCTAATTTTGTCCCCAAATGCTGGCCGACATGGCCGCTGCGAATAAAACTCATTACCCCAACCAGATTGATCATCCCCACGATCACCCTTGATTAATCATTCACTCATCCATTCACCTCCTTTGGAACAGCTGGCATACCACCTATTGAAAGCCCTGGCTGTGAGTGTAGTGAAACTCCCCGAGCAGTAGCTTGTTTCCACACGCCTCACCCTGGGGTTGGATTCCCCTCTCCTCCTCCGGGACAAAGAAGGCAATCAGCGAAGTTACCCCTCCATTCCAAAGAACCAAATAGTTTGGCACATGTCAATTGGCGCCCAACGTGGGGCCATTCGTCCTAAGTAGCTCAGACTTGAGGGCGAGGACCATACCAGCCACCTCCCCCTCCCCTTGCAGAGGAACAGATCTACAACTTTGAGGAGTTGTAATAAACACCCCGTGGCACCCAAAATTAAGTCAGAATCATGACCGACTCTGAAGGAAGTCAGCCCGACATTCGCAGTACCCTAGCAGAAGCCCACGTCGCCGGAAGTAGCAATGCCCCCAGCTCAGTCTCAGCTTGCCCAGGCACAGGCCTGAATATAATGTGGTGCACGCAGTGTCATCATGATTATCACTACACATGCGTTGGCTGAGAAGTCATACTGCAGTTTAGAATACAGTTGTGAAGAATACCAGTTAGAAGCACCCCTGGTGTGCCAATGATCAGAGTGTTAGGGCCAAGGTCGACATACAGTTCGCTGTATTTTGTGTCACCGTGATTTCCACCATAACTCTATCGGATGGCCGGATGAGCGCATCCAACATCCCAGACAGGTGTACCAATGCGGAGTCTGCCGAAGGGAGCAGACTTACTGATCCAACCCGCAGGCTTAGCCCTTTGATTCCAGGGCTACCATGCGAACCAGAGTTACCAAAATTTAACGGGAAGCCGTATGACCAACCCGCTAAATTTCTGATTCAATGTGAGAAAGAACTGAGGGAACACCTCATAACCCGCAAACAACGGGTGCACAGGGCTCACTGATAACTCACTGGACCCGCCAGGAAATGGTGGGAAAAATATGGGGAATTTGTGGAAGGATGGCCACAATTTAAAGCCCAGCTCACCTAACATTTTTTTAGTGACGAGATCTTAAACAATCTCATCATCGACCTACACTCCCGCATGCAAAGGCACGATGAGGAGGTTGATCTGTTTATTAGGTGGAAGAAGCGCCTACATAAACACGTTTTTCCGGAGCAGAATGAAGGGCAAAGTCAGGTGCATCACACGCACCCTCCTTCCCTCCTCATACAAGTTGTTAGTCGCACCCCGACTTCAGACTTGAGGAGCTCGCAGACCAGGCAAGGGAGCTCGCAATGAATGAGTCCCCCTACCCTGCCCAGGAACAGCTGGCACACGTCAGGAATAATAGTCTGGCCCCCTTCCTCTGACCGCCTGCAGGGCGTGATGTGACCTTGCCATGCCTCGCCGCCCACCTACCGCGCTGTTGGTACTGTTAGGAGTGGCATTATATCACAGATTGCCTGAGGCGGCAATCACAGGAAACACATGGTCCAAAGCGTAGGGAAAAACCACACGGAAACATGCCAAACGAGAGGCCACTTACCTTATGCCCCATTTACGTGCATACAACGCCAAACTAAGGACCACAAAAGCCACGGCTTGAGCATTACTGCAGGGAATGTGTGGCCCGGCCAGCTCCGGAAAGGAGAAGCCCTCCTCTCCTTCGAGCGTCTGAAGGCAACTCCCTGCCTCCACCACCCCTTATTATTCCCTCCTTTTGCCGGGACTGTCAAGGTTGGCACACCTATGGAGCTTGCCCAGCTCGGCAGGAGGGGAAAAAAGAAGGTAGACACCCGGGCACCGAGTGCACTATCACGCCCCCGCCCCTCTCAAGTGGCCGACCCAGCCAAAGGAAGCAGCGGCCAATTTTAAGGTAATAAACACCGCCCATGCCTTCTCGGACGAGCCCCGGTTGAAGGTGCAGTTCGGGGATACTACGGCCATGGCCGTATTAGACATAGTCGCTCTCCGCAATTTCATCAGGGACGAACTCCTCATGCGGCACCAAAGAGCCCCACCAGCATAATGGCCACGATGGCCCAAAACAAGGCTTGCCTAGGCTTATCGGGGGAAATTACCCTTGACCTGCGGGTACACAACCGTACCTTTAGTGTCCCCTCATCTGGGAGATTACATGGTATTAGGACGGCCCTGGTTGCGGGAACACAAACGTATATTCGACTGCGGGCAACTCTTAAACACCCTCAGTGGTCAAACAGACATGGTAGTCGATTCGGAAGGCAAAATAATTGAGGCTACCCCTCCCCTGGTTCATTTACGACATCATCGAGTCGACCCTGCACCACTTTCCCCCACGATAAAAGGGGGAAAATGCCCACCCAAGCCCGAAGGATCAGGCTCCTCTGAGCTCAGTAACGTCGAAATACCAATCCCTCGCCCCCAGCACACCTGACCATGACATTGGCCTTCCGGGATAATTTAGATTACTGGGTGGGAGAAAGTATTAAACTCCCACCAGGGGCGGAGCCCCCTACAAGACCCCATTGTTCACACAACTCGAGAGATAATCCCCAGTTCAGACCCCAGCGACCACCACATAATACCCTACTAGGGCCATCTTGGCGCGACCCCGCAGATTGCTTCCACATCGAGAGTCAAACCGATAGCTTGAGACACAAAGGAAAAATCCCTTCTCCTTCCACGAGTATTGCGTTGAGGCTGCGTACACCCCTCGCCCACCTTCTTACCCCGCCCCTGGCTGTAGAGTGCCAGGAACCTAATGAGACGTCGCCCACACTCGCGGCACAAGCCTCCACTGCCTCCTTTTCTACCGCTAAAGAAGCCCCCCCCCCCCCCCGTCCGAACGACGACCTGGACAAGGTAGTGTACCCGCTCCCGCCAGACTCTGTCCTGGCCACACCGCCCCCTAAAACGGCAGAACCCCTCCTGGATAGGTACCTTAGGACGCAACACCTGCAATCCTACCCATCCTACCTCTTCCCGGGCAAGAATGGTGAAAGTGGGCCAGCCACGGATGAAAGCCTGATACATTCATCGAGTCCACCTGTGGAACCCCTGTTTAACTTGGCGACCAGCATCAGAAGCTTATCAGTACAGGCTGGAGAGAGGGAGAGAGATGCAGTGTCGATTGCGACGCTAGTAAACGTGAGTTGCCAGTTTCCAGTGAGCACCATAACCAAAAATGAAATTCTTCCATCGTTGGGAGAGCCTACTGCGAGTGAGTACGAGGTAAGACGCCAACCAGAGAAGCAGAAATTCCCAGCAGTGCAACCATAGTTTATGGTGTTAGCCTCCAGGATGCTGACCCCATGCTGCCGACAACCGCCGGCTCACGTTACGAGTGGTCCCTCTGCGTGCTAGGCGCACATGCCATGTGCCAGGCCACTACAAAGAGGTGCCTTGGTAGGCCCCTACTGCATTCTGCTGGGCTGCTACAACACCACGTAAGAGAGGGCGGCCCATGAAGCTTCGCAACGCCAAGCATCAACGCCCGCCCCCTGCTTCCACCTCAACTGAGTGAGTACCTGGCTGAAGCCAGTATAGACTAGTGCACGCTCCCTGTCATACCTCCCACAGTTAACTTTAGTAAGGAGTGATAGTGTTGAAAGTTCGATCCTGAATTTATAGTAGAGAAGGCTGGATGTTATGTCTCTAGGAAAATTATAGCCTGTTAGGATCCAAAAGTGCGACAAACAAAGTCCACATCATCACCTAAGAGTTCACCGTAATTGTGTTTTTTGTAACTTGTATTTGTTTTTGAAAGGTTGCAAATTCTAACATTCAAAACACTTTGAGAGGAACAGAGGCTCCACACAATAAAAGTTTCCCAAGTAACGTAACAAATTCCTTATTAAAAAGGACACGAGTAAAGTACATGTAATTCAAGCAAATTTTTATGAAAATTAATTTGATCCCTAATTTGCCAAATGAGAAAGTTTTCTTTGCAAGAGGAAATTTAATGTAGCTTCAAACCGAAATGCATACTTGAAAATTGATGTTTGCTGTTTCCCTGAAAATCCTAATAAGAGCTCGCGTAAAGTCAGCATTTATTAAGAGTGGAAATTCTTCTTGCAATTTAAATTATAGTACGACACATTTAATGCAACATCACTAAATCCCCCCCCGCACTGTTAGGAAGTGTGTGTGTAAACAAAGCTTATTAACACAACTTCAATGAAACCCTCACTACTCCTCGCAACACGACTGGGCGATCTTGAGTAATTATCCCTTGTATTTTGCGTAAGAACATGAGGCAAGAGCTCTATGTGAGCAAGCCATAACCCGTCACCCAGGCAATTCACTACCTTCTTAACACTTTTAGAATAAAAAAAGTTACCAATCAGCAGAAAAAATGCTACCATTCTCTTATTACACAAGATATGTAAAGTATGTCACTAAGATGAAACCACTTAAATACGTAACAAGAACCTAGGAGATAGACTAACACCTATTATACAATAATCACTGTAACTGAGTAGGTATAGAATATAGAATACTCTCTCATGTAATTTTCTCTGACGATGAAATCCTGTTAAGCATGAGTGTAACATTCCCTGATTTTAAATTAGAAGTCCGTGTTGTGTACCCCAAGAAGCGCAATCTCCCCCTTGTATGCGTAACCGCCGTCAATGCAGTTAGAGTATCCTATCTACTCAGATGAGTAAGATAATCCCACATGCTACAAACCCACGAGAATAGAAATCTCGTCCCCCAGCAATGAAGCGACTCACGAATGCGAGCTAACCTAAATCACGCAGGAAAATCCCCCCTCCCCCCATGCTGTAACACATAACCCCTAGACCTAAGTTGTAGTTGTCAAGTGAACCCGAACATAACCTTAGTAGGAGAATAGGGAAAATGCAACGCTTAGCATTTAAGAATTTTGAGCTAGCGAAAAACCTCCAACCTTTATAGTTCTTTTGTGTTAGCTACGTAAGGATCCCACTTGTAACTTTCCAATAAGAGAAAGTGAAAAATTGTAAACTTTTGTACGTCAAGACAGAGAAAACCTCCCGCATGTGTACCCTAGAGTAATTAGATGTAGATTATAACCACCACATAACCTCCCATGAGAAGGAGACCTACGTAAATGTTGTAAAGCATGTTAATAAGAGGTATTCCACACCTTGTCCTGTACTGTAATGTGCACTGCCTAACTCTAGAAACTTGTATGCGCATGAACTTTCACGACCCAGTGAAATCCTTCACGTTACTTGTAACTGAGGGCAGACGTCCAAGACGTTATGCAACCATGATAACGTAGCATGAGCTCCCCTTATGTAACCATGAAAGGAGACACGGATCTACCTGGTGCATAAACTCCTGCCATGAGCAGACTGTAAAGTTAACCCCGTGCGAATAAACTGGGTCACAAATTGTAAATAATCTCCCAGTATATAAAGGGGACCATGTTAGCTAATAAGATACTTATGTCATAGTACCTTAATCTATTCTTACCCAAACCTTAAGATTGTTTACTATTGTGATAAAAAAAAGTGATATGTAACCTACTTTAAAGTGTGTTCAAGCATTATGTTAATGTTTTTCATTTTCTTCATATACAAATGTACTATAAGCTTGCGTACAAACTGTACGACCAATGTATTTGAGTACCAGTGTTGTGTATGTCTTCTATGCATTGCTGTATGTATTGTGCACAGGCATCATCCAAATTAATTATAACAGGTATAAGTATTTCTTTTATAAAAGCTCGCTTTTGTCCCCGTAAGTAACCAGGATACTGTGCGTAACTACATGGACTGAAATGATAAGTCAGTTAAATTCATCCTGCAGGGGCCACAGTATACCGATCCCCATCTAGCAATCTTATGCGAGTAGGATTGATACCCCTTCTTTGCAACCGCTAGTTTCCAAACTTTTATTTCTCGAGAGCAGAAAAAAATTTAAAAATATTAATGTAAAAATATTTTGTGCAAATTGCGTTTGTACTACCAGAATGTGTAAAGAATTTTTAAATTTATTTTTTTATATGTAAACTACCCTCGAACTAGGAAGGCATAGGTACCATTAAAAAACTACTTGTTCAGGCAAACTTTTTCCTTTCCAAATTCTTCCGTCCTTGATAAGAAAGACTAGTGAAGAAATGAGACAGGATGTCTACACGGCGCTCTGAAGCAGACGGCACAGGGGGCCAGACCAGTCCGCCATGCAAACAAGAAAGAGGAGGAGAGCAAAGAGGGAAGAGGAAAAGGCAGTTCAACCCGCACTGATAAAAGCCAAATGGCACATGACCTAGAGACAGGTCCTGCCACACTCCAGTCAAGGAAGCGCCAGCACAGAGCAGGTGCTCGCCGAGAATTCAACCGCACGATGAATGATTGCGTCATCCAACGTCGACACTTGAAGCCCTTGTGGATCGAAGATAGGTCTTCGTCGCTTCAAGGGGTGCTTGATTGACGCATGTCAGCATGCTACGCTCTCTACGGGCGACTTCGGCCGATCTGCAAGTGACCCTTCACTGCGGACAAGTCATAACAGTGGGCAAACTAGACAAATGTATCGAGCATGGAGATTCCACTCGATTGGACAGCCGAGATGGCATCACCCCTGTGGCCTTGTGATGGTATGGCCAGCTAACCTCAGGCTGAGGTGTTTTTATTCATCTTTGCCTCCAAACAGGGAGATAAGAAAAGTTTGACGCTCCAGAGCTCTGATAAATCAACCCCTGAGTTGGAAGGCTACGTTACCCCCCTGCACCCCGGAGAACTGCTGACATGCAAAAAGTAAGTATAAATAGATGTCCAGCACAGTGGTCCAGAGAGACACGCCAAGTTCGCCGGCCGAATAGGATTGCAAGCCCAACCCAGTCTGCAAAGACTTTCCTCCATCTCCGGAGCCTATGTCAAGGCTCGAACGCCATCCGCTCCATCCGGCAGCTTGGAAAGGCCGCCAGCACTCCAGCTCCTGCAACTTGGGTAAGGCTCATCCACACCAGTCACCACTTACCAGATGGCAAACTCCTACCACCTGTACCCACTACCCTCACCTTAAGTCAACTTCCTGTGACTCCTGCGGTAGCAAGTTGGTACACGATTAGCGTTCCCTTGGAGACTCCCCCTTAACTTTGTCATACTGCGTACGCAGATATTTTACTATTCCTGTTTCCAGGATTACCTTCGCCTGTAGAGTTATTTTTGGGACTAGTATTTTAATTATATATTTTATATTTTTATATCGGGTGACGTCCTCAATATTATTTTTGTTCCACATAGTAAAACTTACGTAACTCTTACTTTGTGTGTGTGACCTACATCACTAGTAGAATAGTTCCTTGGTCCATTATAAAGTTCAATGCATCACACCCACGGTGAACTTAGTAATCACCAGAGACGAGGTGACAGACACGCCTTAAATCGAGCGCTCCCTGTTAATAATCTGTCAACTAATTCAAGTCCTGTTGCACTGTTACTGATAGAACCAATAGTCACATTTTTCTTATGATATTGTAGTACCAGACACACATGAGGGTCCCCTAGATCATTTGTTAGGTTGGTGCCCACCTGAGGACATTGAGCGGGAAGAGACAGCTCCAGAACCCACCGAAACAGTCATACCCGTTAGTGCACCAGAAACCCCGGCAGCCCCTGTTCTAATCACCCCAGCTCCCTTGAGCATAGTACACTTAGCATCGGTTAGATGGATTCGGGTTCGACACCCGACAGTGGAAGCCCTACCTACCGAATGCCTAATATGATTAGCCTCTGGGAAATTCATAAGGGTTTGTCTCCCATCGAAGGTCGGCCATAAACCACATGGCAAGTACCTGGGTAATTTTGTTCCCACACGCCAACCAACAAGGCCGCTGCAGGTAAATCCCGCTACCCCACGATCACCCTTGATTAATCATTCACTCATCCATTCACCTCCTTTGGGACTGCTGGCATCCCACCTATTGACAGCCCTAGCTGTGAGGGTAGTGAAACTCCCTGGATGGGAGCTTATTTCCATACGCCTCACCCTGGGGTTGGATTCCCCTCTCCTCCTCCGGGACAAAGAGGGCAATCAGCGTAGTTACCCCTCCATTCCAAAGAACCGAGCAGTTTGACACACATCAGAAGGTACGGAATATGTATTATTCACATTGGTATGAACAACATAATATTTATCACATTTTCTTTTTTTGGTGTAGTTAAAACTTTACAGGATATAATAATTTGAATGTTACTTCTGTACAAACAAAATTTTCTCCTAGTCAATTAAAACAATACATACATATGTAATTCAAAATCATATTGTCCCATAAGAATTGCTGCAAAACCATGTTTCTCATAAAAGACTTTAAACTAAAGTCTCTCACAACACCATCTACCCGCAAGTAATAAACAGAGCACCGGCAGCATAACTTGGCCGTAACAAAAATAAAGTAAGGCGGAATGGTAACCTATATTGATCATAGCATTTATTTACACACTTTGTTTTATTCACACAGAGAGAACAGCTAAGGCGGAAGGATAGATGGTCACCATGCTACATTTCTAGAACTGTCAAAATTTTGTGAACTTATATGAAATGGAGCACGTGCAAACATTTGCGCACACATAAACATGCATGCTATAAATACACACACGCACGCACGCACACACACACATATATATACATATATATGTTTTTTTTTTTCCCTTGAGACAGTAGTTACATTGTTTGAGAGCTCATACTTGGATAATATGTTGACGTGATTTGTAACCATGTAATGAGAAAAAAAAAAAAAAATGTTTATGACAGATAGGTAAGAATATAACATAACAGGAAAAATACAGTTAAGTTTCTAGAATTACAACATTTAACTCTGTTAGCCTATTTAATACTGAATTAAGAAAAAAAATTACACACTGTTGTATAGTTTTAATCCCCAAGACTAACTTATATTGAACTATTTACAGTATAAATAATATACATACATTTTATTCCTGAATGTAAATAAATAATGATACAGTAATAACTTCACTCCACAGCAGTCTTAACCCTCAACTTGAGTATGATTTCTATTGAAGTACTTGTGTGCATGCTACGCATGTATTTCGTACATTCATTCTGGGCCACCTCTCTGAAACATTCAACCAATTCATTGCAAACTGTTAACCACACAATGAACATACAACATTTAGGCACACTGATAAAGCAATTTCTCTATAATCACGTGCAGCTGTCAATTTTTTTTAGTAATCCTTCTCAAGCCTGTCTGAAACACAGAGCACACTACATGTGGACAGAACATGATACAACTGGAAAGTTCAAAAGCATTCTATGCTGCAACCTTTCAAAATCCCTGTTAAAATACAATCCCTCAGTATGATAAACTAGGAGAATAATTCCAAACTTAGCATCATTTTCTAGAAGCAAATCTAGGCGACTTCAGTCTCCTCTGTATACTGACAGTATGGTTTGTTTACTGACTTCTGCTACAGAATGGACCTATTTCCCAACAATTTAACAACAATAATGTTGTATTTGCTTAGTTCTTCAGAGCACCTCATGCAAATTGTGAGTGAAAGACAAAATAAGTACAAAAACACAACTGTCTGAAATACATTTGTTGTTGCATGATGCAAACCGTGCATTCTCCTTAATTACCATTTGTTAATTATTTCTGCAGGAGATTAACAGAGTTAACTTTATACAAAGCTACACACACTTCAAAAATTGCTGAATTGAGAATGCAGCCAGAACCATAAATCAAGATATGTCCACACATTATTATATGCTGTTTGATGACACTGCATCAAAACATTTTCAAAGATTTTACTAGATTTTAATTAGTTGTGAAGGAGAGCAGTGAGTTCTGTATGTAAATTTTCTAGTCACTTTCCAAACATATTTCACAGATGGAGATGTACATAGATGAGGCGTTACTTTAAAAAATATTTGACAGCCCCACATAAACAATACAGGCAAGATGTGATCTACGGCAATGATTTCTAAATACCATAAAATTATTAAAGATTTTCTTAAACTTCCTTCTATGCCTAAGGTTTTGATTTTCTCGAACTTTGTCCATTGTCCCTGAATAACTTATCAGCATCTAAATTATTTAATGTCTCAGAACCCAATATGTTGGTATCATTTAAAACACTTAGATCAATAATGGCATCATTGAACAGACATAGCTGCCATTACCACTTTGGTTATTCCTCTAACCAAGTACTAGCTTCCACGATGATAGCACTGAACATTTTAATATGTAGGTATTTCAAGTTGACACCCTACCTAATGGGTTCTTCTAGTGTTTGTATGTGTCAGTGCTCCCCCCTCCTTAAGTGGCTGGGAAGCATGATCATCAACTCAACAGAGTTTCTACTGGGAGTGGAGCTGGCAGGTTTTGAAACCTCCATCACGGAGGGTCGAACACAAGGAGGTGGGCTGGTGAGTGTTGGTCTTATTGGTACTCATTACGGGGTCTAAATAGGTACCAAGTTCAGGCGTCTGACCACCTTGTCTAATGCTCTGCTGAGGACCGACTTGGAACTACTGGCCTTTATGGTGATATAGGAGGCAGTGGTGAAATAGCACGTGGAACGTGCCAAAGTTGGCTCCTGGTCCCTCTAGTGGAGCTGGTGGATGTTCTCCTCTGCTGAGCAGCTACATCTCTTTTCCACGTGTAGACTCAACTGGCATCCTGTTCACCACTCTCCAGGCCTCCAACCAGGGTTAACCCCTGTTTGGGCACTTTATTTCACCGAGCCATGTGGCGAGGTATCGAGGGTAATAGTATAGAGAGGTGAACAGTGGGGGTACCATACAGGTAAGAATGGTCTAAGAGGAAGTATGGGTAGACAGGTGGATTGGGTTGGTAGGCCTAAACTACAGGTCTCCAGCAAGTACATTGGTTGGGGAAGAAGTAGCGGGCAGATCCAAGCACTTGACAGAAGATGTCAGCAGCAGGATAGGAGTGACCAATCTCGTGTAACTCAGGAAGGTGGGACGTCACCATAGATCCAAGCATCCCGTAGGGACAGTGGGTGTGGCTCATGACTATTCCTGCAAGAGTGTAAAAAGTTCTTTGGATGAAGCAAGAGATGGCAGGAGCAGGTAGAGAAGAATAGAGAGCTGAAAGTGATAACTCAATCAAGTTAGGATTATGTCTGTTTATTGCCAGGGTAGTAAACATACATAAACCAGCCTGCACCCTGACTCGGGCCGATCCTACAATGCCAACGAGAGTGACTCCTAGACTTGGCAGATGTGAAGGGTAAGGGTCATCCCAGTAGTACGGTGCTTGGACTCGTGACTAAGTGCAGAGTTATTGGGTAGCTGAGAAGCGAGGAAGGCTTCAGTGAACTGACGGGCAGCGTGGCGATCTAGACTGATGAACGACAATCAGTTAGCGGTAGCAAGGACTGAGGAAGTCTGTGCACGGTCAGGGAGAGTAACCCTCTACAATAGTGCCGTGTGAAGTAGTGTTGGCTGATGAAGTAGGGGTGGGCTTGGGCAGAGTAACATCCTACAACAAAATAGCATGAGAAAATTGGTAGTTGAAGACGTTGGTACATGGACAGGCAGAGTGGCACCTTACAAATGATCCTTGAGAGAAACTCGAACTATGGGCTATTGGCACGCCCAACACACAGGGCCAGCATGGGGGGGTGTGAGGGTAGCACAAAGGTCATGGAGAGAGAGAGGGCGGCAGAGAAGTGGTTGAGATGGCCAAAGCTGGTGGTTTGTTTTTTCTCCATGGCCGAAGGGGGTAAGCGGGTAAGCATTGCGTTGAAGTGCAAAGAAGGGTTGTAGTCCAACAGGAAGCATCAGCCAGGCCGAATTGGCTTAATGACATTGCCTGTGGCGTGTCAAGCCCCCTTTCTGTTAGCCGGAGCCACAGGCATAGAGGATGATGTATTATCCTCTTGAAGGTGACTGGCGACTGTACAGTCTTGTAGGCATCTGAAATGGTGGTGTGCGTTCTCTCTCTCTCTCTCTCTGGTTTAGGCATGATTTGCAGGTGCAAAATATTTTCAAAGCCTGTTGCAATTATAGAGAAAAATAAAAATATACAAGGTTACGATTACAATAATACTAGCATTAAGGGAATAGCTAAAGCCACTGCAGAATCAAACTAAGTTCTCTCATAATGCGTGCGTGCAATTCAAATTAACTGGTGCAAAAGCAAATTACTGGAATTGCGTGCAGAGAGAAAGTTATGTATATGGTTGGCAACTCCAATCCACATCAAATTAAAAACTGCTACAGGGTACAAAACTTGGCTGGTATACTTCCCAATACCAAAAAAAAAAAAAAACCAATTAGGGTGGAGCCATTAAATTGTTTTAAGTTTAAGGTGTTTTTATCTTGCTACACAGTATTGGCTCAGATAAAAAGAAATGTGTTTGTTACATTGGTATATATATTTCAAACAACATGACACTGGTTAAAAAATTTACAAAGGTTGACGTCATCGGGTGAGACACGAGACGAACGAAGACACAAGTTACTTACTGATAGGGCATCAGCGGTGTTTCCCAGTCACCATGCTGTTGAGACTTGGGGTTCTCAGGAATGCAGTGGGTTCTGTGTGTCCGTCTCACACGAGCGTACTTACAATACACTTTGCAATACTAAACATCATTACTAAACATTTAGAAAACAATGGCAAGAGATAGCTGTCATTACAAATAGAGAAACACTTCTTGCACTGTACTACTACTTTTTATTACTACCACTCGTACAAAGAAACCGTGCCCAAATTTTATTAGTGAATTACTCTCGGTCGTATCTAGCCAACTCCGGTTGGGTGCTCCCCAGCTCGTAATTACTCTAGCGCACTTCCTAAATGGATGGCTTCTCTGTGGTGTTTGAAAACACAATTTTCACAAGGGAAGGGGGTCACCAACCGCTAGGGTGGACTAACGATTTTCCCTGAAGAAAGGGTGCAGAGAATAATGAAATGAGAGAAAAATGAACAAGTTACATAAACATGTGTGATTATTTGGCATCACTAACACGAACTCGTCGAGACTCGTCTTGCCGCACGTGGTTAGTGAGGTGACGGCCTATACACATAGCCGGCTAGGACGGAAATAATGTCATCATACAAAATTTCATACAACCACATAAATACCCTTGGAAAATGATTGGGCACGGCATGAGTGGTCGCACTTGCAAGGGCGTGAAAGCAGTATTAGATGGTGTGGATGCTGCTGGATAAGTGTTGCAGCGGAGCACGTGGTGCAGGTGAAAATGGTGTATTTCTCCGCAAAGACAGCAGATTCTGGTCAGACAAAATAGTATTCCGGTTGGAAAAATTATTCCGTTGCAGATTGAATTGGTTTTGAGCCTCTAGCATGCCGGATGGCAAGAAAATCAGACATGGGAAATGACTGCGTGGTCAGACATACAAATCATCAATTACATGAAAAATACATTGAACCCTGAATACAATTGACATAGAACCCTGAATAAAATTATGGCTCACATGATATTACACAAATAAACCCTCAAACTACATGAATGGTGCAGATATTGACTTGGTGGCTATGAACCACGTGGTCGCAAAATATGTGGCCATAAAATAATTAAACATGAAAAATAACCTTGAATACATACATAAAAACAAAGCCCTTAAAATTGCATGCTTCAATAATACAGAAATTACAATGGAACACCATCAGCATAGGCGGATGGTGCCTAATTCAAGTTGCGCAGATCGCATGACCTCTCCAACATCTTTCTCGTTTTACTCGTTTAAGTTTCAAAAAGCTGCAAGGGCACAGATTATTTATTTAAGCGGAAGCATAATGTTGGGGAAATTATCTGGCAAAAATGTACGCGAGCAAAGGTTAACAGGTATACTAATAAAGAGCTATGGTAATCTACATCAGTGCAAAAAGTTTGTAGTGTGTACGTGACAGCATCTTACCTCGCCAGACCTCCTACAACGACTGCACCGAGGCTAGTGTCGCATGGACCTACCATGGTTGCCTACGGGGTTCACATAAGCGGAAGTGCTATGCACACCGAGTAAAACTTTTTATATATGAAATAAAGTGGCACAAAATAATTTAAACATTGTTTTACATTTTAGAATTTTCTGTATCATTTTAGTGCCTCTTTATGACGGTGTTCATGCCGGAATATTAATGTTCTTAATCTCCACGCAGTGCACACTTTGGATTCATAACCAAACATTTTGCAATATTGACAAACACACATTTTCGAACACTCTAAGACATTTTAGATCCTGAAAAATAAAGAAGACACATTTTACACTGTAAATAATATTCCGTTCAAGAAAGTTCTAATTGAAGCCTCTTTACGCACGTGCATGCACACGTGTCACATGCGTGGCAAGCGCAGTCATGGACTTAATGTGGCTAGCTGTTACCCAGCGTCAAGGTTTACATGCTTAAGGCAGAACAGCATTTAGTCAATGTGAAACAATTGTACACCGGGGTTTTGAGGCTTACAACTTAGTAAGTAAAGACAAGGTGAACAATGAATGATTACAAGAGGTGAAACACATGCATATTTGAAAAGTGAACATTATACATTTGAGGCAACTAGACAAGGCTTGAGAAAGTTACTTATACAAGGAGGTTTATGCAATTAAAGTTATACAATGCAGTGTTTTGAAAATTAGTTAGTTTGGTTATCAAAAAGCTAGGTTTAGTTGAATCTAAAGACGAGTAAATTGAGTGATATAAACTCTTAGAATAATGTACGAAGTACAAGGTCTTGAATGGGCAGACCCATTCTAGCATGAGGCGCATTACTATACATTTACATATTAGTAATAGAAAGTGGTTGGCATTAGGCACAGCTTGGCTTCCAGACATGCTTTAGTCTACTGTTTTAACAATGGCTGGCTATCTCTACGTGTACTTAAAACTTTACTCTCTTACTTCCTCAATGGCACATGATCTTCACACAACTGGCAGTTATGCTGCTAAGATAATAAAACAAGGCAGTTAGACTGCAAACATCTCAAAGCACAAAATAAGCAAAAACTTTACAAGAAAAAGCAGGAACAACATCAACACTTATTAGTTACAATATCCTCATGAGCCATTGCACATAGTGGAAGCATAGCTGTGACCATGGTTTAAGGCTACAAAATAGACACGAGGCTGAGCTGATGTGCCAAACACTTCTGAAAAAATTGGAGCTCAATACATGAACAGGTATTTCTTTAGCTTGCAGGTTTACATAATGTTGCACAACACTTGGGCTAGGGATTGCTCTGCTTTTGCACACACATGGGGGTTTTGCTTCTGTAACACTTCCTATTCTACATCCTATATCTCACACTATCACTCGTGGTCGGAGCAGTTCACATGGTGAGGCAGAGGTCCTCAGGAGGTGTCACATTGCCAAGGACAGCGACACACACAGAGGCTGTGGCTCTAAGCAGGTGAGGAATTATCATAGTCACACAGCCTCTTCTTCTGTAGGGCTGGCCAGTCGATGACGTGAGGGGGGGGGGGGGGGGGGGGGGTCGGCGCCACTACGTCTCTTGATAATGTCTGGGTCTTCCCTCAACATAAGTGCAGCAACCGCGCCACAGATGGATTCTATGGTTGTGGTGGAATGTAGCATGGCTTAACCGGCGGTGAAAGGAGCACTGGATCATTGGGATGGGAGTCAGCAACCTGTGGCACAAAGGTCTTGGCCTCTGCTCTCAGCTGAATGGCTGGAGGGGAATTCAACGGGGAAATCAACACTTCTCCTCTTGGGGGGAGGGGGGTACTAAGCAGGCTGCTTCCCCGCCTCTACGGCGGCTGGCGTGGAGGGCAGAGATTGCGCTGAAGGAGGCAGCACTCGCTGCTCCCTGCGTTCTGATTGGCCCACTAGGGGTTGCTCAAGAGTGCCTTCTTCTCCCCCTGATTGGTGCTGGTTCCAGTGAAGGTGGGTGCTGCAGTTTGGGTGATGGCGGCTGTTTGAAGGGAGTAGGAGTCCAGGCGTGGGGTGTAGATAGACTCATGGCTAGTGCTGCTAAGTCTGTCGGGTCATACACAATCACACATCCGTGCTTTGGCTGTAGGGCTTCTTATTTGATCTCCTGATTGGTGGCTCTCTTGACATGAGTCAATGCTCCTTCTTGCTTGTATTTGTTCCAGTCTTATAACCACAATGTGTTTCCTTACCTTTCTGTTACTTGGTAGGGGCCTTCCCATTTAGGGTGAAAGCCAGCATAGAAATGTGCAACCTTGCAGTTAAGTGGCAGTGTCCTAACCCACACATTTCCCTCCTACTTTTACTGCGTTTCCAGGCTGACGTGTACGTGCAGGATATTTGCGCTCGATATAGCTGGCCTGGTTCAAGGACTTAACCGATCCCTATCAAATTTTGTACACAAGTAGTGCTACAGTAGGGTCTGTAAACTGACATGTTTTAGGCGTGGCTGGAATTTTTAATGATGTTGATATTAATCATTTAGGTTAGTATATTATATCTATTAAACAATTCAACAAAATTCATCCCAATTTTGTACACTAACCGTGTTCATTCAAAACATTACATTGATTAAATCTGAGGCTGATGCTCTGTATCCTACCTCAGTAATGCAGTTGATTACATACTAGCTTACGGTACAAGATTTTCTTTGTTAGAGTTATAGAGATAACGTAATTTTATATTTGTAACTATCATTAGTGTTACAAATGTTTATGTTTTCCTCTCTAAAGGTATTGCTGTCAACGAGACATCAAGACCTACCTAACATCTAAGCTTTTAAGAACTTCATTAAAATTCTTTGCACCTATGTAATGGGAAGTAAGCTTATTAGTTATATCAGTAACTTCTTGTTAATTATTGTAAAGCTTAGCTCCTTGTTACTGATCTGGTGTGCCTATGCAATTAAATATATATTGGTCCTTTTCTCGCTGAGAATCATTCTGACCCTAACCCCCCCTTGGAGAAAAGTTAGCTAACTTTTTATTGTGAAATCCATCTACAAAGATATTGGGTATAGCATTGCAACTCTAGCTGGAGAGGTAAGATGTTCTCCTGGACTTCAGCTGAATCTTAGCTTGCTTTCAGCATGTAGGTCATATGTCCTAAGTACCTCATAAACAAGATACATCTAACACGTCAGCCTGGTCAGCACAACGTAGGAGTACCAAGCAAGACATAGGTTGGGAGCATCTGGCCCTAATGGAGGTGTTCCACACACCTCTCCTGGGATATGTAGGAGTCCAAGGCCATCCCTAATAACAATTACACTCATGATATCATCAGATGGGCCATCATTGCCCATTGCCTATTTTGTAAACCAGCATTATCTGGCTGCCCAGGTGAATCAGTGGATCTGCCACAAAGCTGAAGCCCGCTTCCTGCACCAAGCAGGGAGGGGCTGTGGATATGAATGTTGTATACGTATTGAATATTGAGTGTAATCTTTGCTGTATACCCTATCAAGCATTGACAAAGACTTACCGGGATAGGAGACAAGAGCCCTCAATGGCCTGACCAGTTCCTCTTGACAGAAACTTATCTGTCCTACTGTTTGATCTAAGCAATATGCTGTGTGTAGGGTGCCAGAAGCAATAAAGGGCCTCCATCTCCCACGCAGTTGCTGATACAGGCATTATAGATGTGGAGACCAGCTTTAGCCAACACGAGAAAGGTACACAGGCTTACAAGATCTAATCAAAGTGTGACAATTATGTTCAAAATGTTATGTTTATACCTATTTACCCACCTAACAAGAGATAAATCAGGTGAGCTAAGATTATCTCCTTCATGCAAGTGGTACAGCAACCACTTAGCATTTCTTCCACCAACACTTCATTTATCTGTACTAATATTGTATATCAGTTGAATGGGCTGAGCATTTCGTAAGCTCCTTAATTATCTAAAATATTTTACCTGTTTCCTGAATGGCTTAAATGTAGTACCCCAATGAACCACACAGAGGAAATATTTGCATAAAACAAGGTTCAAATTTTTTTTAAAAATCATGCTGACTGATTAACTTTGCAATGACCTTCATTAAATATAGACTATAAGGTGATGACATTACATTTATGTACGCAATTTCTAGGTCATCTATGGGTTTGCGCCGGAAGCGTAGTGGCAACTCATCTCCACTTATCACGTGAACTGTTGTCGCAGCTCGTGATCTCCCAGCAGGGGCTTCAGGTCTAGGGTCTGTCGTGCCTCTGACTTCTGCAACAGTTGTAGCTACATCTCACACTTTGGAAATGTCACAATACATGCTCTGATGCTAAACACACTGCATGCATGAACAACCAATTGTCAATCTTACCGCTTCCGGACAAGCCTCCTTTACGGAACTTGATCAGAGGCATATGTGGCCGCACTGTCTGGAATTTGAAAAATTTTATTTAATAGCAACTTAGGGCATTTGCATTCACAAGCAAATCATAAATAATGCTAACAGCTAACCAATTAACTTTTAGTTGAATGCTAGTGCATACTTTAAAAAACAAATTACACTCATAAGCATCTGAATTAGAGACACCACCTGTGTTGGTGAAATGGCACTGTGGTTGCCACGTCAAACTGAATAGTGCCCAGCCGTGCAAACTGCTAAAACATCAGACCTTGTACTAATTATCTGAGTAACAGTTGAGCACAGAAAGGGGCAGAAACGAGATCTCAGCACATTTTATTGCAGACAGGACACTGGAGCTAGATGCATGCGTCACTCCATTTCTGAAGTTGTACAGACACTGGGATTTCCACAGGCCACTGCATCAAGAATGTATCATGAGTTCTTCGATTTGGGTAAACCACCATTGCTAGGGACAACTGCTGTGGCCTACAAAGTATTGATGACAGGCGTCGCAGTCATCTAGCTCGGTTAGTAACAGTGGATAGACAGGCCATAGCACAGCAGATCACTCGCTAATTCAATGCTGGACCATACTCATTGGTACATGCCAATGGCAGGGTATGAGTGTGTTGCCAAATGAACCAAAGGCTCCCGCATGTCAGCATAGTACAGTTGAGGCTGCTGGTGGTGGTATCCTGTGTGGGGACTGTTTATGTCGGATTAAATGGGTCCCCTGGTACACGAGCGATTGTTCTCATCTGAAAATGATAGAGACCTGCTAGCAGATCATGTGAACTCATTTATGCACCTACAGCATCCTCCACATGACCTGCGCTTAAAGTACAACAATGCACCAGCCCACCGCTCCTGAATTGTGACAGTAGTCGGATGAACACTCTAGGAACTTGAAGTTTCTTGCCTGGACCCCCGAGGTCACCTACCCTCAATCCTATGCAACATATGCTGTCGAGATGGATGTGCGTGCTGTACATCATCCTTCTCAGACCAATCATCATGCATTGTGAGAGGCTATGCAACAGTCATGTATCAGAATGTCTGCAAACCGCTTCTGGTATCTTAGGAGGTCAATACCATACTGCATCACCGCTGTCATCAGTGCAAAATAAGTTCTACACGCTACTAGGTAGACATCTCTAATCAACAGCTTATGATTGTATGTCATCTGAATCGAGACTCATTCGATCTTTAACCATCTAAACAAAAAAAAAAACACAGATAATCTAGAAATCAAGGAGATAAAATAAAATACAAAACTACCAAACACAAATTAAATACTACACACAAACACTGTTGATTCAATGCACAATGTTAAAGTAAGTAGTGATCACCATGTTCTTTTGTGCAAAATTTATATTACTTTTATTTGCAGCATGATTATGCATGTTCAACATAAAAGACAATCTTCAACACAGTACAATACCATACATACTGTAATGTAAACACCAACCTAGAAAAAATTTATATTCACATCAAAAGTAGCGAGATACATGAGGTTTTACTGTATTCCTCAGTTAACAGGCCTAAAATATGAAAAATTGCAAATAAACTCAGTTCCCACATATCTTGAGACTTTCATAACTACAAAATTAGGCATATTATTTATTATTATTAATAATAATATTATGCCCTCTGGGGAATTTGAACTGTTCTATCAGAATGCGAGGACTAAGAACAAAGTCTAATCTTTTCACAAAATATTGTCAGTTCAAATTATTCAGTGATTTGTCTTACCTAAACTTGGCTTAATAACTTTAGTTTAAATATACATTATTTTCCAGACTTTTGGTGTTTTTCGCAAAGACCGTGATCGTAATTAAACTAATCAAACACAGGAGGCGGAGTGTTGACTGCGATAAATCAATTATGTCATCCTTACTTTGAACAAATATTTGAACTTCACAGAGAAAATATAGAACCGATATGGGTCTAAATTATAATGTAAATAAAATACTAATTGAAAATATTTATCTTCCTCCACAGCTTTCTGTTGATGAAGTTAAAAATTATTTCACTTTTTAGTGAATTATAATTGTTGGTGATTTCAATATTCTGGACATTGATTGAAAAACGTCTCATACTCAAAATGTTACCTATTATTACAATCAAATTAAAGGTCAACTTTTATTGCAATTTATAAACTTACTTTATTTAGAACAGTATAACTATACAAAACCTGATTCTGAACTATTATATATTATCTTTGCTAATTTTCATTTAAATGTTGATAAATATTTTGATCCTTTAGTAGAAGAGGATAAATACCACCCTACATTATGTTGTCTAGGTATAGCGGTTTTTGAGAAAACAAACCATTATAACAGCCATAGCTATGTGAGAAATTATCAAGAAGGAGATTATTTATCTTTACATATAGCAATAAAGAATTTTAACTGGCTTCCTCTATTCCAAACTGATGATGTTAATGAAATGGTTGATTTTCTAAGAGGTAACCAAGGTAACCTACAATAGTTAATCAATTTGTTCATACCTAAGTCAAACATTTTTAAAAGCAAATATCCTATGCGGTTTTCTCTAAATTTGATCAATTTGATAAAAAAGAAAGATTTTTTCATAGACTTTTCAAAAAATCAAAGTCTACTTTTAATTATGCACATTTTTCTGAAATACGGAAAACTGTTAAGGAAGAGATTAAAATAGCAAGGACTAATTGGCAAGCTAAAATTAATGACAATATGAAAAATCAAACAAAAAAAATTCTGGACATATGTAAATTTAATTAAAAAGGGATATAGAGAAACCTTAATTCTAACTGTTGATGGTAAATTGTAAACATTTTTGGTAATCATTTTGCCAAAGTTTATGTGCAAACTCTACCCAATATTAGTTTACAATCTAGATCTGTTATAAATAATTTAACCATATGTTGTACTTACATCACACAAGGTGTGGTTCTATGGGCCATAAAAGAGCTCAAAAATAGTATGGCTACAGGTTGGGATGTTATCCCTAATTTTATAATCAAAGGCTGTGCAGAAATTCTCACATCCATTTTAGCACATGTTTTGAATGTTAGTATTTCTTGTGGCATGTAACCTACACTTTGGAAACGTGCTGTGGTTGTTCCAATATTTAAAAAAGGAAACAAATTTGATGTAAACAACTACCGCCCCATCTCACTGTTATGTAGTTTCTCTAAAGTTTTCAAAAATTTGTACATAAACATTTATCTTTTTTTGTAAAAAACTTTATTACTGAATGTCAACATGGCTTCCAAAAAGGAAAAACTACGTCTAACCTATTCAATTTAGTTATGAGTTATATTCGGAAGTAACTAAGAGAAACCAAGTAGATATTATCTTTTTTGATTTTCAAAAAGCCTTTGATTCCTGTCAGCATTAAATTATCGTATACAAACTTCAATTAATAGGCCTAGATCATTCATAGATTAAATGGTTCTCTAACTATTTTTCAGAAAGAACTTTTGTGGTAAAATTAGAAAATTCTTATTCCAATTCATATTCTGTATCTTCTGGTGTACTTCAGGGAAGTATACTGGTGCCTCTGCTCTTTAATATATTTATAAAAATATTAAAGACAGCAAGGCTTGCCTTTTGCTACAAGAAGATATTTTAGCTATTAGCAACTGGTGTAGTACAAATTAGATGAAACTTAACACAAACAAGACTTTAGCCATATCCTTCACCAGAAAAACTACCCCTTATTTATTCACAAATACTGTATTAATAAGATCACAGTAAAGATAGCTGACTATGTGAAAGACCTTGGAATCATTTTGGATTCCACACTTTATTTTCATTATCATGTAGATAATCTAATTAATAGTATCAATCGTATGGTAGGCTTCATTAAATTGATCACTTTTTCAGCTTCATCCCCCGATTCGTTATGATGTTTATATTTTAGTTTAGTAAGATCTAGATTATAATATTGATGTGTAATTTGGAATTATATAACGTTGACGAATTCTAATAGACTAGAAGATATTCAGAAAAGGGTATTTAGACTAATTTTTAGCAGATTCTCAAATGAAGTAGAGTTTAATTATAATAACTATTTGGTTAAATTAAAAACATTGTCTTTAAAAGAACGTAGAGATATTTATGATGAATTATATTTAGTGAACTCATTTCTTGCCTTATCTTGTATAGCGGCAAACAATAAAGTAGGTCCTAAGATTCCATTGTATACGCATACAACTAAGTACACCTTTTCTGCTTCATCTATACAAAAAATCTAGTAAACAGATGTGTAATCAACTATTAAATAATTTTCAGACTTTGATCCTTTTCAAGGTAAGAAACTTACGTATTGAGAATTTCTTAAACATTATAGTAGAAACAATTCACTTGTCATAAATTAGGATACCTCTAGTTTTCTTTTCAATATCATGTGTAATTTCTAGGGTTAACTGTTAATTGAATGTTTATAATTTTTTTTCCTTCTATTTGTTTTATGTTGCCAATCAATGTCTGTGTGTATCTATGTTGTCATTGTCAGTGTGTTTGTTTGTGTTTGTATTGTGCCATCCTGTAATTGGCTCACGCTGTTGGAAGGCACATAAAGCATTGTAATAAAAAAAAATTGAAATAAATAAAGTATTATTATTATTATTATTAAGTAGAGATAAACAGTAGGGGAAATTTTTGTCACAACCTATACAATACATTACAAAACATTCTCAATTTCTCAATCTCAGAATAGTGAAAAAGTTTTGATTTTCTTGTCAAGCACAAATGATTTTTTGTCACTGACTGAAATTAAACCTCACATCATGGTTAAGTGCTCTGAAGTGGAAAGAAGGAAAAAATTGTAGCTAGCATGGGTCAGATGCTGCAATTGGTTGGTAAATGTTATTTGATAATATAGATGGCAGCAATAGAAAAATCCTTGTAAAATATGACCATTATACTTTATTCAAAGCTTTCATGACACTTATCCTACAATTGCTATAAAACTATAGATAGAAATTAAGAGGCCACGTTTGGCAACAAATTGTAAGTGTCTAACTACATCCATAAATACCTACATACATTACATACACAAAAAAAAAACTGCTTCACCAGGATATTTGTGTAACTAGGTTAGATACACAAAGCCAAAGAAAAAGCATGGGATGAAAATGCTCCATCTTTACAGAACACTATGCGGGACTTCAACATCAACGAATACAAAAACTGTCCAGCATCACTCATGAACAACCAAATTACAGACAGTGCAAAACATTTTTACATTTATTTAACATGGTTCTATTTGAAGAAGTAACTTTAAGGCCATTGGTGCATAGTACATATTTCTGTTTAAAATTACAAGATATTACACAATTTGTTTATTAATACATTTTAAACTACAATATGTGTATTTCAAATATTAGAAAAAAAAAAAAAAATTCTGACATTTGCTATACAAAACATACTAATATTTCTTCCACGCTAAACAGGAAAGTATAGAAACTAAAATGTTTTTAAACCATGAATATTAAAGAGTCAGATGCTAATAATGGCTTGAGTTATAGTGAATCAAGTTTGGAGAGGTAGGCTTCATAGCAAAATGTATTTTGTTATTTTTTGTCACACAAAGTCTCTTATATTTAGGCCAATGGTTTTAATTGTTGATTTATGATAACATACACACGAATAGCAGTAGCCATTGAGCAAGGTTTTTATTTTCATTGCCTGTTTATTTTGTTGTGATCTAAAAACAAACAATCGTTCTGGAATGGAAGTTTTAACAGCATGTGTGAACTTCAAAATCTAAGCGCAGCTGCACACTAGTGACCCTGCTGTCTGGACACGGAACTCTGTGAGAAGGCGAAGGCAGTGAACCTCTCCTCCTACTCCCGCCCCAATGTAGCTGCCAGCTCTTTACACTTTGTGCGACTGCCAATAAGAACTTATTGTTCAGCGTACATTCCGGAGGAAGCATTATTAGTTTACTGGAGCAATTTTATGGATGTTTTATTTTTAGTATTAAATTTCTTACAACCACAGGAATCATAAGAGTCATAAGGCCTAGAAGACCACCGCTAAGCAAGATACGAAAGAGAACGAAACAATTGAAACTGTCAAGAAAGCTGAAAAAAAGGCCACAAACAATCGTTTGACGATTCAGTCACTTCTACTCGAAGGTATTAGAAATAATTATTTATTCAGTTTTATTTTTAAACAAAATAATAAATTTCATTTGGTTTTCAATAGGAATGGCTATATTTTTAAATATAATATTTGTACCAGAATAATAAGATTATTTCTTATGTTTGTAGAATATCATCTCAGGAAGACAGAGCTGTTTTACTGCAGGAAGAATAAGAATTATTTCCAGAATGTCACAGTAATTACAGCACAGGCAGTGGCATTGATGACTCTCCAGAATTATCAAAGTTAGTATAAAATTAAAAGGTATTGCATATTGTAATTGCGTCAGGGGATCTGCAATTTTTCTACAAATTTTTCTCTTATAATAAGTGAAAGCAAAATACTATAAAAATGTTTAAACCATTTTTTTATTACTACGAAATCTCATCTCTTCAGAATAGGGATGCACTAGGAGAAGAATTAAAATCACTTCCAGAATTTCCGAGCTATCACAACAGTAGCACTGGTGGTCAACGGATTTCAGAACTATCAGAGTGAGTATTTCATTACAAATACCCTAGTTATGAAAGCATAAGCGCAATGGGTAAGGCACACGGGGTGCATGTTGACGCGCCGCGCACTCAAATCGCGATACTTCCATTTTGTTAAGTTTTTTAAAAAGACATGTTTTCTTTATAGGTTATAAAACGTACAAGTTGGGGTTAGGCGTAGCTCAATGGTGAACACTATTTGTCTCTTTATCGTCCCTATATTGAAATCATGTAATTTACATCTCATTTACAAAAATTGAGTTTTATTTGTTTGAATTGTACCGAGATGGGGATATTTTTTGCAATTTATCTTCCAATTTTTTCCTGTACATTAGAAATAAAGTTTTATTTGTACTGGGATGCGGATATTTTTTTACAATTTTACAATTTATCTTCCAATTTTTTCCCGTACATTAGAAAGAAACAACCAATTTTGTATGGGGAAAACGTCATGTACAAATGTGTTACTTTTTTGTTTTACTTATTTATTTGGAATTTGAAATAAGCGTCATTTACTCATAGCGCAACCATGTAAATAAAAAAATTCAGGGGGGGGGGGAGGGGGATATATATATATATATATATATATATATATATATATATATATATATATATATATATATATATATATCAGAATACTTTATGCAGAGACAAAATAAAGAAGGAACGTCAATGCAATTTTTGCTACAACAGATAGAGCAGATGTAAAAATCCCACAAAAGTTTTAATGTTTTAAATAATTGTGCTTGTATGTGTGCTTTTCAAATTTTACAAGATGTGAATGAAAATGGCCACATTACGGGGTGGGCCTGGGTGAAATTACTTACATCTCACAGCTAAAAAACTTCACTGTGTAACTAGGGTATTGGAAAACAAATGGGAAAAATGGGCAGATTTTCAGAAGAACGCAAAGAAAAAAAAATATAAGTTAAGCATCCCTCCCCTTAACAACAACAAAGCCACTTTATATTTTGTATTAATGTGAAATCCATTTGTATCCATAAACTTCTGCATTATAATACAGTGTTCAACGCTCAGTAGTAATTGAAATGCATGACCCCTAAATGTACTGAGTCTCACAGTGTCATAAATTTCACTACTTATTTTGCAATAACTCACCAATATTTCCACTGTAGCCATCAGTTTTAAATGTTTTGTTTCCACCCGCATGCATTTTAGATAGCATACTTAATAATACTTAACAATGGAAACTGTTTCACAAATTGTCATAATTTATTTTCCAGAATTAATATTTTTGGAATTGGCAGCGTACCTGTCTCAAGTGAAGAATGCTTTCCTGACATTGTTTCGACTATAGACGACAACGCTGTACCACTGGGAAAAAATTGTTGAAGGTCGCCGTATTGTAGATATATCACATTTACTGAAATAACTTTCTTGTTTAGCAGTTCACTGGTTAAAGTGTACAACAGGCCACTTTGTACCTCAATCCAACAAAAGAATTGGCATTGTCAGCTACTTTGTGTATAAATGCATGTGATGAAACTAAAACCATTTCAAGTGAAGAAAATGAAGAGGAACTAAATGACTCATTAGTATGTGGCGCACTGTTAGTTGGAATTGGACACCAGCAGGTTGAAGAAATGATGGCATTAATGAATGTACCAATTATGAACAAACAAAAGTAAATACGACATGAACAGTGAGTTGAAAAAGTAGGTGTGTGTGTGTGTGTTGTGTGAGTGTGTGTGTGTGTGTGTGTGTGTGTGTGTATATATATATATATCCTGACAAAAGTAAATACGACATGAACAGCGAGTTGAAAAAGTAGGTGTGTGTGTGTGTGTTATATATATATATAAAATTTCATACCCCCTTCAGGACTTGTAAATTTGTAAATATATGAAGTGATATTGCATTGCCACCAGGCAAGATACTCTACAGATCAGGTTTACAAGTATTATAGGGTATCAGTTGCATGCTGCTATGCTAGGTTCAGTTTTGAACATTTATGCTGAGTCCTCACCTCGGCTCCTACTCAGAACTGCCAATCATGAATTTAATTTAAATAGGACAATGGAATTCAGAGTTTCCTCTAGGCCCAACATTTTTCAAGTAAATTTGACTTGCTGGTTTGTAAATTAAAGAGTTAATCAAGCTAAAAAAAATTGTGTCAGAAAGCCCTTACTAAATTTTATTAGAAAATAATTTCATCTTTTTCATGCTTTTCTTCTACCTGAATATTACATAAAATACAATATGCATCACAAAAGTGTGAATACAGCACAATCATCAGTGAAAATGTTTGACATGTTCATGGTTACTGCAAGACTATTTTGTATACAGGGCTGTGATTGATAACAAAGTCAATTTTGTTACCAATTGGATTCTTTCCTTTTCTGATTTTACATGCTACGAGAAATTTTGAACTACATGTATAACTATTCAAGGGCTAAGTAGTTAACATTTTGTTGTGTATAGTGCTGAAGCTGATGCTTTGTAATAACGTGTGCATTGTAATTGTAGTAATCGTTATTTTATAATTCAAACTACCAGATCTGGTTAAAGAGGCTGTCAAAACTCAGGGTCTAGGCTGGTAGGTTGATTTTTGTGATAAACAGAGAGAGATACAATACAAGAAATAATTCTGGTGAAGGAAAAAAAAATCACTTATGTCAATTATGAACTGAAAACATAGGTAAATGATAAATTTTCTATAAATGTATTGTTCTAACACAAATATTGCCTCCATTGGCAATAATTATTAAAATTGGTACATGTTGATTAACTTTATCTATGTTATGGTTGGTAACCAGGTGAGAACCACAGAATTTTTGTGGTGGTGACAATGTGTTGTTGGAAACTAATGAAAAATAGTAAACATGTAACTTTATAGTTTTATTTATTTTACGAAAGCATTTTAATGGCAATTTTTAGTGTGGAAAAGACATGTGTGATTTGATGCAGTTAATGACCATAACAGTGTTAAGCAAAAAAATAGTGAGT
Organism: Dryococelus australis; assembly: GCA_029891345.1. Lineage (NCBI taxonomy): Eukaryota > Metazoa > Arthropoda > Insecta > Phasmatodea > Phasmatidae > Dryococelus > Dryococelus australis. Next base: position 160,828,308 of record CM056998.1, read on the forward strand.
AAAATTTGACTCACAGGTTTTAATAATGCTAGTCAGGTTGGCCTGAAAAGTGCTTAGTTAAGTATTAATTTTGGGTATGCAGAAGCCCTGGAATTGCAATCAGCAGGATGGAATGATACATTTTTCTCAATACTATTAGAGTATCCTTACGTTACAGTCAACAAAGCCAAGTTAAGATTCGTTGAATTTTCAGAGACAGACATTAGGAATTGCATGAGTGAGTGGAAATTAATTAGTGAACACAAATTCCCAATTTATAGTTCAAACACTAAAATGTGTTCTAAAATGATGTTTAGTGGTAATTCTCCCTTAACCCTACTTGAGGTAAAGTAAATGCACATGGTTAAGGTGGTTACAAAATTGTCCTTGCTGTTTATGTACTAAGTGATAGAACTCATTCGATATTGTGTGTCCCACATAAAATCACTATTACCATAGAGTGAAAATTTAAGGAGAAACCACCGTTCGTAGTATCATTTTACAAGGAACAGGTATTTTAAAACTTGATGCTGGCTGTACTTTGCACAGCACGGAGTTCACTTTATTTTCTCACTTCGAGGGCACGTCAACTCTCAAATTATGTTTTAACATTACCACTATTAAAAACCTTTAAGTCAACCCTCTTGTTTCCACTTCTAGCAGAGAAAAACTTAAGGATATTGAAGTAACTGAGCTGAATGAAATTGCAACTGGGTAATGACTGATGATGCTACCCCCTTCTGATTTTCCAAACTGTAAGAATTTCCTGCAGGTCATGATTAGAGACATTTCCCGATTTCTGGGAGAAGCAGCCATTATGACATTGAAAAGGCAGAGGAAAGCCACCAAAGCCGACCCACCCAGACGTTCCAGCGTGAATGAGAGACGGGGTTCAATCCAGCCAATCCAGAGTACGACCCACTCATTGAAAACCCATCAACTGCAATGGTGGCGCAAAACAAGACAAAATCAAAGCCAGTGGAAGATGTAAAATCCACTCCACGGCTGTACCCTGTGCCCCCTCCAACACCTAACAATACTGATGGTGAAGATAGGTACTAGAAGTATGCAGAAGTGGTTATACTAATCCACTCATGTGTAGTGACTTGAGATTTCACGCTGTACAAAGGAACTACTACAGCAATTCAACATAATTACTTTAAGGAAAGTTAATTAGTACCACTTACGTTAGGAGATACTTGAGAACTGACTTTCTAAATTCAATTGACCACAAAGTTGTTACAGTTACTTAAAATTATTCTTTGTCAGCAGAAAAAAGAGCGTAGAATTATAATGAAGAGGTGTAGGGAGATGCCAACAAGAATTTATAGGCACTATCAACATAGATGAGCATGAAAACATCACTGTTGCTTACAAGTGTTGACTAGTGCAGTATGCTATTTTACAAATTCTTCCTGCCCTACTTTTGTTCCAAAATACAGCCACAGAATTGCAATTTTATACAAAATTTGCATCACTCTACTTCCTGAAGCACCAGCAATAGAAAGCATGTACCACTGCACCAATTTAGTTATTTCACATTTCCCCCTAAGAATTATTCCTTAGGTCTATGTTTTCACTTATCATTTAGGTATCGAAAAAATAAACAGGTTAATTAGCACAGTCCTTTACGGTTAGAATTTCTTTTACAAGAAATACATAATGTGTTATTTTGTTTACAGAGTCCTCGAGATAGTGAGAACTTGTGAATAGGTGGTATACGTAGCTTTCTATTGCTAAGTGCTACACATTACGCATACATACATACACTCGCAATTAGGCTACCGCCCGGTGGCGAGCTCTCTCAATTCTCCTTCACCCAACCAACTCCTTTTCCACTCCCTTCCTGAATTTACCAACCCCTCTCACAGATACCAATTCCTCCCTCAACACATTCCACTCCCAAACAGACCTCACAAGCATGGACTGCCTATCCCGCTCCGTTCTCCTCCACACCCTCTGAAGCTTCTCACTGTTGTTTCCTCTTCCTCTAAACACCCCCTTACTTAGCTTGCAGTGTAGCCCTCCCCATCCTCCCTCTTCATTCACCATCCTGTACATCCTTACTAACCGTTCAACTTTCCTCCTGTCCTTCAATGAGCTCCACCCCATTTCTTTCATCATCACTGATGGCCTATAGTTCCCTTCTTCCTCATCATCCTGCCCTTGCCTTCTCCACCTACCCATCACCCATCTTGCTGCCTTTCTCTGCACCTTTTCCAGTTCTCGTACCTCCACATACGGGTCCCATACTGCTGCAGCATATTCTAACATTGGCCGTACCATTGTGCCATACGCCTTCTCCTTCACCTCACAGCTGACTCCATTCAGCACCCTTCCCAGCATACCCAGAGCCCTTCTTCCCTTTGCTACCACCCTCTCTACCTGTTTTTTCCACCTGAGGTCTCCCTGCAGTACAATCCCTAGATACTTATATTCTGTTGCTTCTCTCTCTTGTCCCTCCCATCTGTACATTTTCCTGCTTATCATCTTCTTCCTTGTGAACCTCACTACCTTAGTTTTTCTTACATTTATCTTCATTTTATTTTTTCTGGTCCACAACCATATCTTATCAATGTCCGCCTGCAAATTTCCGTCCCCTCTCCCACCTCAGCATATACAACACAATCATCTGCAAACAATCTGATTTTTCCTCTAATCCCCAAACCCATGTCATTTACCATTATGGTAAATAACAAAGGACCCAGCACGCTCCCCTGTGGTACCCCTGACGTAACCTCCTCTTCCTTCGATATTGCCTCCCCCACTTTCACCCTCTGCCTTCGCCCCTTGAGAAAGTCCCCTATCCATTCCACTACCCTCCTGTCTGGTATCAGTGTCTCCACTTTCCTCATCAATGTTCCATGGGGCACCTTATCGAATGCCTTCTCAAAATCTATGAAGCAAACATCCACCTGCTTCCCCTCATCAACTACCTGCAACAGATCCTCTAATAACCCAGCCAGCTGAGTCTCACATGAGTAACCCCTCCTGAAACCATGCTGGGACTCCTCCAACCAATTCCTATTGTTCATTACCCTCACCACATACTGCACCACCAGCTTCTCCATTACTTTTCCTGTACTTGATGTGAGACTCACCGGTCTGTAGCTGCCAGGAATCCCCCTATCCTCTCCCTGCTTGTGTATAGGTACCACCATAGCATCCTTACAATCTTGTGGTAACTTACCCTCTCCTAAGGACTTTTTAAACAGCACTTCTAAATATTTCGCCAACTCCTTGCCACCAAACTTTAGTGCTGCGTTTCCTATCCCATCTGGTCCCCCTGCCTTACTGCTCTCAAAACCCCTAATTACCTTTTCTATCCCCACTCCCTCATCTTAAGCTCACTATACACCCCCCGAACCCTGTTTGTCCCCCTATTCCAACCCTCCTTTGCTTCAAACACTGACAAGTACTGTCCTTGCAGCATCTCCGATTTTTCTTGGTCATTCGTCGCATGCCTACCATCCCTTCCTGTTAGCAGAGGGATCCCTTCCTCTCCTCCCCTTAACCGCCTAACATACCTAAACAATTTCCCCATTCCTTGCCTTTTCCTTCTTCCACAATGTTCCCCAGAAATACATTCTTTGCCTGTTTGATCTTCCTTTCAAGCTCCCTACCCATTTGTTTCATTATTTCTTTAGATCTTATCATCCCTTCATTTCTCCACTTGGCATGTAATTTTCTGCACTTCTTCATTTTCAAAATCTTCTGTCCATAATATGGCGGACATCCCCCAGTGCGTAACCTTTTCTTTGGCACAAATTTCTCCAACATAACTTCCATTAATTTTCTAAACTCCCTCCACAACCCCTCTACACCTTCCTCCATAGAAAATTTTTAACCAGTCTCTCAGGAATATTTCTGCCCCCTTCTTGTCTCCTCTCCCTTACTGCCACACCAACCTTTCTGCCATTTGCACTTCTCTCATCCTGCCAATCCCAATTTCTACAACCGGAATATGATGGTCGCTTATACCATCCAATACTATTGCACCAACTACAGCATTCCTAGGTCTGACCAACACCACATCCAGCACTGACCTAACACCCTCCTCATTCCATCTCGTAGGTGTTTCTACTATCTGGACTAATCCTCTGTTGACTAACTGTGCTGCCATTCTCTGCATTATGCTATCCATTCCTTCTGCACCCTCTACCCATTTCACCCCTGGCATATTCAAATCCCCTGCTACAACACAACCCACTGCCTGTCCTTTAGTCTATCGACCCTCTCCTTGATCATCTCAATTGCCTGCCATCCCTGTCATGGTGGTCTATACGCTGCCAGCAAAGTAATACTCCTATTACTACTACCACTCAATTTAATTTCCATTACCTCGACATCCTCACTAACCCATTCTACTGCCCCTTTTAGCCCTTTCCTTACACACACCATTATTCCTCCTCCTCTCCCACCCCTGTCTCTTCTGAAGATGGTGAACTCATCCTGCCTACACTCTATGTCCAGTACTTCCTCAGTCAACCAAGTCTCCACAGCTACCACTATATCCGCCCCATATCCTTCAACCTTTCCCCAGAGGCCCTCCAGCTTGTTGTACGCACTCCTACAGTTCACCACCATTATCTTTATACTAGTACTCTGCTTTATCATCCTACATTGCTTACCTCCTATCTCCACCCCTGCGGCCTCATCAATGCTATCCTCTCCATTTCTCTCCCCTTCCGTTTCCTTGCTTCTAACTGATTGCTATTTCAACAACTGCTGCTCTGACCTGACTCTCTCCATGCAGCCTGCTGGCATTAGGCTGGAAGGGGAAGGAGGAGATTGTCAATGACCCCACGCTCGATGATGCAGTTTGCATGACATGGAAATGTGGGAAAACACTGAATAAACTAGCCAATTTCCCAAATAATAACGTGCAAACTGTAATAAAAAGGCACATTTAATGGACTGAGATACTTAGGGTACGCACAGACATATGCATAAAATCACATTAGATTAGTACGTGCCTGACAGTCATTAACCAGAAATTCCCTTTTATAATTTCATCTGCTGAACATGCATGACAAGAAACACAATACACAACGCTAATACTATTTGTATGAGTAAGCCCTAAATTCATATCTCAAGAAAACACTACTACCAATAAAATTCTGCATAGAACAATTTACCAATTATCGGAAAACTACACAAACACAGAAGAGAACACTTGTAATGCACCATGACCCTTAATGAAGCAAAACTTATGATAGTTATCAGAGACAATAAAAAAATCTATATATCTTATTCAACAGCTCATAGCAACAAAACTACAGTAAGATATTGATCCGTGTGTGGAAAGAAATTACTAACTGAATTATGGAATATTTTGTTAATTTTGTTAGAAAGGCTTTTACGTATTAGTTTAGGTTCTAGCTTCTGGTGTCACTCTATAGGAAACATGTGTCACAGTGTTTACTTATGCCCAGCAATACATTTACCATTAACCCTTATTTCCTTGGTGCACACAAAATACCTTTCTTACAACAAGGTACCAGATTCACAGCTGGGAAGGGAAGTTTGTATGCATGCAATCTGTGGCACCAAACTCTCTGACTTGGACTAGACAACCTGGCAGATTTGTTGTTTGTTCTTGGGAATTTAGCATAGCAGTGTGCATAACACTTCTGGGAGTAGATTCATAACACACAACTATTATTTTAATATTCATCAAGAAATAAGAAAATTAATTCTTAAAGCCAAGCATCAACATAGTTTTAATTAACAAATAAACAGTACACTGATAAGGATGCATAGGGAACACATTCAAACACCAAAACCTTTGAAGATACAGAACACTGAAATAAAACTTTGACTTATTCAACACTAACTTTTACACACTGCTTCACGTGCATGTTTATAGGTATAAATAATGAAGTTTTGTGACACTAAGCCTCGTCGCGTTACATAATCGCGGTGCATCTAAATATATCAAGTTTTTACCTGCGGCTTCCCATGCGTGTTTATAGTAATAAATAATTAATTTTTGTGACAGTAAGTTCTATCCACTGAGCTACTGCAGCCCCACTTGGAATCGCTCTATCCACTGAGCCACTGCGGCCCACTTGGAATCGCTCTATCCACTGAGCCACAGCTGCGGCCCCACTATTGGGTGCTGTAGCCCCTAACCAGTTGCGGCTCCACTATTGGGTTCTCTGCAACTGGGCTACTGCAGCTCCACTAATGGGTGCTCTAGCCATTGAGGTACTGTCACCCCACTTGATATATATCTATCCACTGAGCTACTGCAGCACCACTTGGAATCGCTCTATCCACTGAGCCACAGTTGCGGCCCCACTATTGGGTGCTGTAGCCCCTGACCAGTTGCGGCTCCACTATTGGGTTCTCTAGCAACTGGGCTACTGCAGCTCCACTAATGGGTGCTCTAGCCATTGAGGTACTGTCGCCCCACTTGATATATATCTATCCACTGAGCTACTGCAGCATCACTTGGAATCACTCTATCCACTGAGCCACTGTGGACCACTTGGAATCGCTCTATCCACTGAGCCACAGCTGCGGCCCCACTATTGGGTGCTGTAGCCCCTGACCAGTTGCGGCTCCACTATTGGGTTCTCTGCAACTGGGCTACTGCAGCTCCACTAATGGGTGCTCTAGCCATTGAGGTACTGTCGCCCCACTTGATATATATCTATCCACTGAGCTACTGCAGCACCACTTGGAATCGCTCTATCCACTGAGCCACTGCGGCCCACTTGGAATCGCTCTATCCACTGAGCCACAGCTGCGGCCCCACTATTGGGTGCTGTAGCCCCTGACCAGTTGCGGCTCCACTATTGGGTTCTCTAGCAACTGGGCTACTGCAGCTCCACTAATGGGTGCTCTAGCCATTGAGGTACTGTGGCCCCACTTGATATATATCTATCCACTGAGGTACTGCAGCCCCACTTGGAATAACTCTATCCACTGAGGTACTGCAGCCCCACTTGGAATAACTCTAGCCACTGGGCCACTGCTGCTTTTTGGAAAAAAATGTTTACAGCCCATAGACAAAAAAAAAAGAAAGGAGAAGTGACAAAAATATTTTTTTAACAATGCTTTTTTAATGCGGTAAACAATCTTAAGAAAAGTTTAATCCAGTACCTATTTACAATAAGAATTTTTCTGAAGGAAATTATATATTTTTCTGGGATAAATAATAGCCTATATCACTCTCCGGCCCTCCAAATATATCTATGCAAAAAATCATGTTGATCCGTTGCTCCATTTTGACGTGAAAGGACAGACAAACACACTTTCACATTTATATAGTAGTAACATGAAAATTTCAGAAGAAGAAAAAAAAAAATAGATACATTTAGAATTACTATCCTAAAACACGATGTAGCAAACCACTATCTAAACTTGGCAAAAAGATTACCAGTTGCATGAAATAAAAGGGTACTGGATTTATTACTCATATTTGGAAATTGTCATGCTCAAAATTTTCTTCAAACTGGTTCGTGGTAGTGAACTACGCTTGAGAGAGCACTTTTACAGTTTGTACGGCTACTGAGTAAGCTAGGCAACTCCCATCTTGCATCTCAAAATCATATAAGTTGAAGTCCTGTTATTAAATTTCATAGTTCCACACATTTCAGATCAGTACAGTTTGATTATATATAAAATGAAGGATCACGAGTAATGCAGATTAAGACAAGTGAGATGTAAACATAAAGTTTTGGGATTACCTCCGATTCAGCTGGTCTGGCTTACATTGTGTCCATAGGCAAATTCATCAATGTCGGTTCCTCTACGATTCGTACTCAATAACAATTGCTATCCCTTGACCATCAGATTTCTTCTTCAACTATACTAAACGATCCGGAACACTTGCAAAACCTTTTCCAAATTGAATCAGCCTAACTTTAGGCCGGTAGGTAATTAAAACCCATAAAACTCAGTAGATCATCAGCCAGTCCATCTGCCTTCTATCATGTTTCAAGGAAAAGACGTCACATTATCTCTTTAAGCACAGAACTTTCTATTAACAATCACCTTTATCTTTGTTACGATGTAAAACATTAATATACATAGCAATGCGGACAATTCAAATTGCCGCTAGGAGGAAATGACTATTCACAGATAATCCAAGAGACATGATTCTTATAAATTATTTTACTGGTCATGAATACAAACTAAAAACCAAATAAGTAATTGTAATAACTAACAGGTTCAGCTTATATGTACATGAAAACATATCAAAACTTATTCTGATTGTTTAAAATAATATTTTATTTAGTGGCAGAATTAATAGTTATTACGACAGTTCGTAAACAAACTATTATAACATTGCTTAGTGTCACACATAAATATTTTGAATGTAACATTTACTAAAATTACAATAATAATGAATATTGGCTGAATCAAAAGTAATATCTGTGAGGCCAAGTCCTACAATTTTTCTCAACTTAAATATCCAATCACCTCTCGAGACATCACCATTAAAACAGCTAACTACTTGAAAGCATCTGTATAACTGCCTCATGCAATTTAAGCACATAGTACCCTTATTGATATTGAAGTTGGCTGAACTCAGTTTATAGTACAGCAGTGGAAAGATGCTGCCTTTGAGATTGATTTATGACTCTCCATTACCTTTCGCTAATGAGGCTTTATATGGAGGTTTAGATAGCATACTTTTCCAAAAACAGTTCACACACATTTTAAAATATTACTTGCCTCATAAGTTTCTCAAAAGAAAGATGCCAGTTTATTTTGCATTGCGACTCTAATTCCCGTTATTACCTCACAGTCGTTTACCAGCCATAAGAAGTGGATCTCACCAAGTCCTCAAAGCGAAGTTGGCATTGTTTCTTCAAAACACTATAAAATGCCAAATTACTTCCATTGGGCCTCTTCTACACCAGCCGGTGGTAGCCCTGACACTGAAACTCCTTCCCAACTAATAATATAAGTTAGATTACGTTGTTGGACAAACAAATGTGAATACAACATCGTGAGCTGTCTTAGGATGGTACGTGATACATGATGACATTTTGAGAAAGACCTAAAGGTACGTAGTTCATACACCCATGTCATCCGATAAGCGGAAATTTAGTGACGTCACAATGTGAAATTTCATTGTAGGTAGGTCAGTTCTCATGGTCTTTCCGTAAGTCTTGTAATTCCAATTATCAAGCTCATGTTGCATTATCTCCCTTATCATAGAATGTGTATCGGAAATCAGTTCCAAATCAACCAAATGCATCTATATTAGTTATTATCAATTTACAAATCACATTAAAATAAAATTTATGTTTGCAATTTTATAGTAAAGAGAAGTGTTACAAAATATAACTATTGAAATATACTTAAATTCTGGGCCTCTTGTTTACATTTAATGTAACAATAAATATCATTCAACAACATTTACACATATAAAGTAAACAAATACGACTGAATGTCAAAACAAACTTTAAAAATCTGTAATAGCCTACCATTACACCGGGAAGCAGAGGGGTGCAAATTTTGCATAAAATCACAAATATAATTTTATTTTTTATTTTTGGGAAATGTTTTTATTGTTTAAAGAGCTCCAGAAGTTTGTAAACATTAATTTTATTGTTTATTTATGTTTTCATGCACTTTGCTTACATTTAAAATACTGCGTTTGTCATTTGTAAATATGAATTTGCATTTATTTTGGAGGTTATGATATAGTTTTTGTCTATTCGTGAGAAAAATGGAAATATTTTCTGTATTTTTTTTTGTATTTGCCATCATTCTGGAAAGACATTTTAAGAACACGCTAAGGTTAAATAGAAAATTTGGTAAAACTATAAGTTGTTTATTTTCACTTCGTGACATGTTAGAATCTGATATTTTACATAAAAATATGTTTTGCAAATAAGTTTCTCATGTGATTATATCATGATAATCAATATTTCATGTTTTGGAGTGAAGCGATGTGCCAGAGAAGTGTAGATGTATGCTGTCACAGATCTGCACTTTGTCAATATTTTGGTCGGCTACGTCACAGCTAACAGCTGTTTTTGACGTGAGCATATGCGTGCAATCTCAATCTGAGGCAGCTCCTTTTTTGAGACTGTCTGTGATTGGATACGTGGATATGGAGCCAAAATCTTTGAAGTACGTTACTGGTTTGACCAGTTTCATTCTTCTGGATTTAGGCTTCATCGGATAAGGACGCACTGTGAGTGGGGCCCTGAAAAATTATTTTTGATTGTGAATTAAAGTGTTGAAGTCAGAGTAACAAACTATTTGAATATGTGTAATTATGTTCATAAGAACCGGGTATGTGAAAAAGAGGCCAGAGTTTTCATCAAAGTCTAATACCCAAGTATCTTTAGATAGCTGTGGTATTGTATACCTAGCTTATATTGTACTTTGTTGCAATAAACTGTTATGTTACTCATATAACACAAACTAATAACGGTTGTCACTTACAAAATTTATCTACATTTTGAATGTAATCAAAAGAACATTTAGAGAATTTTAAGGCAATGGAAAATTTTTACAATTAAATTAAGCTACAGTGGAACACCACCCAGAGCAAACCCTGTTGTATTAAGAGTGTTCGTTTAATGCTTTACACTGGCTGGTGCTCAACAAAACTAATAACCTTTAATTAGAATTCATTAAACTGTCAGAAAGAATGTAATATTTTGCTAGTGAGAGATAGTAAAGCACTGATAACAGACACAAGTGTGTCAGGACCTAAATTAATGTTTCTTGATCAATGACTTTTAAAAAAACATCTTGAAAAGAATTAAGTTTCCATTAAACAGAAGTGAATTAGCTTCAGTGTCTCCTTCCAAGTTGATCATTACAACCCTACCACACATCTTTTGCTTGCATCTAAATAATACACTGCTTCTCATGACATGTCAGCAAATTCATAATAAATTTATTTGCCCGTGATTTATTTTGTAAATTCATGGGCATTCACAAGTGGTACTGATGCCACATGATATAATTTCTGAAAAAGGGTATTGTTACAAGTCACACTTAAAACACCTTACGAGAGTGTATGTCACACCATTCAATCTGATCTGCATAGAACAGCTGATATGTCTGCACATAACAATTCAGGTAAAGGTAAGAAACTTGTCTGGAGTGTGAACTTGTATGTCAGCCTTACAACAGATGTTACATAGTAATAATACTTCCTTAGTGTACCTGTGTTCTGTTTACCAAAGTTCTGAATGTTACCCGCACTGCTGTTATAGTACGTTTCATATAATTTCAGTAAACTTGTGAGAGTTCTTGAAAAGAAGTGAGGCCAAGATGTATCCCTCCGTCACAGCTGTTCTGTTGGTGAAGAAAATTATCTTTGTAAACAAACTACTAATCCAATGGTAAAGATTGACAACTTCTGTCCAGTACTTAGGCTACTATAACTGGTTGCCATTCCCAACTGTTTTATTTTTGTTATATCACATAATATACTAATTAGGGTTGTTTAATTTTATCGGTGGGGTAGGGAACTCTAGTTTAATGTCTTTCGTGAGACGTGATTTTTTTGTGGTTCTCATGAGAGAGTGGCGATTGGAACTTGCATTGTTTTGATGATGCAGTGGTTAGATTTTGTTTGTACCTAAATGCGATAAATGTGCAGCTGTTCGTACCAATTTGTGAAATGCTCAACAGATAAATATCATTGCATTTTTTATATAATGAACTACACTAAAAGGGCACTTATTTAGGCCAAGTACATTTCAAAACCTACCGCAAGAACTAAATCACAATAAATACATCAATGTAAATACCAATGTGTGAAATGCATATTGTAAACATATTAAGCAAATTTAACTTCTATGTAAAAATCGTTAAGAGTTTCAATCAAATAAAAGTCCAAATACATTTAAACTATTCTAACAAATTAAGAAAATATTATTTACAAAATGCACAAACGTACTGTTCACTTCGTAATTCCTAAACACGTGCCAAACTTTAGATGATTAATTCACTAAAATCACTTGTCGGATACTGATACGAAAATTATATATTTACTGACTTATACAATTTACAAAACACTTGAATTATTTCTTGAAACCAACAAATTCAAACTTCACAGCGTAAATAATTTTTCACTCACGCTTCACGATGGTCACAGAACCTGGCGGACCACAGCACACAACAAACCCTTTTACAAAGTGGCAGACATGCATCGATAATTCATATCACTGAGGAGACTGCTCTAAAAAGGCACCTATGATGAACTACACTTAATGAAATACGTAAATACAAAAATAATTAACAGCATATATAATATTGCAACATCACCAGCAAGGAATTCTCGCATATAGGCCTAGACAAATTATAACAGAAGAGAGCACAATGGCAACGGCTTTTCACTGGGCGGGTGGAGGCCATAGACAATAGACTCAACAGAGATTGGTGGAGACCTTTCACATAACCGTGATGTTCACATGCTCTACCATAATATTTCAAAATATTTTTAAACTCCTTCTTCTATAACTCAGAAAAATTGTGTATTGGTCTACGAGCATAATTTTAACCATAAATGTTGTCATTATCATTAATTTTCCACATTACAATTTTTAATTCAGTGTACCATTTTCTTTTACAATCATTGCAAAGTGTGCCAATATAACAACACAAATCCTGCAAAAACCATCAGCTGACACAATACTTTGCAAATGGGGACATTTATTGTTTACATACTATCTAGGTTGGTCACAACACCTGTCAAATTTTATTGAAGTTATATGAAACAAAGTATAACAAATCACAATAAACTGCAAACTACGACCATATAACGTAACATAACCTTATCAATGAAAACACACTTTGTTTTGATGCATTAAATTGTAGGAACTCTAGGAAAGCTTAAAAGTAGTTTATTTTCTTTTATAATTGATTCGATTTTGTCTAGCCACTAACTGGAAATGAGTACATGTTCGTATTCTCATGCAATAGTAAGTGCATTATTAAAATAATAAAATATACATTAAGACTACATGCAAAACATAAAATATGTATTTCGAAAAAAGTACACAATTGTTAATTGAGAAAACGGTATGGGTAAATCCACATTACTAATCACACTGTGTTAAATATGGAGGTAAAATCTGAAGTTTAGTGGCTACATTTTTTGTGAGACATGTGGTGCTAGACAGCAAAAATATTCATGACTGTTATGTTTGGGGTGCATGTAATATGTTATGGAACTTACCTGTCCTGCAATTTACGCATAGTTTACTGAACTAAAATATAGAGAAATTATGGATTCATGACTTAGTGCATGGCAGTATTGTAGCTGCTAGTGTTTCAGCATGGCAGTATTGTAGCTGCTCTGTAAGTTTCCTGGTGCACACCCCTGCATTTGTTCACCTGAAAATCACGTTTATCCTGAACAACACAATTAACCATGAATTTGGTAGGTCTAATTGGTTCTGCAAGCTACATTTGATATTCAAGGTGATAATGTGCCAATAACACAAAGTATAACCATGACACCGGTTAACAACCTGCAGCGTTAAGACCATGACTGCGCTCATCACACACGTGACACATAGGTAAGCACGTGTGCGAAGAGGCAATAACCTGGACTTTCCTGTAATGGGATATTTGTTTCTTGAAGTGTAAACCATGTATTTCTATTTTATTTCAGGGTCCAAGTGTTCTAAAAATGTTAAAATTGTATGTTCATATAGTGTTGCATCATACTTGGTTCAAATTCAAAATGTGCGCTGTGCAAAGATTAAGGACGTTATTATTCTGGTGTGAATGCCTCAAAATAGAACAATCAAAGAACACACAAAATTCACAATTTAAAAACGTTAGAGTGATTACGTACTTGAATTATTTATGTGCCATTTCTTTTTGATATTAAAATTTTTACCCGGCTTGCATAGCACTTCCATTTGTGTGAACCCCACAGGCGGCCATGGTAGGTTTGCATGATGCTTGCCTCTGGGAAGTCCGTCGAGGAGAGCTGGGAAGGTAAGACAGTGTCATGTATGCACATCAACCTTTTTGCCCCAAGTTAGATATCCGTAGCACTTTTAGTATACTGGTTAAGATTTGCCTTGCGTACGTTTTGCAGGGCATTCCCCAGCGTTATGCTTCCGTTTAAATAAATAATTTGCAGTCCTTGTGGCTTTTTGGAACCTAAACGAGAGAAGGAGGAGATGATGTTGGAGAGGCCACGTGGCCGCGTAACTTGTAAATCAGGCGCCATCCGCCTACAGTGAAGGCTTTTCATTGAAATATCTGCTTATTTTTGCGTGCAATATTAAGGGCTATATTTCTATGTATGTATTTCAGGGTATTTTTCATGTTTAATTGTGTTACGGCCACATCGCCCATGGCCACGCTGTCAGATATCGCCAAGTCCGTATCTGCACCATCCATGCGATTTAAGGGTATATTTTTGTAATATCATGTGGGCTCTAATTAATCTCAGGGTAATATGTATTATTTTATTCAGGGTTCCATATATTTTTCATGATTGATGCTTTTGTATGTATGACCACGCAGACTTTTGAACATGTTGTTTTCCGCCATCAGGCGTGCTCCGGGCTTTTGTATGCTTTAATCAGGAAGAGAATAATTTTCTCAACACCGATACCACTTTGTGCGGTAATTAATTGCTGTTTTCACAGAAAACGACTGCAATTCCACCTGCACCACGTGGTCCACTACGCATTGTATCCAGCGACACCCCCGCCACCTAAACATACTTTCACGCATCTGCGTGTTTATTGTGCCTATTCATATTGTGTCCCATGTTGTATTATCATTATTTGTGTGGTTTGTACGGGGACATTATTTCCATCCTAGCCGGCTATGTGTAAAGACCATCACCACATTCACCACGTGCTGGGAGACGAGTCCATGTTAGTGACGTAAAATAATCACACTTGTTCAGGATTCATCTTGTAATTCTCTGTGTCCTGTCTCCAGGAAAAATCTACAGTCCATCCTAGCAGCTGTAGACCTCTTTCCTTGTGGGGGCTGTGTTCTCAAACATCCTGGAGAAAATCATTCATCTAGAAGTGCGCTAGAAAAATTACAGGGGAAGAACCCAACGAAATTAGCTAGACACGTCCGAGTTTCAAGTAATTCATCTTTCTGGCACGATTTTGTAATAAGATATCAATAAATGGTATGTTGCTCAGTGTCAAATATAAGTGTTTATTTGTAGCGTCAGAACAGCCAACTCTAAGCCATTTTCCAGTGATAA
Organism: Dryococelus australis; assembly: GCA_029891345.1. Lineage (NCBI taxonomy): Eukaryota > Metazoa > Arthropoda > Insecta > Phasmatodea > Phasmatidae > Dryococelus > Dryococelus australis. Next base: position 160,843,468 of record CM056998.1, read on the forward strand.
AATGTTTAGTATTGATCAGTGTTTTGTAAAGACACTCAGGTGAAACGGACACACAGAACCCACAGCATCCCTGAGAACCCTGAGTCTCGAAGTGCGGGGTCTGGGAAGCACCGCTGGCGCCCACCTACCGTAAGTAACTTGTGTCATCGTTCATCTCGTGTCTCACCCGACGACATCAACTAATTGGTGCAAAACAAAATATTAAAAAATTTATTTAGGTATTTATTACAATGAAGAATCAATTTTTTGGTAATTTGAATTTGGAAATGATCTTTATGACAACGCTATAGTTTTACAAAGAAATTGCCAGTAACTGTTTTTCTATTACAAAAGGATCTGTAATGGATATAATATACCTTTCATTTTGTCTATAATTGTTAATAATTTGCATAATAATTAAGTTGGATTCAATAATAAATTTCCTTGACCTTTGAATACTATCAGTACACATAGGCAACCATTCACAGCAAGTATCAAACTGTTTTTATGTAATGCACACGTAATTTACAAGTACATTAATAAATGTGTAGTCTATCAACTTTGTATACTGTAATTTAACTTGTCCAATATCTTTGTAGGCTACAGCTATATATTGAAAAAATATCTTATGGATGCAATAAAATAAACAAACAAACGCAATTTAACAATAACTTTAATAAAACACCAACTTATTATCCATTACGACACAATAGCAATCACAGCTGTGGTTATAAATAGCAACAACGTAAAACTAAAACGCTTTATTGGACAAAAATAATGTCATGGCGATACCAACTACTGCGAGAAATGACAAAAATGGAGCTACAGGATAGCCAACATGTGCAAATAGTAAACTTCTCGGGTATCATGGATATGACGCCTTATGTACTACTAGACCAATATGACGCCTTATGTACTACTAGACCAATATGACGCTTAGAACAGTAATAAATTGTTTCATGCAGCGCCATAACGGGGTCGTCGTACAAAAGATGCATCATAGGTACGTCTTACACAAAGACACACATAATCAAGTTGGGGGAAGGTGGATACCGTAGACGAGGGAGATTGGTGGAGACCTTTCACATAACCATAATGTTCACATGCTCTACCGTAATATTTCTAGATGTTTTTAAAGCCCTTGCCCTATAACTCAGAACTATAAGTGTAATTTTAACCATAAAAGCTGTAATTGTCATTAAATTTCTACATTATAATGTTTAATGCCAATTACTATTTTCTTCTACAATAATCGTAAAGACCAGCAACAGAATAACGCACATCCTGCAACCACCACCCACTGACAAGAGTACTTTACAAATGGGGGCGTTTACTGTTTACATACTGTGTAAGTTGGTCAGAACATCTGTCAAATTTTAGTGAAGTTATATGAAACTGCCTATATACACCATTGACACAAGCAAGCTGAACTGTACCTACAGGAGTTTCTTGGCTATTCAGTTGGGTAGTCTATGTTTAAGATTGTGTTTTCTAACGTCATTCAGCGGTTCCATACTTACCACAATACTAGCGCATTGGAATATGATTGTGTTAATCAGTGCAATAACAGTGTGAATTGTTTAAGGGATTTTTGTTAATAAGTATTGCTTATTGTGCTACACACCTAACAAGGGTAGTTACACATTTTTATTGGCAAAAACCACTTTGTGGTTGCCTCTCACACACAAACAATAAATGAGGGAAGACTGCTACACACACATAACATAATATTATATTCTAACATCTTTAGCAATTTTGTGTGTTGTTTTTAGTTTTTAAATGTATTTTAACTCACAATTTCGTTGGTCATCATAGACCTTCTGTCTCATCACAATTCTTATCTGGTATAGGAAATATTCATACATTTTTGTACTATTTCCATGAAACATAGCTACTATAATTTTCTCAAGAATATCAACAAGGTAACCCTTTCAAAATAAAACAGGGTTAAATGCTATTCCGAACTGTTTTGATTACTGTGGTTTAGGCTGGGTTCATAAACTACGCAACAAATTTAAGAACGCAATGATGCAACACAAGAAAACTATAACCATTTATAAACATCACAAGATGCAAAATGTCGCTAACATTGTAAAATGAACATAGACCTACCAAACAAGTACACAAATTAATTTTCTTAACCCTTTTTAGTAAAATGTTTTATTTTTTCAAACATATTTGTTTAGTATTGATATTTTTTTAAATTTTGGCTTTGTGAAGATAACTTACTGGTTTTTAAAAAACCTAAATATTAAATTTCTAAGAATAATATTAAATTTTCTCAGAAAGATCACGATTCTAAAATATTTTAATAGGTAATTGTACTCTTTATTTATGATTCAAGGCATAAATGGTGGCGTAAATTCACTGTACAAACAAATAATATGATAATGGAAAATAACAGCCTCCTGTATAATCATAGCTGTGATATTTGGGTATTAAAGGTATATTTGTGTTATTGGTAAAATTCTTATGTCCTCAATCACAAAAGGGTGTAATATATATATATTGATGTGTGCACGTCCCCCAGCCTAAGATAGTTTGTCTAGCCAAAGCCTGCGCACCCGCAGCAGGGTTGAGCATTCTACTGGGTGTGGAGTGTACGCCCGGTCACCGGAACGACCAGGCGCAGCTCAAGAGAGCCCGTGGTAGCCAAGGCAAGCAGGCTGGGGAAGGGATAGTCAGGTAGCTCTAGTGAACTGGGACGTATCAGGCCTAACTAAAGACAATGTTATGTTTAATTAATTAAAGCATTTATAATTGTTTGGTATTCAGTTTTTTATCCCGTTTGTACAAGGTAATATTTATTTATTTAATTCATTTCTCCACCAAGAGCTTTGTTCATATCATTTCATCAAGGGTTTATGTTGCAAGTGGGTTTTGTATAATTTTTGCGAGTTTTATTTGTTGTTAATGAGTCACTAATTTAGTTTTTGCAAGTCATGCCATAAAGTAGTACAGTTTCGGCGCGAGGGCAAGCGGCGGCGAGCCCGCGTCGCTGAGCGGGAAGTTAGACAGCTAGAAGCAAGTCACGGAGGTGGAGTGTGTGTGTGTTAGGCTCCGGCGTTTCCCACGCACGCCGAGTGACCATCAACTTTTTGCAACCGGACATGAAATTTTCAATACTCTTCATCAACTGGAACTTTTGTTTATCTTATCGCCCGGTAAGCCACCTCCACTCCCCAGTGGATTAGCATCACCCCAGGGAGCTTAATGTGCAACTAAATATTTGATTGTCGTAAGACATTTTTCAGTTTCGCCACACAGCCGGTCAGAATAGCCGAGTGTGTTTAGCTCAATTATTATGAAAGTTTCATTTTTCAGTCTAATCAGTTTGTTCCAACCTATATGGGTGTGTGGAAGGCCCTGACAGCCCATGCACGCGAGTGTTAAGAGTAGGATGTTTTCCCACCAACACCAACAATGGTGTATAGCCGACCGATAGGCTATCGTTTAGGAAACACCCTACATCTGGAGCGACAATCTACAGGTGGATGACAACAATTCAGCAGCTACGGTGAGGAGATTGATCCCGGGTCAACGGTCTACAATCCTGAGGTTAAGAGGAGAAGCAGCATCTTTGACGTCGCCTGCAGGGCATCTGGCACCCTGGGTCTTTTGATTCTTATCCTTTTACCATCACAACTCCAGAAATATCCAGTTCCAACCTTTACCGGCTTCAGCCGTGCGTCGGATGGCTTGCCCAAGTGGGGCCATTCTCCTACCACCAAGTTTTCCTGCCAAAAACTCTTTACAAGATTTTCTGCAAATTTCCACAATTTTTCCCGCCTTTTTCCGACCCGCAACGGCATGAGGACAACAGCAGCGTTAGGACACCTTTGGGATGCTGTGTGGACGCTTGTCAACACTAGCAATAATCAGCAGGTGACGCCACGCCATGAGCTACACCATGCTACTTGGAGAGCGCGCAGCAGTGAAGGAGAAGAGACAGAGTGGAGGCTACCCCTCCCTCGTCCCCCTGCACTCTCCGTCGCCGACAGCCTGCAGACTCCCTGCGCGCGCCGCATGTCAGCTGCGGCATCGGGTCATCAACCCTGCACGGGCAGGCTAGACGTGTCGTGAGAGGGGAGGGCGAACCCTCTCCCCCTAACCTCACTTCTGCACTGGTCAGCAGCATCTCCTGTGCATGTGTGTTTGTTGACAAGCAAGCCATGGCTGGCAAGATGACTGACAGTGTGCCGGCACTGTGGTGTCCTGAAAGCTTATGCCCCATGATAACCGACAACATTCACAAAATTTTAACAGTGCCAATCGTCAATGCCATCGCAAGACCAGCACAACAGAAAACACCCATGCCGGTGACAACCGCGTAATCAAAGACAGTTGCAGTGAAACAATGCGGGAAAGTAAAATTCCAGTAATGCAAGTAAAGTCTGAACACGAACAGTTTCCAAATTATAATTTTCCAAATTACTGTGATAATTCGTTGTGTAATGGACAGGGCAAACTAATACGCCATTATGTACAATGAGACATGAAATATCACACAGAATGCCTCAGTGTCACTGTATTGAATTCAGTTTCAGGACCCACATTTGTTTGTCTATCATGTTACACAACATCAAGTAAATTCCGGCAGGGCATTGTTAGCGTGCAAACCGAAACCGCAGACACCCCACATGATCAGGTGTTGGACCTATTGGACGACATGGTGGTAAATGTGACTAGTAATTTTTTGCAGATAATAGTGGCACGGGACACTAACAATGCGTCAGGTGTAGTGGCACAAGGCAAGGAGGGAAAGGACCGAGAGTAGGGGAGAACAGAGTGAAGCCGAAACGTTGTGCGCTACTGCAGCGCACGTGGCCAATGTAAACAAACCCCCGCCACCCAGACCTAACCTAACAATCATGCCGCATGTGTACCAACTTCCCACAACATTTCTCCTGCCGCTACCACACATTTCCCCACACCGATATACCAACAATAATGATGAACTATAAACCCACTTTCCAAAATTTTTCGTACGTAACAGTGAAGCCACAAACAGCAGGTACTGAAAACGCAGTCAGAAGGAAAACCACGAAGTCCACCCAACCTTCACATCTGCCAGGACCGTTCACAGCAAATATACCATCCAAGTTTCAAACGCTGCCGACGTTTGCGGGTACCGCGACAGAAGATCCGACAGCCTTTGTTGAAAACTGTGTATCCCGTCTCACGAGATACGGCGTCAGCCGTGATGAATGGGCCAGCCGCGTCGAAGCGCAAACTCTCAGGAGACGCAAGCTCTTGGTGGGTATCACTCAACCACTACAGACTTCAGTGGGAGGAGTTTCGATGTGAATTCCCCTGCAGGTTTTGAGGAGCGTTCACATCTGTCCAGGCCCAGAGCAGGCTGACTCTGGAAAGTCAACAAGTGGGTGAGTCTTTAACAGCATTCATAACACGTAAAAATCAACTTGTCAAATGCTTCCAGCCGAATTTGCCAGAGCGTGAAATTCTAGAAGTAATTGCAGAAATGGCTCGGCCAGAGTATAGAGCATCTCTAATCCCTTTGTTCAATGGGACACTTGAAGATTTAATGCATGCCGCCATTGTTCTAGAGAGAATGCATGAAACATCCCGCTGGGATGCAAATGGAGTAAGATGGCGCCACGAGCCGAGAGAAGAAAATGTAAACAAACCTAATTCTGGTACATCACGTAATTTTCAACCAAATTCAAGTAGTTATAGTGCACCAATGCATGGTAAACACTATAATAATAATGCACAGCATGGAAAATGGTACGGGGGACAAGCGCATGGAAGCATGTACAAGCAAGAGTGGCAGAGGAACGGAGCAACAGGGACGAGTGGGCAGAGGCCACCGTATTGCAGCGGAACAGGTAACAGTAATCCAGATAATCCTACCCTGTTATCCACATAGGTATTGTCTGACACCGCAGTACCATTGGCATACCAAGTGTCCAAATAATCAGCACAAGAAAGAAATTAGAGAGCGGCAGCACGTAAACAACAGGGAAACGGGTTGTAGGGGTGAAAGGGCAGATCGCTTCTGACATCCTGCCCGCAAATATTTGGGTACCAGATACAAAATTAACTCCACAACAAACACTCATACAAAATATTAGCAGCAGTTACACACCACTCATACATATTCTAGTTACCATTGGTCGATTGTGCCATGCATTTATTGACACAGCATCTTCGCACAACTTCACATGACCACACTTTGTACGCAATCAGGACATGATGCCTGCATACCATGTAATTCGGTTGACCACGAACCAACATTTTAGTACGGTCGTAGGACAGACTGCAGTGACAGTTCAAGTACGCGACATTGAGAAAACAATAACTGTTATTGTTACACTATAAATTCATGAGGAAGCTATTCTGGGGATACCTCGGTTAACCGAACAGCATACAATAGTGGAACCAGCTGCGAGAAGGATACATTTTGGCGTGAAAGAGAGACGCACAGTGTACAATTTGGATTGCTGCCCAACGAGAAGAGCCTACCTGATGTCAAGTTAGGAGATTTCGACTACCAGGTCCCATGTGAGTACCACGCCGCATTTCAGCACATATTGGATGAACGCCACAATGTATTAGGAGGGAGTGATGCACTGAAACGTACAACTGTAGCGGAACATGCAATACATCTTATAGATGAAAAGCCAGTTTACACTAGTCCGCGAGGCTACTTACTGCATCAAAAGTGGATAATCGAGAAACAAATACAGGAAATGCTCGATGATGGCGTGACAAGAGCCAACTGACAGCCCATTTGATTCCGCAATTACGTTAGCTCCAAAGAAGGATGGAACATGGCGATTTTGTGTGGATTCTTGATCGCTAAATCAAGTCACGTGCATCTCACCGCCGCCATATAGAAGTGTGAAGGACGCGCTAAGTACACTAGGGCAAGCAAAAGTTTGGACGTCCTTGGACTTAAAGAGTGGGTATTGGCAGGTGCCAGTGAAACAAGAGGAAAGGCCAAAAACCGCTTTAACAGCACCCGACGGTAGGCATTTTCAGTTTTGTGCAATGCCGTTTGGATTAAAATGTGCATCCACGACATTCCAAGCGATGATGATACGTGTGCTAGAAGAGTTTACTCTGGCGTATCTTGATGACGTCATTATTTGGTCTGACAGCTGGGACGAACACGTACATCACTTAGCAGTAGTCCTGGAGAGGATTGCGATAAATGGTCTAACATGATCAACTGAGAAATGCCATGTAGAGAAGACAAGCATTGATTTTCTGGGCCACGTAGTTGATCAAGAAGGAAACCGGCAGAATCTGTAACAATTAAGGCTGATCGACAGCTATCCAAAGCCGAAAACCCGCAAACAGCTGAGGAAGTTTTTTGGATTGATTAACTGGCTTCGGGAGCATATTCAGAGGTTCGTAACAATCACCGTTGCCCTGACGGAACTTTTGTCACCACAAAAGAGGTTTCAATGGACGAGCGAAACGGAGAAGGCATTCACAGAGATTAAGCAGGCATTTAGGTTGTGTCTGAAGTTAGCATGTTACGACACTAGCAAGAATTTGTACCTTCAGACTGACGCCAGTCAGAACGGAATTGGTGCAGTATTGTACGAGGTCGGTGACAGTGGGGAGAAGCATGTAATCGACTTTGCAAGCGCGAAACTAGGACTGGCTGAAAGACGTTACAACATTAATGAGAGGGAGTGCTCAGTGGTGATATGGGCAGTTAAGAAATACCGCGTAAAGCGCATACCTCAAATACCAACAGTTCACGTTGAGAACAGATAATCTATGCCTAGTATGGTTACACAGCATGCGCGAGGCCCGGAGTACGTTAACACGATGGGCATTGCATTTACAGGCATGCGATTTCACAGTGGAGAATGTGCCCGGAAAGCATGATTTGGCAGATACGTTGTTGCGACACTGTAACAATGAGGTAATTGTCAGAGATGAGACTGGATGGGAGAGCATTTTACCGCCAAATTCATGCGAGTCAGTATCGGAAGTTTACGTACAACAGATTAAGGGTGCCAACAATGATGACCTAATTAGCAATGTGTACAGGGAGGTCGTTGAGGCACAACAAAATTGCAAGTTCACGCAGGAAAAGACGCAACAATGTGCACAGCGGGAGGTTGAAGGATGGCCCGTAGTAGACACCATATTAGAGACGTGTTCGGTTCAACAACCAGAGAAGTGGAGGGTTTATGTCCCCACGTGTGCGAGGGATCATGTCGTCGCCTATTAGCACTGTGGCAGCGTGGCTGGACCCCCTGCTGTTGAACAGTCAGAAATGTTTGTGATAATTTCTTTTGAACAGGTCTCAGCAAAGATGCGAGGAGATAGGGGCAACAATGCCGGGAATGTAACCTGTACAAGACGCGTCAAGCGGACGGGAGGCAGCGGCAGTGCCCCCGCGTGCCCAGAAAGCCGTTTGAGACTGTGTGTTTGGACCTAATGGGTCCATACCCCAGAACGAAGGGAGGCACGAAGTTTCTCGTCGTAACGGACAATTTTTCACGCTGGACAGAAGCGTACCCCACTAGCGGAGCAAACGCAAGAAACGTGGCCAGGGTGTTAGAGGAACAGTTTTTCCCGTGCTGGGGATTCCCGCACAATTTGTTCACGGACAACGGTACACAATTTACGGGCAAGAAATGGAGGGAATTGTGTACGCGGTGGGGCGTTAACCATGCTACAACGGTTATTTACTACCTGAGGGCCAACCCGACAGAATGTAGAAACCAAGAGATCACGGCACAGTTACGATTACATGTAGGTGAAAATCACAACGTTTGGGCGGATCACGTTCCCGTCATTCTCTACACGTTGCGAAGGTGAGTAAACATGGCAACAGGAAGATCACCTCCAGAGGTTTTATTGGGACACAATCTATGGCTCCCAGGAGAGGAAAAATGCTCACAGCAAGAAGAGAGTAGCGAGTTGCCCAGTACCAATACGCAAAGACAACAACAGCAAAAGTGTCTGCATGAAGTAAAACAATGGCAAGATCGTTATACAATGCAATGGCTCCATTAACGAACTGGCCACTGCCAAAAATGCGCACAGGGCAAGAGGTATACGTAAGAATGCACCCACAGTCGACCGTGAGAAAAGATTTCTGCGCAGGATTGGCCACATCACGGGCTATAGAAGCATTAGTCGACCACGTATATGACCCTTATAGGCAGAAGTAAGGTGAGGGTACACCGGGACGACATCTGGCTAACCCCGGGTGCCGTCGACGATGAGGTCAGATCCGGTGTGCCCCGACCCCATGACAGCGTAGGCTGTGTCAAGCCCAAGGAGGGATTCCGCATGGGATTCGCCCATGCGTGTCGAGGAGGAGGTGGTACCACCAGGGGTGCCACTGAGTGAGAACAGCACTGACGAGCTGCATAATAGGTGGAGGGAGCAGGAAATTGCATCCGCAGTTCGAAGGGATGCAAGTGCGAAGGAGGAGAGGACACAGGAGTTACCTGGTGTAGAAGCACCTCACAAGGAACCCGAATGGCCTCTATAGCAAGTGCAAGAGGCGCAAGCGCAAGGAGAACACGTGCCAGGGGAGTGTGATAAGCAAGGTGAACATGCAAAAGCGCAAGTAAAAGGGGTGCGAGTAAACGAGCATGTAAAGCAAAGGGAGCATGTGCACACGCATGCTAAGGAACAGAAATTCACGCAAGTATGAGGGTTGTTGCAGGGGCTGTTCAGCCAGGTCGCGCCCGGAGGCAGCGAGTTCAGCGAAGGGACAGCGAGAGTGAGGAAGGTGATAGTGAGGGGAGCAAGTCTGGGAGCTACCGCCACCACAATGTCAATAGTGTTAGCAGCCAGAGTTACCTAGGAGGAAGGAGCAACCGCCGGCATTGCATCGCGCAGCAGGGCCACAGGAGAGGCAGTACCATCTGCAGTCACACAGGCCTGCCCACATCTGCAGCTGCTGCTAGTGACAACTGACGGCCTACAAACGGTCTTGAAAGGGGGGGCATTTGACGTGTGTGCTCCCCCCCCCCCAGCCTAAGAACCGTTTGTCCGGCCGTAGCCTGTGCCGCCCGTAGCAGGGTTGAGTACTCTACTGGGTGTGGAGTGTGCGCCAGGTCACAAGAGCGTCCAGGCGCAGCGCGCAAGCCGGTGCAGCCCGTGGTTGTCATAGCTACGCAGGACGTGGCGGAAGGATAGTTACGCCAGCTCTAGTGAACTGGGACATATCAGGCCTAACTAAAGACATTGTTATGTTTCATTAATTAAAATTTTTTTGATTGTTTGGTACTCAGTGTTTTATCCCGTTTGTACAAGGTAATATTTATATATAATTTAGTTTTTTCAAGTCATGCCATAAAGTAGTACCATTTCAGAGCAAGGGTATGCCGCGGCGAGCCCGCGTCACAGAGCGGGAAGTCAGTCAGCTAGAAGCAAGTCACGGAGGTGGAGTAAATGTGTTAGACTCTGGCGTTTCCTGCGCACGCCGGGCGACCATTGACTTTTTGCAACCGGACGTGTAATTTTCAATACTCATCAACTGGAACCTTTGTTTATCTCATCGCCCAGTAAGCCACCTCCACTACCTAGTGGATTAGCATCACCCCAGGGAGCTTAATGTGCAGTAAACATTTGATTGTCGTAAGATATATTTCCGTTTCGCCGCATGGCCGGTCAGAATAGCTGAGTGTGTTTAGTGTAAAGTTCCCTCAGAGAAGGTGTGTAAATTTAATATAATAAATAACAGTTGTTTATTCACCGCGCAAGCATTTAAGAGGACGGGCCCTAATAACCCAGCTCAATAAGCATGTAAGTTCCATTTTTTAGTGTAATCAGTTTGTTCTGACCTATATGGGCGTGTGGGAGGCCCTGACAGCCCACGTATGCGAATGTTAAGAGTAGGATGTTTTCCCACCAACGCCAACAATGATGTATAGCAGACTGACAGGCTATCGTTTAGGAAACACCCTGCACCTGGAGTGACAATCTACAGGCGAAAGACAACAATTCAGCAGCTACAGTGAGGAGATTGGTCCCGGGTCGACGGCACGCAACCCTAATGTTAACAGGAGCAGCAACATCTTTGATGTTGTCTGATGGCGTCTGGGGCCCTGGGTCTTTTGATTTCTATCCTTTCACCATCACAGCTCCAGAAATATCCTGTTCCAATCTTTACCTGCTTCTGCCGCGTGTCAATGCATATGATGTTATTGACCACTGCCACACCTGGCCAACCATCACCACAGAGGGGAAAGATGAGAGTGACCAAGACATCCGCTCATCTTGACTGCGGGTAATGAAGTGTGTGTGCAGTTCATGTCCCTGGCACAAGAGGGTGCCACCAGTCATCACTCATTCTCTCTTACACACCCTATCACGTCCCTCCTCGCGTCTACTACATACATGAAGTTAATCTCTCTCTCAACACAACAGCATTCTTCATTAAAAAATGTTTGGTTTTGCTAGCTAACATAATTTCCCATATATATTCATTTAAACATACTTGTCATACATAGATATGATTTTCAACCTACGAGTTGTGTTGTCATTAATATATAATTTGTAAATGTTAAGTTAAAAAAAACGAACCATGCAAAACAGAATACTGCATGCCTAACCTGAACAGCTAACTAACATAAATAAAACTGAATTTTATTTTAAAATGTCTTACATTAATTTTGAAAACATCCAACTCTTGAAATTTCGTTCTCTCATCCTGCATAATTTATAAACCCGGCCTTATTCTTGTTAAAAAAAAGCATCTGCACATACGTACCCCATGAATCATGTACTGTGAATTTAGGTTTGGTTTCCAAAGGTGTTCTTGCATCAACACGGTTCACTGACCCAATAGAAATAAATTTGTAATAAATTTCACGTGTTTTACCCCAAAAATTTTCTGATTTTTATAGCACTCTCCAGTAGGTCTATTTCATTTCATGGTACATACTACGAATAACATGATACCCCCATGAAATTCATATTAAGTATGACTCGTAAAGTCTGTTGGTAGTGCATTTGTTGGTCCAACTTTCCCCCATCTTTTGGAAAAACCATGATTTGTAAGTGCTGAAATAGAACTTGGGCAGGGATTCAGAAATGATGGAAGTAACCATAAATGGACTATTATTTCAATACAGAAGTTCATTATTTTGCAAACCTTTCCTTCACATAAGCTTCTGATCTTAATGACTTTTTTTTTTAAACTTATCAGTCCTGTACTTATTTATTATTTTTTCTTAACTTTCAACCTATAATTTCATTGATCTTGAAGTATTTCAGATTGTTTCTTTTTTCTACTTTGTAAATTTTAAAGGAATATTCTATGTTACGAATACTATGTCAATATTTACCCAACAAGTTTTTGGAGGGAAGGTAATATTTGTTTACATTTTTTTATGATTTTTAATAATTAATATTTTATTAATTTAATATTTTCAAAAGTTTATTCTGAGACATTGAGTTTATGTAAAAGTTGCTGTAAAAATAAACATTGTTTTTTTTTCTAACAGATATATGAAAAATGAAAGTGTTATCCTTAAGACATAATCATTTGATGACAAAAACTTGTTTAAATATATTTTTTAGTACTTTAAAGTGGTTTTGGAAGGATGGCGAGCACCAGAGAGAAGTGTACAGATGTTGTCTGTGACGTGCAAATATAAATAAAAACAAAGGTTGTCAGAGACAGTAAGGTGATTTTGACAGCTAAACATCATAGACATGTTACATTTCAGATTTAATGCCTGGGTCCTATCTACAGTCATGTAATGGCCGTGGGGAAGGTGTAGCAGGAAATTTCATAAGTCCTGACCATGAACATTTCTGCTGAATTTTGAAGATTTTATTTCATTTCACTGTGGAATTCAAAGTTTTGTAACTATTTTAATATTTTCACATTGTTAATATTTTATGAGGAAGACTTCCACCCAAAGAGTACACTGATGTGCAACAGAGTCTTATGCTCAGTGACTCGTGTTCACATACAGGATAATACTGAAACACTTTATTAAAACTTGTGGACAAATTTTTAATGTGTTTTGTAAATGAGAATTTAAGTACGTAGACCTATATTGTGTATGGCAGACAAAGAGACTTGGTAATTACCAAGTGTCTGTATGTTTTTTAAATCAGTTTACTTTGCATAGTCTTCAGTAATATTAAATTTGATGCATATTATTCATAGTGTTTTCTTGCAAATGGTAGTGATAATGCCCCAATACATCCAGGTGTCTACACTATCATGGTATTATTTCTAATTGGTAAATGTTCAGAATAGGAGCTTTTTAGGGAAAATAACATTTTTGTGGAAAGTGGTATAGGACCTAATTCCTCTCTACTAATTACACAGAACACAAATTTACTACGGATATCAAGATATTATCAATAAAAACCACACAAACAAGTGGGGAGGGCTATGAAGACCAGGGAAAGTGTGAGGTAAAACAAGTGAAAAATATGTACGTTGTCATGATAAAATTTTGCCCCACAATTTCCATCCGGTACATAGCACTTCCCACTATCGTAATTGCAACTTGTATTCGTAATGTCAATTTAGGTACTGTTCGGTTTGATCTTTGTGCAATTAAGCATGTTTTGATGGTAAAATATTAAGATTATATCAGAAATATCCCGAAAATACATTAAATTGCAAAACAACACACACAAATTATTTTCCAGTGCGAGGAGGCTATGCTTGAAATTCAATTCTGGGGAAACTCCAAGCTTCGCTGATGTAGAACCGCTTCACAGTCACTACTTAATGAAGAAAGCCGGCGAAGTTGAATCACTGTTTTGGGGATTTACTGCCCTGCTGACGTGGAAAACTCTGGCTCGAAGCATACGACCTAATGTTTGGCTACGCTTGAACAGTATTTGTCATTGCGATGGGGCTATGCTCAAATATAATATTTTTTCACAATAACATTTGGGTGCGTATGTATTGGTAATATTGTGAATTTAGTGTTGTTTGATTACATTGTTTTGCAATTTAACGTATTTCCATGATAAAAATTACGATTATGTACATTTTATTACTTGTTTTACCACGCAATTTCCCATTTTGTTCACAACCCTCCCCACTATTGTAAAGTTAGATTTAATTTGGTTAAGTATCCATTGGTCACCGGTCTGTAGCTACTATGCCTCCCCTTATCCTCGCCCTGTGCTTGAGTGTACGCACCACCATCGCATCCTTCCACCCTTGTGGTAACTTACCCTCTCCTACGGACTTGTTAAACAGCACCTCCAAATATTTCACCACTCCCTCCCACCAAACTTTAGTGATGCGTTTCCTATCCCATGTGGTCCCCCTGCCTTACTGCTCTTCAAACCCCTAGTTACCATTTATATCTCCCACTCACTCATCTTAAACTTACTAAACACCCCCAGGCCACTATTTGCGCTCCTATTCCAATCCATCTTCGTATGTATAACTATAAAAAAATTAAAAAATAACACAGATCAGGTACGTCATTACAACACATAAACTAACCTGCCACACTCTAGTGCCTGCAGAGCCGGACATTTCTTTATATAATATAAATATATAAAATAAATATTATTTATAACCTCTCCAAACAATCAAGGCAAGAACAAATTCTATTTATTTCAATGCATAGATATCACAATACACATAGAAGCATAACAACAAGAATACCGTATTGAATGATGTATTCCCAATGAGGAGTATTTCCAATAACAGTTATCAGTAACAGGAATTAAGAAGGAACAGTTATTGGCTGCTCCTAGCATAGACTTAAGGACATTTCTCAATTCTCAGTACCTTATTCATAGTTAGAGCTTCCTCCAAGGGTGATCAAGAGATGATTTTCATCGCAGTTGGTCCGGACTGGTGGGCTAACTATATCGTATTCATAAACCCCGACCAGAGTGAGACTATAATGGCCCTTATACAATTGAAAACTTTAACATTTAACTTTACGTTTACTTTCCGACATGTTGTTTCTAATGGAGGTTGACACACTGGAACTGTCAAAGGTAAAGTCAAGCACTTTTGACTTTACGATTTCGAAAAGTTGAAATTGAAAGTCAAAATCAAGAAGCCATTTTGCCGAGAATCTAACTGAGGTTATGTGGAAAGTGCATATTTTATTAAAAGCCAATTTTAATATTGGTATATTAAACTAAACTTGGCTTAAATTAAATAAGTTGCAAACAAATATAATGCGGAGAAGAAATATATAAATTGACATGTTTTAATAAAGTTAACAAATTAGTGTTTGGATTTGAAATAAACTTTTAATATAAATTTTAGGCCTATTTTTAAAAAAAGGTTCATAAAATGTATTCCTGGATAATAATAATAATTATTATTATCTATGTCGTATCGACCAAATATGGACTACATAATTTCAACCATCTCCTTTTCGAGCTTCGATGTTTGCCCAGTACTCCCGCATTCGTTCTCGGTGTTGTTCCTTTCTCTTCAGCGTCCATGCCTTTCCTGTTTTTAGCTTCGGCAATTCCTGGAAACCCTGGTATGCTTGAAGTTTCTTCTTGAGTGGGACACACTCCTTGATGTCATTATGGGCGATCCCCACTTCTTCGAGATCTTTAGTCACCTCAGTGAACCAGGCCCCTTTGGTTTTCTTCTCCTGAAATTAGGTTATGATGCTGTGGGTCAATCTTGATGGGCTCGTTTGCATCACATGTCCATAAAAGGTAATCCTTCTTTTCTGGATGGTGTCGGTTATCTTCTCCACATGTGTATAGAGCTCATGGCTATGCTGGCTTTTATATTCCCAATTTTCTTTGATGAAACCCAAGATTTTCCTCAAAGTCTTTCTTTGGCCTCCAATTTTTCGATCAGGCCTTTCTTGTTCATTTTGAGGAATTCCGAAGGGTACAAGACCTCTGGATGGATAATACTGCAGTAGTGCCTCAGCTTTCCATGGAATAATATTGGCCTTTTATTATAGACACACGTGGTTATTTGGTACACCATTTCCATTTTGTTCATGTGTGATATGAAGGCTTCTTACTCTGATGTATTGGTAGTTATCTATTCTCCCAGGTACGGTACTTGAACTTTCTACTCACTTGATTTTACTTTGACCCACCACAAGCTCTCTGACAGGCGATTTGATATTGGCTAAAAACACTGTTTTCTCAAAGGAAATCGGAGACCTGCCTTCTGTGCATGTTCCTTAAGTTGATTCATCTGTTTTGAGGCCGTTTCTAAAAAAATCAGAAAAAATTGCAATATCATTTGCAAAGGCTAGGCAATTTATTTCAAGATTTCGTTTTATGCAGCTCAGTCTGACCCTGTTTTCAACTCCTTGGTTTTTCAGTTATTTGCGTCACTCGCGAATGACCTTCTCGAGGATACAGTTGAACAGTAGAGGTGAGAGCCCACCCCCTTGCCTTACTCCTTGTGGGATGAGTGGCTTTTTTCTATTAGACATCTATACTTTTCACATGCTTTACACCATCACATAATGTCACATATTTATCAATATCACCTGACATCCTCAGCCAAAAGAACAAAATACAAACTCCAGCTTTGGTTTTGCCTATGCCGTTTTTCACTTATTGGTATATGTCTGCTCACACTGTGAACCATTTCACATAATACCTCCTAATTCTTTTCAACTGGTATCTTGATATATGTTCGTGATAGGCAATATATGCTGTGCATTAGTTTACCGGGCATTTATTGCAGGTGTGAGTCATAGTGCATCAATTTCAGTTTTAGTCAATGCAGGGGAGACACTCGCCACAGGTTTATCCATGACAGCTACCAGTGGTTTGTGGTTTGCCAGGACTGCAACAGAATATCCATATATGTAATGATGAAATTTCTTTGCTGCAAAGACAATCACTAACATTTCTTTCTCAATCTGCACTCATTTCTTTTCAGACTCTATTAGGCTACATGAACCATGTAGAAACAAAGGCCACACCCCTGGTCGGCTAAAAGTTCCACATAAGTGTTGTAGTAGCTGCCGTTGCTGACTTATATGTGTATATATATATATATATATATATATATATATATATATATATATACACACACACACACTCACACATAAGTGTTCTCTTTTACTTTCAACATCACTTTCCATAATGATCAATTCCAACCATGGTATATTAGTATTTCTTAAGAATGAATGTTTCTGCCAGCAGGCATGCCAACTTACAAAAATGTACTTTCCCAAAGAGTAATATTTCCCTGGCATGTTGTAGAGCGCACTAATACCACACACACACCACACACACACACACACACACACACACACACACACACACACACACACATACACGCACATACAAATTAAAAATTCCTTTCCCCCTTGTCCACCGTCTAGTTCTTGGGAGTTTTCTTTAAATTAATCATTAAATGTGGCACTGAAAATACCACCCTCTATCCTGTGGTCCTGCTATATAATGTGAATAGGTCTTATTTATTAAGATATTATGATTAGAGGTCGACCATTTATAATTCTCCTATTTTTTCTTATGTACCTAATTTACATTCAATGAGTGTTGCAATTTTTATCCCGTGAAAGTCACATAAAAACTTAATCAATTATGAGTTTAACCCAGTAACAACTCACTTGTAAAATGTAGACTCGAATTTTGTCTTTCAGCTCCATTACTGCCACTAAATACTATCGTGTATGCCACCATCCGTCTATGTTCGTCTTCCGACTTGAGCTCCTCGGCCACTTTCTGTGCCACTACAAACCTTACAATAATTTTTTTTTAAATTCAAATATTTTGTAATTTACTCAACCTGTTACAAGTGTTGAAATGAAGAGGGGGGAGGGGGTGGCTGCAGTGTTCCACCAATGCGATCCATCTTTGTTTCCCTGTGAGATTACTCACAGGTTTCACATATAGAAATTGTGCTGACTGATGCTGCTGGCTGGCATTTTTCTCGAGGTTTACCTGTTTTCCCCCACCTTTGCATTTCAGCGCTGCTCCATATATGCCAAATTTCACCCTCATTGGCTCTCAATACCTTGGTTGTTACAAACCACCAAACTTCTCTCAACTCCTCCCATATTAAGGTGATGGAGGCCATGGTGGTATAGCGGCTAGAGTACTCGCTGTTTCACGAAGCACACATCACCCTAAATACCGATGACACATCATCAATATTAAAATAAGCTTATATCCAATTGGTTTCCCTCAAAATTAGAATTTCAAAAATCCTTAAGTAGGATGAAATAGTATTTAAAGAAAATCACGTGAAGTTTTTCAATTTTGCAGATGGTGTAGTTATAGGAAAATATTGGCTTTGTCTAAGTTTTCTTCATTTTAACTGCCTTTGGAAAACAATAAAATGTAAAGATTTGTCATTTGCTATAATGATTACAGCCCACTGTTAAATACATCATCATCTAATCACACAAGTAAACTTTATTTATTTAACTTAACATCTTATCGACAGCAGGCTCATTAGATAATGGTACACCAAGAACACAATGATGGGAATACAAGGAAGGAATTTGCCATTGCCTTTATTAAGGAGTTACCCCAAAAACTGCCTGAAGTGAGTTCGAGACCATGCAAAATGCAAATCAGGAAGGCTGCATTCACTAGCCATTAAAAATATGAGAACTGATTTGGTTGTATATTCTTGTGTTGATAAACAGATGCTTTCTTGTTTGTCATAGCAACTCTGCTGGCTTGGGGGGAAAAAATTGTAAGAGTGACGTTTTTTATAAGGTCTAGCCTTGTATTGGTTTACGAGGTGATTTGCCATTAATGCCCGGCAAACAGCTATTTTATCACTAGGAAAGCTAAATGTTATGTTTGGAACACGCTGGGATTAGTTGCTCACGTTTTTGTTTACATCCACTCTATAAACTTTCACATACTCTATAAGCTTTACATACTTATAAATTAATTTCATAAACTCCTACACTGAAATAGCAAATCGGTATTCAAAAAAATACGTCTCTGCAGTTACATAACAATATTAACGAGTCCGCAACTTACAGGCTAGACCTTAAATGCACGGCAGGTTAGTAATATCAACCATACTTGCAAAATTAAACACACTTCAATTGTAAATTTACAAACTTACGCAGATAACTTATCACTATACACACCATGATTGTGCAATATCATTCACGTATGCATTCACTGTATATACGAATACACTAAACACTGTTACTTTCGGGAATGTGCACCTCTAAACTCGCATGGCCCGGCTCGTACACATTCTCATCCATTAATATTAGTTTTCGTTCGTCACCGAATAAATCACACATAGATAGAAGTTTTAAGACGTGTTTTCATGGCAAATTATAATTTCACAAATGGAAGAATAACATAAATTTAGAGAAAATTCAGAACAACGAGTGAGTTCATATAGCACTCACAAGGCTATTCAATGTAAACAAAAGTTGTCTCTCTCCATTATAGCTGCTTCACTTGTAATGTACTCACAGACAACTTAAACAGCGTAATATATTCGATTTTAGTATGGTTAAAGTTTTATCACGACTTTTAAAAGCTCCTATAGCCATCAGAACATTATTTCGTGGCACATTTCCAAGGGAAATATAGAGGGAATGGGAAGCAAATCAACCAAAGCACGGTATACAACACTTCCATTTAAATCAGAATAATTCATAACTTTACATATTTAATGGAGAAATTTATAGTTTGTCACCTGATACAAACACACACACTTTATATATATATATATATATATATATATATATATATATATATATATATATATATATATATATACACACAATCATTGACGTCAAAAAGGTCTGTATGGTAATTTATGTCGACTTTAATACTCTTCAAAATGCACATGAAAGATAGGCCGATACAATGTTTTTGGCAAATTTTGATCATGTGACCTTTTTTTTCCGGAAAACAATCGTCTAACTCCACAATATAAATTGGCTTCACTTGTTAACACTGCATGGTATAGGACATAGGAACCCGCTGGTTTATGTATTTATATTACCGTTGTATTTTAGGTTACGTGCTGTCAGATTTTTACTTTATTGTGTAATCCTTATAAATGTTGATAAGTTTTTTTTCGCAGAAGATTAAACTTTGGCTCGAAAACATAGCAGGGCTTCAGTAAGGAGTTTCCTTACAGGGGTTAATTTTTTTAAAATTTTATCATGAAGTATGTCTGAATATTTACCAATCTTATTGTTTTAGTTTCTTGCAAATTAAATAACTTCAGAGGTATTATATATAAAAGTTAAATTTACTTTATTATTTTTAATGTTGTGAAGTGAGACGAAATATTAAAAGTAAAATTCTACAACATTAATTTACGAATTTCGACAAAATATAATTTCATTCAACTCACTTTAGGACAGCCATGAATCTAAATAAGTAACTTACACGCCATAATGAATATTTCTTGTGTGGTTTTGCATTGCCATTATATAAATCATTAGTTTGCTTACAAGGAGGATAATTATTTTATCCTAGCCATCTTGTTTGTTTAGAACCCACTACAATGTATCGAGAACAGTCTGTTGAAAAAGAATGTATGCAAGAAAGCTTGTAAAAAGCTGGATAAGAAGAGTCATAGTAGAGATGGTACGACAGTGATATAGATCCTCTAGGACGCCTTCACATGACAAGGACTGCGATGGCGCAGAGGCTGCAGAGGCGCGACGCCGACATCGGGAACACGCGGATGCTGATTGGAGAGGACTAGGCTACTCCGTGAACTGAGGAATTGTCAGGCCAGATGTCCTTGGTGTAGTAGTAGCCTTCTCCATGGGTTTGATTTCCAAGTAAGGAAAATTGTCTCATGTCTAGTCCTGCTGTCAAATTAAATCACAGAGGCCTAATCTCCTGATCTACTCAAAAATTCAAAACCTTTAAATTTAATATTTTTTGATCATTTTTCTGAAACAATCAATAGAGTTTGAAGTTTATTAAAAATAATTCTAAGAATTATTTGACATCTTTTCGTAAGACTAGAGGCCCTATTTGAAGAGTACCTAAATAAAGTGCTCTCGACTGACAGATAACCGATATCTAATAAAAATGTACATTTTTTAGAGGATTGTGCTTACTTAATAACATATCACATTGCATTTTCTTCACTGCTATGGCAGTCATGTTCTATTTGTAAATTAAACTGATCTTTTCATTGGTAAACCAAAATTCAGTTTTACGTTATATCTGAAAGCATTGTCAATATTTTTAGTTATAATATTCTCATTGAAAGTGTTTTGCCTTGGGCATGTTTCATGTGATGTTTCTTTGCAATTGTTTTCTTATTAAACTTGTCAAAATGAATTCATGTTTCATATTTAGCATGAATTTAAATGTTGTCTACTGATAAGGATTTCACTGATACCACTATCATGTTATTTAAATATTTTCTATCATTGTGGTAAAAATTTGGTTCAATCTTGAGAACTAGATATATTATTTTCAGTCTGTTCCACAAAGGGGCTAGTATTGATTACAACACACTTTTTAATGTTAAACACGCAAGGTTTGCATGAACATAAAGATCTTTCTAGTGTCTTTGATATATATTATAACCTATAAGGTCTAGTTGTCAGCATACACACACAAACTATCATGTTAATGCCACCCAACAAACATTTAATATCTTGGTAAATATATGTTTCCCAACATAATATCTACTAGAGTAGTTTCAATATTCTACATATGGCTACCATACAGGTGGCCACAGATCAGTCTAGCACACGTAGAATATTTTTACCAAACTTCAACATCATAGAAAAAGATACATTGGTTTTTGAAAAAACACAGTAAAATAACATATTATCAAACAACCAATACTAACATGAAGATGAAATTATTTCAGATAATAAAGTAACAATATTTCAAACCAATTATATAGGTATGTGTATCAATAACTCCATAACCCATAAAATTTGGACAAAGCGATAGCGGGCTGTATTTTAATAACACCATAAAAACCAAGTGAAGCGATATTTCTATTTTAAACTTAATGTAAACAAATCCTGAAGTTCATGCGAACAAAGTCCAAGGCAGTCCCTTAATTTCCATCTAAACATAAGAAGACATTTGTAAATACTATTTGAATAATGTTTAAAACTTTAATTTCTTTTTGTTTTGATTATATAAATTATTATGTATAAATTTCGATTGAAATTATTCAGGCCTTATTTAAAGTCGAATTATTAAGTATATATATTAAGTATTATATTATAAATATTAATTATATAGTATAAATATTAAGTATATATATAAAGTCGATATTATACGAAGTCGTGGCAACAGCTAGTACATAATAAAATATAACACTAACACTCATTTGAAAGTAGGCCATGAAAATAAATATAATAAAATATAAGCAAACACTTAACACATTATAAAATAAGCACTGACAACACGTTTGGAATATTATTATTAAATAATAAACACATGCACTAAAATAAAATATGCATATTAAGTAAGGCCATGGAAACACAATAAATAAAATAAATAAACACTGTCGTAATGCGCTGGTGAACATACACGTACATACGTGAAACACAGATTTGATGCACAGTGCTGCCCTCATGTGGCAGTGTTGTGAACTGATGGCTGTGCTGTAGCTAGTGATGCTATAGTGGCGGTAGTGGTAATAGTGGTGGTAGTGGCAATAGTGGTGGTAGTGGCAGTAGTGGTGGCAGTCGCAGTAAAAGTAATAATCATATTGGTTTTGGTAATGTAGTCATTTGTGGTAGTGGCGATTTTAGTGGTGGTGATGGTTGCAGTGGTGATAGTTGTCATATTAGTTATGGTAGAGATGGTTGTAGTTGTACTAGCGGTGGTAGTGGGGTAATGGTGGTATTATCTGTGGTATTAGTAGTGTTAATAGTGGTCTAGTAGTGGTAGTAGCTAGTAGTGGAAGTATTTATGGTGATATTAGTGGTAGTAGTGGTAGTATTGGTTGCATTGGTGGTAGTGGTGTTGGTAGTGGCACTAGTGGTAGTAATAATGCTTGTAGTGGCAGTAATTTTTATTTTAGAGTGGGTAGTGGTGGTGATGGTAGTAGTGGTAATTGTGGAATTATTAATGGCTGCAGTAATAGTGTTGGTAGTAGTGGTAGTCGTGGTGGTAGTAGTGGTGGTAGTAGTGGTGGTAGTAGTTGTGGTAGTAATGGTTGTAGCGATAGTAGTGGTGGTAATGGTGGTAAGGGTAGTAGTGCCATTATTATTTGTGGTACTATTAATGTGTATCATAAAATGTACCTTGTGAATTAGTTATTTGATTTGTTCGAGTGCTGTATTACTGGAAACCTTAAATGTCCTGACAGAATTCTTCAACATAAATTTCTAGGGTTGCAGTAAAATATGTTATATCAATAACTGTTCCACTGTGAGGTAATTTACACCAAACGGTTTGTAGGAAGAATTCACTGCATAAAGATCTTTCAAGTGATTACATGTAATAATATGGTGCAGTAGTAAACATAATCAAAATGAAAATGGATTGGTGCATTCTTGCGTGGGAGTAACACCTACCGAGTGAAGGGGTTTTGACATGGGAACTGCATGTATCCATCATCCGTGAAGGCTGACGTTGAATAGGAACAAGCTGGAACAGTGAGTGAATGAAAGTATTAAGATGAACAAAAGTACCTAGAGAATTCACATAGTTCAATGGGTAGCATTTGCTCCGTTTCCCACACGCAAACATTTCCGGGCGTATTTCAGACGAGAATCGAGCAAGGATCGCCACGGTGGCGGTCGTGCAATGGGAACATACCAGCAGCACAGTAAGTTTTTCGTTTTATTGAAGACACTAAAAGGACCGGGAGTGGGTGCTGAAAGAACTTAAAACAGATATTGTTTAACACTACTCGACACAATATTTTCTTTATAAAATTATACATCATCATAATTTACTACCAAAACGATTACTGTAAAAATGTTACGCCTAAAATACATTATAGAAAGATTTACTGAATTTGTGCTATCACTAAAAATCATAATGGCCATTATACAGACTGGTCCGTCTAATATGGACAACTCCAAAAATTCTGGAACTGTAGCAGATCACGAAATGTGGTTTTCGTTAGATGA
Source organism: Dryococelus australis (assembly GCA_029891345.1). NCBI lineage: Eukaryota > Metazoa > Arthropoda > Insecta > Phasmatodea > Phasmatidae > Dryococelus > Dryococelus australis. Next base: position 160,867,425 of record CM056998.1, read on the forward strand.
AATTATGTATGGGGGCAAGTAATTTGCTGCAAAGTGACTATTCATAACACATGTATGGACAGAAATACTTAAACCGTACATGATTTTTCTCCTGGAAACATACATTTACTTCAACAGCATTTGAAAATATGCACAAAGAGGAAGTCAGTGATATAGTATATAAAATGGTAAGTAACACGGAAACGCCAAGAAATAATGTGCAAATATGATTATGTTAGGTGGGCCGGTAGCATGGGGTAGTGGAGCTGTACTCACAGCTGTAAGCAAGTAACACACACCATGATTTGTCCTGGTGGGACTGCTTCCTTATAGCAACGTAGCACTTACCTTAATGGGGCAAGGTGCATGGAATGCGATATTGAACAAAGGAGAGTACCGAATCAAAGGGAAGAGGGGCAATGTGAGTGCCAGTATGATATCAATTCATTACAATTTATTCAAGTACCAACATTTCTTTCCTAGTCATTAACTGTATTGAGTAACTAGTGCGTATAGATGCACAACAAAAATAGAACAAACCAACCTAAGGAGAAATGCAATCGCATCCGCATTCATAGTACAAAAAAAGCACAGTTATGGTTGAAAGCCTTCACATTAGGGCTTATCACAACTTGTGATCGATGTGTTTACCATCCACAGGATCACACATCAGTAAACGCACATGTAGCGAGCGAAGAGCAGCCTGAATTGGTCATGGCGTAATGCCTCTGCAAGCTGCCACAATACATTCCTGTATGTCTTCTGGCGTCGTAGGAACCGTGTTGTACACCCCATTTTTCAGTGTATCCCACAGGAAAAAATCGAGAGTTGTGAGGTTGGGGGAACGAGCTGGCCACCTTACAACACCACTACACCCTAACCACCAATTTGGAAACGTTTCAATGTGCACATGCACAGCACGTTTTTGACCCTTGAATAAAGTGTGGCTATATGACGTTGTCTCCAACGATTCCAAACCACACATTCATTTTCCACTGTCTCTGATGCTCTGCGTGCCGGACCCACAGCGGATTCTCCATCACCCAGTAGCGCATATTTCGTAAATGTATGTGCCCATGGTTTGTGAAGGTCGCTTCAATGGTAAATAGTATGTTCTTCAGAAAATTGCTGTCATACCTTACAGACATCAAAACAAACCTACAAAATTGAACATGCTGCTGGAAATCATCTTCATGTAACGCCTGATGAAGAGCCATGTGATATGGATGGAATTTCTGTTGGCGCAGTATCCATAACACACTTGTTTTACTACGAACCCAGAAAGTTCTCATGCACCCATGTGGGGGTTGGCATCGACATGTACCAACATATCGTGTTGATGCATCTCGCCCATTGCAGTCTTTCGTGGCACTCGTGTTATGTAATTCCAATTTGTCTCATGACAAGAGACATGAGGAAATTTTTAATTTCGTTAGCATGATATGGCGCTTCGATAGGATACTATTTACCATACATTTGGACACCTTGCTTAGAATTTCTGTCACACTCACCATAAATAAGTAGAACGTCCAGTTTTTCCTCATTTGTGAACTTCATTGCGAGCGTACAGCCCCGCACTGCAATACCACTTACCATTACATATTACGGGGACTGGTGATGCGCTGCTAGAAGCGGTCCTGCCAGGATGAATCCAGGCGAGTGTTGCTTACTTATAGCTGTGAGTACAGGTCAACTGCTCCATGCTACCGACCCACCTAACTTAATCATATTTGCACATTATTTTTTGGGATTTCTTTGTTACTTCTCATGTAGCAAAACGCATATGACCCATTTATGGTTTACAGTCGGATGCCAAGCGGGCCAAAAGTTGGCCATCAGCTGGCATGCACGTGGCACCATTGATGGTCCTGAAGTGGCACCACTAACAAGCCATACTCTCCCCATAGCTGGGCCAGGTGTGGTGAATATAAACGACCCAAGCATGACTCATATGGTTACAACAGCAATGGTCCATCAATGTACTACCTCATGGCCACCAGATGATCTTTTGATGGTTAACCATGCTTCTACCATATGTCAATCACTCTATCGTAAATAATAATAACTTTTTTCTATCTTACTCAACTTCTCGTTGTTTATAAATTCATTTTGCTTCATTATTAAACACATTACATGGTATGAAATTTATACGCTTACCGGATGAGTGAATGGGGCGTGAATTTGCGCCCATTGAACTGACAGCTCAGCATTCTAATCATTAAACTACTGTGTTCTTGTGTTTATATTAACAAATTTAGAATATATTTTGACTTAAATTATTAATAATCACTAATATAATATAAAATACCCCAGTTGTTTCATAGTTTTAAAATTTACCATGCTAACAAATCGGTTTTTAAAAAAGATGCAGATAAACCAAAAAAATACTGTCATTGAGAAAAATCTTCCTACTTGAATTGTGATATTGAAACAAGACATTGTCTTAATGTAATTTTTCGCAGAATGTAAGTCACCTGGATCTTATTCATCTGTTTCGAAATGCAGTCGGCATATATGAATATTTTAGTAACGTGAAACAACAAAAGTTCTTCAATGTTAATATTTTAAAGGTGGTTCGATACTGCTTTTTTTTTTTTTTTTTAACTTCTCATTTTAATTACACGTCATCGTATATTTAAATTATTACATATGTCAAATTATTCAATACCAGTCACGAAGTCACACCTAATACTGTATTTAAAGAATTTATTGCACTATATATTTCCAAATAATATTCTCATTATATCATATGATTTTAAATTATATTATACACAAACACAAATATATTATATACGTGTGGTTATAGTTTAAAAAAAACTATCTGCGAAGAGCAGGGGCCATAAAAATTCCCATAGTAAGCCAACTTGAACCACCAATGGTTCTTCGATGTACCGCTTCACAGCCATTAAATGGCCTACAGAAGGTTACCCATACTTTCACCAGCAATATGTATAGGTTATGTGCAGCCATTTATAGAATACAGTTAGTTAGCTATTTATGGGCCATTAGTAGTTCACCTATTCTCAACCATCAGTTTTATTTCCATCAACATTCCATCAGTGTGCCATAAATGGCATGCCAAATGTCCTAGTACCGGCAGTTAACCATAGCAGAGCCAGTTGTTTAGCCCATAAGTTTTCTGGGACATCAATGACACAAAATGGATAATTGAAGTGCTGCTAGTACTGGAATATATTTGGCAAGCCATTTGTGGTTCAATAGCAGTAAACCCACTCTCAGCCATCAGTTTTATTTCCATTAACATCCCATTAATGCACCATTGATGGCAGGAAAAGTGTCCTACTGCCAGCAGTCTGCCATAACAGGACCATTTATGTAAACCCATTAGTATTCAGTGCCAGCAGTAAAATCACAGTCGGCCGACTGTCGCTTGCTACATGGGTTTCCATTACATATGCTATATCACTGAATTCTCCTTTGCACGTACTTTCAGATGCCGTTGAAATAAACGTATTTTTCCAGGGGAAAAATCATATGTTGTTGAATTATTTATGTCCACACACGTGCTACGAACAGTCACTTGGCGGCAAATCACGTTCCCCTGAACGTAATTTCATTTAGCGAAAACCACATTTCGTGACGTGCAACCATTTATCAGAAACGGTTGCATCTCCATGTTAGGCGCACCATCCTATATATTCAGTGCGTCGAATTAATATGCTATTTAACACAATGGGGTGAGGAACTGGGAAATTAAATAACTCCACCTTTCTAGTACTAGGAAACCAGTGCTGAAAAACCACCGTGCAATACGCACATTGTAAAAAAAAATCCTCACTTAATTTACGGAAAAGTGCTGGTAAAATTGTTTCCAAAAGAAAGCCTAATTTTTCCGTAAAATTATGGACAGACTGCTTTCGAAAACGTACTTTCCGTAAATTGCACATAACTTTCCGTGCATTTACTCGGAAAATTTCCGTAAACTTTCTCGTTAGTGTTTGTACTCGTGTTTTTATAACCGTTCACCTGCATTCTTCTTGTACCATTGCAGGCATAATTATAGTATTTAATGTAACAGCTTATGCAACTGTTTTAGTGTATTAAAATTCGTGTACTTTTTACAAGCTCTTCATGATAAAGTGAGCACTTCTGAAAGCATGCTTGAGATCTATTTGTATGTTCTTTGTGTATTCTTCCGCCACATGTAAACTCATCATTGCCATGAGCCTGATAATTTTATTCATGCGGCGGTCAAGTGAAACTGTAAAATTATTGGAAAAAATATTTTACAATTTTTTAAATTTTTACAGTTACTTAAAAAAAACAGAAAGCAAAGGAAATCATTTCAGTATTCGCGAATGTTTATTTAATACTTTAAATTCAGCTTTAAGAAATGAACTCTTTTTTCCTCCATCGTTATTTGAAAGGTTGACTGGCCGCATGCGTCAGTGTGGCAGTTGAAACTACATGCAGGTAGGTAAGGGCAGAGACATTTTTTAAAGACTGATTTCAAAAGTGCTTAATTAACCGCGAACAGCCTATATATTGTTTGTGTGTGTCAGTTGTTAATGTTTCAGTCGACACGTGTCAGATCACTAGCGCTTAAGCTTAAGCCCCCAGAGATAAACGTCTCAAGACGTAGCGGTGACTGCAAGCTCTCAGCCCATAGTAATACACGGCTGGGGGATGTGTCTGGAGGTAATAATATCTCGTAATATGCGGGGAGGGAATTGGCTGATAAAGTGAATGAGATATTCGTCCGGTGTTGGGAAGATCGGGAATCGATATCCCTTTAAGGAAGTTAAAGGAGTTCGCCGTGGGAAAGCTGGGGGAGGGGGTTGGTGAGGCGGCCGGAATGGCGAATGTAAAGGCCTCGATTTACGTGGATGGTGTAAGGGGGGGGGGAGGAAGGATTCCAGACAGTTCCAGGAGTGAAGTTACTGGGATCCCGTCTCGAGATAATGGACTGGTGTAAGCCCGCCGACAAACCGGAAGCGCACGGGGAGGGGGATACAGAGAGATGGCCGGGGTAGTTTACCTTCCGAGTGCTCAAGAAGTTAAGTCCACAGAGAGTGTCTGAAGAAAATGCGTGCCGGATCGCGAGACAACGCAATCCTGCTAAAGGCTTGCTCGTGTCCCTGGCATGGGGCGGACAGCTGTATTCGCGAGCAGTCGATCCAATCCCGGGAGAGGTGTTGACAGAGTCTCAAGTCTGGTTGGTTAGAGAGATCTTGTCGTGCAGCCTGACAGGTCTGCGTTTCAGTGCAGGCTCTTGCGGACTGACAACAAGTTTTGAAATTGCACTCAAGAGAAAGTTTGGTAAAACAAACAAAATAATAATGTACACATGATTGAACCAATACGAACCATCACTTCAATCAGATTTATTTTCAGCCAGCAGCAGAGCTTCATAAACATATATTCTACATACTGAACTAAATCAGTTATAATGCATTTCAAATCTTCTTTCGCATCGTGGTCTGGCGCAGAAGCGAAGGAGCGAGAGCCGCCATGTTGTGACGTCTTCCATCCGCCATCTTTTTTCCTTTTTTGTCTTAAAATTTACCTTTATTCCTAAAATCCTACTAAATTTCCATAAAATGTCCCTTTTCCCTAAAAATTTCCCTTTTTCCCATTTGCAAAAAAGGATCCCCAGGAATTTTCCATTTTCCCCGGAGTAGGTGATCGGGATTAACGACTCAGGTGATCTTGGGTCAGGACAAACGGGACACAGGACCTTCATCCTTTACCTTGACCTTTGACCCCAAAAATATATTTAAAAAATCTGAAATATTTCGAAAAAATTCAAAAAAAGCACAAATATGTATTATTAAACATTATTAAAATATCATAAATATCTCGTATTAAAAATTAGATTAATGGAGTTCACTCCAAACCAATTTCCATTCCACCATCTTGGTAAGTGCAAACGACGATAATCTTAGTAGGCAAACACCATCTTGGCAGCAGACCACCATCTTGGTAGACGTCACCCATCAACCACATTGGATGCAGGTGACCTTGGCTTTGAACTTATGACACTGATTAATCTTTAAAATAAAAACTCAAGAAACTTTCATAAAAGTCAAAACAAGTATTACAGACTACTGTTACCATATTAGATGCAGATTACCTTGACCTTGACCCCGTGACTTTGAATGACATTGAAAAAAAATCGAGAACAATACATAGATTTCAGCAAGTATAGGATGTTGTAGACAACTAAAACCATTTGAAAGCCAATGACTTTGGATTTTAACCCCATGACCTTAAATTACCTTGTAAACAAAAACTCGAGAAAAAACACAAAAGTCAGCAAACATATGATGTTACAGACTACTCATATTTTAAGCCAGAGACCTTGACCCAATGACCTGGAATGACCTTGAAAACAAAAACTCTAGAAAAATACATTCAGTAAGCATATGGTGTTACTGTTATTAAATGCAGATGACCTTGAAAATGACCACATGATCTTGAATGACCTTGAAACAAAAACTTTTGAAAAATAAACAAAATCAACAAGTATATAACATATCACAGGCTACTACTGCCATGGAGACCATGGATGCCATGGTGGCTGAGCGATTGGCACGCTCGCCTCCCACCAAGGCGAACTGGGTTCAATCCTCGGCCAGGTCACCAGATTTTCGCGAGTGGGAATCGTGCTGGACGATGCTGTTGGTCGGCGAGTTTTCTCGGGGATCTTCCGTTAACCCCGCCCCTTCATTCCGGTGCCGCTCCATATTCACTTCAATCATCCTCATTGGCTCTCAAGACCTCGATGTTAACCTCTTCCCTTAACTTCACTTACTACCACCATATTGGATGTATTTTGAGGACATGTACCAGAGTCATAAGAGACCTGTTTGCAGTAAACCTGGTAACAAAGTACTAAGCGAGAAATGCACTTCACCTTTACAGGTCTTTGCATCTCTAAGAAACTATCGGTATGACTGAGCTACTTACCGCACTTGTTACCTAAATATGACATACGACAGAGAGGCTTGGCGCAATTAAAGCACTCACATTACCCTACATTATGGCTGAAAGTAAATACATTATCACAAAAGTGATACTGATGACGACATAGTGGTTCAGGCAAAGACTCGAGCAGATCTTTTGGAGACTGAGGTGATGGAGCTAAATAAGCAGATGATGCCGGTAATTATGTTGTAGGTACCACTCTCGAAGAAGTCGATGACACTGTCGTAGATACCATTAGCTCTGGAGTACCCGAAACATCGCAAATGCAGAATAAGACTTAGATGTGAAGATTCTGAAGCTAGCTGAGACAATGTATCTTTCACAGGAACTGCTGTCAAACTAAACCTTTCAGCTGACCTCCGTACTGCTTCTAATAAGCAGCAAGGTCGTGATGGTTCTACCCCACTTCTGATTAATCGGATAATCAATTTGATATAAAATTGATTGATTGGGTTAAGGTTTAATCAGATCTTAATCCGATAAAATGTTCGTTGATCAGCTAATCTTAATTTTTATTGATTAATCACATTAATGTATTGGATTAATTAATTAATTTTTTAATTTTTGTATTTAGTGAGAATTGATAAGTGTATAGTTTGGTGTAAGAGTGTGCAAAGGAACTTATTTTTTAATTTTTTTGGGGGACTTGGGGAGAGGTCCTCACTCTCGGAGGTCTGGCGTTGTACTGAGGTGTTGGGAAGGGGTGTATATAGGTATTGTGTAATATTAATTTTCAATGGTATTGAGTTCCTTCCCATCTGGAAAGTGACTGAGGGGCAAGACATGTCTGCTTCGACCACCATCTGGTATGTGATAGAGGTTACGGCTTATTAAAAAAAATATATATTAGTTAATACGTAATTAATTAAACGAAAAGAAAGGCGAATACGTGCACAACGTGATTTTACAAACCCGTTTTGCATGCTAGCAATATAATTTACGACAGACCAAATTACACGAAGGACTCATCGAATCGCAAATACTAACGAATTACAGACCCCAGCTATCCTGGTGTCATAAAGAAATCAAGTAACGAGTTAATACCTACAACGGAGCAATAAAAAAAAATTCTATCGATATATAATTTAAGACAGAATAAATTTGACGAGTTGAATGAAACCGCACTATTCCTAAACACAATAACAACGGATTTGAAAACACGTACCAATATATAAATAACACCACTTGACGCACACCCGTCTCAGTTCTATACGTACCTTAAATGATTTTAATATACGTCCGTTCGATCGGGAGGTTGCTGTAGGAATGACTCCAGTATAGGATTTGCGACGACTTATAAGCTGTGTGTAGGGAGGGATGTTGATTGAAGGCCGTCCGGCAGGCGGCTGAGCTCTAGATACGCGAAAAGTCGGAAATGTGTAATGAACGAAACATTTCGGCGAAATTAAATTGTTAGTATATAGCTACTGAAAAGAGAGGTGAATACGATTTACGTCCAAATACACAACTGCGTGACTATGACAAATGAATAAAACTTATGTTTACGACGCACATACTATATGAAAACAAAATATTTCCCTACAAAATAAATGACAAACGAATCGCTATCATCTGAGCCTATTTCCACGTCAAAATGAAAACTCCTTTACTGCCCCCCAGCAATCCTGATGTAATACCCTAACTTAATGTCCAAGATGGAAGCAAACGACTTGAATTAAACCACGCGTTCAAAATACGCAATCTTATTAACAAAATGATACAAAGTAATTAACAAAGCCAAAAAGGTTTCCTATTTCCTTACCAAGCTAGGTGTTATAAAATAACGAGGTCCAATTTAAGCACCTCATCAAATCTCAAGACCAAAAATCAAATGTTCTCAAAACCAAAACGCACAGGCAAGTAAACGCATGCAACTAGTTGACTAGCTTTGTTCACTTAAAACATTAAAAAAAAATCACAATTATTTTCAGTTTCAGAAAAATACAATTACCACGACTTTGTTGCGGGTACAGAATGAGATAAGGCGACTTATCAAAATTGTGAATTAACAATATTCTACAAAAACACTTCAAGTAAAACTACTAAAGTAAACTCTTACAATACAGATTAGCACGAAACCAGACCAGTGACGTGACTACAAAAACAATCGGACTGCGCACGCTGCGCACAGACCATCAACTGTGATATTTGCGTAGAGATAGATTGTATCGATACAAGACAGTACGCTAGAGGCACTGGATGAACTGTTCAACAGCAGCTTCAATCTCGCGTACTTCCCTACTCCGTGGAAACTGGCAAGTGCTATCGCCTTCCCAAAGCGCGGGAAAGATAAAAAAACAGCCTCAGAACTACCGCCCCATCGGCCTGCTGAGTGCGCACCACACCAGCTTGTTAGATTAACTGAGTACATAACTCAATCTCTCAACTGGAGACATGACACAGTTGCAGTATTCCTAGATGTCGTAACTTCAACATGGCTGTTCGTTATGCCCAATAATACTTAAATACACTTGAGCCATACTTACGCAAATGGCGAATCAAGATAAATGTTGGCAAATGTGAGACCGTCATTTTTATACGCAAGCCCCTACCTCAGCCCCCCTCCCCACCCATTACACTGTTACAGGAAAATATCCCATATAAAACCGAGGTAAAATACCTTTGTGCGACCATGGACAGGGCGCTGACATGCCACTGTCAAGCGCCAGCAAGCCCTAGCACGCCTCGCGGCACCCTACCCAGTGTTTAACACCAGAGATGGCCTCACACACCATACTGAGATTGTAATATACAAATACCTTATCCGCCCTATACTTTTATACACAGCGGCAGCGTGGGCATACTGTGCCAAGACATACATGGAACAACTGCAGCGAGTGCAAAATAAATGCCTCAAAATAGCTGCCCATGTATCCAGATATATCCCCACACGCAAATTACATGCCGAACTTCAACAGCCAAAGTTGTTTGAAGTAATCCAGGATATGGCAGAGAAGTTCTATGCCACAGCCCTTGATTCAAATAATCATCTCATTAGCTCCCTAAGGGACTATGAATCCTGACCAAATCAAGAGGTACAGGCAGACTAAATCGTTATTGGCGCACAGGCCACCATAGTAATTTAACACCACACACCCCACAGCGAATACCTGTAACGCCTGCGCGCACTAACACACACGTGGCAGACACCACTGCGATTTAGTAAATCCCAGTACCAATTACATTACAACACTCTGATGCACTATGTGCCCACAGTCACAAGCCAAAACGTAAGCGGGAATAGCCAAATGGCTCGGTGTTGGGTGGCTGTGGTGTCACATTGCACAGCACCTCAAGACACTGCGACTTTCCCTCAAGCCTTCAAAAGATACACCACCTAGAAGCTGAAGAAGACACTTCAAGGTGAGCAAGCCACAAGTTCTCGCGCTACACGTGGCAGTCGCGCTTCAAGACAAAAACAAAAGGGGGGGGGGGAGGAGGGTGTGGTACTCTATGTATGGTCCGATGCAGCACCTTAGCGCTGCTAGTGTGCTCTCTGGTGCACCGCTAAGCACCTTCGCCCGAGGCAGGCTGTCCACCTAGGGAACCTCCACCACCTCTTTATTTTCTCCTCCTCTTTTCGTTTCAGGTGTCGACTGCCGGCACGGGAAGGGTAATGCCCAATAGCGCATCTTCCCCTCCACCCGGGGGGCTGGTACCTCCCACCTCCCTGGTTACAAACTAAATCCAGCGCAACCAGAAAAAAAAAAAAAAAAAAAAAAGATAGCCCCCTTACCAATCTTTATCTTCTAGTGTTTCGAACACCCTTTCAATAAAGAATATCCTTGCCAATTCTCTGTTCTAGTAGAAACCTTTTCTACTTCATAAATTGCATGCACACTTGCAATTCTTTCATGACGAGGTGTTTTTACGGTGCCTATGCAGGTTTACACCTCCCCCCCCCCTTCCTTCGTAGTTTAGATTAAGTTAGCATCGGAGGTAAACTGGGCCCCAATCGCGGTCAAGTTTGCCCAATCCCAGTAAAGCCGCGAGTAGGTTCCCTTGTAGTAAGAAACTTCCCTGCATGTCTAGGCGTGAGGGGCCCAGCCCTGAGATGCACTTAGGTCCTATCCCTACCCTGAACCTCTGACTCTCCTCTTAGTTTTGAAGTAGGTTAGAAAAAAATCATATCTTGTTTTTAAACTTCGTTGATTGGTTCAAATAGAAGTGTTGCTAAGAATTAATTAATGCCTTACCTCATAAATCCCTTTAAAAATTTCCTAATTACGTAAACTTTCGTTAACAAAATCTTAGAAACGGCAATTCGACATATATTTATTAGTTGACTGGCAGTATTTACAATTTTACATGCGTTTTCTGTTTACCCCAGCATATAAATTGCATTTTAAACAGTATAAGAATAATATGCGTATTTCGAGGACCAAACCTCTCATTTTTTTTTATTATGAGAAGTAGACGCCATAGTTTCCGCGACTTCTTATTGGCTGAGATCTACTGAAGTCATTAACTTCGGGCAAGCTCGTGTATCCTCGTATTTAGTAACCATCCTTACTAAACTTCATGAATCCGCACTACTCCTTAAACTAAACATGTCTGAGCATACGGAATCTAGTGACGCTTGGAATCCCCAATACAGGAAGTGGTAGTGGTGCTTAATTTCTAGGTGAGTCTGTGCATAGGGCCCTATATCTGTTACCAAAGTACTGAAGCACAGATTATCGTTTGTCACACGCAACACGCTTGTGAGATAGTCGTGTGAGCTAAGCGAGGCGTCGCTGTCGCGATCTATCGATACAATCTCTCGCTACACAAACATCACAGTTGATGGTCTTTGCGTAGCGTGCGCAGTACGATTGTTTTTGTAGTCACTTCACTGGTCTGGTTTCGTGCTAATCTGTATTGCAAGAGTTTACTTTATTAGTTTTACCTGAAATGTTTTTGTAGAAGATTGTTTATTCACAATTTTGAAAAGTCACCTTATCTCATTATGTACCCGCAACAAAGTCGTGTTAATTGTATTTTTCTGAAACTGAAAATTATTTGTGATTAAAAAAAAAAATGTTTTAAGTGAACATAGCTGAAAAACTTTTGAGACTTTATTTCAACAGCAAAAAATTTGAGGTGCTTTAACTTTTAACATTAGTCAGTTAATTTTGTTTTAACTTAAATTTTAAGAAGTTAATTTTTGCGAATTTTAACTTTTATCTATCACCAGTTAATTTTTACTAACTCTAATTTCAATCAGTTAGATTATTTTGTTAACTTTCCCCATGTATACAACATTGCTAAATTTCTGTGTGCTCAAAAAACGCAACGGATCAATTTACATGAGGCAGGCAGATATTTTCCTCCTTGCATTATGAAGTGTGTTCAGTTAAATTCATTCCTAAACAATGACATGTGCACACTAATGACAACTAGAGGAACGCGTGGGAACTAGGTCAGCGTGCTCGCAGGGAAATGCAATTAATATGTTACGGAGCGACAGATGAAACGTGTCCGCAGTAACTACGTGAAATTAAGGCCACGATCTCCCATTTCTACAATTTTTGGGAGGATTAATTTTTTGAACCCAAATGGGAGCCGACATTGTAAAATCCTCTTACAATTTTGTTACAAATTGTTTTTGTTATGTAGTCTAATTTTTCCAAAACAAAAAACGGTATAATTGTAACTAATTATTAAATAAACAAAATTTTCGTTAGTTAATTAATTCGATGCAAGTATACCGTACTTTTTGTGTTTACAAAACTATACTACACAATAAAAACAATTTGTAACAAAATTGCCAGAGGATTTTATAATATATGCTTCCGTTTGAGTTAAAAAATTTAATTCTCACAAAAGCTGTAGAAATGGAAGATAACGGCCTTAACCATACATTATGGTTGAGGTAGACCGATATTCGTCTTCCGCGCGTGTCTTTTACTTTGACTAGACCATAGCTGATACAACTATCAACAGTGATGATAGTGTTTGTTTACTTTTGATTTTCAACCGACCCGCCTTTTAGATGGATAAAATATTTTTAATTACTTGAATGTTTCTTAGTCGTCTTAAAACTAAGTTAGAGGAAGTGTCAAACATCTCAAAGCCCAGTGTTACAACAGCACAGTGTTACAACTTAAAATCCAATACACGTTATATATCTAATAGAGTTACTGGCAGAAAATTAGTCCAATTGTGGAAAACGGAGACTTCGCAACTCATATAAGCACTCTACTTCATTTCCTCTCTACTGTATTCGCGTTTCCAAACAGTGACTCACATCTAGCGGCGGAAATGTGTTCTTGTATAAAGAGTATAGAATGTCTTTTCTAGAATGATTGATTGCAGTAAACCGAAATGTCATATTTATGAAAACGAACGATTTCTAGCTAACATTGTGTAAATTGGTTTTCCCATAAATTAAGTTCTTACCGTTACAAAAATAATTCAGTTCCGCTGTGCAAAGTGAAGCAAATACTTGTATTTGCATCAAGGGAATGTATGGCGTGTCTGTACACAAATTTTCGAAATTAAAAGTGATGTAGAAATGCGGGTAAAACGATAGTATAAATGATTACGAAAGACAAATAAATTCCGAGACAGCTCAATACATTAATATAATTGAATTTAACTTAAATGAAATAACAGAAAGTTAAAAAAAAATCTCGATAGTAAACGAGTAAAGACAGAAAATAATGCTCGTTCGCCTATTTCCCCCACCTACTAAAATGTCCTTCGTTAAAGTGGGAAGGCAATATATAAGCTGTAAGTCCAAAAAGGCACTTCACATACGTATTTTTGTCATTTCCCGAAATTATGTGGTACATTATAACTACCGAGCTACATAATCAACTGCCAATGAAATATGTATTTTTGATATGCTCTGATGAATACTGACATAACGCTACTCATTGCACAGCTTTATTAGTTTAGTTTTCACTTTGCTAAACAATGTCGCACTCCATAAATTGCGATATTAATAATCTCCAAACATCAACAAATGAACGTGTAAATTCCCCGACGTGAATCAGTGGTACAAACAATCCAAGTACAGCCTCAAACTTTCCGGTTCCTCGGCCGAATATATATGAAAACAGAAACAGCATTCATACTTCACTGGAACATTCAAAGTACTGTGCGACAAACTGTAGTGTAGACTCGGGTGGAGGTTTTACGAGTGCTCGTTTAGCAAGGTCGCTTCGTGAAGATGCGGGTGGGTTATTAGTAGAGGGGCGGGAAGGACATCCCTGTACACTTCGTTCGAAATATAACAGACCGTCAGTACCAGCCGGCAAAGACGGGTGGTTTACTTTAGACAAAAGAACAGTATACGCATTATTCTCGAATATCACTTACAGTATCTATTTCATTTCTTAATTAATAACTGTTGGTGCAGGAATACTAGATACGTACCTTACACCAATTCCCACTCCAGAAATGTTTACATCGTATGTGTTTCGCTATCACTGCTGCTACTGTTGTCGCGAATACTTTGTAATTTCACCAAAGCTCGAGGAATCTCCTCCATTAGTCCACCATTCACCCAATAGGCCTAATAATTTCCTAATTTTTTTCACATGATCGCATTGTTTTTTTTTCAGTCTGCTGGTAAAATACTGGCTATTGATGAATGAGTCAATCGCAGAATGTCCGAGTTCGCAACCAACGCGGGATTTTGCCATACTCCAGACGTACTCTGATGGGTTTGGATCACAATGGCATGGCGGTAATCGGATAACTGTGTATCCTTGGGACGTAAACAGTTAATTAACTGTATAATTGTGATGTTGCTGATGTAACCGAACCTTTACAAGGAGTTTGCATTTTCGCTCGTCGGCAGAAAAATCAATGTTGTTATTCATTAGCCCATTTCACATGTTGGTAATAGTAGAAGACATAGTTGGAAGTTTGTTCTCACGCACACTATATGGAATGTTAGGTAAAAGACTGTTCACTGTAAAATGAGCACTTTTGAAAGCCCTGGTTACGATCTGCTTGTATGCACGTTATGCATTCTTCTGTCTTATGTAAAATAAACATTGGCATGGACCTCACCACTGTATTCATACGTCGGTCAAGTAAAACTGGACAATTATTAGGAAAGTAAATATTTTTCAAACCCGCTCATTTTTGCACTTCGATGCATAAAAATAAAACAGAAAGCGAAACAAATAAATAGCTATAACCAATGGTTATCTAACACTCTTTATTCGCCGTTGAAATATGGAATTACTTTATATCCATCGTTACCAACTTTACTGGGTGAATGTCACTCGGTGCGCCATATTAAAATATATGCAGGTAGGGACAGTGAGTTTATTCTAAGGTTGATTTCAAAAGTGCTCACTTTATCGTGAACAGCGTTTAGCAGTTGTTTTTCACACCATTTTCATGAAATTGTTGCTATTCATTTCATCAAGATAGTCTCCTCTTTTAGTTTTGGCTTTGAAAAATAAATTGGCTCTCTCTATGAAGCCATTTTCAATACTTGTGTGTGCTATAATCTATCACTGGCCTGGATGGTTGTTTTTGTACACTGCTGCTACTTCATCGTGCTGCCAAAACTTGTTCGTAATGTAAAATGGCTGAATCTATTTCTCATCGACATATATTACAGGTAATTTACGTTGGCATTTTCTCTCATTTTCCCTTATAGCTCGTAGGTATTTAGCTCGTCACGTGACGATCTCGTTTCTTTCCATTAAGAACAACAGCTTATTTTTACATTTTTAAGCTTGAACCCCATTGCTTTGATTCATTTTGGCAGTTACCCTACTACCTCTGAAATTAATTTCTGTTTCCAACACTGGCCACAAGTTTTTTTTTAGTGTGGGTGTAGTTTTTTCACTATGTAAAAGTCTTGCACTTCTTCGCACCACTTTAGCATCAAATGAACCGAAATGAATTATTCTAACTGCAGTTGTCCTCTTCTTACCACGAGTTGACAATTTTGTTTCGCTGCTAGACGCTTTACTGTCCTCTTAACAAATTGGGGCCGTGGTGGCTGAGCGGTTAGACGGCTCGCCTCCCATCAAGGAGAACCAGTTTCAATACCCGGTGCGGGGTCACTCCCGGATTTTCGCAAGTGGGAATCATGCCAGACGATGCCGCTGGTTGGTGGGTTTCTTCGGGATCTCCTGTTTTCCTCGCCCTTGCATTCTGACTCTTCTACATACTCATATTACTTTACCCTCATCGGCTCTCAAGACCTCGTTGTTAAGAGCCACTCAAACTTCTCAACTCAGTTAACTCCTAAAGAATTATTTTTATTAAAAGCTTCTGATTTCCTAGTTGCAACTGAAGCATGTTTCGTTGCAAACTGATTAGATTACGCCACATACCACCTCCCTCTTCTTTATCACAAAACTGAATTACACTTCTAACAATTTCTCTAACTACGCTGTGAACAGGTCTAGAGATTTTCTATTTCTCAGACATTACAAATATTACAATAGGTAAATAAAAACGCCCCAGTGCACACAAACACAAGTTAATGGCAAACAGCTGCTGATCTAGCAAAGACAACAAATATGAACATAGTTCATTCACGACTGGAACAGACTCATGAAAATCAATCTTTGAAAAAACATCCTAGCCATGTGACGATTTGGTCATCGCCACAGTATTGTTAGTATTTTTAGTAAATATTTTTAGGGTATTTTTTGTTGCATTAATACTTTTTAATACGCATGTCAACAATTTTATAATGACCGGTCATTCATTTATTCATTGATACATTCAGTGACGCAAGGAGGTCTGTAGGCGCCGGCAGCGCGCGTGTGCCGGAGTAATCAGCGTGAGCCCCGCGGGCGTCGAGAGTCAGCTGTGCGCGGGAGGAGTGTATGTAACTGGACTGTGTAGCACATGGGAGAATCATAAGTCAAACACTAAAGGGTAAAACCCATCAGACGAAACATACCACAAATTACACCCATGCGCACACAGTAAAACGACAACATAGTGGATCAGCTGTGGTAAGTGGGTGATTATCAGGGCTAGTAGCATACAACGAAGGTCTAACACTGGGAACTCTCCACCCTTCAGGCCAGCAAATTTTGAACTGACCCTGTCTGGTTACTTGCCCTCTCCCCTCTACAATACATACTTTCACTTTTGCCTGTCACTTGACTTGCTCAGAAAGGCAGTGTCCTCCTATTGTTTTTTCAAGATGCAAGAGTCTATCTTATTTGCAGCGAAATAAAATTTCACAAGTCCCACCAATGAAATTTATATCCCTGAAACTAAAATTAATTAAATCTTGTCCGATACTTTAATCCTTAGATTTAAGATTCCAAGAAAGTCTATATATTAGTCCAAAAAAATTAAACTTAAACCAATAAAATTTAAGTTTAATTCTGCAAAATTTATCCCATTTTCCAGTAAACTTATAATACATTTTATGTTTGAACTTATCCATGTTTAATTTCATACCAACACAAATACAAGAGATATGCTCACTATCTAGAAATTTTTTTAAGTAATGAAAAACATGCATAATTATATTTAAGCAATACACAAGTTATACTTTTTTTTTAAATCATTGAAAACTTACTTTAAACCAACTCACGTTAAAACCAATTGTTTTCAATTTCAGGGGAATAGTAAACATGCATAATATAGCTGTTTTTTTAAATTAAATATTTGTGCATATTTTTACGTGTAGATTTCTCCATAACTTACCCAGCCCAGAATTTCGACTATACTATGTAGGATAAAATGTTTTTATTTGAACTTATTTTATTTACAGATAGTACTTTTTCGATGTAATATGACTGAAGTAATACGAATCCAGCTTGAAATGATTGTTGTCGAAGCTTAAATATGTCAATTTCCATGATATTTCGAATTATTTTCATAAAAGTTCAAATTTAAGCAAATATAAAGGGAATCGGGAGCCATTTTGAATATGTTTACCATGGATACTTTAATTTGATCTCATTGTTAAGTCGTCAACTGCCAAAGTCACTGCGATTGCGTATGTGTGCATGTGCATTGCATTAGCAGTAGTGAAACTTAGGCATCTACACCGAGAATGATGATAGACATCTACAACAATGACAGGCATCCACACCGAGAATGACGCCAAACGTCCATCATGTATACAACAACACCAGGTGTCTACTACAACTGCAGACGTCCACTACAACATCTACAAACCAGTATCTACGAGGGATTTCGTCTCTGCATCAACCCGCAACAGGTACAATGCATCAAGGTCACAGCTGTGACAATTGTGATAGGGCATGTGTTGTAGTATTAAATACGATTCTAGCATAAAGAAAGGAGAAAATATTATTGAGTTTAGACTGTTCTCAATGGGGAGTGCTGCCGAAAGAATTTATAATTTCTTTTGCGGGGCATGAAATAAAGCTAGTATATCCATTCCTTGCTGATCAGTTACAAGCTGACGAGGATATGGTATCATATCTTCTATGTGAAGAATGTCTCTATGGCATACCTGCATTTGATAATGATAAGAACTTACAGAAAATGCACAGGGATTGTATGTCGCAAAGACTGGAACAGCTACTTGAAGCTAGAATTATTCCAGACATACTAATGGACGATTCCGGAGTCGATGAAATGAATTCCGAGGCGAACACTGTGATATTATAAATAAAATGAGTTGAGACTTTTTGTACATAGTGTATAATTTGAGAGAGTAAAAAGAAATAATGTAAAAATGATGTGCTACAGGCAAGGATTCGAAAACTACCAAGACAACTCCTTTGCAATTAAGGAGCTTGTTATATATCTTATGCAACTGATGCTAATGACTCTAAAGCAATATGCTTTAAATCTCCCAGACCTTGGAATACTTTAAAACACCAAGTTAAAATGAAGTTTCGGGAACAGACTTACGAGATACATGACATAAAATGGGATTCTGATGTCATAGCTTACACAGAGCATTTCCAATATGTAAACAATGTGCTCCTCGAAAATTATCCAGTATATGTGCTTGGAATAATACAGAAGGAAATTTTAAAATTTTTAACCAATGCTGAAGTGATAAATATCAGAAGATACCACGACTGTTCGAGTATTAATTCAATAGTCAAACACTATAATACAAATCACAGTAAAAAAAAAAAAGTTCTGTTCCTAATGCAAAAGCAAAGCTTTAAGAGAATATTTTTGCAAACATCCTACCTATGTGTGAATAAATTAATTTAGAAAAAAATGGAGAAATTCAACTTAGAGAAGACGTACTCCAGTATTACTCGAGGCTACAAGAAAGTATGGTTCCAGTCTCTATATAACATATACTTCGAAATACAGATGTGCAACAGAGATGAATATTGGGACTTTGCAAAAAGTTTCGGAGGAAACATGTATATAGAAAGAGTGTTGTGTTATGAAGAAGAAGAATGTCCGGTTTTTAATATGCGATCTGACAGAAAACTGCCCTGTTCGTCTTGGGATCTGTGTTTTAGAAATATAAGTGAAGAAATAACCACAGATCAGGTTTTCGACAAATAAAATATAAATTGAACTGTATGTAGGTATTCTACAAGTTCATGTCTGCAATGATGTAGAACATTGGTGCTACACTTTCGATAACAGTCTCTGCATTCACTTTGGTAATGGAATAGCATGCAACGATTGTGCAGTGAGATATCTTCGCCCCAACAGTGACTTACCAACAACATTAGAAAATTTGATGAGTGCCAGTCTTAGCAAGGAGATAGAAGTAAATAGTGGACATGGACTAATCATCTACCAACTCACCAGACTTCACCAGGGAACCACAATCCATTGGAAGGAGACTTGCAATGGATATAACCACAACTTTATTTTCGAGCAAGGAGGATTAGTTTTTCCTTCAATGTGCAACTTATATGCATGTGAAGTGGCTAATCCAGAATAATGTTCTCACTTAAATACAAGTATGTGTTAATAATAAAGGTTTGCATTCTGCAACTTATAGCAACTTATAGTGTAGCATATTCACATTTTGTTGTTAAGGAAATGCGTGAGTTAGACATTCATTTCAAATGAATGTATTTCTCTCAACTTTTGACACCATGTAGTAAACAGACTTGAACTAACTCCAATAGTTTTAAATGTCTTGTAAACCAGTACAGACTGAATATGGCAGATCGAAAATGTAAACTTAAGGGCGAGTGCATTGTAACAATATTTTGAGTGGAAGAAAATTGTTTGAAACATCTCCTTTATAATACAGACAATGTTTTACCATATCAGTATTTCGAAGAATGTGATAATAATCTTCATACTTTATATCATTATCTTAAAAACAAGTTTGGTGACATGGATCATACTGGGTGTGATTTATCAAAATATTATGTTCATAGAGCAATAACATTAGAATGTAGCCATCAAACATGTTTCAACTTGCAAATTTAGAGAATGAATTGATCAATATACATACATTGTTCCTTGCTAATTCTTCTCAGTCGAGTGTTGTATGCCATAGTAGTAACATGACATATTTTCATTCTGCAAATCATTTTGTCAGTGTTAAACCAGGAAAGTTTAATATAACTTACACCCTATGGTGTACCGGACTTCTCCGCGAATTTACAGAGACTTGCGACAGTGTATTCCATTTTAAAGTAATTTATTTTCCTCTGGGAGATGAAATGAGCCATTAATTGATACAACACAGTGATAACTCGAAATGTCCCGTGTTTTATATGACTGCAACCACACCTCTTCAATCGAGTATTGAAGATGTGCACTCACATGTAGAAACGAACCCAGACTTGGTTGAAAGCATTGTTTTACATGCTCCTAATTGCAAAGACGTTTGTGTACAAACAGAGAGGTTAAAACCGCGGAGTAAGAAATACTCCCTCCTTGAAAGCAGCATTCAAGAAGGGGATCTGGATCGAATTGTAAGAAAATGCATGAAAATACTGTTTAACACTAGGACTACCGGCACTAGCTGACTACCTAGTACTACCATGAGGGGTCATTTTGTCCCCTAAAATTTTTGTCATTTAGAAATTTATTTGAAATGATTTTGACCACCAGCATGCACATATATTGCATTTTATACAAAATTCCTGTACAGAAACATAATTTTACACAAAAATTAGTAACACTATTATTATTCAACCACAAAACTGACATCCCATGAAAACATGTATACATTTCAAATATATGGGATGTTTACGCCCGATACATTTACCACACACTGGTTTTTTGCATGCTGCACGATTTGCCATTGTTTGTTCGTTCTGCTGAAACAAAATATTACACAAAAATGATATCACTATTATCATTCAGTTTCAATACTGACATCACATAAAACTCTATTTACATTTCATACAGGTGAGATGTTTACTCCCAATGCATTTACCACACACTGGTTTTCTGCTTGCTGCACAATTAGCCATTATTTTGTTCTTTCTGCTGTTGCCGCACTTATTTAGTGATTTTTCCATTTATTCATCACCCACACTAACCATATGTGGCTTGGTGTTCCTGTTAGCCATGTGCACTGCTCGCAGTTCTTCGCACAGTTCCAGGATGAATTTCCTCCCCTTTACCTTCCTGTTAGTTACTTCTTTGTAAAGAATCCATGCATTTATAGGCTACATGCCAAATCCAGCACATTGAAGAAAACATGAACAGTCCAGTGCCTTGATGCTGATTTGACAGAATACTTCCTCGCCATTTGGTTCATAATGTCAACACCGAATTTAGTGGCATTGTAATACTGGATAGTTTCTGTAGTCTTCTTCTCCTTTTCAGCAATGTTCACACTTGGATGGAGTGAGCTAAGAAGGATCACATTTTTATCGACTTTTGCTTGATATACTCTCAGTGTGGTGTCTTTGTGTTTGTACACATATGTTGCATACAACTGCTGTTTGAAGTTTTTAGCAGTAGGTAGAACCTCCATCCTGATACGATTGACAGTAGGCTTGTTTTCCTGTCCTTCAGTGCCTGAGACAGTTATAGAGAGGTAAATTAAGTTGTCCATCGTAAAATTTCTGCCACACTGCAAATATGGTTCCAGGAGGCATATAACTATGTTAATGCCAAGTAGCTGATCACAGGGTCGATCATCTTCTTTTACAAGTGGGAACCCATTGACTAAATATTTAGGGTCTACATCTGCTGCTATTCAGAATTAAATCCCAAACTTATCTGGTTTATTGGTCGTGAATTGCATAAATGGACTTCTAGTTTTTTTTGGGAACAGCTGCTCTTCCACTGTGATGTTTATACCAGGCTTGTAACATGCAATACTATTTTTTATGAATCCATTCCATACATATGGCACAAGTGTGAACTTGTCAGTCTGTATACGTTCACTTTGTGTATGTTGCTCATCAAAGTAGAGAAATCGCATTATTTCGCCAAATCTATTTCACACCATGGTTTGTGTAAAGAAACTTGGCCCCCAGATACTTGACCATAATGTAAATAGCTCCAGGCCTTTTGCTGCATAACTCCCTCGAGCATAAATTATTGAAATGAAAGCTTCAAGTTCTGTCATTGTGATAGTCCGTGTATCGTTCTGTAATTTTCGACAGGCTTCTTGTTCTTTACATGTCTTTATATATGTAGAAGGATGCATGGTGTCAGCAACAGTCTCCACACACTCAGAGGAGAATTATCCTTGATTTGCACCTGGTGTGAAGTGTAGGACCACTTTTTCTCTTAGCACATTTTGAGCTCCCCGTCTACCACGAAGGTTGTTCCCAAAGTCAATCACCTCCCACTCTGTTCCATCCTTCGCAACCTCAGTGTGAACAATAAGAAGCCCTGCTTGTACACTCAGCACAGAACCTTGAGGTTGCACCACTGTCGCAGTTTCAGGTGGCATCTTTTTCAGTGAAGAAGGTTTAGTCTGTTTCAACTTTCGTATTTTATTGCATCTACTGCTGCCTTTACTACATACAGTCTGTCGACTACACATTGCCTGAGAACGATCATCTTGTGTGGCGAGTTCAACTTCTTCCACTTCCATCTGAGATGCTTGCTGCACAGCAGTGGGCTCATTTCTTTCTATTGTCACTGAAGGATCAGTAGTCTGTGATTATTGCCGTACTTCAGCATCTTGGAAAACTTCTGGCTCTTCATCAGAATTTTCGCCATTGTCACTGTTCAGAGGTATGTATTCATCACTACTAGACAGATCATTATCACTATTTTCACTACCCGATGTTGTTTCACAAACATCTTTAAAATACCAGAGTGCCTGTTCTGTTGTTAGTTCATGGCAGCGAGCCATCGTAGACTCAGAATATAACACAATGTTAGTGTTTGAAGAGTTCGATTTACCTGAGAAAATTAGTAATTTATTCTCAACTGCTAATGTAACACACTAAAATGAACATTCACTTATATTTCACCACCTGTCCCGAAAAATTACTGTCACTATCGTAAGCAGAGAAGTAACTGGAAACCAGCAACTCAGCAACTGTAGATAGAGGGATATAGCTATTGACTTTGTAATGGCAGGAAACAGCACACATCATCACTCTGTAATAATAGATACTTCTTATCTTTGTATGTGTGGTGCGTCCCAGGTCAGAGGAAAGACAGAACAAGATAACAGGCCTACAGGATGTTGCAGCATGACCAAGCACTGAGAATGCAATTGTTTCCTTCGCCAGACATTCCCACCCTTGCTATCCCCTGGGCATTGTTCATCCATGTAAAAAGGATAATCTCACATAGATATACAAGCTACTATTACTTATTTATTTATTAGAAACTTTGTTGGCATTTATTTAGGTTGAATCAATCATTTTGAAACAGGGGTCATTTTGACCCTCATCTGTCATTTTAGGTATAATAGATGTATTCGCCACGTTTCTGGACAAAAAGATTTCCTTATTATATTTGTATGTTTAACTAGAGAGACCAGACTTTCAGCAATTGTTAAAAACATAATTTTAGACAATGACAAGAAGGTTCTACTAACTTGAATCAGATATACAGACTTGGTGTCATGTCAAAGTATCTTAAGGGGTCAAAATGTCCCCCCCCCCATGGCAGTTCTTGTATTAAGGAAGTTGCCAAAAGTTTATAAATATATTTGTTTTTTTTTTTTAAAGAAAAATGTTGTATATATTTTGAATCAACATGTACTTGGTAGTGTTAAAATGTTTTGTGGCATCCTGTACTTGTTTATGGAGCAAGCTGTATTTGCTAATATTAAATAGCTGTACATAAATGTTTTGGATCTAACTGTATTTTTTAAATAATTGTCTAATATGATTTATGACATTCTGTACTTGCTAGTATTAAAATGTTGTATATAATTTTTTTGAGCAACCTGTACTTGCTTGTTTAATGTTGTGTGTATATATATATTTAGAATAATAGATATATTTGTATATATTTTGTCAATAAATTTTATCTTGTAAAATTCATTTTTTACTTTTTTTATTTAACCTATTCCTTTTAATAAAACAAGTCTTCTTGTTTAGGTAATACATGAAAAAAAATTGATGAAATTCTCTCTACATAGAGCGAACGAGAGAGAGAGAAGAGAGAGAGAGAGAGAGGAGAGGAGAGAGAGAGAGAGAGAGAGAGAGAGAGAGAGAGAGAGAGAAAAATTAATTATACTGTCCTAACAGAGAGAGACAGAGATTTTAACATAATATGTTTGATTTCTTTCAAAGTATGTTGTAATAACATGTACGAGTGTTGTAATGAAAAAAAAACAAATAGGTAACTAACTATTAGCTCACAAAAAAAAAACTATTCAAATAAAGATATTTCAACTTGTCTCCTGGCAAATATGTCTGCTGAAAAACCTAAATAATATGTTACAAAACACTATAACTACATAAAATAACTTGTTATATATCGCCAGCCTCTGTAGAGTAATCAGATTTTGCAAAACAACTCTGGGTTCGAATATGGGATAAGGCATGGTTAATATAAATTAGTTTCTGGGTTCAAGTCTCGGTTAAGACATGTACATTTGTAAATCTAGTTTCTGGCTTCGAGTCCTGGGTAGGTCATGCTTGATAATAGTTAATTTATAAAAATTAAAGGAATAATGAACGAATCACATAGTAAAAAACATACGATAGCTTAATAATTGTTTGTTCCTATATGTTAAAGAGTGTAAATGGTGTTGAATCATAGTAAATAGCATTAAATTTAGGTTACAAACACTTCGTACTGGAAAAAGCTCTTATTGGAATTACAATTGTTTGCGTACAAAATCTTTAATTAATAACGTAATTCAAATCTAATTGCTTAAAAATGAATAAATACACATATTCAAACATGTGCATGCAAAAATTAAGAAAAATGTATTAAATCCTTTTAATTGCTTTAAATTTGCATTAAATTTAGTTTAAAACATCTCAAATACGTACATTATTAGTTTATTGTAGCTTTGAGGCGAATTACGAATTATAAAATTTACCGACAAGAGATGCTGTCTGGGCTGTCCACCCACAGCACATCATTTTCTGCTCTGACTTCATGGTGTCAACATCTCCCCTCCAGTGTGCGAGCGTGTCATACATTCATTGAACCGGTCCATGCTGCTAGGAGCTGCTGCCTGGAGTTGTTTTGTTCGGGGACACTAGCCGACTGCCCACCACTAGCCTAGCTCTGCCTGAATCTTCTGCGATGGGGTTTTGTGGTCAAGATACCGGCGAATCCGACCTTCAGGCCCGCTGCTAGCTAACCGCTCGCTAGGGAATATGGACACCTGCTGGGGTAGGGGCCACGGCCTTCACCTGGTGGAGCAAGCTGCCGCTCAGCCTGTCTGACCTGGGTCTAGACCTCCTTAGAAGCCTACCAGCTTCGCTACTAGACTGTGTGTAAGTGAATAATTAAAAAAAAAATCTTTTAAGGTTTTTTAATTGCAATGCGATATCTTGTTACAACTTTTAGGAAAAATTTATTGCATTTACACATTCGTTTAATCTTTTAGTAACTTTCTTAAAAACAGTCGAAGGCGTAGAATTTTTTTTCTTTATATCGTTAAAGGTTTATATGATTTCATTAAACATTTAGTAAAATCGTTTACAATTTGAATGAAATTTTATAAATTTCGTTTAACATTGATAACAAGTATTTACATTCAATAAAATTTGGTTAAATTGCAACACATTAAGTGAGAATTTGTCCTGTATGTGTATTTATTTACTTTCTAAGTATTTTAATCAGTTAAAGAGATTTCAAGGGTGGGTTTTGGTTATGACTGATGTATGAATTATGGAACAGCTAAAACAAAGCAGAACTATGCAGCTTACACCTAGCGTGAGGGGAAGGTGCATAAACTCAGCTCACAAGCACAAAAGTATGTTAAACCCATCTAGAATATAATACCATATAATCTGAGAAAAATTTTTTAAAATGGTTGCATGACTG
This sequence comes from Dryococelus australis, assembly GCA_029891345.1. NCBI lineage: Eukaryota > Metazoa > Arthropoda > Insecta > Phasmatodea > Phasmatidae > Dryococelus > Dryococelus australis. Next base: position 160,893,627 of record CM056998.1, read on the forward strand.
CGAGTATGAGTGCAGGGGAAAGGAGTTTCAATTTTTTGAAATTTAATTCGTTTTACCTAGTTTTTAAGTAATGTTTAAGGTTGGGTTGTTGTGTGGTTGAGGTATGAATTATGGAGTGAGAAAAAATGAGAGGAAACCATGCTAGGCTATGCACAGCATGTCTGGAGAGTGCACAGCTCTGTCCTGTTCTCTGCTCAGAATGAGTTGTTTGGAGAATGATGGCTGTGTGATGGATAAATGAACATTGAATACTTCTAATGAATGAAATGATTTTATGTATGTGATGGGGTGGTTTGGGTTTATATATTTTTTACATTTTAAGTAGTTTAAGATATTTCATTTTCAAAGTAGTTGTGTAACTTCCAGTGTGTGGTGAAATGTGGTGTAAATCATTCTAGGCCAGTTATTTTTGTTCCATCTTTGTGATTACATACAGAGTTGAGTAGTTTTTTAAAAATAAAATCTAGAGTAAACTTTTATTTTGAGAGAGTCTAAAATGTATTAAGAGTGTTTGTTTAGATAATATTATTATTAATAATATAGATTGTTACTCCCTTGCTAAAATGTTTAGATGGAATTCATTATTGAATTTATAAAAATGGTTTGATGGGTCAAATGATTTTTACAGTGTACCCTAGAACATATTTTTGATGGTGTACACTAGACCGTGTTTTTACGGTGTATCCTAGAATGTATTTTTGACTGTGTAAAATTAATTAATTTTTACGGTGTACACAAGTTTGACAGTGTCGAGTAACTAATATTATTTTTTAAAAAGTGCATTTAAGATGTAAAGTTACCCTCTTAAACAAAATGGTTTTCAAAACTGGGCTTAAAAATTCAATGCAATAGTGTGAGCTTAAATTTCAATATTTTAAACTAAGTCAGCATGTACCAAATGCAAAGTTGTAAAAGACAGGTGAGGCGACTCAGGTCAGGAAACAGTGTGTAAAGTGGAGGCGAGCTGCAGTTCGGCAATTCGTGTCGTGGATTGAAGTCGAAGAGGTGGGGGTGAAAGGGATGCGGCGACCTTCTCCCTCCCACTTGACGCATATGTGTGCAGGTTACTGTAGCCTCTGCATGCTGAGCACTAGCATGGGAAGGGGGGTTGTCGGGTGGATGGTAGCAGGCGGGGAAAGTAGAGCGTGCCTGAATGGTGGCACGTGCTGGTGCTAGGGACAGTTTACTAAACCATTTCTTCATTCTCTCATCTTGTCCACCTCATCCACATCTCCCACCCACGTGCATGGCCCAAACTTTCATCCGCATTGTATACTGCTCCAATGCCGCGCATACCACCCTATTCAGTTCTTGATACCTAAGTTTCGCTCACACCTCCATGCACTCAATTGTCGGCTGTCTGCTACCTGGCTTTGTCCACGAGCCTTCAGAAACCCTCGTCCCCAGTATCTTTTGTAAAAATATGCAGTTCTCGCTTCTGCCTTTCCCAAACAAACATTAAGGTCCCTCCCTCGTAAAATTTTATTTAAATAATGAATGTACTTATTTATGTTAGTATTATAAGATTAATTTCAACTATATCATGGTGAGGGAATAAAGTGGGGTTCTTTTTTTATCTGTTTTCAGAACAGCAAGGAACTTCATATTAATTTATTGTGGGGTTGTAACTATTATATCAGGGAAACAAAATAAATGTTAGTTAGTTAAAATGTGTGAGCATAAGCATTGACAGTTTGCTTGAAGATCATTATGTAAGCGATTCAGATTCTGAATCACAGACGGAAAGACAGTCTACAGCAAGCTGCCGAGACAGTGTCCCTTCGCCTAAGAGGACACAAGTTAATATCTTGGAGGATGATCTCTACTTAAGCGATTCTAACAAGGATTCACTTACAGAGAGATAGTCAACAACAAAAGGTTCTACGCATGTCCGCTTCCCCCAAACAAGAAAAGGTTGATCTTTTGATGGACGACTTATTTCTGTCAGACTCTGGACATTTTTGTGATTCGGGGAGAGCTCCATCCATTTTACAATCGACTTTCGAGTCGATTTGAGATATTTCACCAGGGGAGCCAGAAAATAATTCTTTATCTGATTCCCCAGCCTCAGTGGAAACTTTTCCAGACCTGACATATGAGCTAATGGCTACGGTGTTCGCGTGAAGACTAAATTATGTGCAAATACACAAACAGGCTTAAGGAGTTTAGTGCACGCGGATCTGGCTGGAGTCTGCAAATATTAATATACATTGATGCACATGTGTCTCAATACCGAGCATTTGCCATCGGTGCTGCATACACTAAATTACTAAAGTTTATTTCCAATCGTCTTGCTTGCATCTATGTAGACTGCCCGGAGGGATTGTATTTCCGCTACACTGTCGTAGCATTTTTGTTTCCTGCCACATAACATCTTTACAGAACTACTTCATATCAAAAACCTCTCCAGGTTTTGAATACTGAAGGTCTGTCGACACCTGTAGTCATACAGGATATTCATAAGTGCGAGAATAACAATACTATTTCTGTCAATGTCTACTGTGTGGTGGACAAAGATAGCAATATAATTGATAAAATTTGCGAAAAGGGTGGAGTTGCAGTACCCATGTGTATTTCTCTTGTACGACATGACAAACATGTGAATATTATGGCGTTCGCGCATGTGGAAATGCCACTCATTTGCATTTCGCATGCATTACAAATCTGTTAAAGCTGGTTGGTAGTGATCTAAGTAAATGTCATGATAAGAAATTTGTTTGCGATCATTTTCTCGAATACTTCCATACTGAGGAGAAACTTGCAAGTCACACTATTATTTGCCAGCATTAAAATTCTGTTCGCAGAACTTCCCCCACTGGGAACGACAAGTATTTGGAATTTAAAGATTACAGCAAACAGCAGAAATTGGGTTTTGTCGCCTATTGCGATGTTAAAAGTTGCCTGAAACCCATGTTCACTTGCTTGCATAATGATGAAACTAGTAATACAACTTCCATCAACTAACATGTTTCATATGTTTGTAGCATTTTGTTGATCTGTTCATACAATCCAAGTTTATCTAACTATTTGGAGTTTGTGGATGCTGATTATATGTGCCAATTAGTAGATAAATTAGTTGAACTTACAAAGGGGGTTGCAGGAATCTACAGCGCGATTGTTCCGATGAAGCCAAAAACCCCTGCTGATGAAGCTAGGTTGGCAGCTCAGGAAAGTTGTCACATTTGTAAGGAAAAGCTCGGTACAGATGACATTGTGGTCCATCATAACCATCTGACGGGCGAAATCTGAGGTCACGCACATAATAAGTACAACTTGAATCTCAAACTATCCAAAAGTCAACTTGTCACTGTTTTTTATAACCTGCAAAACTATGATGCTCATTTTCTTATAAAGCCTTTGTCTGAACATCATGTACCACAACCCGACAGAACCGTGGTAATCGAAAACCTGGGTAAATTTCAAGGGATTAGAATGACCCTTGAAAAATACAAATGTTTCACCAAACAAATTCCCAATGGGACTGATATCAATGGAAAGGTGCAATATTTCAAATTAAAAATTATTGATTCATTCCAACTCATGAGCGCCAATCTGGAAACTCTGGCAGGCAATATACTACCTGCACAATTGAGTATCACCAGCTCGATGTTTCCAGACAACACCCAATTCTAACTGGCAAAACGGAGTGGAGTTTTTCCTTATGACTTTGTAAAGTCGCCGGACAGTCTGATGTGCAAGTCACTCCCACCAAAGGATGCATTTCATAATGTGATGGGAGGAGAAGGCATTAGCAATGAAGATTATGCTCATACCCAAGCTGCATGGGATGTATTCAACTGCATAAACTTGCTGCAGTATGCCAGTCACTACTTACATGTGGGCACTTGTTTGCTGGCAGATGTTTTTGAGAATTCCAAGACTATATGTTTGGCTCATTACGGTCTTGACACCGCCATGTATGTCACAGCACCGTCTCTTTCGTGGGACACTTTATTGTCAATGACAATTGCGCGGCTAGAGCTGTTGACTGACCCAGACATGTATCCTTTCGTAGAAAGCAGTGTTAAGGGCAGTATTACATAGGTTTCAAAAAAAGTGTGGATGCCAACAATATTTACATGGGTGAGGACTATGACCCCAGTGTGGCATCGAAATATATGTGCTATTTCGACGTCAATGGGCTGTACAGTCATACGATGCGATCCAAGCTTCCGATGGGCAATTTTGAGTGGGTTGAGGCTGACATGTTTTTAATATGGGATTTTTCAAATACAGTGTTATATGTTATACATGGGGAAACACTGAGGCAGTACTTGTTGTATGGAGCCACACTTGACTCTGTTCATCGCATTTTGTGCTTTGAGCAGAAGGCTTGGATGGCTTCGTACATCGAGTTTAACATTGAAAAACGTGCCCAGGCTGCAAATTGCTTTTCAAATTGATGAATAATTCAGTTTGTGGAAAAAAATTGCAGAATGTCCGCCGGAAAGGTACAAAAGAGTCGTTTCGAGGTGTGACACAATCTACAGGGCTGAAGAGTTGATAGCTGCATTCTAGGCAATGCAGATTATCGATGAAAACTTGGTCCTTATCGAGATGCCAAAGAGTTCTCTTGTGTTCAACAATCCTTTGTACACTGATGTTGCCATGTTTGATTTTTATAAATGAACCCTCTACGAATTCCATTATCAGTACATGTGTACCAAATTTATTCCGCCAGCCTTGCATCTCTTCTATTGTAATACCGATTCCTTGGTCTATTCTTTTGCTTATGATGCCATTTATAAATTAATTACCCCATATTTAAAGGCGTGGATTGATACATCTAACTATGCGCTCGATAACCCGCAAAAATTCCCTCACGAGAACAAAGGCTGTACCAGGGTGACGAAAGATGAATGTGCTGGTCGCATCATCACACACTTTGTGGGTTTACATCCTAAGCTTTAAGCATATGTTGTTGCAAATGAGCAATGTATATGTAAGTCGAAGGGTGTAAAACCTAACATGTTACAGTCACTCAGGTACGAGGATTATCGAGATTGCCTCGAAAATTGCACAAGGGTTTTGGAGACCCAATATCAGTTCTGTTCACGTGCTCACGATGTCTACACCGAATGTGTAACCAAGGTGGTGTTTTCAGGTATGGATGATAAGCGTTACATTGAGGCAGAAGGGTTATCAACCTTACCTTGGGGGCACTATGGAATACCTAAGTATTTTTATTAAATTTCATCCCTATATTAGTTACAACACCACAATAAATACAGCCCACCCACGATACCACAACTGCCAGCACCACACCACCAATAACGTCCATCTGCCACCACCACCACAATGTCTACAGATATGAACAACTGTTAGCAAAACACTTGTTGCATCACCATCAATGCTGCTGCTACCTGTTTGCCTAATTGTAAGGCAGGATAGAACTACAGTATCAACATACTTTATGTTACTGTATATTTTCCCCAATTATGTCATATATCTTATGAAGAAATTCACGTTAATAGTCTTGGAATGTGTGTGATGTGTTGTAACCATCGTTCTGAGTTGGAATTCTAGTGATCTTATGTGTCCTGTCTTGTAACCTCTACAAGAGTATGTAAAATAAATGTATATATATAATAGACAATATTCAGATTGATGTATTAAATTTGTAAATATTTTTTATTTCTGTATGTATGTTTGTTCTTCTTATTTATTATGTAATTATTTTAAGAAGGTTTTGGATTGTAGTAGTAGTAGTAAAAAGTAATAGTTTTAAGAAGTACATAACTTTGAAAATTGTTGTTGTAATAGCTTATTTTGTTTTGACACATAACAACTTGTTTTTCTTAAAATACCATTGATAAAATGTCTGGTAATTTAGTTCTTTAGATGTAATTGAAAAAAAAAAGTTTGGTAAATTAGTATTTAAGATGTTTGTTTTAAATTTGATTCTCTTGTTATGTTTGTTTTAAAGTAATGAGAAATGCTTGTACATATTTTTTTATTTGGTAAAACTAGTGATTGAAAAATATGCTTGTTGTAAAATGTCTTTTAATGTGTAAATGTTTGTTGTAAAGTAATTGTAAATATTTTGCTCTTAAGGATGATTTATTTGAAAATAAAATTTGAAATAAAATTTTTCATGTTAAAAAAGGACTACTGCGACTTCTCATTTATTAGTTTAGAATTCCTCATTTCACTATCTAATATCTTGTGTATTATAAGTGGATCAAGTATTTAATAGTAGTAAAGACAAAACATTTTTGGTAAACATGAAAAGGAGTGAATGTCTAGCAGTAATGGTAAGATTTTCAGGTATGACACTTAAAAAGAATTTAAAGCTAGATAGTAGGATACCTGCTTGCTCACCTTCAAGGAAAAATACAAGTTTCTCACTTTACTCTTCATGAGGGGAAAAAAATATTCATTTAGAAATTCAATCATGAAATTTCCAATGTGAAAATTTTATAAAAATATCTTCGAAGGGTTGAGGGTGAATTACAAAAGTGATGGAGAAAATCGAACACGTCTGAATGAATGAATTTGCAACAAAAGGAAGAGGAACTCGTAGTATCTTCAGATAACCTCCGTCGGCCTGCTGGTCAAGTTGAAGGTTCTTGGAGGACATAACGAAACCGAGGGTCAAGTGACACAGATACCTTTTTCGGAGGCAGGTAGAATGATCTCTTAGCGACACACCACATTTCCAAGAATGTTTTCCCCCTGCCCTTCAAATCTACAGTTGCGAGAGTCCAGCGAACTTTTAATAAAAATATTTTCTCACAACAACCAGATTACTACTTCGCCTGAGGAAACACAATGATGTCTGGTCGTAAAAACACATCCATACTTTATACAAACTCGGAAAACATAACTGATAGGTTTTTTAAAATAAAATTAAACACTTTCACAAACATGAATTCTTCTTATTACAAGAGTGAAATTTGTATTAAAAATCTGGTAAGTTTTTTTAAATTTCATATGAAACATTCAGGAAGACGTGATTAATTTGTTCATCTTTAATAATAGCTTGGTAGGGAGACCATTTTTAAGATGTAATTCAGAATGTGAATGAGTAGTGTATAAATAGTTTAGTGAGTCGTATTTAGAGTATTTGCCAGACATATCATTCATTGACTGACCTCTCAGCTGGACAGACGTGTTTTGGGAGAGGTGCTTGTGCGATTTAATTACATGTTTTTTAATTCAACTAGTGTAATTTATATATTAGTATGTGTATCGTAAACATAATTTTTATCAATTTGTCACATTAATCCCATCAGTTTATAATAAAACATAGCCCGATACACACACAGCTTCTGTTTGCTCTCAACACCTCGTTCAGCTTATAACTCGACATAAGTGGTATATCCAAGTCAGTATTGTAGCGACCTCCCGAGTGAATGGACTTCTATTAAAATCACAGACTGTTAAATGTTTTCTTTTTTATGCATATTAATAAATAAATTAATTTTAACATGTGGATTCCATTTCAAAAGTTCGTCACGAGTCTCACAGGTGGACGGACGTGTTTTAAAATCATGTAAGGTACGTGCAATTTGTAGGTGTTTTCAAATCCCTTGTTAATGTGTTTAGGAAGACTGCAATTTAATTTTAGGGTATTTTTGCTTCTTTGTAGCTTGTTAGTAAATTTCATACAGGATACTTATGTAGGTGTGGTCGTTTAGTGAGTTAGCACTTGTCGACACCAGGTTATTCACGTGGTTGTGTTCGTTATACTTCTCTCTCATGTTATTTATTTGTATTGTTAGGTAGAACTCATTTGAAATATATTTCCGTTATATTCATTTAAAGAATCTGAAATTTCTCTGATGTGTAACATCACTGGTTTAATTGCATTCGAAAACAGTCGTCGTCTATTTGATCGTTTACACTAAGTTCTTCTGTTTGTCATTACTAACATACACAATGTTAATTGTATCTTTCAGAGTCGCCTACATCTACGAGCAATATCCCTATCCAGATCCAAAAAATACTTATGACACTCTTGCACAAAACTCAACATATATATATATATATATATATATATATATATATATATATATATATATATACCCTGTCCTCAACACACCACACCTCAGTCAAGTGCCAGTCGTCGTCCTGACAACATCTACCAGAGAAGCTCCCCATCCCAAAAAAAAAGAAAATAATCAATTTGTCCCTTATCACAACTTTGCACAAAACTATACACTTATCAATTCACACAAAATTCAAAAATTCAATAAAAAAATTGATCGGATTAATGATTAATCCAATTTTTTGATCGGATTAAAATCTGATCAACAATTTTTCATCGGATTAAGATCGGATTAAGGATTAACCCTTTTGATATAAATTAGATATTAAAGGGTTAATCCGATTAATACAAGTGGCGTCCCTTTGTATCTATGATTCATACGCCCTTACTACTCGCAACCCACCCCGTAAAGCGTTGCGTAAAACTGATGCGTAATACTGACGGATTGTGCAACTTAATCGAGGGTACGTGGTTGAGTACAAATTAACAGTTTGCTGCTTGGATATTGATGTGTAAAACACGTCGAGGTGAACCTTAAATTTGTAATGACGATAGGCACGTCAGGATTTGTGGCCCGCCCTACTGTACGGTCTGCTGTTAAGATTGTCGGGCTAAATGGTGCAAGTCTTTTTTGTACGGGACAAAATGTTGACTGGCTAGTGGAAGCTTTTGCGGGGCATGTACGTTTGCGTCGTGATAGCCACTGCAAACTTAACATAGAAGTGAGTGTATCGTGGCGGAGTGGCGTATTTCAAGTGTAGTGCCAATGGAAATTATGAGTGCGTCAACGTGGCGAATACAGCTAGCAGGAATCCTGAGAGGCGACAAGTACGACGTGACGGCGTCGCGGTAAGGGGCGGCCCGACAACCTCCATTGTGTCGTCGCACGAGTGGTCGGGCTGGGTTCTTCATTTCGTCGTGCCCATTATAGGGCTGCTGCCAAGGTACTGTAGTTATGTTATTACCTTCCTTCGCCACCAGAGTGCAACGCGCGACGCTGAAATTAAGACTCGCCAGATCGCGAATACCTAGTGGCTTCTCTGAAGTGGCTTTTAACGTGAGCGTTAGTTTTTGAAGTAAGTGTAAAATTGTATTTGAACGTTAATGAGATTTAGTGATAAGGAAAATGAAAATTAACTTTGTGAACTGGCTAAAATCTCTGAATTGGCATGATGTGTATAAGAGTAATTTTATTGCAGTATTTTAATGTGTTAGCCAGAGACTGTTTGGAATGCCACGTGAATTTTTGGAGTGTTATTCAAATAATAAAATTTGTTGCCACTAGAGACTTAAAGTTGAGAAAATTATTTGATACATGACGGTAACAAGCCTCAATAATTGTTTGGTGTTTTTTTTTTTGCGGTTATTTAATTATAATCTCACACAATATCGTGTACGGGCCATGCCTCAGATTGGTGTACAATGTCGAGCACTTCTGATTTCATTCAATATAACCAAAGCTATCCCGTTTGACTTATGAGAAGTAGTTTGATAACACTGCAATCATTAAAAATGGTATCTCAACGTGAATTCCAAGGACACATGAGAATTCAGTTGCACAAAAATGACACATGATTTTCTGCAAACTCTTTCCACAAGTAATTGGCACACTGCATCACTAATAGGGTAATGTTTAATGTTTATTTTAATAGTCTCATGTGCAAGATCTCGTACTGGAACATTCCAGATCACTAGGCACCATGGTAATAGAACGGCCCCAGCAGTTCTGGCATTCTTGCCTGTAAATTTACGAACTTAAATTATCAGGAGCAATATTTTTTATTACAAAAATTATTATTTAATGGACAGTTTTATATTGCAGAGTATGCAATGTAATCCTATGCTTATTTTCAGTGTTTTTACATTTGTAGGTTTGCTTACCCTTTTTAGCGCATAATTTGCAATTTACACAAAAAGACTCTCAATGCCTTTATTCAAGCATGGAAAGCTTTAAAGCACACTTATTTTATATTTGAAAGGAATTTCTGTATCCATGTTAACTTGTAATTATTTATTTTTGGGTCAAATAAATATTTTCCTAAATTTTTGCGCGGAGACAGCGGCGAGCTCCGCTACTGCCTCTCCGCGCCAAGTAAGTCTGGCAGCAGCCGGCGTAGTGTACGACGTATTTCATGTACCCAGGAGTTTTCATACTTTTGCTTCAACCACTTACGCTTCTAATAGTTTATAACCAACTGGCAAGTCTTGATTACTTCATCCCCGGGGAAATTGCACGTCTCCGCGGAATCGTCGCGCCCCGGAGACTTAAAACGTATCTAATTTTATTCACCTCGCCTTTGTTGGCACCAGGCCCGCTGGACTTGACAATCTCGGATCTACACTGAGAGAAAATAGAACAAAATATTTGTTTGTCTAGGGTCAAATATATATTTAGTTGCCCTACCAAAATATATTGTTGAGCAAAGAAAATTTGAAAAGTAACAAAATTACTTTTGTCCGTTTAACAAAATATATGCTTGAATAAACAAAATATCTGTGTTGGGCCAAAAAAAATTTTTTCTGTCAACTAAATATTTTGTTGAATCAACTGTATATATTTGTTTGGCAACTATCTGACTGCCTTCGTTCGAAAATACAGCTCGAGAGTTTGTTTGTATTTCTTGTGACAATTAGGATAGTAACCGTGTTTTTTAGTGCATATATTGATGCTTAACAATCGTACAAACACTTTAATAAAATAATGCAACAAGATACTGATAAGTAAAGCTGTAAAACTTGAAATATATGTTTGCACACGCTGCCCATAATTTGCAGTATATCTATTTAAAAGCTATTCGGTATCATCAGTTGTCACATAGGCTGAGATTACTAAGGCATACCGCTCGGACGCAGGTGATCTAGGTTCGAAACTTGGTAGAACTTATAACATCATTTTATATCAGCCCAAACTGTTAAATGTACTTGTAACCAAACAAATCTTTGGTTGCACCAACCAAATGTTACAGTTTGGGGCAACCAAATGAGAACAACAAAGTAATTTGGTTTCAGCAACAAAATATTCTATTGCCCCTATACAAACAAATAATTTTGTTGCACCAAACTAATCTTGTTTGACTGAACAAAACCTTCTTCTGTGTATGCTACGAGTGTAATTGTAATGGAACCTCTCTATATAAAGCAGTGAAACGGGTGCTCTTGTTTGTTTTTATAGAGAACCCACTCCACGTAAGAGTTTCCGGACCTGGCTTACTACAGGTAAACTTCCAGTCATTCATTTATCATGCTTAAAGTGTATTATGTTCCGCAGGTTCGTAAGGGGTGGCTCCAACAGCTCCGCTCATCCGCGACGTGTATTTAGTGGAAGTGTAGAGGGATGTCGCCACGTAGTCGGCGGTTGCACCCCTGTTTTAAGGGAAACTCGTACTCATCCAAGTTAGCCTGGTGGACGAGTTGGTGCTCATCACTTCGCTCTCGTTACTATTCTGTGCAAGGGAAAGTGTTCTGCTTGGACGAGACACTGAGAATCCGTCCGCAACATTAGTTTATCCCCGTCTGTCCTACATCATCCCTCTGCACGACTCGAACCATGTTAAAACCCCATTTTACAACTGACGTGACTGTACGTACAGGTAATAGATAAGACTGCCTGCTCGCTATTGGCTGGAATGAGACGCGGCAAACAGCTGTGTAGGAGGGGCGATGTGCGAGAGAGAAAGAGAACTATATTTCACATTTTTTTCGGGACTTCACTAGAGTTTGTCGCTCTGTAATTGTCATCTCGTTGTACCCTCAATGACGGCCATTTTTGTCAATATGGTGCTGCACTCTGGAGGCATCTATGAAAATTACTCTAGAATAAATCTCTCTTCTACACTAACTACTTTACGACACCACGTGTCATTATTCTTATCTACATCATAAGTTACACATAGAATATTTCGATACACTTTTGGGGCCAAAGTGGGGCAGTGGTTAGACTACTCTCCTCTCAATTACGCGAACCGGGTTAGATTGCAGACGGGGTCGCTTTCGGATTCTCGCATGCGGGAATCGTGCCGGATGATGCCGCTCGTCGGCTGGTTTTCTAGGGGATCTCCCGTTTCCCTCACTCCTTCATTCCGGCGCTGCTCCATACTCACCTCGCTCATCCCTTACCGGCGACGTTAAGACCCGCCAAATATCTTCACTCACTCGATACGTTTCTCGTGCATAATATCTTTTGGTGAGTTATCGTCTTCGTAGCACGTTGGACGTTGCCCCAAGAAGGTTTACTCACGATAAACTTGACTCAATGCGCTACTGACAAGTCTAATGTTTGCGAGCTAAGCTCTGTTAGCTTGTTTGTCTTACCATCACTGTGTGAAATTTTCCTTGCGCACTCCTGCAAGCGCTGTAGTTGTCGGCGCCTGGCCGAAGGCGGGGAGGTGTTATAGGTAGGGATAGGAAAATTTCGCGAGTTCAATGGCCTGTAGGCTAGACTCTACAATCCTTTGTATAGTCGAACCTCAGATGTTGGCTCATTGGTTATTGAGCCAGTGCTACCCCACACTTGACAGTACAGGATTCGCTTCTTGTTCCCATGCAAGTCGGCTATTGTCGCGGAGTCGTCCAGGGCGTGTATAATAAACTCTGATCCAATTGCAGAGGTGACTTCAGTGTACATGCGTTTGAAACCTATCTTGTCCCGCAATGAAGTCGCAAATTTTTCTTATCTCTAGTTATCGGTAGAACCACGAGTATTTCGAGAATTAATTCGGAGCCGAGGTAGACTCCAAAAACTTGTTCATTTCTCCTACTGTTGTGATTGGATGACAGTTATTCAGACAAGCTCCGTTTAACTGTGAGCCAGCGATAAGCAGGAAGCCGTAGTGTGAGTGAGTGTTGAACAGTCTTGTACAGAGGCCTAAATTGATCATGGCAGTCAATAAGCAAACGATAATGTCTCGAGTGTATAGAGTGCTGTCCAGCCTAGCTTGCTGACCACTCAATCCGTGAAATACTCAAAGCTCTAGTTATAGGGGAAGAATTGTTGAGAGTTGAGAGAATTGGGCGGCTCTTAACAGCGAGGTCTTGAGAGCCAATGAGGGTGAAATGAGGTGAGAACGGAGCAGTGCCGGAATGAAAGGTTGGAGGAAACGGGAGATCCCCGAGAAAATCCGCCGGCCAGCGGCATCACCCCGCACGGTTCTTACTTGCGAAAATCCGGGAGCGACCCGGCAGGGGATTGAGCTCGGTTCGCCTTGGTGGGAGGCGAGCACTCTAACTGCTCAGCCACCGCAGTTGTAGAGGGGAAGAGGAGTGTTTATCTGAAGTATCACCGAGTCCGGCACTCTCCGAAGGAAACAGGGGTCACGGCTGGGTGAGGACTTCAGAGTGCGGGAGCGGTAAAGGGCGGCGGGAGATCCTTCGCTCGTCTAGTGTCGCGATGCACGATGGGGGAACGTGTTTGTGTTTAAGTAAACCAATTACAGCGGCGACCCCACCCTCACGGCTGGCATCCTCCGAGTGAAGTAGGGGGGTGGAAGGTCTGTCAGCATCCGCTGGACAGTTGACAAGAGGTTAAAGAGCAGGCGAGCGGAGGTCAACACCCTGGACGTCGCCCGTGGCTGATGGTGGAGCGCCGACTAATCCGATTGTCAGCACATGCTGATTATAATCACCTGGCCCAGCGGCAAGTTCTGCCGGTATAAGGCCGATCTATTCGATCTGGAGGTTCGGCTAAACGCACGTTGATCGCTGATAAATTATGTGTTAAGTTATTACATGGGCGGGAGTTAACAGTATTAGTAAAGTTAACAGAAGACACTTAGTTAAAATTTTACAAGTTCCTGTAACAAAGAGTTCCGTTGTAGATTTGTTGCCGTAGACTGTATGATCTGGCAACAAGTGACAGCTCGTCTGTGGTTACTTATTATAACTCGTGGCCGATATCTTTCTGTCTTGAAGTAACGACGAGAACAAACGACGCGCAGCGCGTTATACTGCGCTCTTTATTTGAATAAATTTCTTCGGTGCTAAACCATAGACGAAAGCTAAGGTAGGCCTCTTATTCATCTTCTGCGCATGTGCCCAACACTGACCTACCCCAAAGGAACACAACTGTCAAAGTCACATAGTCAACAATGATGAATGTGTTTTGTTTATGTCTTAACTTTCAAATGACAAGCACTACTGTATTAGTAAAATACTTTTACTAGTTTGAATTTAATCAAGCTGCTCTTCAAATTGTTTACAGGGAGTACAAACATATTTCAAGGCCCTTGTTTATAAACAGTATTATAACGTCAAATCCAATCCTTGCCGTTTTTGCAAGACGTATTGTCCGAAAAGCAGTTCAATGTTGAGACACGGAGATTGGTTGTGCGCAGCCAGCGAGACCGGCCTACCTCATCTTCAGTGTTTGTGCTAAAGAGCGAGGTATTAAGCGCCGGTGTGGTTGAAATGAGGTGGAGATGGAGCAGCGGTGGAATGCGTGGGAAGGAGGGGGAAATTGCCCCGAGAACTCTCGCCAGCCTATGGCAATGACCGCCATGTTTCCCACATGCGGAAGTCGAGGTGACCCCTCCGGTAATCGAACCCACGTTACCTTGGAGGGAAGCAAGTAGTCTAACCACTACACCACCGCGGCCCCACTAAACTGTGCTCTATCACCTCTAACGACGCAACGCTTACCCTGATTCCCGGACTTCATTGTTGATATGGTAGCTGCGCTGATGGCGTCTTGTTGGGCAACAGCGACCCGCTTGTGTCCAAAATGCTGCCGCTGGCCTGATTTTCAATTTTCCTTGTTAGAGAGTACGAGTGGGTTTCTTAAGTCAAATAAATCCTATCCTCGTCCTCATAACAGCCTGATTGGGTGCAAAATGCTGCGTAGGTAGGGATAGGAAAATTTCCCGAATTTATTTAAATGAAAAGATAGATGTCCAACAGGTGTACACTCAAGTCAACCTTGCAATTGGATCATAGTTCTGTAGACACGCCCTGGACGACTTTGAGCCAATAACAGACATGCAAGGAAACAAGTAGCGAGTGCCATACTGCGAGGTGCGCTGTAATACTTGCTACTCTCTGGGACAGCAACCAATGAAAAAAACATCTCAAGCTCGAATGTATACAGGACTGTGGAGTCTAGCCAGCAGGTTATTGAACTCGCGAAATTTTCCTATCCCTAGCTATAGGACATGAACATACAAAAACTAAATTCAATATTTATTGTTCCTTTATATACCCCAGGCATCAATCAACGTCATAAGCCGTAGTTATAATATCCAATTTTATGTACCTAAATATTTTTTTCACATTTAATTTTA
Organism: Dryococelus australis; assembly: GCA_029891345.1. Classification (NCBI taxonomy): domain Eukaryota; kingdom Metazoa; phylum Arthropoda; class Insecta; order Phasmatodea; family Phasmatidae; genus Dryococelus; species Dryococelus australis. The sequence continues at coordinate 160,908,888 of CM056998.1, forward strand.
GTAATGAAATCACAGGATAGAAGATTTTCAATTACTCTGCTTGCAAAGGGAACCTGCTGCTTATTGGCGCGATTATGTTGGGATTAAAATATTTACATAATGAAGTCCCAAAATTGCAAGTTCCACTACGGTTCTGACTCCCAGTTTACTGAAGTTAAAGGACTGTTTTTGAGCGTGAGAATTTCGCCTTTCCTACTACCTCATTATTAGAGACCCGGAAATTGCTCGGATTCGTGGAGGATAAGTTAAACTGCATTTACGTCTAGATATGTCTTTGTTCTTAATTTGGACCACAGTTTGTTAGACACGACTCGAACGACTTTTAGCCAATAGCGAACCTGCAAGGAAAATAAGAACCAAATCCCATGCTACCTAGTCTGGGGTTAAACTAGAGCAGCAATCAATGAAGTACTAACTGATGCTCGAATGCACAAAGGACTGGGGAGTCTAGGTTGTTGCCGAATGAATACGCGAAATTTCCGATTCTCTACTCATTATCCTTGGAGTAAAAAATCACTCCTAGTGTATGGACAACACTATCAGATGTGTTCTTAAGCACTGTACAGACCGTAGTTTTCACTGCAAGTCCAGAGAGAACCTACTGTGGTTGGAGCATCTATAACGACTTCACGTTCATGTTTTTATTTACCGTCAAGTTTACATACTCACGTACTTTTCATTAGATATTTGGACTGTTTTATTTAGACAAAAACCAAAGGGGGACAGGCTTTGCATAGTAGTGAAGTGGAGTAAATATATTGGGGCGGCTCTTAACATCGAGGCTTGAGAGTCGATGAGGGCGAAGTAAGGTGAATATGAAGAGGGAAACGGGAGATCCCCGAGCAAACTCGTCGACCAGTGGCATCCTCCGGCACGATTACCACTTGCGAAAATCCGGGAGTGACCCCACAGGGACTCAAACCCGGTTCGCCTGGGTGGGAGGCGAATTGTCTGACCAATGCCTAGTAGATATTTAAAAAATTGGACAAATTTTTTTAAACTGAATTGTTTTTTCCGTCTCACATTGAGTCTTCATATCTCGTAAAGCTAGGCATCCGAACTTGCGATAGATAGAAACCACCAGAGATATGAGTAACAGTTTTATGTTTAAGGATATGGTCGGTAGTCAAATGCTTCCGAGCTCACTATCACAATGAGCTGCCGTCATGTAAGAAGTATTTTGTTTGTTCAAACGCACCTTTTCCTTCGTGTACCCATGATCTTGCAACGCAAAAACTAGAAAAACGACCTTATTTCACTCCTCGTACATTGGCATTTGGCCTCTTGGGGCGATTTTACCTTTGCGCTATTGCTGGAATGTGTGTTTTCTGCGATGAAATATCAGAATTCTGAGAATGTGATATTAACGCCATTACACATTTTATTTACTTTTATTTTCTTTAAGGGGGTTCAGTCACCAACACCTTGGATTTTCACTATTTTTGCCATAATTTCCATTTAAGAACGTATAATGAAATTTTCGCCCGATATAACATAAATAACAGCTCTTTAAGCTTAATCAAACTATTACATATATCTATATAATAAAGCGTTTTTGAATAGTGATTGCAGACAAGAAAGAAATAATTTTTTCTTGTTTTCGGTTACGGAAATGGTCTTGGCAACGGCAGTCGAGCAATACATGTTTTACATGTGCAATGTAATGCCCTAAGCTTTATCGACGCCCAAAATAAAATACAAAATATGTGATGCAATTTACGGTGAAAAGTCCGAAAATCCAAGATGGCGAGGACTGAACCCTCTTAACTTTTGTGGTCGTGCACCTAGAACTCGGACACGCCAAGATACCTGTACAAATATGTGCGACTAACGAAGAAAGCAAGTGACATCTAGTTGTGATGTGATAGAAATATATAATTCTACTAAATAATCCTAAGGAAGCGTATGTTCATATATTATTTCTGTACAAGAAAGTTCTTTTGAAAATTTACGTCATGTAGGATAAACAAAGTCAGATATAATTTGAGAGCGTGCGTTTCTGAAAACTGGCCCACAATGTAATGCCTCGGTGCTGCGGAGCTCTGAAGACCGCAAATGGCTGGCGAACAAGATGATAAGCCACACCTCTTTACAGCACATCGAACGAGAGAATTAACGCCCGATGAGCCACGTGATGCAGCCCGCAAGTCGTACCTTTAGAAGGTTGTCTTGTATATAGACCTGTTCACGTTAAAATGAGCACTTTTGAAAGCCATCTCACTTAAAATAATAGTCAATAAATACATTTTATTTTAGCCTTAGACGTAAACTTTCGAATGCGATGGAATGTATACACTGTGTTTGTTGCTTACATGACACTATTTATTCTAAAATATGGTTAAAGGATAAGAAATGGCTCAAAGAAAAAAGTAACTAGGACTTCAAAAGTGCTAACTTTACCGTGAACTGCCTATACTCTATTTCATGTAAGCTCAGTAAATTTTGACAGTTATGATGGTATATATTATTTGATGATGTGCTCGCATGTCACAATACCAGTCCAAATTTACTATTCTACTGATTAACCAAGGGTTTCAGATAAACATTTGTGCAAGAAATTTTGACTGTCAAATAATACATGTCCACAGAACTATCAAAATCTAGCGCGCTTTCTTAAACAGAGTATATAGCAAGGCGACTGCTTACTTGATGGTGATTAAGGTCGGTATTCCAGAACGTTTTTATAAGGCTTTTGGTACAGCTTTTAATCAGGCCTTATCAGCATTCGAGAACTTTAAAATTCCAGCTAAGCCACACCCGAAGCCGTAATCTTAGGGTTCGGATTTTGGTGATTTATCCTTGACGCAAACGTGACATATGCATGCGCAGAAGGCTTGCCATTTTGCCGGAGTCGTGACGTATCCAGACCGTTATGCGTCGTGATGTAATTATACGTCTAAAAAGTAGGAAACCAGCACAGTTTCATTGTTTTGTAAATAAGAGTTAAAGTCTGCAAGAATAGTGTGTAATATACACATGTTTTCATGGCTTTTATCATTACAAAGAACACAAAACACGTTATAGGTGAACAAGTATATATATATATATTATTTATTTAGCCTCACCAAGAACGGGTCGTGTTAGTCCAACTGGTAGCGTGTCGGACCAAACATGCGTTTCGGGTTCCAATTATGGTCGGTGTGAAATTTTTTAAGGTTTTAAAATTAACTAGAATCTTCATATTTTCACATGTGTTGTGTTGAATGAAGTCTGTATATTTTAATAACTGCTCTAAGAATTACATTACTTAACGATAGATTGTCAACACTACGATACAATTGTGGGTTTTTTTATTGATTATAATCACATATCTTAGAATTTATTTAACAAAAGTCACTCATGTTCGAAAGACATTTTGTGTTTCTCTCTTTTTTATTTGAAGACCTTACAATGCAAAAGAAAAAAAGTGTAACGTGTGCGCAAATGTTTTGTTAGCCCGCGTGCTACAACGGTAAAACCATATCCTCAATGGCGGGACGAGTTAGGACGTTACGTTGGCACGACTGACGACACGGCATCATAGGGATGTGCAGTCTAGTTACATTCCAGTATTCGTTACTTCTAGGTACTATTCAATTGAAGACTCGTTACATTCTAGTCGTTGCTTACTAGTTACATTCTCCCGGACCTTCGAGAGAAAGTGAGTAGATCGTGGAGAAGGAACAGTTACTACAGTTCCTTACTCGTTACTCGAAGTTTCGATAGGCAGCTCGGTGGTCGATAAGAAGGAACTTTTGTTACAAGTTACTAAAAGGCTAGTTAAAGAGGTCGCGACCCTATTTCAACTAGAATAATAATACGTATGCAAAGCATTCAATACATAATTGTTGCTCAATATAATTTATAGTTAACTCAATATCTATGTTCAAAATAATATGTATTTTTTGGGAACGAAAAATCATATAAGTTATTTTTTTGTGAGGTAATATTTACGTCAGATGCACACTGAATCGTTGCGTGTATAATTATGGATTCTAGTGCCAGATATGTCAAAGTCTTTTTACTTAAAGTAATTTTTTTAATTTGACTGAGACTTGTTTCCTTAAAAAATGTTTCAGCGGGTTAAGTGAATAAGATTTAACGACAAAAAAAACGCACGAGCGTAATGATATACCACCAGTAAACAATCACATTAAAATTAACAATTATGTATATGTACATAAAAAAACGCAGTTAAAGGATTTTCTCATCGATATCATAACACCCCTAACTGTCCACAAGAACAAAATATGCAAAAGTTTTACGTAATGAACCTTGTCTTTATTAATTATATGTAGTCACAACAAATAATGCAACAGTTTCACGAAGCTCTCAAATGAGTTTTCTATAGTCTGAACAGTAATGTACACAAAAATGATGATAAACTGGGGGAAAAAAGTAAGCAACACACAATAAGACGCTTTATATATACAACTTAAAGACTTTTAGATGTACAAACATCATAATTATCAATAATAATTATCACTCCCCCCCCCTCCCGGGGGCCTAACATTTTGTTTTCGCCCGGCTTTAATTCCCTGCGTCGAGGAGAGTACTCATTGCATCGTTACTTTCTATTACGCACATCCGCTCGAGCCTGCACTATAGATACCATAGAATAAAGATAAGGCAGACCGCTTATTCGTGTTCTGTGCTTGTACCCAACATTGACCTACCCCAAAGGAATACAACTGTCAAAGTCACATGGTCAACAGTGATGAACGTGTTTGTTTATATCTTAATTTTTAAATGATAAACACATTCATGGAGTTAGGAGTATTTAGGAAATGGCATGTTGTGACATATGTGAAGCCGCTGGAGATAGGTGGTTTTACTATGGACTCTAGTCGCCATCTTGACAGTAAACCAGAACATTGTGTTTACATTAGAATGACGTTGAGAGATAGGTAACATTCGAAGCATTTCGAGTTGAACAAAGAAGCTAATGAATAAATAAATATATACTGCAATTAACGTGTGAAGTTTTACTAGTTTATTATTAGCTTGTGTTAGTTGTGCAATCAAATAATTTCCTCATAAAGCTATCGATCATGAGTGTGTATACTGCGGACCAGTATTGGGTCATGTGCGACAATAAACACTTGTCTTAGATATAGTGCTCATATATCAGGATTTGTGGAAAACTATTTTCTGAATAAATGATTAAATAAAGTATAACAAGCGTGCTACCGTTGCCGTGTAATGTATTGCAGGTTACGTATCAGCAATGAGTGCAACAAAACGGTGACCAGCAGCCTAGCTGAATTTCTGGAAGGCAAAGTTCAGATGTTCCTGAGCCACGAATAAATAATTATTTGCTGGTATTTATATTTAAATTCCTAACACTGACAATGACTAGAGAGGTTTTTTTATAATATGACTTCATCTCCTTTATACATATTTAATGTCAATATAGTAAATTGTTTCTGGTAGATAAATTCCAATCCCGTTTTAGTTATTCCCTCTCTTTACATTACATTAGTTCTCTGTTATAATGCAATTTTATACTTATTTATCCCTTATTGTAGGGTACAATTTTGTTTCTTGCATCTAAAATGTTGGACATGGTTAAGTTACCCTTGGCACATAATTAAAACACAGAAATTACAATTTTGACTGAATTGTCTGCACTGGACAATCAATTTTAGAAATTTTTCAGAAGAAAAAAAGAGGGGCGGTACAGGATATATTTATGGATAATTTAATTCCCTATATCTACAAAAATTGTTTTACATCTTTCTCCGAAAGTGCAATTTAGTACCAAGGGCTTAAGCCCCGGCTACAATCACCGTAAGAATCAACAATAAAAAAACGAATCCTCACATGTATATGGCACCAGCTAAGACAACATAATAGCGTAATATGGTGGTCTGCTCACAGTAGCTGCGTTAAGAGGATTGGATATTTTCAATTCTTTTACGCAGAGTTCTACTCCGGCCAATCACGAGACAACATTTCCAACCACGAGTGTCAGTGCAATGCAAGTTTATAACAAGAAGATAGTTATTAAATTAATTTTGCGGTACAGTTCAGATTTCCTATTATTTAAATAGTCAACGCAATTATTAACATGTATACCACACTTTAAATATCCCGAAACCCGATTCCCGCGAAACTTTTTTCATCACAAGTATATAAAAAAAAAATATATCAGGTTAGCCAACACATTGTTTGAAAATATCCGAGATACATGTACAGTCTGTATTTTTTTTGTGCTCGTTTCTCATTAGTCGCGTAACAGTTTTCTTATTGCGGTTGTAGCCAGTTCATTTCCATACGTCCATGATAACGCCACTGTTATTTTGCTACGGGAACGCTACGGTTATTGTAGCGTAGGCTTTAGTCAGTCAGTAGCTACAATTTTAATTCAGTCCAACATGTTAAAAAATTTCACATTGGGAGAGAAAACTACAATAGTATATTATTTCAATAAATACCCTTTTAGGGATAATAAAGGAACCACTCTATGGTTAGGTTTTAAATGTATGAAAACTTATTCGCCAGCATTTAAAATTACTTTGGGTAGTTTAATTAGATTAGGATACATTGTTGAACTACAATGGGCGAAAAACGCATGCACCGCAATTATATCGATAGCAAGCGCGCATGTACTAATCACTGTGAAGTGGTCCATTGACACACTTGTGACAAAATTTCTTTGTTGTTACCTACCAACTTGTGCAATTATTATTTTTAGTGTGAAATTCTCCTCTGAATACATTAAGAACTATTCAGTTTCAATATCTCGGAACCACTCTGCAGAAACTTGACAAACACTCCTCTAAGAATAACATTATCGCTGAAGAAATGAGGTTCCTCTCTTCCCATCCCAAGGGGAGTGGCGAGGGGGGCTGCGGTGGGCATAGTGGTAGGACACTTGCCTTCCACCAATGTGATCCATGTTGGTTTCCCTGTGAGGTTACTCACAGATTTTAACATATAGTAATTGTGCTGATTGATGCTGCTGGCTGGCATGTTTTCTCGAGGTTTTCCCATTTTCCCCCACCCTTGCATTTCAATGCTGCTCCATATCTACCATACTTCACCCTCATTGGCTCTCAATACCTTGGTTGTTACAAACCATCAAACCTCTCTCAACTCCTCCCGTCTTAAGATGGAGGCCATGGGGGTGTAGCGGCTAGAGTATTCGCTGTTTCACGAAGCACACTTTTTTTTGCATCCCATATACATCCAATACACTTTGGAAAGGACTTATTAATTATTATTATTTTTGTCTGGTGTAGTAATGGTACATATCACTATTTTAATGTTTTCCATGTAAAGAAAGAATACTACAGTACATATAAATGCACAATGGCTTCTTTTTCCTTATTACTTATTTATCTCACTATTTTCTTCTGTAATCTAAAAGCCTTTTTCCATTTTGTCGATTTACCCCAAAATATGATTCCGTAATTGACTATGGACTGAATATTTGAGAAATAGTATGCAAGTATTGTATTGTTATTACAAATTTTTTTTAAGGTATGTATCGCAAAACATATTCAACTCAATTTTTTACAGACACTATCAACATGCTCATTATATGTTAAATCACTGTCTACAAAGAGCCCTAGAAATCTAGTACTATTTACTGTCTGTAACCCGTCTTCTTCTATTGTTGTGCATCTTTCATCCTGCATTGTATGTTTATTTCTTTGCATGAAAGTCATGAGCACATATTTGTTTACATTTAATAGGTATTAATTAATTATATTGGAAACAACTGGACATCTCAGTCACTGTTTGTCTTATATTTTCTTCAAGAACAGAGTTATTTGAACTAGTTACCAAAATGTTTGTGTCATCCTCAAACATTATAGCTGAGCCGTTGGTTATTTGTTCTATAAAATCATTAATAAATATTAAGAATAAAATTGGTCCCAGTATTGATACCTGTGGCACTCCTACTCGAGTAGTTCTGGTATTGGACATAACATCTGTAATGCCATTTTTGTCATAATATCTTATGGAGGTGATCTGTTTTCTGTCTTCCAGATATGATTTAAACATATTATTGGTTACACCTCTTACTCCACACTGTTAAAGTTTTTGCAATAAAATATTGTGGTCGACACAATCAAAAGCTTTTGAAAGATCTGTGAATATACCTGTTGAGAATTGTCTTTTAAAAAGAAGTTAATATTTTTTCAGTTAAACTGTAAATAGCTTGTTCTGTAGATCTGCGCTCTACAAAGCCATACTGATGCAATGAAATTACCTTGTTTCTTGATTAAGAATTGTGTCAGTTTATTTTTGAAAAGGACTTAAGAAGAGCAATAGACATATACTTATCCATCAATACTTTGTCACTTTTTTTATGTATTGGTACTACTTTTGCATATTTGAGTCTGCCAGGAAAAATTCCCTGGGCAAGACATTCATTGTAAGTCAAAGGCAGTTTTATTAAATAAGAACACTTTTTTGCAGTGTCATAGGTACCTCATCTATTCCACATGAACTTTTACTTTTGAAATTTTTAATTACATTCATGTTGTCTTCTTCAGAGATATGTGTGAAAAACAGCGTGTCAGCATTCCAAGCGTTAGGTCTTTGGGGTATGTGTGCAGGACTAATATTTGTAGCTCTGTGTTGATTTTGCAATTTTAGTGGGATGTTTGTGAAATAGTCATTAAAACTATTAGATATTTCCTTTCTATTTTCGATTTTGATACCATCAACTTTCAAGGAAAGGTTAACATGTCCTTGCCTAGGTTTCAATTCATTATTAATAATGTTCCACATTGCTTTTGTTTTATTTGAGGAGGAGGCTATTTTTTCCCCACTGTATTTCTTATTTACTACTCCAAGTAACTTGTTATATAATTTTTCGTATTGCTTACACTATAATTTTTGTTTTTCCCTTGGGTTCTTAGCATTTGAAGGATTGTTTTTAACCTCTGTCCTGAGACTGTCAGACCTTTACCAATCCATTTTATTTTCGAGCTACTGCTACATTTTACAGATTTGTGTGGAAAGGCATGATTGAAATGACAAAGAAATATATTAATTAAACTGTTTCATGCAATGTTTAGTTCAGTTAATGTATAAATTATGTTTGTTCTGGAGAGGTTGTTCGTGGTTGTTTCAGTTCGTGGTTGTTCGTAGTGGTTGTAGAACATTTTGTTTGTGGTTGATTTACAGTGTCCGTGGTTGTTCTGTAAACATCATTCCATTTTTCATTTACAAGTAGGCTTTTAAAAATTTTTTTAACATTTTCATCTAAATATCCTTGATTCATCATCAATAGTAGAATAAGCTTATGTCCAATTGGTTGCCCTCGAAATTAGAATTTGAAAAATCATTAAGAAGTGTGAAATAGAGTTTAAAGAAAATCACGCGATGTCTTTATATTTTGCAGATGGTGTAGTTATAGGAAAATATTGGCTTTATCTAAGTTTTCTTTATTTTGACTACCTTTGGAAAATGATAAAATTTATAAACATGTCATTTACTGTAATGATTACAGCCTACCGTTAAATACATAACCATCTAAATGCACAAGTAAACTTTATGTATTTAACTTAACATCTTGTAGACAGCAAGGCTCATTAGAGAATGGTAAACCAAGAACACAACGAAGGGAATACAAGGAAGGGATTTGTCAAATCGTCTTTATTGAGTCACCCCAGAAATTGCATGGAGTCAGTTTGAGAAACCACTGGAATTGCAAATCATGAAGGCTAAATTCAGTAGCTATAAAAATATGAGAACTGATTTGGTTGTAGGCCTATATTCTTGTATTGATAAACAGCTGATTTCTTGTTTGTCACTGCAACTCTGCTGACTTGGGCAGAAAAGAATTGTAAGAGTGGAGTTTTTATAAGGTGTAGCTTTGCATTGGTTTACGAGATGATTTGCCATTACTAACAAATGCATTCCATAAACTCCTTCACTGACATAGCAAATCGGCATTTAGAAAAATACGTATCTGCAGTTTTACAAAAGTGCCTCTACGTCTAACGAGTCCGCAACTTACAGGTTAGACCTTATATTCACGGCACGTTGGTAATCACAACCGCAATTGCAAAAATTAAACACACTACAATTTTTTATTTACAATCTGACGCAGATAATATCCCTATAAACACAATAATTGTGCGATATCTTTCACGAATGTATCCACGGTATACACGAATACACTAAACTTTGCAATCGCATGGCCCGGCTCGTACGCATTTTCATGCATTAATATTATTTTTCATTGGTCGCCAAATAAATATAAAATAGATTATAGTTTTAAGGCGTGTTTACATGCCAAATTCACATTCCACAAACGCAAGAATAACAAATTTAGAGAATATTCAGAACAACTAATGAGTTCATACAGCTTTCGCAAGGCTGTTCAATTTCAATGTAAACTTAAGTTGTCTCTCTCCTGCATGGCTGCTTCACTTGTAACGCACTCTCAGATGATTTCAACAGCGTATTTTATTCGATTTTAGTACGGTTAAAGTTTTATCATAGTTTTAAAAAGCTCCTATAGTCGTCAGAAAATTATTTACTGGAATATTTTCAAGGCAAATATATAGGGAATGGGAAGCAAATCAACAAAAACACCGTATACAACACTCCCATTTAAATGTAAATAATTGATAACTTTACACATTTAACGGCGAAATTTATATCAAGTTATCTGATACCAATACACTCACGCTTTATGTATATTATCTTTTAGGTCAACAACGGTTGTATATTAATTTATGTCGATTTTAATACTCATCGAAATAAACGTGAAAGATAGGTCGATACAATGTTTTTGGCTACTGTTGGTCACGTGTCCTTTTTTTACCGGAAAACAACTGCCTAACTCCACGCTACAAACTGGCTTCACTTGTTAACACTGCGTGGCGTAGGGCATGGCCTCCCCGTGATTATTTTAAATAAATACTTTTACTATTTTTAATTTAATCAAACTGCATTACAAATTGGTTGGAGGAAGTATACACTCATTTAAGCATTTGTTTACAAATCAGTTTTCTAACCTAAAATCCAAACCACGCCATTTTTGTAAGTCGTATTGGCAGAAAAGCAGTTCAGTGTTGGGACACGGATATTGTTTGTGCGCAGCCAGCGAGATCGGTCTACCTCATTTTTAGTCTATGATAGGTACCTGCGAAAGTTTCGTGAATAGTTACTTGTATAACGAGTATTTGCGAGAATCGATACTCGCTACTTCGTATCCTGCGCTGTAACGAACACAAAAGTAACGAGTAGTTACTTTCCGCCTATCACTTTTGTTGAGTGTTGACGCTGGCTGTTGGGAGTAGGTGCCTGCTACCCCGTGTGAAACTCAAAATTACGTTTTCAATATAGTATATGTTGTGCTTTAAACTATTTGCACGAGTTACAAAGTTGTGTTTATAATGTTTCGACGTTTAAGAGCAGGCTTAGTTCAGCGTGTGTCTTGTCGATTGCAAAAGTGATGTGCGTGCGTATGAAAAGGCTTTGATCCATGGAGTAGCCTTTGGTTTTATACGTGACAGCGAAAACTGCAGTAAGAACGTTTACATCCGTGAACAGCTGTTTCCACTGTAGTAATTTTTTAAAGGTCACGTATGAATGTATATATCACATCTTTGTAACTTTTCCCTACAGGTTTGGAACATAATTAATTAATTTGCCTTGGCGTATCTGTGATTAGAACATTTGCCACAGCTCAACAATTTGCAAAAATTCTGTATTCCAGCTAGTAAAACTCATGATATAATACTATAATAAAATTGACGTATGCAGTACAAATTGTTTGAAATGCGTATTTCTGGGAATATTTAATACTGCACATATATCAGTACAGAAATTTTCGTGAAACACAAAGGTGGGTTACCAATTTTTATTACCAGGTTATGTTTTCAGTGCCCATGCTACATACAGCACAAATGAAAGACGGCGTCATTGTTCAGTATTTTCACATTGGGGTTATGAATTTGATCGGCGTGCTATTTTATCCCTTGACTCCTGCTTCAACAATACATTTGAATACAATACAGCTCTGATTTGCAGGACCGCAAAATATCGTAGATTTATTTAGTATTATGAACGTACAGATTTATAGTTGAAATTTTGCTGTTAAAAGGCATGCGCGCCATTTAAAATTTATTCATACAATTTCCACATTACAAACACGAAACATACCATATTATGTTCCATAAGTTATCACGAAATAAAGAACCAAATAAACATGTATATCATGTCAGACGATGATAATAATTATATTGAATAGGTAAATTAAAATTAACATGTGATTACTTTCTCCTTGTATAAAAAAATGGTTTATTATCGTCTCTATTGTTTATGCGCTGCCAACGAGGAGTAAAATAAAAACTTTTTTATATATGTTTGCCCGTTTTTGACCGTGTAAACTAAAAACTTAAATCAAATTTGTAACAGGTTATGGACCCAGAGACTTCTGATGTAATACATACTGCAAGAAGAATATATGTGAATTGTATCGCTTTGGCGCATTCGCGTGAACATAAACGAAGGAATAAAATGGCCATGGCATCGGAAGATTTGGCCCATGTGGAAAAACTCAAAGGTATTTCCAATTTCAGTATTTGGAAGTTTCAAATAGTTGTGTTGTTGAAAGCAACGGATTTGTATAATGTTATTAGCACCGAGTTTAGGGAAGGTGAACAAGATACGAATTGGGAAAGAAAGACGCCAAAGCCCAGAGATGCATCGTAACAATGATAGACAAAGATAATATTTAATTTATTATGTCTTGCGACTCTGCAAAGGGCATGTTCGACAAACTGTGTTCCATTTATGAGAGAGATAGCAGTCACAACAAAAGTTCGTTGCTGCAAAATTTCTTAAACTACAAAATTTACAAGGTTGCGCCTGGTCTTTCTGATTTACAAAACCTTTCCATGAAAATAAAAAAGTGTAGGCCATACAGTTGATGATGAAACGATGATGGGTAAAATTTTGTCATCTTTGCCAGACAGATATAGACATTTTTTAACTGCCTGGGATTCGACCCCCAAGAGTGACAGGGCACTGGCAAATCTAACTGCCAGATTGTTAGCAGAAGAAGAGAGAGTTCATACCAGTAGCACACATGATAATGTAGCTTTCAAAACTGTAAACAAAAATATTGTTTGTTTTAAGTGTAACAAAAGGGGTCACATTGCCCGGAACTGCATAAACAAACAGTTAGATTGCAAAATCTGCAAAGCCGATAACCATACCGAACAGAACTGCTACTTTAGGGATAGAAACAACAAGTCTACTACAAGTAACTGGGATAAGGTTGCATTTCTTACAGAATCAATGGGTGGAAATCCTGAGGGATTTTGGGTTTTATATTCAGGTTGTACGTACCACATCATCAACAACAGTGATTCTTTGACCAATGTCACAGGTATAGAGTCTGAAAATATAACTTCTAAGAAAAATGAAAACATGTGTGCCGAGCTCAAAGGTGATATAAAATTACTTAAAATGGATGTGTTATCAAATTTACTGACAATAGTGTAGAGATTTTGAAGGGTAGAACTAAAATCACAGGTGAGAAGGACAATTCTGGACTCTATAATATTAATTTAAACTGCAGTGAAACAACACTTTTGTCTGAGAGTAAAAAAAACAAGTGACCGAAATATATGGCATAGATATATGGCATATATGGCATATGGTCATTTGAATGTCGATAGTATGAAAAAACTGACTACTTTATCATCGGGACTTGAAAGGCTTAAATTTTGTACGAGTGGGATCCAATGTGAAACCTGCCTTACATCAAAGCAGACTAGAAAACATTTTGAAAAAGCAAGAGAGAGCAACGAGACCGCTTGAAATAATACACATTGATGTGTGTAGGCCACTTGACACAACGTGGAACGGTTTCAGGTACTTCGTGACCTTCTTGGACGACTACACACATTTTTCAATGATATGTTTGATTAAAAACAAATCAGATGTTTGTGATGCTGCCCGAAACTACATTGTTGAGGTCGAATCAAAATGGAACTCGCATATATACAAACTTCGTTGTGACATGGGGTTGATTATGTAGCTCACCGATTGGTGTCGAGAAAGGTAAGTAAAGATAGACTATGCCCCTGTAGCAACTCCTCAGCTAAATGGACGAGCAGACAGACTGAACAGGATGCTAATGGAGAAAACAAGAGCACTCATTTTCGACTCTGGCCTAAAAAAAGAGTTGTGGGGAGAGGCTTTATGCACTGAAAAGTAACTGCTGAGCAGAAGCCCGTCTGCTACAGTCTACACAACTCTTGCCGAACTGTGGTATGGAAAAAGACTGGATCTGTCCAATCTAAAATTATTCGGGTCTCTGGCATATGCAAAAAAATTGAAGAAGCTAGGAAAACTAGACAAGATATGTGACAAACTTATCATGGTTGGTTACGCGACAAATGGTCACAGACTATGGAACTCAGAAAAGAGGGAAATTAAACTCTCAAGAAAAGTAACATTTGAGGAATCAACTGAGGTTTCTGTAACAAACAATTCATCACAAGAAATAATTGCAGACACAGTTTCACTTGTAGATTCTGAGGAAACATCACTAAGACTAGTGGACAATATGAAAGGGAGAAGAATCACAACTGTGCTTCAAGATAATGTAGTTGATGAACCCTTTCAAAATTTTCCCTCAGACAAAGACACAGCAAAAATATCAGAAGTGCTAGACTCTCTACCTGAAACAACTACTGAAATTGAAAACTGCAACCACCAGGGCAGAAAAGAACGAATAAAAAGGAAACCCGAATATTTCCAAGAATATTTAATGCTGTCCTACAAAGAAGCTATTTCAGGTGAAGATAAGGATAAATGGTTGAAAGCCATAGAGTAAGAAAAGACCTCACTCAAGAAGAATGGTGCTTTTCAGTTTGTTGATGGCAAAGAAATCCCAAAAATCAGAAGTTACTCTCTAGTGGATGGGTATTTAAGATAAAAGATGATAACAGATTTACAGCTAGACTCTTCGCACGTGGTCGTGAACAGAAAGCAGGACTTGATTATAGTGAAACATTCAGCTCCGTGGTGTCATTGGATTCCCTGAGATTCCTCATCGTTTACACTAAAAAGGAAACAATGTCCCTCAAGCAATTTGACATAAAAACTGCCTTTCTGTACAGTAATTTAGAACAAGATGTTTTCATGCTCGTACCTGAAGGTTTTGAAAATGAACAGTGCTCTGTCGTTAAACTGAGGAAATCTGTATACGGTCTGAAACAAGCCCCTCGTGCTTGGAATAGATGATTTGTTGACTTTCTCAAGGCACATGGCTTGCATCAACTCAAACAGACAAGTCGGTCTTCGTGAATGATAAAGGTAATTTAATTCTAATAATCTGGGTAGATGACGGTCGTGTGATTGCAGATGAGAACGACAAGATTGATGAGTTCATGATGAAACTTCAAACTTAATTTGAGGTTAAAATTATTGACAACCATGAAATCATTGTGGGCCTTGAAATTGAAAATGCAAGGGGCTTCATCAACATTCGTCAAGAATCATACGTGGACCAGTTGTTGAAAACATACAATATGGACTGCACCAAACCCGCAACAACTCCTGCAGTCTCAGGTAATGACAACTATGAAGACTGTAATGGAATGGAAGGTGTGAATTTTCCATATAGGGAGGTTGTTGGTAGCCTGTTGAGCAGGTCAAATAGGTCTAGACCAGATATAACATATGCAGTCAACATGACACCAAGAAAAGTGGAAAACCCTACTGTATATGATGTAAAAAAATTAAAACGGATATTCAGGTATCTTCAGGGAACGAGAAACCAAGGACTTCGATATTCGACAGATCTCAATACTTCGCTGATTGACGCCTACAGTGATGCAGATTATACTGGTGACGAGACATCACGTATAAATACTTCAGGTTATGTCATCCTCTACATGGGGAGTACTGTTGTCTGATCTACAAGAAAACAGCCAATCATATCACTCAGTACTGCAGAAAGCGAATTCATCGCCGCCAGTGAGTGTGCTAAGGAAGTGCTGTTTTTGAAATCTCTATATAAGGAACCCGCAGGTGAATGTATTCCAGTAAATCCCAACATTGACAACCAGAGTACAATTCAGATGATAAAAAATGACAGTATGGCATAGACATAAAGTTCAAGTTTCAGTGTGAAAAAGTAAAGCAGGAAAATTTAAGTTTAAAATATTGTCCTACTGACAGCCAGTTGGATGATAAATTCACTAAAGCTGTAAGCACCAGCGTTTTTTGTAAACTAGTAAAAGAGATTCTCTCTTGCAAATGAGTAATATTAAGCAGTAAAATAGTGTGATTTTTTTTTTAAATTTAGTAAACAAGATAGTGTTAAGAATTTGTAAAGTTGGTACTAAGTTCATGCTAATTTTGATTTATGGGAAGAGTGTTGAGTAGGTAAATTAAAATTAATATGTGATTACTTTCTCCTTGTTTAAAAATAAAATGGTTTGTTATCGTCTCTTTTGTTTATGCGCTATGAATGAGAAGTAAAATAAGAACTTTTTGATATATGTTTGCTCGTCTTTGACCGTGTAAACTTAAAACTAGAATAACATTTATAGCAAAGTATTGGTTATTATTACACAGTTACTTTAAGTCTGTAATAATTGCCAGTGCTGTAGATAACATAATAAATAAACCGCGCAAATGTTCATTTTTGCAAAAGCTATTGTAAATAAACACTCCTGTGTCACTTTTATTTATTTATAGCCTCGCACGAGGCGACGAATAACAAATCGCGGCACATCCGATACGATCTCGCGACATAGATACAACACTTTCAGAAATACGTTTCGCGAGTAAAGGGTTAGTCATGGCCTTTCAATCGCACGAGATGGTAGCACATATGTAATGCCAAACTGAATTTTCTGGAATACTGGCCTAATAGTACCAAACACTTCATTAATCTGTTCAGTAGCAAGTTATACGTAAAACACCTAGTATTTTGTTTTGCATTTATTTATCAGACCGCAGTTGTTTAAGAACTCCCCGTGTAATTAAGAGCTAGCAGTCAGAAAGCGTGACTACAGAGCACTTCAAAATACAGAGGCGTAACAGCCGCTTTTATAGCGAACTCAATCCGAACAAAACAGCAAAATTGTGTCTCTGGCAAGAAAAATGTTGGAACTTTGTTGGCCAATCAGCACCTGGCAATCTATTCGCTAGCCGGTAGGCCAGCCAGAGACGAATCTGTAGTATCCAATCAGACACAAGAACCTTCCTCGGTGCCTCGCGGAGCCAGTCACAGAATGGCTAAACCCATATTAAAGGATTTGCAGCTCTATTTAGTCTACACGTGTATGCTTATCTACTTCGTGGCATGAGCGAGTGACGAACAGCACATTACAAACTTTTACTGCAGTGGCGGCTGCCAAGAAACCAACTGCAATTGCTCTAGTGTATAGACGGCTGTGAAGTGTAACTTGATGCAAAACTAATTCGCGAAATACTCGGGACTAAGCTAACGAGTAGTATTTGTACGCGTACTAATTTACTCTGAAATTGCCATAGACATAATTCCATAAATACCTACGAATATCTAACTGTAACGTGAATGTAACGGCAAGAAACCAACTGCAATTGCTCTAGTGTATAGACGGCTGTGAAGTGTAACTTGATGCAAAACTAATTCGCGAAATACTCGGGACTAAGCTAACGAGTAGTATTTGTACGCGTACTAATTTACTCTGAAATTGCCATAGACATAATTCCATAAATACCTACGAATATCTAACTGTAACGTGAATGTAACGGCAAGAAACCAACTGCAATTGCTCTAGTGTATAGACGGCTGTGAAGTGTAACTTGATGCAAAACTAATTCGCGAAATACTCGGGACTAAGCTAACGAGTAGTGTTTGTACGCGTACTAATTGACTCTGAAATTGCCATAGACATAATTCCATAAATACCTACGAATATCTAACTGTAACGTGAATGTAACGGCAAGAAACCAACTGCAATTGCTCTAGTGTATAGACGGCTGTGAAGTGTAACTTGATGCAAAACTAATTCGCGAAATACTCGGGACTAAGCTAACGAGTAGTGTTTGTACGCGTACTAATTGACTCTGAAATTGCCATAGACATAATTCCATAAATACCTACGAATATCTAACTGTAACGTGAATGTAACGGCAAGAAACCAATTTTAGTTTCCACCAAATTATTATTCTATTATGAGACGTTAAGATATAGAACTTCATCGTTGTGGTAAAACCTATTCTTCGATGTAGAAAATAAAAAATAAATGCATTTGCTATGCGAACTCCATTTTACAGAACAATTATCCAGTAAAATGTTTGAATGATAAATAAATAAAATAAAAGTGGGTAAACTAGCGAAAAATAAAACTATGCTCTTCCGCATAGTTACAGATTTGTGTACTAAACTAATTAGCAAGGTCTTATATTTGTATGTAAAAACAATAAACAAGAAAATACCTTTTTTTTGGAAGTCCTGGTGGCATCTCTTCCAGCGCACTTCGTAGTATAGAAACTGGTACATAACATAAAGACGAGTTCTCGAACTACGAGGGTGGATAATTCCTGCTAAACTATATCCTTGTGTGAGTGAGTGAAGATGTGTGAGTGGCTCTTAACATCGAGGTCTTGAGAGCCGATATGAGGGTGAAGCGAGGCGAGTATGCATCAGCACCTGAATGAAAGAGCAGCAAAAAATGGGAAATCCCCGAGAAAACCCGCGCACTAGCGGTATCGTCCGGCACGATTCCCTAGAGCGACCCCCGTTGGGAATCGAACCCGGTTCGCCTAGGTGGGAGGCGAGTAGTCTAACCACTACACCACCGTGGCCCCACATCCTTGCGTGGTTGAGTAATTTACGTTTATCAGGCCTGTACACACTGCTTAAGATGCGGTTTGTTATTACTGTACCGTGCAGATCGTTCTAACGGTGATGCAATTTTCAACATGGTCCCATGTTCGGTTTTTAAGTCCTAAAATGATTTGTTTCCAATATAAATACACATGAAAATAGTACGTGTCTATGGCGAGCATACAGCGAGTGTTCAACAGGAGAGGGATGTTGTAAAATGTTCGCCGGCGGAAGAACGAATTCTAGTGATGTGCAGTGCAGAGCTATTGTTACGGACGCAGAGCAATGTAGCGCCGCGGTAATCAGGGCATGAGCCGCGGGGCAGTTTAGAAACACAACTGTGTTTAGGAAACAACATGGCATGTACAGTAATTGAAACACCCGCGGAGAAGCGAGCGAGTTCTGACCACAGCCAGCCGCTGACGAGGCAAGATGAGGTGGCGACAGAGATTCTGGACGCCGTAACGCAACGATGATCATACTTCGGCAACATTATTAAGGCTAAAACGTTCCAACAGGCTTCTTAAAGACTTTATATAAATAGTTGCACGTGGCTTAAATTAATAACTAAAATATAAATACTTGCAAACAAAATAATAAATTATATATTGAGCTCCCCGATGTAAATCACAATAGTTAATGCAACTTAATTAAAGAGTATTATTTAACATAATGTAAACACTATATGTTTATCTATTTTAAATATATTACGTAGTAGAATGTTGCGAGTTACTCTTCTGAGCACGCTTCCTTGACTTATCTTGGATGGCCCCCAAATGGGACCGTATCATTGGTGGAGGTGACGGCCTGTTCCAAATTCTCATGAGCCAAGTAAAATAATTAACCTTCCGCATAACAATGGTGAAGGAACCGGCCCGAACCAACCTCTCGCGGTAAATAAACAAGTTAAAATTTTAATAAAATTTGTTAACATTTGCAAAGTTTAACTTGATGGATAAAATTTCTTGCGAGGGTTAAACTATACACCACCTCCCACCAACTTAAGTACCCCACCCATGCTAAAAATATGTTGCAAATCAAAATAAGAAAGTCTTAGCTATCTCTAAAAATTTAAATCAATTAACATGACTATTTCGATGGAAAGTTGCAGTAGGGCATAAATCAGAAATTTTCTAGGCAAATGATTAAATAATTAAAAATAAGTACTAAATATATGACACATCGGGTATCCTCAAGTGTAATAACTAATACAAGTTTTCAAAAGTAAAAACTGAGATAGTTAAAAAAATTATACTAAACACGAGTTGCCTTTCTTGGTATTAAATTAAGAGTTAAATGGTTTAAAAATAATTTAGGTGTTTTAACAAGTTAGAATTAGATGGTTCGATTGAAAAATAATTATATTACTGTGCTTATTTTGAATTTATTCTGGTAGAGATATAAATAATCCTTACATTGAGTTATATAATGTTAATACAATTTAAATTAAATGAATTAAATAATATTTCAGTGAATTCAAACACAAGTATTACGCAACATGGAAATATAAGTTAATGGCATGCCATGCCAAATTAAATTATATATTTAAATTTCAATACATTTAATAGTAAAAAGTGTACTAGGCTCACTTTTAACATGCATGTCAGTAGAGCAGAATTATCATTAAGGCATTTTGTTGTGTTAAAATATTAGGTACATTTATCTAATTATAAGATGTACTGGGTAATGTAATTTCCTGCGCCAGAGCACTGTTATACGAGGTACGAGGGCTCAAGGTCGCAGCCAGACGCAACCCACTTGCATGTTGAAGTTTGCAGTAACGACACAACTCCCTCCCTCCCTCCCTCCACCTACAGCAAGTCAGCAACTTCTGCATGGCCATCTGCTGCGAGCTGACAAAACATGTATTTGAATGTAAACACCGGTGTAAACACTGCACATTATCTTTACTGCTATACAACTTCAAATAAGGTTCACACAATTGACACTGGTATATTTTAATATGTATTGGGAGAGATGGACGAATCCAGTTTAATGTTAAGGGTACTTACGAAAACGGGCACTAATGCCACTTCGTCATATAGAGCGGATCCATGGTTACCAACTTGAATTATGTCATTCAGGTAAATTACCCAGGAGATCATCACCAATTCGTTTCTCGCAAGAGTCGCGGGAATGTGGGGATCTGGTGGGCTAGCCACCCATCCAGGATCGCCCACTGGGTTGTTTTGCACACAAGTGCAGAATCAGAGGATCTGTTGGAGTTATGCCCAGAAAGAAGATAAATAATTTGGAGTCTATTTACTCCACTGTTTTGTTGAGGCTTTGCCAAGCAGTAGGAGATAGTGAGAGATGAGAGAGTTATTTGGGAGACTATATTCTCCGCTGTCCTGACGAGGGGTCTTCAGGCAGAAGGGGTGATTGCAGAGAGATGTAAGGCTTCTGCTGTGGGCCTAGTATGAGACACAGCTATGCATTACTATGGATTTCACTGTGGGTCCAATTCATGCTACACAGTATGCATTACTAAGGACTTTTTTTATGGGTTTTGCATACTACACAGTAAACCGCAAATGTACCACAAGGGCACTTTGCAAAATTTCGACCTCTGGAGGCTAAAACCATTGATTATAGATTCCCCAATTCCACTACTATAGTGTGTGGCAACAAGTGTTGTGAGAAGCTAAGAATAATATGCAAGACGGAGTAGTATTTGATTTGTTGTGTTAACAAGTGTTCTCATTACAGAAAGTGCAGGTGTAGGAAAAAGGAGTGCCATGACACTATTACTTGTTATTGGAAGTGTTGCACATATTTTATGAAAATATTAAAGTAGGTATGTATGGAAAAAAATTAAGTACATTTTGATTGCAATAAAGTTTTAAATGTTTTTATATTTAAGAATACTTAAATAAATGTACACACACATTATCCAAATAGCACACAGGCAGTAAATAATAATGTTAACTAACTACTGAAATAATTTATATAGTGGAGTAAGTGCAAATATTTCATATCATAATATAAATATTTTGTCTGGACACTTGTATTAAAGTAAACAAGCCACGTAAACAAGGAATAGGAACATCACAACCTGTTACATATAAATGTTTAGGCGTAGAATAAAATAATCGGGGGCTATATGTAGAATAAAATGTAAGAAAATATATGTGAGATAAAATTATTCCTTCAGGACATTAATAGGTTTTTGAAAGTGTTACAGAGCATCCCACATGCAGTACATGAGTAGGATAACGCAATGTGTCCTGACGTCACGTCCTACATCACCACATCCTATGGAAGGGGGTGGCAGGCCAGGCGGCCGCAGGGTGATGTCACGCGCAGGCGAGTAACTTAGTGTGTGCAGCATATGTGTAAAAATTCAGCATGAGGTCACACTGTGCCAACCTCCTCACTTCACTAATAAATTTATATGTAAATACACCCCAGCCAGGATGAATACAAAATCAGAAACACGCACATAGAAACCGCATGACCTATCGACAAATAAAACTATAAAGTTACCAGTAGCCAAAGCTAGCGATCACCGGAGTACACACATATTGTACACATAAACACTAAAATGATTAAAATTTTCAGTTATAATTAATGCATTACACCTAGAGATGCCTTAAAATACATGTAAGATACTTATGTCCTTAAAGATAATTGAAGTCCACACATAATGTATGAAGTAATTAGAAAATTGTATATTATATTATTAATAATTAAAGAAAATATTTTAATACCATTCATATTAATAAACCTTTTATACTTTTTTATTGTGGAAGTGGTTGCCTCAAAGTACACAGCACAAAAAAATTGCTTGAACTTAGAATCTGTAATGGTTTTAGTTTTATGATTTAGATGTGTTTGTAGCAGATCAAATCAGTCTGACAAGGTCATGAAATAAATAATTTTATATGTTAAATAGTAACAGTCATAAATTGTATAGATATAGTTCTATAAGCATAATGTTAAAAGTTACATACTAGTGAAAACAGATTAGAACAATCAATATAAACTGTACAATGTGCATGAGAGTAATCAGACACATTTATATATTATATTGAGAAAAGACGTTAGTAATGCCGTATTAAATATTAGAAAATATTATCAGATAAATGTCAATATGGAAAAATATTGTTATGTACATACTAAGTATCACATATATTTCAGCTTGTATAAAGCATATACAACGATAAGAGATTATAGTAGCTGAGGGATATATAAATAAAAAAATATATATAAATAGGTAGAAATAAAACACCAGGGAATTTAACAGGGTTAACACATGATACGAGAGTAAAAAATAAATTCAAATACTTTATTCATTTTTCATTAATAGTTCATATCATGAGTAATGGTAACACACTAGAAGTACTATTTGTATTGTATAAAACAATTAATTGTGAATTTTTTTCAGGATATGAAAAATCATTATAGTCACTAATTGCTCATAATGGGGTTCATGTACACACATAAATTATTTTGTAACGGGAGGAGTATTTTGCTAGATAGTTCTTTAAAAATTAAAATGTAAATAAAATCGTGTTGCATCATAACATATATAATGAATCCTATTACTCACAATAATCTAATATTTGCAAAGACATGTCTAAAGTAGGTAGGTTAGGACCTCAAAAGAGGCTGAAAGATTTTGCGACTGCATACCGAATGCTACTGCTGCATCAACATCACGGAAGACTTTGTACACCCTATTACAAATCAGGTTCAGGGCCACAAACACTACTACGTAGACTCAGCGAAACACACAGCCCACCCGTATAATTCAAACGCAGTCCAATGCAAGAGAAAGGCAAGGCAGCACCTCTCCACAGTTACTCCTTGCATCAAATTTCCCTTCCACACAGACTCTCCATATCGGAGAGATCTTCAACCTTACCATATTCCCGCTGCCAAAAAGCAGACGAGCACCTTGATGACCAAATGTTCCAGTACCATTACCACATTACCACAGTTCGTTACACGAGCTGAGGACAGCTCGCTTATCAGAGGAGGAGGGTGATATTACAGAAGCTGAGTGATGTAGTACCACGGTAATCAGGTCATGAGCCGCAGGGCGGTTTAACAACACAACTGTGTTTAGGAAACAATACGGTACGTACAGCAATTGAAGCACCTCCGGAGAAGCGAGCGAGGTCTGACCTCATCCAGCCTCCAATGGGGCAAGATGGGACGACGAAAGGGTTCCGGCTACCGTAGCGCAATATTGATCAGCATTCGGCAGCATTATTAAGGTGAAAAAATTCCAACAGACTTCTTAAAGACTTTACATAAATAGTTGTGAGAGGCTTAAATTAATAACTAAACTATAAATACTTTCACCTAATAATAGTAAATTATATATTGATCTCCCCGATGTAATTCACAGGAGTTAATTTAACTTAATATAAAGAGTATTGTTTAACATAATGTAAATACTGTACGTTTATTTATTTTAAAAACATGACGTAGTAGATTCTTACAATTTATTCCTCTGAGTACACTTCCCCCACTTATCTTGGATGGCCCTATATGAGACCATAACACTATGGAACTTCAAGGTTTGATATTGTAATTTTATTAGCGGGGAGCCTGAAGCAAATTTCATTCCAGCAGTTTATTCCAGTTTTTCACGTAAGCGGTGAGATATTTTCAGGAAAGCAGTGAAAATGCAAATTTTTGCCCGTGTTGGAGAATTCCAAAATAAGTTTTATAACTAGTAAACCTGAAATTTGGCGGATTCATTTAAAGCCAAGGTAGACTTCAACAACATGCACATTTGACTTTCTGCTTCTCTTAGACCCAAAGTTGTTAAGCACGTCTCCGACTAATTTCAACCATTAAAGAATCTGCAAAGAAAATAAGGACGGAATCCAGTACTACATGGTTTACGGTAAAAATAGAACATAGGTCGATGAACAACTAACTGAAGGCTCGAAAACACAAATGATGGTAGAGTAGCTTGTTGTCGAATGCATACGCGAAATAGCAGGGCCTCTATTTATAATACGCTTGCTGTCTTGAATGCACCATAACTGAATCTTTTGAAGTGGGCGTTCTTCTCGTTGATGAAAACATCGGGAAAAGTTTTAGAAGTTCTGTTATAAAAATTGCGGACTTAGAAATATGGTACTGTGCTGTTCACTCGCGAGAAAAACTAGCACCTCAAGGCCGCCGCCAACCTAGAGATGTTTCGCGTATCTGAGGCACAGAAGCGCGGGCGCGATAAGGACGACACTGCCGCGCGCACACAGTGCAAAATCGCTCCTATCCGCAATGCCCGAAACTCGCGTGCAGTGTTATCGTCGTGCTGCATATACTTATAGGACTTCACATGGTGACCCTATCATTTTATTTGTAGAAAGGCTATAGCAAAGTTCAGTACAAGGCCGTATAACAATTTTGAATGTTACCGGCGAGTATATTTTGAAATACAGGAGTGTGGAAACGCCATTTTAAGCTTGTTGGAAGCAGTGTTGGGTAAGTTACATTTCTAAAAAAGGTAACTTGAGTTAAATTAAGTCACTTTTGAAAGTAAAGTAACTTAAGCTACTTTACGTTACTTTTGGATAAAATGTAGCCGGGCGTTAATTTAATAGTAACTTAACTTAACTCCATTACAAAGTAGGTAACTTTTATCTATGTAGGATTTTTTTACCGCAGAACACTGTTGAAAGTAAAAAAGTGTTTAAACATACAATATATGTCAAAGTAGACTGTGAATAACATAATTATAAAAATAAAACTAACATATATGCCAGCAAGAAATATGGAAATCTTATAACTAGAAAACTACTGAATTGGCATAAATACAATCACGTTCTTAAATAAGACTCTTCCCTAAAAATTCGTGCAGTGAGTGACGTAGTAAGGTTACATGGTTTTTCTACTAGAGGAATTACTTTTCAATACTTTTACATTTTAGTTGTAACATTTATCATAACTTACTTCCTATTATCATAAATCTAAAACCCCTCCACACAACTTCTGCAGCTCTGCATGTACTCAATGTTAAAATTTTATCATGGAACAAATTGTCTGTTTAACAGCAAAATCATTCACAGTACGTATCAGTAGTATAAGGAGATTAATAAATGTATTAAGGATTATAATACAGAAAATTAGCTCTCAGTTTTAGTAATGCACTTATCAAATTTGAAACATAAAATAAGACGGGTTTCTTTTCAGTGGATATATCACTTGACGTACTTACACTGAACAAAAAGAGGAAATACGTATTTAAAACCAGACAAACTTTAAATGACATAATACACACAGGTTTTTAAAAGACTCCTATATAACAGTTCATAAAATCGCAATATTTGTATTACAAATCTGAAATTACTTTTCAATAATTTATTACAAAATCCTTGTTTTATGCACTTCAAGCAAAAACATTACAAGCGTTTCACTACCTTTAACATTAAAAATGCCATCTTTCTTATTTAAATAAATCTTACGCACACATAATTATATGTACAACACACTACTAATTTTGTAGTCAATATGAATTAAAGTCACCGAGTGAAGTACTGTGTAGCAGAAGTTTTTATGTAAAGTGTTTGTCAAATTATTTGTGGTAGACAATCTGTATACTAAATAACACCAAAGATTTAACTTTAATTTGCAGATGTCAAACATAACAAAAATACGGTAGTGTTAAGTACACTAGTTTTTACACACGTTTGCGTTAAAATTGTAGGCCTACCAGGGCTCACACAGCACACTTAATAACATTATTTACATTTGCTAGATTAAAGCCGAATACGTAGGGAAAATATAGCAGTAGTAGGCGTATGCCGATTCGGGAACATGAGGGGATAGAGGGGAGGTACAAGGCACCAGCTGCCATCTTGAATTTACCAACTTCCTGTTCTGTCAATCCGACCATGTGACTGCCATATTGGATTCCGCCATATTGTTAGTCATTATGCCGCCATATTTGTAGCTGGTACATCGTCATCTTGGACACCCATTTTTATACCCAGTATGTAATTTTTCATTCTCTATCATTTAATGCTGTTTTTTAGTGATCTATCATTCGATGTCGCTTCTCTTGGATTCCGAGGGTTTTCTTCGAGTGTGCCTATTGTTTTTCTCTCTTGGTTTCCTTCTTTCTCTCTCTTTTGTTTGTAATTTGTTTCCGACCACCATATTTGTTTACATTGGCTGCTACTAGGAGCACTGGTGTCGCTCGACAGGTTACTCACCTTTGTTCGACCGGAGTTAACTGCTAGGGGCGCTGTTTTTTTTTTTTTTTTTAGAACTCAAAATACCATCTGGAGTAGTGCAGGAACGAACTGCCGGCCCTTGGGTCGCCAGACTAACGCCTTAGACCGCTCGGATATCGTTACATGCTGGGACGAAAGTTTATAAGGAGTATATAGCGTGAAGACGAATAAATATCTTGTGTCTCATTAAATACATTTCTTTTTAAGTTTATAATTTAAGTATTTATTTTCAATTTATTATTCAGATTTTAATTACAGAATTTGTAATTATTTTACTATTTAAGAATTTATTTTATGTTTTACAGTTTAAGATTTTTTTATTATATAGATTTAACTTATATCATCTTTAAGTATTTTACTATATAAGTATTTATTTTAAGTTTTACATATCATTTTTAAGTATTATATTTTTTTGTTTACATGATTGGTTTTTCTGAGTGTCTCAGTATTAAGTATTTTATTTGCATGTAGGTATCAATTTCTTATCTCTACTCGACATTCACCTTATTTAACTTAACCAAACTTAACTTTAACATATTCCTATGTGGTCATATAACCCAAAATAAATCTAGGTTCATATGAAATACTACCAATTGCCTTTAAGGGCCATCTACTATAAAAATGCCATAATACTGACATTAAACACGGGTTAAGGAAAAAAAAACTGCTGTTTCACAAACGAACTGCATCGTGAAAACATTACTTAGTTTGCTGAACGTATATTTTGCTATTATAGAGTAATGCTGCTGTTTTCAAAACACCTGCCTCATACATACAGGAAACAGGAGAAAAAAAACTTTATAGGCAGGGAAACATTAATTTTTTCATTTATCTTCGACTGACTGGTGAAAAAAAAAAAAAAAAAGTATTATAAGAAAATTTTTACACTGCACACATACAGACGCGAGCTATAGGAATTAAAAATTCCATGGTGGTTGTCGACAAGCTTTGAACTGTCCTAGCGTCACTTCTGACACGTCACAGTCAGCCAGTGGAGAAGACGAGGGCAGATGTAGTATTGCGCTGTGCAAAGACGCGTTCTAGTGCGTTGGATATACGTAGAATGCTTACTTAGTCAACTGCACCGCGCCCCAAGGTCGCGACGTCTGAGTTAGCTGGTGCATTTTATTACAGACAAATTCAATCTAACTTTTACAAGAAACGAGGTTATAATTTACGCACTCATGAATTTGGAAGGAAAAAAATCGCTAGTAAAAGTTATTCACACACACGCACGCAGCACCGTACGGACAGTGTCGTGGGTCGATGGCCTAGACATGCGTATATACAGATGCGTGCTTTTAAATAACGATACAAAAAAATACTACTGTAGTGCGTGGAGTATGTTGGCTTCACTGATACATTCATTTTCGCGATTTACTGTTAAAAAATTACACTTGAGTATACTCGCATGCTATAAATATTAATTACGAATGCACAAGTACATTTAATATTTACTGTTGCATAGGCTGTGTATTAAATTCTGTTTTATATTTAGTTTCATATTAAGGGCCAGGAATAAAATAAGCTCGAACAGTCTTGAAAAAATCCTTATTTTAGTTTATGCTGAATACCTTCAAAAATGTGTAAACAGATTATGCACACGAAAAATTCATATTCTAAATAAAAAAAAAAAAACAATAAAGGTCGCTGGTTAGGCAGGACTGTAAAAACACGCTCGAAATATAAACGAGTCATCATGCAACACCAGATATGTTAAATAATAAAAAGGTATGTACTGTTGCACCTCCAAGCCATAAAATTCAGCCCGAAACTCTCACACTGAAAATGTTCTTCGAGTCTTAACGTATAATCAAACAGCATTAAAATTAAATGTATTTTATGGCCTACAAAAACTCATTTTAATAATTAATTTGTGTAGACGCAGAAGTGCTCGTAAAAATATTTTGTACTGCTTGACCATACACATAATGTTTTGCACTATTACAGATCTTAGTAATTTATATTTTATGTTCAGAATGCCTTAAAAATAAGTGTAGGGATGCACTGCTCTCAAAATCTCTATCACGAATACAGTAGTACAAACTGAGGCTGTTAGTAACTTAGTTAAGTTGTTAGTTACCTTATAAAAAATTGCAATGAGTTACCCCAAAAAGTTACTTTAAATTAACTTGTTACTGAGTAACTCGTTACTTTCGTTAAGTTGGAGGGCTCGTAAATAATATTTCTGTGTGTGTGACCACTTAAGAATGTTATTCATCTCTCGTCTGAAGGGTGTTTGTTTTCTTTTCGTATATCGTTGTAATCGGAACACGTTAAGTATATGTTAATATAAAACGCGGGTTTCAAACACACTGCAACGCAATTCAAGCAACAGGTAGGAGGAACCCTTCAAGCAAATTACCATTATTATTAGATACACTGGAAAATCGCGAAAATAATTTGAGACAACATAGGCCTATCTTCGATAACACTCTGGCTAGTGTATCCATCTCTGATTGTATGATCGAAGTTTTTGACTCGGCAAAGTTATTTTCAGACTAACAACAAACGTTCTGCTTCAGATTATTAGAACACTCATTGGCTTAACGAATGATAGTAGTCTAGTGCAAGCATGATGGCCAGTACCGAAAGAAAACTGCCTGACATTTGTTAAGTTTGTTAAGTTCTAGAAAATAAAAATTTCCCACCATAAACCATTGCAGCTTTTCATAATTTTTGCTATTTAAATGTTCTTGACTAGCTGCATGAACGTTTAAGGCCGTATCCCCAGAAGAAATAGGCCTACTTGTGAGTTGAATGTTGCCGTCATATGGTCTAGTCTTTGCATTCCATACATTTTGAATCACAATTTTAGATAATCACACCAGGTATGATATGTTTTGTTGTTTCGTTAATATAAATGCAATTTTAAGGGTTTCATACGTTCATTAAAATTAACGTACTTTATATGTTTTATGTAATTTGTACTGTGAATTTTTCTTGCCGTTATAGTTAGGTTTCCAGCGATGTTATATTGGAAACACGTTTCTTAGTTCTATATAAAAAATTAATTTGTAGTTGTTTTTAGCTCACAAATGCGGTGTGTCGATTTCTCTTGGCGTTTAATTCCTTAACTGTCCACAATTTGTATACATGTGGCGGAATGATACATAGTGGACTAGCACGAAATGAGATCCTTAGCGGGACTTCAGAAAAGTTTTAAGTAATCACGAATGGAAACACGTAGACTCAGAAATGCAAATTTCTGTGTTCCAGCAGGTTTCTCCAAAAAAAGCCGCCTTCCTCCAGGTTCTTGGAATGGCAAGATGGGAGGGAGGAGTGGTGTGAAGTTACAGTTTCTCAATGGCATTCCGCGTGCAGTCTCGGCTGCGGGGCGGCCAATCGCGACGAGGGAGCCGGAGCGTCGTGCGCCTCAGTAATTCCGCCGACCTCAAAGCGTCCCGCCCAGTTTCTGATATGCAGATGTGGCTAGGGGTGGTTGACGAGGGAGTGTGTTGTCTATTTGTGCAGCACAGCTTCTCCCTCCCTCTCCCCCAGGGCCGGGCGTTAATGTCATAACCTGCTTACCGGCAGCCGCGCGCTCGCGCGTGTGTGTGTGTGTGTGTGTCGTTGGCATTCACCGCACGCGCAGGCTGGTTGTCCGTGACACGCCAGCCCTCTGTGAGTGTCGTGCTAGGGAGGTGTCACAGGCACGTGCCGGAGTACGGGCTCCGCGTTGGCACAATCCTCTAACCCGTGCCGTACTTGCCGTGCCGTACTTGCCGTGTCGTACTTGCCGTGCCGTACTTGCCGTGCCGTGCAACGATTCGCTGCGTACTTGCCGTGCCGTGCAACGATTCGCTGCAATCCTACTCGTTCTTCGCGGTCAATTGAGCACTTTGGAAAGACCTGCTTAAGATACACTTTTTTCCCTCGTTTTGTATCATCATCATTTTGTATGTAAACTTAGCATTGCTGTGGACCATCTCGCTTTATTCGTGCATCCTTCAAGTGATACAGTGGACTTTTTTTTAAGGAAGGAAAATTGCTGATCATGTGTGAACCTAAGCTCTTATGTGCATATAACAAAACACATTGACTTAAATTGTTATAAATTGAAACGTTACACTCTCATTACAACGATAAAATATAGATCAATTTTCTTGTTTCGCTGTCAACTTAACATAGACTGTGCATGCCAGAATGTATATTGGCATATTATATGTGACTAACTCTTCCCCACGACTTTGTCTACGTGGATTCGTGTTTTAGTAACAATTTTTTTTTTTAAATTGTAAGTATATATCTTCAAAATGTAATCCATATTAAAAAATATAATGTGAGTAGTAGGATTTTATTCGTTTGGGCGCAAATAATTGGGGAGTAGGAGCCAGGTGCCGGGGACCGTCATGTTGTGACGTCACCCGTCCGCCAACTCTTTACCTAACAATTCCCCTTTATCCCTCAAAATCGAATAAATTTCCCTAAAAATTTCCCACTTTTCCCATCAGCAAAAAAGAACAGAAATTTCGTAATTTTCCCGGAGCAGGTTACTGGGATAAACGACCCATGTGACCCGAATTAGCGACACAGGGGTCGCGAGAGCAGGTCTCAAGACCAATGACCTTTGAACTTTGACCCCAAAAATCCAAAAAACTCCAAAACATTTTAGAAATCCCCCAAAAAAAATCTTTAATTTAAAAACCTATAAAAAAATTTATTTTAAAATTATTTTAATATTATTTTTAAACACTTTGAAAGTCCTAGTCCTGTGACGACTATTTCCCTTACCATTTCCAATTTTCACTAATAATTTACCTTTTTCCTTAAAAATGTCCCTTTTCACCTTAAAATTTCCCTTTTTCCCTTACAATTTTTTCTATCCCCAAAAAAAAATTTCAAAAATTCGAAATAAATGCATAAAAGTCAGCAAGTACATTTTGTTACTGACTACCGCCACCATATTGGATGCAGGTGACCATGACTTTGAACCCATAACCTTGAATGACTTTGACAACTAAAAATCGAAGAAACAATGCTTAAAAGTGAGCGAGCATAGTACATAAATACTATCACCATATTGGATGAAAGTGACCGTGAACTGAACCCCATGACCTCAAATGACATTGAAAACAAAAACTCGAGAAAATACACAAAAGTCAGCAGGTATATTACATTACTAACTATTGCCATCATATTTGATGCAGGTGACCATGAACTTAACCTCATGACCTATAATGACCCTGAAAACAAAAAAGTCGAAAAAATTAATTAAAGTCTGCTATTACTAACTACTACCAACCTATTGGATAAATGTAACCTTGACCCCATGACCTTGTATGACCTTGAAAGAATTCGGAAAAAAATTCATAAAAGTCAACAAGCATATTACATTACAAACAACTATAACCATATCGGATGCAAGTGACATTGACCCCATTAACCTTGAATGATCTTGAAAAAACTCGAGAAAAATTCATAAAAGTCAGTAAGCTATTTCATTTCTAACTACTTCCATTATATTGTACGCAGGTTACCTTGAACCCATTACATTGTATGAGAATATTAGATTACTGTTTACTACAACGAACTTGGAAGTCAATGACCTTGACCTGGACCCCATGGCCTTGAATGACTTTGTAAACAAAAACTTGAGAAAAATGCATATACATTAATGAGCATATTAAATTACCGACTTTTGCCATTGAGAAAAGGTCTAAAGAGACCTGCTTGCAATAAACCTGGTACTGATGTACTATTGAGAAATGCACTTTACTTGTACAGGCCTTTGCATATCTATATAAACTGCCATTACGGCCGAACAGCTTACCACACCTTCCACACAAATATGACATACAACAGGGATTCTTGGCACAATTACAGTACTCATGTCACCGTACATTGCGGCCGAATGTCGGTATTGATGTTCTAGGTACCTCAGCCGAAATTTCTGTGTATCCACTGAAAGAAAAATATTGTTATAGGAACCAAAATCCTGTAGCTGTTAGCCTCCAAGACTGTTAAAATAGGGACAACAGTCAGTTTGGTTGTGGCTACCCTACGAATATTGTTAAAGGTATATGGTAACGACAACAGAACATATTGTAAAATGTCCGTGTATCACAAATCAGTGATGTCATTGCTTTATACGGAATAAAATGTTGCGACTACAAACGAGTAGGGTTCTGACTACAGTACAGTATGGTATTCCCTACAGTGCTGCTCTGACCATGGTGGCCCCAGCAAAAGTGTATGGTACTCCCAAATATTTTCTCTGTTATCTTTACTGAGCGGCATGGTAGCCGTAACCATCTTGAGTGGTCTATTGTAATTCCCTAGTCGGCTCAAAAGATGCACTGCTATCTGTACTTATTTTTCAGAACTAGGAAGATTCCTCGTGGAAGCAGGGAGTCTCGAACTACCGGACCTTGTGTTGATAGACGGACGCCTTAGACCGCTCGGAGATTGTATATGTTATGAGATTCAGGTTTTTTAGTGTATTTGTTTTAAATTGTTTAATTTTTTTAAGCATGTCATCAGTTGTTTGCAGGCTAATCTCGACGCGACTGGAATCCACATATGGGTTAGCTCATTTATTTATAAAAATAATATTTCCTTTGTTATATATATATAATACAACATTAGGTGTCATCTAATATAAAGATGTTTTTAGGTGTAACGTTTGTGTAAACAGGTTTTTCTTCCACATCAGATGATTTGTAGTACCAATAAAAATATAGCGGTAGTTATTTCATTTTTATGTTCTGTTTGGATAGGTGATACAAATATTATTAAAAACAAATAAGAACATTCCGGAACCTTTGTTGCTAATATTAAACTTAAGACAGTGTTTGTCAACACTTTAAAGGGTGTACATTACCCTCACAGATTGCCATCAACCTCCACCAAATAAATATTACTCCACAATAGGAACATTTTCCTTTTTTTCTTCTGTATTGTCAATTTTACTAGTTTTATAACCTTTAAAAGAATTTGAGGGTGTCTTTAATAGTCCGCGACCCTGTTGTAATTACCATACTTGTTTGTTAACTCTACAATACTAGATTTGTTATCTTAACAGAATCGGAGGATACCTCCAACAGTCTACGACATTGGCGTAGCTACCATATCTTTTCTGTAAAGTTACGAAACAAAACTATTTGATTTCTACAAAACATTCTGTTTCAGTTACCTAACAGCACTGTTGGGTTTACAATATCTTGTTCTGTTATCGTAACAATACTATAAGATTGTCTTCACAATTATCTGTATAGTTCCTACTACAGAAAACACAGTTCCTGCTACAGAAAAGAAGGTTCCCACAACAGAATAACTTTTAACAATATTTAGATTGCTCTGCTAACAATTAGGATTGTAGAGTAATACAGAACATTTTGCTGCTGGTACTAGGTTCAGTTGACGCTACCATAGAATTACAATACAGAACGGTTCTGTTAAATTCTCTTTGCTGATTTCTTTCAGTGTCTATTGAAGACTTCGTAGGTGTCACAGCCAAAGAAGTCTATGACACCATACCGATCTGAAACGATGGTACTGCACTGGTTAAGGTAGATGCTGCTAGTGATGTAGCCATCACAGCTGAAGAAGTCGACGGTGAGAGACCATTGATGGCCAGTAGTAAGACGTAGGGAATTGACGCGCAACGGAACCTGGCATATGAACGCAGGAGCCGACCGGCCACTGTGTTGTTACGTCAACGTCCACCATATTAGACCCATATGGACCCTGACCTTTGACCCGTGACATTTACCTTGACCCCTTTGATCTCTGACCCCAAAAAATACCGAAAACCACAAAAAATTGCGAATAAAGGCCAATTACTTAGTTTCTTTAAGAATAGTATTTGAAACAAATTTACTTTAATGTTACTCAGAACAATTTTATGTTTTTCAGGATAAAATAGGTCCAAACAGAAATTTTCAAAAAGAGATTCCTGTTGGACCAGTGACTTGAGGCGTCGAATGCTGGTGCATGCACATGCATAAGATGATCTGATATAAATCACGTCAATTATATGATTGACTTCTCTCACAATCCGGAGTTTACCGGAAAGGATTTGCCGTCACCAAAGTTCCAAAGCGGTCACCCATCAGACAAAACGCCCCAACACGAGAAGCAACATGGTCGTGGACACACCTCACCAAGGCATTATTAAGTCCCTACCGGGAGTCTGCTAGCACAAAAACCAGAATAGAAGAATCCCCGCACAAAATAATAATTTACAAGCTCAGAGTATAAAATGGTAGTAAAAGGAACGTACCAAATACAGTTAAGTCAGACGATTAGCCATTAATTAAATTATGAGAAAAGGAGATGATCTAAAAACGAAGCTACACCATTATTAGGCTCGAGGAAGAAGGAAGAGGAATAGTGGGTTCGGAAAGTAATAGAGACTGTCACAGATATCTAGTCGCTTGACGCAACACGAGAAACAACAAAAGTATTCTGAGACTTTACAATGGTAATGATTAATACACAATAACTGAATGGAAAATTACAGAAAAGCAAAATAGCATTTTTCACAACAATATTTCAAGCAATTATTTTGGTTTCAAGAGAAATTATTTCAAATACTTTTAAACTGATCAGATTACACTCGGAGCTGGTCACATAATTGAAATTACAAGTTGATACAAATATACAAATATTGTCGGTTAAATATACAGAATTGCCAAATGGGTGACCATGTCTTAATTAAGGGTGATCGTAAATAAGAATACATAAATAAAATAGTAGGTGCTTAAAAAAAACGTCTCTGCCATAAAATTTAATTCTGAGTAAGAGAAAACCTTAACAAAGAAAACGTTGCGAGTGCCGAAAATGGCACAATGACCATCTAATATTTTTTTCTCCGTACAAACTTTGAACATCCATTTCACCCCTTTAGTGGCTGAATTAAAAAAAAATCCTCCTTAGGGGCTGCCTACATTACATATGGAATGTTTCCTCAAAATTCCATGTTTCTTGGACCAATGGTTGAGGATGGGCGTTGCTAAGTCAGGCAGTCAGTTTTCCGTTTTATATAGCCTACTGACAGGTATATAGGTTACTGACAGTGTTTTTTTCTAAGGTTTATTTCGAATGTTCTTACTTTACCGTGGGCAACTTCTAGAAGAAATTTCCTCAGAAATCTTCGTCGTAACATACAGACGCTTCTTTTTTTAAATAACTGGCTTGCCGTAAATTCCACAAAACTTTACGTCAGTTTAAGGAACCTCTCCATACACCCCACCACTAGTTTTTTTGTGTATTTCGAGATGATAAAGAGATACTACGAAAAAAGATATAATCTTTCTTAAATTCGCAGAGTATACAAAATTAAACACTAAATACATATATTTTGTCTTGGGGAAAAGGTTTGAACACAAGCAAAAAAATTGCAGATAGCAACTCTTACCAATCTGCTACCACAGCTCGACATACGAATGTAATAGAGTGTTAACTTGTTATTAAATTAAAGCTATGCATTAAACTTTTTTAAGTTTATAGTAATGTTGGAGTGTTTGTGGGGTTCCCTACTGTTGCAAATGGCTCGAGATACGGTTTGATGTTTAAATAAAATAATCTACAGTGTCGTCAGTCTCCTACCTGCGAAGTAGACTCGCATTATTCGTTCCCAAAACCTGAAGCAGTTGGTAACACAAGTGTTTAAGTATTTGGATGTACGGATGTCAGAGTTCTATGTAAGCCTAATTACAGAACGTGTTTCCGAAAATTAAATGTATATTTTCGTAACAAATACTGTCAATATAGGGAACTTTCAACCAGTGCACGTCTTTGAAATGGTTTAAGGCATTTGCCTTAAACCATTTCTGCGCTTATATATATATAATATACATATCCTGCCCATAATTGAGTGCCTTTTATTTTGACATAAACTCTCTCTCTCTCTCTCTCTCTCTTGTCTGCAGTTATGCTGGTAGGGACTGGAGAAAATTAGCTACTGAAATAAAAAATTTACTCAAAAAAATATTAATTTAACTGCGGCTAAATATACGAGACACTTCATCTGCCATTTCGGAGAAATGAAAAATGAAGCTTAATATGTCATATTTATAGAAATATTTAAGCAAATATGACCAAATATCCTAAGTAAAATGTGTTGTAGAGCAAATACAACACGGCCACTTGTGAATATGCCTGATATTGTCTTCCAAAATGGCCACGTTACAAAACTATATTGTTGTGCAGCAAATTTATGAAAACATTGAATCAATTCGAGCTAACAATTTTACATGTTTGAAGGGAAATTTTCTATTATTTTTTAAATATTAAACTCACACATTGTTTAAGGATTTGAACTTAAAGGTAAAACACGTTAGGCTATAGTTTCTGCAGGGATCCTAAGGTTTTAGTATGATTTTACTTGTTGCTGCTTTAAACAGCGATATAAAAATTATTACACCGTTCGTGAAAAGGATGCAGCTCATGCGCAACTTCGAACTCGCAAACGCAATGCGTTCAACTGGTGTCGTATGGTAGATTTAGAATGGAAGACGTACTTATAGTTATACGCGAGTGGATGTAAAATAACATCATCACCAGAATAACGAAGACACGGAAGAAAATGTTAAACTCTATGGGTGCTCTGCACTCTACAGCACTCGTTTTGGCGGGGACAGTTTCTGAAAATATTTAAAGAGTCTAACTCTACAGATGCGAAAGTGATGTGAGCATTCTACACAAAGCTAAACACGCAAAAAAGAATTGCTAGTCGCTCTTATCAAATTCCCGTTACGAATGCTGCAATGATACGTATTCTTTATGTGTTTACATGTAAACCATCTACGAAATCGTTGGCGCTACGATTATTGGAAATTTCAGGGAGTAAGGAAAGCCGCACTTCAAGAAAACTCTGTTAAATGTTTAAATGTTACCCTTTCACTTTTCACTGCAGAAATAAAAAACCAGCCATTCACGATAATTATGAGAATGTAATTGAAGTTTCTGTTTTTTTTTTTTTTTTTTTTTTATTTTGCCCAGTTGTCAGATTTGTTTAATGAAACTAATTATATGACTATGTTAAAATACTTATCTTAAATATTAAAAAATAAACGCCTCGGAGTGATCCGTAAATTTTTAAATAGTAAATTGCACATTTCTGCGCATGAGTTTATGTTAAGGCTCGGCCTCAAACAAAATGTTAAATTATGGGTTTCTATTTTATTCAAGGTGTTTAATGATGCTGATTTTCATACTACAGCCTTACATATCTGGAAATGTACATAATGCTATTGAAGAAACATAAAGTCTGAAATTTTGTCAAACAGTTAGGACGTAGTTGGTGCAGCATCATTTTTAAGTTATCAATAGATTACTGCCGTTTCGCAGTTGCAAGATAATGCGTGGATAAAGTTTGGCGACTATGTCTGAAGGCATTTGTAAAATGTAATCCCGCTGTAACCAGATATATGTAGTTATTCCATTGAAAAAAGTTACACACACATACGAGAAATTCAACATGACGGATAAGTCTAAGTCCTAACTTAGGTTACTACCTCTTACTACAGGTTGGGAAGATTAATGATAATAGTTTGGCAAAGGTACCAGATTTTGTATATTTTCTACGTTAAAATCAGGATAGTTGCAATAATCGGAAATCAAGTTAAAAATAACTTCGGAACAGTGTAATATCTTTCTATTTTATAATTAACGTAGCTTAAAAAATTCTAATTAAATGTCACCTTTTGGAACACTGCGCACCTAACGGTAAAATATTTTCCTGTGCCGAACACTTTCATAAGATATCACGTTTTGTTCCGAACGTGTAGTAGAAATAACCTTCCTTAACATACGCGACCCTCGAATATGCGAAATAAAACGCAGTATTTGCTATAAAAACAGTATGTTAACTAATGCATCTGAAAGCTGCAAAGCCCTACATAGAAATATAAGATAATATATATTTATATTCCCAGTGCCTTATACTTCCGGAATCTGTGCTTCCAGCATCGCACCTTCGCCAGTGTTTCTGGAGAGTGCGTGAGGAGGGGAAGAAGTAGTAAAGGAGCTAGCATCCCCCTCTCAGATGAGGGCGGCGGCAAGGTGTGTGTGCTGAAAGAGTGAAAGAGGGGGGAGAATGCAGATGCGTGCCTGCTGGCCGGATGATGGCGCCGCCAGTGGCGCAGGAGGCATTTATTATTTAGGAAGGCGCCCGGGCCCTAATAAGCCGGGCCGCGCAGGCTCCCCGCTGCAGTCCGTGGCTAGAAGCGCCCAAGCGACGTGGAAGCCAGTCTTGTTGCGTTCTCTCTGCTTTTCCGCCGTCACGCACTGGGCTCGGACTCACTCGCCCCTATATTGTTATTTTATTTTGTGTGTGTGATGAGAAATGTCGAAAATGTCTATTTACATAGTGAAATAATTTTGTACGTCTTACGTATAGTTCCTTAAAAAATTAGTTGCCAAAAAATTTTTTTTTAAGACTACAAATAAATTATCGTGCGTTTACAGCACTGAGATAAATCGAACATACTGGCATATCTCCATGTTTCTAATGAAAATGAAGACAATGATGATTATTTATTACAATAAACAGTACATGTGTACAGGATGATTCGTCAATGTATGATAACCCGGCAGTGATTTCTGAGTGTGGTAGAAGCTTTGGAACTTAGCGATGCCAAATGCGTTATGCGACGATAATTTGGAAACCACTTGCAATGAAGCTACGAAAATTGGCATACAGGCAAACGTTTACAAGGCAGGTTACTACACGAAACGGCTTCACGGAGAGTACAACTCTTCATACATTGCTTAGGGGATGGAAACCTTCAATTGTTTAGAACTTTCTAACCCTGCGCTTGAAGCAATTTGACATGACATGTTAGCAATCAGCTTGCACACAGTAATGAAAAAGGCCACCTTGGTAGTATCCGCTAATCGCGGCCGTTAAAGCAGAAATCAAACTTTTAGTTGGACGGCAAATTAATGGTTGCCTGGAAGGTAGGCAGCCTGAGCTCTCACTGTGGTCCGAGCCATACGAACCGACAATGTGGTTATGTTTTTGTTCTAATGCAGGCAAATTACCTCTTAGTAAATGGTGGTAGTGTGCGTTAGTCGAAAAACTTTAACACCTGTTTCGGGTATCAGTGATTTATTTGGAATGCGAAGAGTTTACATGGTTACAGCACATGCTCGAAGCGTGAGCCACCTTTCACCATACATGAACGAATACGATGCTCATATGACTGACGAACATGTTGCAACATTCCGGGATTAGCCTGTACGTTATGGCATGTATCTTGAATACGTGGCCAGAGATTCTCCTCCTTGTCCACGTCAGTTGCATATACCTGTGCGTTCAAGTGACCCCACAAGTAGAATTCGACTGGGTTTAGGTCCGGTAATCTAGATGGCCAACCCACCTCGGTCAATCCATCGCGCTGAGTACCACGCATCCATGCACTGCCTTGATGTGTGACTAAGTGTGCTGGTGCACCATCGTGCATGTACAACATGTCGTCTCGTAGATTCAGTGGCACACCTTCAAGTAGTTTTGGCAGGTTGTAGTCCAAACACCGATGATCTGAAGTGAAAATGCACGTCCAACTGGTAAATGTCGAGGTGGAAACTTTCCGGCATAGCGACGACGCGCAGCTGACGCATTACGCATAATTTCACCATGAATGAGATGCATGTCCGTCAGTTCCTCATTGGTGCAGCGGTGGTGTAGTGGCTAGGGCGCTCATCACGGCAATCCGGGTTCGATCCCCGGCGGGTTCACTCTCGGATTTTCGCATGTGGGAATCGTGCTGGACGATGCCGCTTGCCGGCGGGTTTTCTCGGGGTACTCCCGCTCCCCCCGCCCTTGCATTCCAGCGCCGCTCTATCCTAGGGTCTCATTTCATGCAATGTCCGGGGATGACGGGCACTTACGGGTCCCGGCTGGAAAGCCTGTTGCCTCGCCCTGGGTTCACTTCCCACTAGAGTTTTTGTTAGTCCCTCATTACTACACTCCATCACACAAGTTGTGAAGAACTGTCTGTTGTGTAAACTACCAATGTAATGCTAGCAAGCAGACAACTTCGTCCCACTTGGCACGACAACAAGAACCATTGCAATGGGGCACTTGCCTGCCCTGTATAGCCGCATTAAAGCGCACTCAGTGTAATCATATTTTGCAAGTACTATTGCTTACTAGGCATTACTAACGCACATATTTCCTCTTGTTTTTATCAATTTAAATTATAAAAGAAATATTAAAAGTTGTAAATATGATATACGTAAAAGTTCAATTTAACAAAAAAGTTACTTTTATATTAACACAAATTTAAAACTCTTGTGATACATGAAATATTAAGGAAACTACCAAACACATTATAAAAAGTATGATTTTTCGAAGGTGTTATTCAGAAAGTGTGAATAAACCGCGAATGGACAATATGCTCGCATTACAAACTGTTGTGGACTCTGTTCTAATACACTTGCAAAATTACAAAAATTATCTAGGAAACTGATTAAAAATAATTTTGTATAAGTACAAAATAATTTTCTGTGTAGTCATTATTTTGCAAAAAAAAAGCAGAATACTTCGAATGCACAAGTGAAATAGTTTTAAAAATATTTACATAATACATAATAATAACTCTTGTTTAAAAGATTTACTAAAATACCAAATTACAGGACGTTAAATAGGAAGTGAATGGAAATTAAAATTTCATGAGGGCACCAAGACCAAAAATTTTGTGATGTGACATATAGAACAATATGGACATCATAAAAACTTACAAAATATTACCCCACAAAACTTCAAGCATATTTTAAAATAATAAATATTCAATTTGCAATAAAACAAGGAGAAAAGATAAAGATTTAAATTGAATGAAATTTATAATGGAGTGAATACATTATCTAATTATGAATGAAATAACTCTATGATGCTGCTCATTTGATTTAATGTAATGAAATGAAACATTTTGATACTGTCTTCATCCTTCCTTACAAAATTTGAGTTAAGGGAAATAAAGGGAACGCTAAATTGATAATAGTAAATTAATTAAACTTGTAACCAGTTCATTAATCTGAATCTTACTCTTTTCTATTGAATGTTTGTTAGAATTGTATCAAAGTTTCAATAAAAATTATTTAATTTGCCGACGACTTCAATGGCAAGCTCTTTGACTCTTTCTGGCCACTGTGCTAAAGGACGAAAGTTTAAGTTTTTGCATAATTAAAATTTACTTATTGCCGAGACAGTTCAAATGATTATTAAAATAATTATACGTGGTCACCTTACAGTAGGCTGTAGGCTGGTAGCTGCAAAATGGACGTCGTCAAAGACGTCAATCTCGGTACCATGGAAAGACTCTTTCCCAGGTGACGTTGGAGACTAAGATACTCCAAAACTTAAAATTTCAGAAATTTCATAGAATTTTTTCAATGATCCATTTTTATTGACAACTTTACATTTATTGATGCTGTTTAATGATTTATCCAACTTCATGAATACTATATTTAATCATTTCTGTCAAGCATAAGCTTCCACACGTCTGGCTCCTTTAGTAGAGACAAGAGAGTGTATTCTTGAACAAAGAATATTAAGTTTATAACTACAGAATTTCTTTTAAATGCTATCCAGGGTAAACCAGAAAAAGGAACACACCTCCAACGAGAATTTATGTATTGATTCCTTTAAATGGGAGGATTGACTAGCCTAACATTGAATCTACAGAAGTTTGAAAATAAAAGCATACTTAATTGAACTAATCAGAAAAGTTGAACAAAATTAAATTTAAAATTCTGTACCATATTAATTATAAACAAATTATATACATATATCCTGTAATATCAATATATGTTACGGAATGCCCTTTCTACAAAAGAGTAATTACCTAAAACAAAATTATGTTAAGGTATTTATGGTAAGGCTTGAATTACATCACATTCAGGTCACAGTGTAAATAGATCGCTTTGAGTAGAGGCCGAGATAAGGATAAAAAGTTAAAGCATCCGCTAGGCTACTGCAGCTAACTTCACGACTTAGTTTTACCACTTCGCGTTCTAGACAAATATGCGTAACCAACAGCTTCAGCGAGATTCAATGTAAAGTTGCAAACCAAATAAGAAATTTCAGTTGTCACTTGCGGTACTTGCTTACACAGTTGAGGCGATTACATTAACCTGGTATGCGGAGAACACATATGAAACATGAGCGCTACTGATTGGATGTTATGACACAAAATACAAGACGACACAATAACAATATCACTTTAAATAAGACAAGCAATACACACAATAACCCTGAAAATAAAACAAAAGGCACAACAACAATGAAATAAATTAAAGAAACAAATAATCATAAGTACATAATCCACAGTGGCTCTTCTCCTTGCATCAACATGTGTCTAAGTTACAACCAAAGAAACTGATTCGACCTTATAACTATCTTTCCTCTCAAATGGAATATTTCTAACAAAGACAGTTTGCATATCGTTCTCACTTGCTTACTTTTTCCTTGAAGTCTCATTATTGTTTTATGCACTGTACTTTATAAGTTCTGAGTTGTGTAATGTTATATGAACCTGCTGTTTCTTTCTCTTCCAGCATTTCTAATACATTACAGTTGTTGATAACTGCCATAACCTTGAAAGGTTCATCGTATCGCCTTATCAATTTATTGGTTATGTGCTCCCATAAAGTACTGGCTGGATTAGCTCGCCGAAGTAAGTGGATGACATGGGGGCTTCCTAGAACATACTTTATTCAAAATGGCGGCGATGCAGTTGCACCTTCCCCTCCCCACTTCCCCAGTGAAGTTGCACTTCCTGTGTGAGTGCACTTCTGGTGCAATTGCACTTCAGAGGCATGTGTAATTGTAATTTCATGTGTAATTACAAGTGCATTTGTGATACTGGCACATAATTTATTCCCCATTACCCTGTGAGCTTGCCGGAGATGTGAACTGGTGTTCTGGCGGGCGCTGTCGGGTCGTTGGCCGCCAGGGTGGAGTTGCAGGTACCGGTACTTGGTTCGATGCTTGTCGGGGGTACTTATATTTTATTTTTGCATAACTAGCAATTACGTAACTACACATGTTGTCGGGTCGGTAGCAGGAACTAGAATGAGGTGTGAGGGTTTGGGGGCAGCAGATATACGGACTTACCCCTTCTGTGATTGGTCGTTTTGGTGTGGGAGCAAGAATGACACAAGTACCATTTTAGATTTCGACACTTCGGACTGTGACGATGGAATGAGCTGTGATGCAGTTGCTGAGTTGTAGAGGGGGGGG
This sequence comes from Dryococelus australis, assembly GCA_029891345.1. Classification (NCBI taxonomy): domain Eukaryota; kingdom Metazoa; phylum Arthropoda; class Insecta; order Phasmatodea; family Phasmatidae; genus Dryococelus; species Dryococelus australis. The sequence continues at coordinate 160,953,070 of CM056998.1, forward strand.
GGAGGGAATACAGTTGCATAGGTTTTGATACGCGTATGTAGTAAATAATTTGATTAATTAATTTATAGACAAATACAATAATTTAATTTTGCACTTGTATATGTAGCAATTCATTGTGTCAGAGAGAGTACATGTTGCATTGAATAATTATTACATGTCGAAATGAACAATTACGAGAGCCTAAGTGCACATCCGTCTCTGACGACAGCTCGCTCTCAGTTGAAAGCCCGTCACCAGTATGAATACTTATACTGCTAGCGGCCATGTTGGAACATGTTTAATATATATTTTACTCGGATGTATTTTAGACAATTAAGGGGGTGATGCATAGATCTAGGAAGTGTAAATAGAATGAGTAATTCGATTAATTAAATAGTGCAATAAATAATTATGCACACTTGCATGTGCCACATTAAATATTTATTACATGTACAGAGGGAGAGAAAATACATATGTTAACAGCTTGGGAGCTATAAGCACACTGAGCTCTGCAGAGAAGCTGGAAGGGAAATGCAGTTGCTGAGGAGGAGGGGGATGGATTGCAGTTGCAGAGGAGGCGAGTGTCCCTTCTGAATGCACTTTCCCCCACCCCTCCCCGAGGAGTTGCAGTCGCTGGTGGACACCATATACCTCCCGCAGGAAACTATTGCGATGCACATGCATTTTTCCTCTCCCCCCTCCTGACTCACCGGGGACTTGCAGTCGGTGGTAGGCGTCAAGTACCACCCGTAAGAGAGCTACTGCGTCGCATTTAGGAGGCTAGTGTCCCTTGTGAATGTATTTTTCCCCTCCCCCTTCCCGCTTCCTGCCTTACCTGTTAGTTGCATAGTACCTGCCAGGTACCATCCGCAGAGAAGTCATGGCCTGCTAGCTCCCTACTCCACCCCATCCCCAAGGAGATGAATTCACTGCGAATACTTATAACCCCGACATCCATATTGGTAATATATTGGTGCAATAATTAATTAATTAGATGTAGTAAGCATATCCATGCCCCTGTGTATGCACCAATGAATTATACATTACTATATATCGCAATTACAATTTCTAATTACACAAGTACACATACCGAGAGCCATTTTCTTCCGCACACCATAGGCAGCCATATTGCTTTGTGCATTTTAATATATAAAGCGTTAAAATTTTGAAGGAAATATTCAGTCTAATTTTTGAAGAGATAGATGTCGGATCGTGGAGCTCTGACAGTCGCAAAACACAGGCAGTGTGATGTAGCACATATATTTAATCGCACACTTGCACCCTTGCATATGCAGTAATGAAATATTTAATTGATCACTATTCCCACTTACTTATTATGCGACAAGATTTATTTATTTGTGCAAGTAAAATAATAATGTTATTAAAATAATTAATAGTAATAAATACGTACTTGCAAGAGTGCTTATTTACAGGTGGTGAGATATACATATAATATTAGATTTTATCCCAATCTAATATAAAGGCATTCACATAAGACAAAACCCAGCATCATGCAAGACACGAAAAATCTTGGCATATTGGAAAGAGTTCATAACATGTCCTTGTATGCGCTACTTACCGACCATGGGAAGACACTCATATAGTCTCCTGGGATGCATGTGATGACAGACAGTCCTCTAACTCTGAAAACGATGCATGATGCGCCAAAAAATCTACATCTCCTGCTGCGACTGCTCACACACATTTTGCAACTCGTCTAATGTTAGAATTTTAAGTTATATATGTTAATAATAATAAAAATGTGCAAGAGTTTTAACTGTACAAATACTACGCTCGCCTCTAGCAAAGGTGCTGCGCCCCACCACCCACTTCAGCTCTCATACCCCCCCCCCCCTCTTGCACGAGACTTCAGCTCAGTCCTGCTCGCTCCCCATCACCACGCGCAAAACAAATTATTTTAAAATATTAAGCCTTCCCGCCTAACTAGGGTCTTTTTCCGTGTCTGAGACCGAGAAGCACGAGAGCGATAAGGACGACACTGTCACGTGCATCAAGTGTCCCAGCGCCGCTAAGCGCAAGGCTACGAACTGACATGCAGTGTTCTTTTTGTGCTGTGTGTATCTATGGGACTTTCAGCGGTTTAATGCATATACCTCGAGTAGTTTTGTAGGTATCTGACTCGTATATTTTGAGATACACTGCTTTGAAAAAAAGCTGTTTTTAGCCATTTTGGACTATTATGAAAGGCTGATTTTAATCTACGTGATGTCTTGAAAACATTCAACAACATTCATCTGAAGTGCGTGTGCGTGTGTAGTCTTCATAGATCAGCACACTGAATGCGCATTTATTAATTTAATTGAAAAACATGTATTTCAAACACAACACTGCAATACAGTTGAAGAGGTGAAACTACATTAAAGTATAAGTTTTGTTATATAAAATTATTTGAAAATACTATTACTCGATGTTAAAATTACGTATAACAATGTGGTGTAGCGCGTGCTCGCGAAGTGTTTCTAGGTCTGTGCAGACCGCTAGCTCTCCCTCTCCCCCACTGCTATCAATAAAGAAACAACCACTGGATTGCACTAACCCGCCCACTCCCTTGTCGGCCGGCCTCACCCAACGCGAAAGGGTCATACTCATTCCACCAGTTGAACAAAGAGACCAGTCAGCGATACCGACAAATGTTCGCATCTAGTAGCAAGTAGTTCAGCTATCTGCTAGTAGGTAACAGCAGTGTCTAAGCAGCTATGGCGCTAGTTTGTGTTCAGGTTGCTGTGATTGCTTTCGCCAGATGGTCACGCATTCATTAAGGGGTAAATGTAAACCTCAGTAATGGTAAGGCACTTAATGCAAATCACTACATTTACTACGTCGAAAACTATTACAAGATTCTGACCTATAAAGGGCGTCTTCATCACAGCAATAATCCAAATACTTATACAATTATATTTACGCTGCAAGATTGAGGCGCAAGTTAAATTGAGTTTAACTAGATCTTAACAAGCTCTTATGTCAGCATTCGCTATTCCGCGTTTCAAGCAACCTGCGACACCTAAAGGTGATATATATTTACCCTTTGCATTGTAGGCGTTTGTGCTGAGGCTCTCTCTGTGGCGGCGTCCACCAGGCGTCGATCTCGGACTGCAAGGATGGCGGTCCTCTCGTCTGTAGCATCTCGGATAGGGCCTCCGGCGTAGTTCGCGAACAAAGATGTCAACGAGCTACCACCACTTGTCCTACATATACGCTGGTGCCCGGCCTTGTTTAGGTAAGCATCCCCCTCCCCCGGCTGTTTTCATAATTCAAGGTTCTAGTTGCCGAGGCTGGTTTCCTCAACTGCTCGAGCTCGGCCTGGCAACCCTTGGCTGTGACAATCACAACATGACCCTTCATCCTCGAAAAATCATGCGCCCTCGCACGATGAGACCTGGAGCTGGACGATGTGTGGGAATGTACATTGTAATGCCGGGCCAGCGTCGTAGTGTGCCGACCCCACTGTGCCGCCGGAGAGAGCCTTTCATCCTCATGGAATCCGATAGGGTAAAATAAATCAAATTTAATAGTGTCCTTGTACACTGATTGTATATTATCCCTAGGGCGTTGTCAGTTGCGTGGAATTTGGGATAGTGTTACAGATAGGCTTTAAACATATTCTTGTGCTTATGCTGTGCACAACTAAGCATTAAAATTTAAAACAGTTTATTCTTTTAGATGAAAGTGCAACTGTATCATGATCAATTAAAACTATTAAAATAATTACATTTGGTGCAAGGTACGTATATCTTTGCATTAGTGATGTGTCTACCATTGAATTAGTTCTATGTCTTGGAGCTGTCCACTTAATGACTAAATTATGTTATTTACATAGTTTATAAATGGAAACTTTGAAACTCACAAGGGAACTTATGTAATCATTTTACATATATAGTTGATAGTGTGTTACATTGGGTGGTTGTAGTAGAGGTAATGTTGTATTTTCCTGAGACATTTTCTTATGACTGGGCGAAATTATGTACAGTATTACAGTGTTTACAAAATTTTGGTTATGCCGGCAAGGTATTATTTACTAGTGACAGAACTGTTGATTCTTGTTGACCATGGAAGAGGAAGGAGCGTGTTCGGCACCGATAGTTAAACCCTATTAAATGCTATAAAGAAATTAATCTGGTGCCGACCACAGAGGTACAGGGTTTTTGGATATAACAGTGCACCAATTTTTGGTCAACAGTCGACAATAGTCCCACTGTAATGTACTAATTGTGACACTAAGAATTAAATGTTTGACAAGTTGTGCCATGGTGCGGCTGTATGCGAGCATTTATATGCAACATTAAGTAATATTATGTAGCAATTCAAATATAGGTAATGTATGATACATAATTTATGCATTAGTCTTGACTATAGTCGTGATTTCTAATTACAGTCAATATATAAAAATAATTGCTATGAGCAGAAGCTTAAAAGATACATGCCCCCCCCCCCCAAACTGGTAGTGAAATGAATAAAGCACTGGCATTTTCGCCACACAGAAGAATTCCGCCTAACAATGCTTTCTAGAGCTCACCAGTTAAAGTAACTGTATTCGTTGCAGTACGCTACTGCACTCTACTAGCTCGTACTTGAAATCGCGGCCTCTGAGGCGTCATGACGTATAAGCACATTGTAATTCATGCTGCAAGATCGCGTTGCTAGTTCTGCTCCAGTGCAGAAATCATGGTTACCAACCTCTGATGCTGAATGAAATACCAAGTTTCAGGATACCTGATGTACGTGTGGTGTGCCATATGCTATCTCTTGCAAATGATTACGTGTGCACAAATTAATAGTGTGCCTAAGCATTAAGAATACAAGTCGCATTTAGCAGGTTTTGGATCTAAGTATGGCTTCTTATTAAAATGTGCTACTGTTCAGCTACGTGATTCGCCTTGCTATTTGGCAAAACCACGCGTGTGAGAAAAAAATGGCCCCTGGCCACTACTGAAATATTTTTGCCTAGAGGCCTGCAAAACGTAAGTTTCCTCATATATATCACCTATGCATTCTCAACTGTTTTATTCAATAACGTCGCTATCTTGATCACTTTGTAGTACATTGCCGCAAGAGCAACGATCGTCCCTATACTTATGTAGTTGAAATGCTCTTGTGGTAGTAAGGAAAATACTTGTGATTGAAATCATAAAGGAGCGTATCTGCCTTGAGCATAATTGAATGTGAGTAGCTCCGCATGTAATACTTTCAAATCATTATTGATCCTTCTGTTTAATGAACAAAACGAAATTCCTTCATCTAGTTTTAATTGTTTGTTCTCAAAGCTATTCTGTTCGAACCAGTGTATTGGTATAACTGCGTGCATAATTGATAGTTCTGGGCACCTAGTCTCGCAAATATGTGTCTCTTGCACGAGTGTCAACTGTCCTGATGTAAGTTTACAGTCACATGGAACGTGAACTTCGATACTGCCAACTGCTGTGTTGAGAATTTCTTTACCGAGGGACGTGTTTACACAGTGTATCACCAGCGTGCTGAGTGCATTAGTGATTACCTTTTATGCAGGTGAATTTACAATGCTGGTATAACTGATCAGTATTATTCAATTGAATAGCTGATTTTAGACAGTTTGCCTGTGGACTGTCGGCTATTTGTTTGGCAATAAAGTAAACACAATTTACCTGTTCCTGTGTGTTGGGTACCTGATGTGTTCCTTGGCTGTTTTTATCAATGACAATTACTTCACTAGGCGGCATTTAAATGTGGCAGGTTTCGTTGTGCAAAAGAACTGCCAGTTATTATTAGTATTTTGTTTGGGAACCTGAATTTCCAACAAAATTTGTGTAGTAGATATCATACATTCAGTAATGGGAGTAGTGTAATATTTTATAATCTCTTGTTTTGGAATACTAAGTTTCAATTTAATATCTTTAAGCTGAGCTTACAATTTTTTCTAAATCTGATGTTAGGGTTTCATGAGAGACTGCTTGCAATGACAGGTGATTACGTTGACAGTGCTGGATAAAGGTACCAATTATAACTTCATTAATAATATTATTCATGAGTTGCAGTTAGATACTCGTTAACATCTGTCTTCGAATCTTTGCAACTTCAGTTTCATGTTGTTGGGTAGTTACTTTATCTGACATAGAATTGACTGCATGTGCGATATAATTTATCTTAAACTCCACTTGTGTTTTAATTTCAGCTATACCATATATTTAAAGGTTTAAATTCTTATTTGACAGAAGGTATTTCAAGTGATGGGATGTGAGGATGTCGCAGCACCAGCTAGCGACATCCCCAAGGAATGTAATTCCATGCTTTATTCGTTTAGAAACTGACATATCATTAAAAAATGTGTCTACCATACTAGTTGTTGTGTCGCTAAAGAATTTGTGAAGTTCCTCTGCGTTGGCACAGATAGTACTGCATGTGGTACAGGTGCTATGAAGCCATGTCTGAAGGTTGGTAGGCAGGCTGGGCTGCTAGAGCAGGATGTTGTAGGCCAGTGGCAATGTTTCTTCGTAGTGGAGCTGGGGAAATAGCTGCTGGAAGTACACTCCAGCATGTGTCCGGTACAGCTGCTAACCTGCAGCTATTTGGGATAAGAGAAGCACAATGAACACCATGCTGGTGGCTAGATATTCCATGCTGAATTTTTGTTACCTGTAACATAAGGGGTTAGCATAAACGTCGGATATTTGCGATTTTTATGTTTCTGATGCTCACTGTGTGGATTTTGTTTTTCTGTGTTTACATATTTCTATTGCGATGGTTGATGGTCATAAAATACCATGGATCCTGTAAGGACCCTGGTATTTGAATGTGAGGGCCTTTTGCCTTGCATGTGTTTTGACCCATACATATTGTCCAATTTTTAAGTCATTTGTTCTGAATTTGGCATCAAAAACTTCTTTTTGCTTTTGTTGAGATGCAATTAAATTAATTTTGGCTTGTTCGCACTCTCATTTAATTGTTTGCACCACTGATTACCACATCCTGAATACTCATGAGTGATAAGATGTGAAGGTTGAATTGCTTCGACACCATGCAAAAGGTAAAATGGGCTTTACTTTGTGCTTCAGTTCATGGTGGAGTTGTAATTGAATATAATATACAGTTCATACTCAACCCAATGGGTGGGATCTTCATTGGCACATGGCATGAGTTGTTGTGAGAGAACCGTGTTAATTTCTCAGTCAGTCCATTGCATGCAGGATTATAGGCCGTTGTTTGTAATTTCTTAATTTGTAATTTTTTCAATAATTCCACCATTGGTTCATTATTAAATGATGTGCCTCTATCTGTCAAAATTGTTTTGGGGCACCCGAATTGGAGTATAACATCCTTTACAAAATTAGCACAAGTTAAAGCATCAATTTATTTTACTGGTTTAGCGACTGCATAGTGGCTGAACAATTCAGTCATTTCAAGTATACATTTATTTCCTTTTGATGATGTTTGTAAGGGGTCTTTAGAATCCAGACCCCACAAATGATGAAAAAAAAAAGGGGGGATCTGTGTCATCTGTCCGATAGGTTTCTGATTCGTGGGTTTAATTTTCTGAGTTTTATACGTACTCTTTTACATCTTTATTAATGGAGTCCCAATAATAGGCATTTTTAACCTGTTGCAAGGTTTTGAATTGGCCAAAGTCGCCTCTGTGGAGAAGGGCATCATGATGTGGAGTAATGATCTCAGGAACATAATACGGGGGGGGGGGGGGGAGGGTCAATTTTTTCTCGCCTGCTGGGATACGCAATTTCATATATAGTTTGCCTTTACTAGCAATTATGTAACATCTCGCTAATCGGTGATATATTCGGGGGTTGCTTTGTCTGGATCCGTTAAATCAATTTCGTTCTGTTGTACATGTGGATCGTTAGCGTATTCATCAAGGAATGGGGACATGTTAATTTGAACAAGGGGCGCTAGGAGTAAATGCGAATGGTCTTCAATTTCGATGTATTCCTGCTCGTGTAAGAAGATGGGAAGGCAGTGTGGTATATTGTTTTGGGGTTTTAATGACTATTTGGCCATTTAGATTTCTACATTTACTTGGTAAAATATAGTTATAATTTTTGCGATAGCCTGTAAGGGTAAGTATTCTTCGTTGATAATGAATTTGGCCACATGTGCTTTATAGGTTGTGTGAAGTTCGTTTTTTACAAGGACTTTTATATTCGCCCAATAAATTGTGACGTATTTGAAGATCGTAGATTTGATTTCGTCGTTTTGGTTTGAATCTTGAAATAAGGATTCTGCTATGGCCTTGTAAAAAATATATGCAATTAATTAATTAATTTTTAATTATGTAAGTGGTGTTGTTTAAAGATATTGCAATATTGTCAGCTTTTCCGGTGGTAGGTAATCTACTCATGGCATCAGCCAAGATATTTAATTTTCCTTCAATTATCTTTGCTTCAAAGTCATATTCAGTATCCACAATTGCCATTTATTGTATTCTAATATTATGTTCGGCCATGGTTTTTTTATAGCACAAACTTGTGTGGACTGTTTCAATGATACACTTTTGGGCATACAAGTACTGTCGGAAGTACATTACAAAATATTTGACCACAGCTAGCTCTCTCTTGGTAGCTGACCAATGTTTTTCATTTAGCGAAAACATTTTTGGAGGCAAACGCAATTATAGCCCGCTCTTTTGTACCTGGCAGCTCTTGCACGAGTACTGAGCCTATCACCATTTGAGATGTGTCGCCAGCTAATATAGTACGTCTGCTTTAATTGAGCTTGGCTAGTACAGGCGAGTTGCGGATGGCTGCTTTCAAGTTGTCAAATGCTGCTTGTTCGTTTGTTGTCCACTTAAATGGCATGTTGTCCTTTGTTAATTCTGTTGGTGGTTCTGCTTTGTGGGTATAATATTGTATGTAGCGGTGCAAGAAGGATATGAGCCCAAGGAATGTACGTAATTGTTTGATGTTTTTGGGTGGTGTGATGTTTTGTATTGTGTCGATTTTCTCTGGGTCTGTACATATTCCAGATGGTGTGATATAGTGTCCGAGTATTTTGATTTCTTCCTGTGTAAAAGTACATTTTTTGTGTTTATTTTGATGTTAAATGTACGTAGTCTTTCCATAACCTTTTGTATGTTGCCTAGATGCTCTTGGAATGTGTTGCTTATTATAAATATGTCATCTATGTAAGCGACCACAGTGCTCCACCATAATATCAACGAAGTTCTAAAAATAATTAGGGCCTGTGGGCAACCCCATTGGCATGCGGGCGTATTCGTAGAGACCTACACTGTCAACTGAGAACGCAAGTTTTTCGCGATCCTCCTTGTGGACTGGAATTGTATAAAAACTGCTAAACATGTCGATTTAACTAATATATTTAGAGTTTAGAAATATTGTTATTATGTCCTCCGTATGCAGTATGGGGTAGTTCACTTTCTTTATAAGTGTTGATTAAGTAGTCGGAAGTCTGTTAGGAGCCTAATTCCACTCTGGCATTTTTTATGACAAGGGATTGCATGACATAAGGAGAATCCGATGGGGTGATAATTGCTAAGTCAAGCATCTGTTGGATTTGTTCTAAGACCTCTTCCCATCATTTGGGGTTAATCCTATATGGCCTGGTATATATTGGTTTGTCCGTTGTTAATTCTAGGTTTTTTTTCTAAGTCTTTGGTTTCTGTAAGTTCCATAGTGGAACTCACAAATCTATCATTGTATGTTTGTAGTAATTATTGTAGATCCTCTTGTTGCTCTACTGGTAAGATATTACTAATATTGCCGAGCGATATGTTGGGAGTGGACTTTTCGTTGCTTTCTATCTTATTAAGTTAATATTCTATCGAATTACTCATGCCGTATTCGATTGTATTGGCATTTATAGGTACTTATAGAATTTTGCTGTTATTTGACGCGTGAACAAACATAACGTTTTTATTTAGTACTGGAATAATGTCATATTTTTTCATAAAGTCGATGCCTAAGATGATATCCAGCTTGAGGTTATCTATTAATAGAAATTCCTGTTGAAAGTTGTGTCCAAAATTCTAGTATTTGTAGTTGTTTTGAAACATGGTACATCAATGTCTTGCATGGCACTGACAAGCGAAAATATTTCGGTTACTTGTTCATGCTTAGGCTTGGTAATTGATGTTGACACCATGCAAGAGCGAGAGCATCCAGTGTCGATGAGTGCATTGTATGTCTTTCTGCCTACTCGGACAAGGACACATGGTGTTGATGTTCTGGTAAAGTGAGTGCGACATTTGTTCTTGTGAACTGTGGTGCCTTGTTTATGACCTGGTTGAGTGAGGAACTCGTGGCTCAGGTTTAGGTTCCGTTTTTCATCATCACCACATGGTTCTGTGTTGATGTTTTGTGTTTGAGGTGTTGTGGAATCTGTGTCTTTTCCCACGCCCAGTAATTTGTGCTTAGTGTGGCCAATGGCGAATAATTGTTTGAATTTCCGTAATCGCGCAGCAATGTCGGTGGTGAATTCTTGCTGCTGATCGGGAAACAACTGGTAAGCAGCCGCCTGGCGGCCTGTGTACAAACACAGGGCTCACATCATGGTCATCTGCGTGCGTGGCCGACGAAGGTGGTGCACAGTTTGCTCCTGTCACGGTTACGCTGACTGTGGCATACTGCAATGACGTTGTATTCTGCAGTAGTGCTCGCTTCCGTGTTTGGTCTGCTCTCGTGTTTCATGGCCGCATTTTGTTGTTTACTAACCTGGTTATCACTGCTGATTCGTGTTCCTTTACTCTTGGGTTTCCCTGACTTGCATTGTGTGGGGCAAAACTGAATACTTGAAATGTTTGGCTTTTTGATCTGTTCCTCCTTGACTTTTTTATACTGGACATTTTGGGTCGCCTGGTGTTTGCAAAATTTTCACTTTTAGCAATAAATTTTGCTATGTCCATATATGTTCTGTTGGGGACATTTATGCTGAATAACACCTGATACTCATCAATTATTCTATGCACCTGTTTTTCATTCTTACCACGGGGGTGGTGCTTACTGTAGGAGCTTTTTTTTTGTTGTACGTGGATTTTGGACAACCTTGAGGCTGTTTGTAATGTCTGTGTCATTGGGATAATATGTCCGGACGACTTTGCATGTCGTAGCGATAATTTGTGTTTTTGTAATAGTTTTTGTGAGGTGTTCTGCGATTACCAGACTTGGGCGAGTGTTGGTTGAAATTTTTCCTCGGGTTGGCTACATATTCTTTAATGACAATTACCAGTTTTATGTTGATTTTGGGGTAATTTGTTTGTTTATTATGCTCATAATGTCTGTACTGACATTGTTGTGTATACTGGTGTTGTTGTCTGTACTAGTGTGTATTGGCTGTATTTTGTTGGTTTTAGGGTTGAATAGTGAGATTCGCGATCTCCTCTTTCAATTTTATTACTTTTGCCCATAGGGTGTCTGAGTCCATGTATAATGTAATTGTATCGAAAGAGGCCTAGTTCGATGCGTTTTAGGTTAGTGATCAGTTAGCGAGAGAGTCATTCTGGAGACCGATGATTTTGTCAGTTAAAGGAATGATGAGAAGGATATGCACATAGTAATAAATTCAGCGTCACTGATGTGTGTGTTGTATTTTCTTCTATAATATATAAGGTTTTCAATGTGCTTCTGAGCACTTTAGCCGCTCTTTTGTTTTTTTCGTGTATAGTAGTTGTTTTTACCGTTCTTTGTTAGCTGGTGTTGAAAACGTGTTTTTGAGTTTCGTTTCTATGTTGTTCCAAGTGAGCTGACCCCCTTGGGTTTGTAGATAATTTTCGAGTGCGTGTTTCGCCGAGCCATGCAAGTAAAATTTCAATAGGCGATATTTCTCTGATTCGTCCAAGTTGTTAGTGTCCGTGGATAGGTTATATTGTTATAGAATCTCGTGCATGTTTACATTGTTGTTTCCTGAGAACTTGGGAACAGACACAGGGTGCTGCACGATAATGTTGAGTTGAGGTGGGTTGTCCATGTTGTCTTTTTGTTCTGTTTTAGCAATTGGCGTAGCTAGTGGTGAATTTTCGTATGTGTGTTACATGTTAGAAGTGATATATATATATATAGTGATGTGATTGCAGTTATATTTTTGTATGTGGGTTGGATGGTGGGTGGTGGTGTATTGGGCAGAAGGCTGCTATTAATTACGTTGTTAATCAAACGCCATATTAGCCACGTGGAAGTGGCGTTCAATTCCTCTATTAATTCCTGGCTGTGTTCCAATAATTTTTCCACGGACGTTATAAGGTGTTGAAATTTGGCTGTTGTATTGGTGGTGCGAGATTGTATTTTCTTTTTTGTGTCACTAAGATCGATTGTGGCTTATTTAAATATGTTCTTAGCGGTCTGTACAAAGGATGGGGGGGGGGGGGGGGTGTTTTTTTGTAATTAAGCGTAGTGTGGTTGAAAATATTCGTGTGTTTCTTATACCCTAACATGCACACTCTAGAAGCTTGGTTATACTGATTTACACTTAGTGCGTACCTTAAAGTGGAAGTCTGCGTTTGTAAAAGTTTATACAGCCCAAAAATCGGTGCTGTTATGTTGCATACAATGCAATTTACTAAGCATAAGCTCACACATACACGTTCTACAGCTACAAGACAATGGGCTGCTGTCCAGTCGCATTTTCACTGCTGCGGCAAGTTTGCTCGCGTGTTCCTGTGCGACCACAGATTGCTGACACTGAGTATACACCGCGAGGTTTGAATGAATTTCAATATTAGTACTGTTTACTACAGAGTATTGCACTCTGAATTTACGAATTAATTTGAACTGTAAGTTAAATGGGTATGCTATGCTTTGCGAGGGGTGGGGAGTGTGAGGCGCCTCCACCAATTGCTGTGACCCCAATTTCGCCAGTTGCTTACACATTCATTAAGGGGTAAATGCGTAGCTCAATAATGGTAAGGCACTTAATGTAAAACACTACATTTATTACGTCTAAAACTATTGCAAGACTCTGATGCATAAAGGGCGTCTTAGCTACAGTAATAACACAAATACTTACACAATTAGTTTATGGTGCAAGAATGCAAGTTTAATTGTGTTTAACTAGCTCTTAAGGAGCTCTTATGTCAGTCTTCGCTATCCCACGTTTTACGCAACCTGCGACGCCCAAACGGAATATATATATATATATATATATATATATATATATATATATATATATATATATATATATATATATATATACCCTTTGGAACATAGGCATCTGCACTGAGGCTTTCTGTATGGCGGCGTCCACCAGGCGTCGATCACCGACCGGAAGGATGGTGGTCCTCTCTCGTCTGAAGCGTCTCGAGCAGGGCCTTCGGAGTAGTCGGGAACAATTTGCCCGTGAGCTACCACCGCTCGCCCAATATGCACTCTGGTGTCCGGCCTTGTTTTAGGTAAGCATTTCCCGGCTGCTTTCATAACTCAAGATTCAAGTTGCCAAGGGTGGCGTCCTCCAGAGCTTGAGCTCGGTCTTGCAACCTTTGGCTGTGACGATCACACCAAGGTGTTCTTACGCTCTGGACGTGAACATGGGTATGTGTTTGTGGCAGGAGGGGGGGGGGGGACTTCTCTACCTGCTCTTCCTAATTTCCTCAGACCGCTGAGGGCCCATTAGCGAGTGTGGTCAGATGACAGATAACAGGCCAACATAGCAAGACTTCCGAGCGATACAGTCTTGCTCGTGTTTGTTGGAGATTATAAAAGAACAATAAATACTCTTTCAATATTGCAAATTTATTACAATTTCAAATGAGAAAATAAAGGGGGAGGCGCACGGATAAGGCACATATTCCAATCGCCTATTAAACTCGCCTTAAAAAATGTTTAGTTTTAAGCAACGAGAAAACAGGCAGTTTAATGTGCCGTGACAAACTAAAAAAGCCATCCCGTTCGATAATAAAGAAAAAGGATTAAGGATTACTGCCATGTTTGATTGAACTTTTCAGCTACATACTGAAAATGTAGTTAGTTATATAGCATATAATAGCTAACGAATAACGTAATTCCTGGTATTCTTCTCCTGTTCTAAATCATACAGTTACATACAGAGTGCTTCTGTTGCCGCCGTCGATGACGGTTCAGGAATTTTGAACCTCGGAGTTGGAGTTGCTACATCACTGTGTTTGTGCCGTTTGACGATTTTGCGAGTTTAATGGACTTTCGAATAATGGCTTTGTCGAGTTCTGAGGCTTTTGCTGCCGTGTTTACCCACGTTTTTTGTTATTTTCCACATTTGTTGTATTCGAAATTTGAATTTTTGCTTACAGTACGGGTTGAGCCCAAGGCAACGTGCCTTTGCACGATTTAGGTGCAGAAGAAGTTACATACAGTACTGTGAAATACATTATAAATTGGTGGGAAACGATATACTAACATAAATACTCCAGAATATTTCTTAATCGTGAAGGCAACATATAACCAAATAATATTTAATCATCAATTTTATTTTTTACCCACACACTATTGTATTCCGAATTGATATTCCTTTATAGTTTCAGATACTTTTTAACCGCTGTTGTGAATGTAATTAAGCATAGGTATGCACGGCCAGATTTGACTTGGTGGCATTTGAACAATACAGTTTGTAACACCTTGTTTATTTTAATGGCTTTAAATTAGAGTGTCTAAATTCCCATTACTTATGAATACATTGTAATTAACTGTGATTATTTGGAGAACTCCAAATATATATCTACTTGCCACATGCATGGCACTATAAGATTTCCTACCATTGGACGCTGTCGATGCTGAGTAATTTACTAAAATTTTCTTCGCAAATATCTTAAAATCATTGAATTTATTATCATTACGACTGATTTCCATAATCGTGCTGTCAATAAACGAGTAGTATGAAAATAATGCACTATAAAAATCCATACAACACTTTCTGTATACAAAGAAAAAACATTTCTTGGAGGCGTTGGTTTTCAGTAATACAATATAGGTTTAGTTGAAAGACAGGATTACAGATTCATACAGGTTTCCTGTTATTAGAATGTTTCTTCATAAGGTTTGTTAATTGTAATACTACATTATTTACAGCAAATACACATTATTAAGTAAATAAATCTAGCTTCATGCCAAAAGAAAAAGTTTAGCGATGTTAAAAGCTGTAAATGAGTGTGTGTGTTCGTGTGTGTACACACACACACACACACTTTTCTGTTTATGTAAAACAATTGCTGTTTTTCCTCTGCTTGTACGGTACCCATATCTCAGGGGTCGCAACTATAGAGGTGCGAGAGGTACTATGTCTATTATCGATTCTACGGGAGGTAATGAATGCGCTCGTATTGCTGAATGTAGATTGGGAGCTAACAAGAGGGCTTGTCATAAATGTAAGTTTAAATAAATAATTGAAGTTAACTTCAAAATTAAAAAGATTGATTGTAACAATAAAATAAACTATATACAATCTATATTACTTATTATACATGTAATTAGATATATGTAGGAAATACCAAACAGATCTAGGTAGAGTAATAATAGGCATGTCATAATTAATAACAAAGGCTCTCTTGTGTGAACGCGCTCAGGCTAACCGCTTCTGCAATAAGAGCATACGTATCCACGCCTACAGACAGGCAACCCGTTGAGCACCCACTTAGTGGCAAAGCACACAAACAATAGTACTGTACAGCCTTGGTGATATGCAACACACCCGACTATTGATGTCTCTGTCCTGATATGTCGGACTCTCTGGCCATTGCAGTCTCTCTTCCTCCTGATTGGCTGAGGTGGTCTGCCAATCCTGGCGAGTCTACACCCTCTCAAGGATTGGCCAACCACCTCAGCCAATAAGAAAACAGCCGTCCAGAAATCAGTATGATGGCAGCTGCAACGACTGCCGAAACGTTGGAGAAGAATACACGACGACAATGGCCGCGAAAGCCTGCGAACTATTTTAAGTTAAAATATTTTATACCTGAGCGAGAAATGAACATGTGTTAAAGACGTAGTTGTCCATGACTGTAACAACTCATCTACAACCATCACACACATTCTTGCGGTATAACTTTTGTATTTCTATTGCAGTCACGTAAGCAACCTTTTCAATTTCTATTAAAGTTAGTGTATTTTAAGTGATGCTAAATGTTACAGACACCTGTTACTACTCTGTGATGTTTGAACGAATAGGTCTAAGTGGCGTGGATAACTCAACTGCCACAGAAACGATACCAGTTCTGGTTACAGTGGCGAAGAAAGCATCGTTCAGACTCGACATTGTTCGTTCCCGAAACTCGAAGCTATAGGGAATACGGAGACTTTCAGTATTTTGTGTTTACGGATTCAGATAGGTTCTACGTACGTACGGATTGCGTTTCCGTGTCTTTACTGCATATTTCGGTAACATTTTCCGTTATACGGGCAATGTTAACAGTGTAGACATACCGTATGTAGGATGTCAGATATGACCGCTAGTGGTCCCCCGGCCACATGTGTTGTGATGCGCCTGTTGAAAGGGTTCTCTGTCTGCAGGCATGGACACGGCACTCAAACTTTACGCGATGTTATCACAGAAACGGTTATCCTGAACGAGTTCAAAAAAGAGAACATTTTTTATTAATTATGACATGCCGATTATTACTCTGCCTAGATACATTTCATATTTCCTGCAGTTACACAATTGCATTCATAATAAGGGTGTCAACCCCCAGTTTTCCAATGCCGGGGTTGGATGAGAGTATCAATTTGTTCACCATGCGTGTATATCCATGCAAGTGAATGGAATTCAGAAGTTGAATATTCCATCTCAAATAGTTTTTGCTTTATTGTCACCTAACTTGTTCCTCATCTTCACTTTCATGGAGGATTTACACCCGGACACTTTCTGATAAAGGGGTGGTTCCTATGCTCATTCTTCTTGTTTTTGGCTTCACTACCATGGGTCACGAGCTGATTCGTCATTTACAATCCATCCTGTATATTAATTACGTGACTGACATACGTGCTATCATGCGGAGTAATAAATACGTATATCTTATAATCAAAATCAACTATGGCATTGACTGATCACTACAGCACACAATAAACTGTACTGAAAAAAAAACGTATTGCAACAAAAAATTCTACACATAGAAAGACAAAAGAAATGAAATTTATATCTCTTAAAAAAGCCACACTGTATGAATTTATACTACAATCTTTCGATAAAAAGTTTTAGTTCCAAGTTGCAATAAATTTGCTTGTAAACAATTTTACACTGAAACATATTTTGTTCTCTCGAACAATCTGACGTTTCTCCAAACATGTGAATTTATTCCCTTTAACCAAACGAAAAATTTAAACATGACTTCTTGAGTAGAATAATTATCTAACTGTCCCACCATCATTTAAACACATTTATGGATACATACACAACTATTTTACATGTGCATTCAGGTAATTAGATTCGTTGCCGTCAAAATTATAAATATCACGATAGTCAAATATTTTGTTTAAAGTTAATAAGTGTACGGTTAGCTAACAAGCATATGTGTCCATTGTCATATAAGTTTTCCCAACAACAAAATTAGTTTGTTGCAGTAGTGACATGTATTTGTTTAGCTGTAGCGCAACCGAGTCACTTGATGACCTTCGAATGTACAGCTCAAGAAATCATTTGTAATTTTTCTGACTATTAGAAGTATTGCAGTGTTTGTTAGTGTATTTATTGATGTTTAACAGTTTCAAAACAATCCCAATGAAACGATTTAAACAAAAATATCTCCATAAATTGACATTTATGCAAATCTACGTAAATTCCATGCGCTGAACTTTCTATAACAATAAAAGTAAGTAAATTGCCAAAATTTTTTCGATGGCCGTGGTTGCCAAGGCACAGAATTCATCAGCAATAAATACAGGTTCGGAAACCTGTCCTGTTGGATCTTACATTCATGACCGAATCTGTATTTTATGGACACCCACAAAAATCTTCGTTTGCACCAACCTAATTTTAAGTGTTTGCAACAGCCCAAAACGAACAAAACATAGTATGTTTCAGGATCAAAATAGTTGGTTGCACAGATAGAAAAAAATTAATTTTACTGCACAATATTTTTTTCTTATCTTCAACATAATCGGTTTCTCAGTGTAAAAAAAAAAAAACTAATATTACCATTTTCTCAACTAGCTTACGGTGCATAATCAGTCAAAAGGTGTACAATGATGGTAAAAATATGCACATATAGTTCGGAATATTCATAACTTCTTTTGGTGACACGCTAGACTTCTAACATTTATATTTTAAAGTATGTTTTGCAATTGAGCCAGTAATTATCTTATATATGAGCTGTTATTCTATGCCGATTTAGGAATAACATCACAAACTAATTTTTGTGAAACCAAAAACGAGCTTCTTATAAGGACAGCTACCCGACTGCAATGAGAATTGTTGGGTCTATTATATAGGACAACGAATGCGCAGAATTTTCCAGTCGGTTATTATAGCTCTAGTAGGAATTTTTCCAGAAGTACTTTCAAAGGTTAAAATAAATAATATAATTAAAGAAATTATTCCACTTTTCACACATAATTTCTTCTCTGCTGAATAAACTTTGTATTTCTGTACGATATTGTAGCATAACGTGTTGTCTTCATGTTTTCTTCACTGCTTTTTGGAGTTACGATTAATGTTGATTAGATTTGTGTATTATATTAATCGCCACTTAAATAATATATATCTGCAATGCACTCAGTCATTAGTACTCAGTCATTAGTTTAATCAAAACGTAAGTTTCAGAACAATACAGGCTAGGCAATGACTAGAAACCATAATTAGTTTTGCAATTAAAATACAATTTTGAAAAAATCTATTGCACATGTAAATGTTTGTAATCTAAATAGTTTTGGGGACAAATTCGTTTTAACTTTTTTTTTTTTTTTTTTTTTTTCATTCATTCTGTTGAGTCAGTAATTCTTGTGGTCCTTCTTATGACCACGCTAGCTCACAACCTAGAGAAAGCTGAACCAGTGATGGCTGGGAACCCACTACTGGGGCGACTCATGACTTTATCATATAATTGGCAGACAAGTGATTTGGTCCTTACTAAATTAATTAAAATCATGACGTTCTGCCAACTTTAGCTAACCTTTACGTAACCAGGGGATGAAAATCTCAATGTTGCACGAGTCCTTTTACTAAATCTGGGCTTCCATGACAGAAAAAATGCTAATAATATAGTACGTACGGATTTGTATTTGTATATTTTGAAAAACAAATACAAATACCTAAGCTCTTTCAAATTAAATAAGTAATGCACATTTTCATATCATCATTTTGTAGTAATTTATTGTATTCCAAGCCCATGTAAATGATTAAACTCAAGCAAAACAGAGCACCCAGACTGCTCGTTTTAGTAGGCAGAACACAGCGTGTCATGCTGGAATCACAATAGCGTGACAGACGCGACACAATGGGCGCGACGCGAATAAAATCATTTTCCAGCCAATCAGGATCGAGACTTCTGTGACGCCCGCGCGACAAGATTTCTGAATAGAAAATGTTTCTAATTCATTCGCCTGGCGGGCGCGACAGGTCTGTAAATCTATCTAACCCGACATATTTTTGGTGCTAAAGTTTTACGTTCTCTATTATTTACCGTATTAATAAGGAAAGCAAATCATTTTAATGCCTAGATATAATTACAGTCATATTTTCACACTTAAAGTACTAGCGGACATGGAAAGATTTTTAAAAAATGATTTCCAAATCAGAAAATAATGGAAACATTAATGACCACCGTAAAATAAACCATTTATAAAAAATATTTTAAAATATTGATCGCGAGGCGGTAAAATTTAGTGTGCACATTAAATCGCCCTTCGCATAGAATGTGTTGCGTTATTGTAATCCCAGCATCAGTCTGGCTCACGAACCAGCCAAGCAGCAGAGACCCACAAACAGGTAGGAAACATTTGATTCCAGGCAGTAAACCGATCGGAAAGAGAGATAACGAGCTAAGTGTTATCTCTCCTCCTTTCCCTTGAACTCTTCTGCCCTCTCCTGGAAGAAGTTCCAATTCTCGCTACTGCCATCTTTTCTAGCAGCACTGCGTCGACAGGAGAAAGTACTGAAATCTGAAGAAAATTGCCTTTAAAATGACCAATTTTATGCTTCTATGAGAGTTGGTTTGGCATTTTCGGACACGGCATTGATGTGTAGCAACAATGAAAATCTTGGTTATTGTTTCTTCTTTGTCCTGCCGTAATTTTTACCTTGGTACACTGTGTATGTGCGGAGTAGCAACAAGTTTCCTCCGACCCTGCTCTCTTCGCCAGCGAACATTTGACGCTTTTTTGTCGTTCGTTTAGCTTTCTCGGATGTTGAAAAAGTGTTTTCTAGCCATACAGTGCTAGAGCTAGCATAATGACTTCAAAGTACCTTGCCCTAGTTTTATCTGTATCCGGGTTTTGTATAATTAATAGTGGGCAATTTATTTGAAATCTACACATTGACCTTATGCAGAGGTTCAAATAAATATTATTTAATTACACAAATATTTTGCTTATATAAAACAAATTTCATGAGAACAAAGCAGAAGGTTGTATGTTCACATGATTAAAACCTCGTACACATATTTTCAACAGGTCTCGTACTATCAAGCGACAGATTAATGAAATCGATTATTAAATATCGCCACTAAATTAACAAAAAAAAAATCAGTTATACACAACAAAAATAGCTTAACAAAGTAGTGTACGAAATTTCATCGAGATCGGCCAGACAAACTGTAACTAGCACTCCGCCTTAACTGTCGCAGACCCCCTGAGGGGGTGACGAGAGGGCAAGCCGCAGCACAAGGGAGAGGTGGAAGTAGTTACACATTTTACCGGAGTAGCACGTGACCGCTGACTCTTCATTTAGTGAGCGCCAACAGAGCAGAACAATGTCTCGAGTGCGAAGGGGACCCGCTGTGTGTGAAGCAGGAAAAAGGGGGGGGGGGGGGTTAACCTAGCTCTAAATTGTCTCGGCAGGACAAAGTCCCCCCTGGAAGACTCCGACATTCATTTAGTAAGAATTTCCACTAGGCCCCCATGTCAGAGTATCGCACACATATACAGAGAATGCATCTGCACCTCTCCTAGCAGCCTTTTTCATGTTCCGTAACAGAGCGTTACAAATTCTACGTAATTCATTAATCTCTCTCTGTCTCTCTCTTTCTTTTTCCCTCGGAGGAAGTTATACAGTAAAATCAAGCAGAGCGTATATGCATTTATCAAATCACGTAGACACCTATTAACATAATGAGTGCTTACATTACGGAACAAACAGTTTATGTTAAGATTATGGTGTACGTATTCATTTTCTGTGAAAGTTGTTTGCGCGATTGCTCGTATCCCGGTAAATAAATGTTCTAGAATTATGGTTTCCCAGCAGAAAGCGTACACACAATTTTCTATGCCCCATATTTTTTACATTTATTAAGTTACGTATCCTCTCGGAGAAAAAAAATCCATGGAAAATGGTCTAATATCACATTGTAAAAGCTTGACTATGCACGTTCCTTAAGCGACAAGTGAAAAGCGCATTCTTACATACATAGTTCAGTCTGAGAATTTTAATTTTATGTAATAAATTCCTACTGTTACAGATCTAATTTACACAATACACCTTCATGATGGAAAGACTATATACCTTGCGCATAGGAGCGATGGCCCACCAGACATGTGTCAGTGTTGTTTGTATCGCTTCTATATCCTAGACACGTAGTTCCAACTAATTCTAAAATCTCTCAGTACAGGTCAGAAAATTGTTTGTTAGATGCAGGATTCGAACCTCGACTCCCTTACAGGAAATCAGAGCTTAAATCTTCTGAGTGGGACCGCTCAACCAACCTGACAACATTTGTAATAGTATTGAAATTGCAGAAAAATGTTTTACAGTAGACATTTAAGTTTTCCATCCCATCACCTCCATTAGAGAAAACTTCTTCTCACATTCTATTCACTTATTACATAGGAGTATGACATCGCTGCGCCCTATCAAATATATAGTTTAACACTTGCAAAAAAAAATCTTGTTTCAAATTTTATCTTTTATATTTGTCTGTCTTGTTACACAGTGACATAAAAATAAATTAAATTCCACTACAATACAATCACACTTTACAGGTGCTTCACAATTTATAGGATAAATATTGTGTTGTTAACGAAATGTTATTTTTACATTTACCAAACAGGGTTAAACCCATAATTTTTTTATAGGTGAATAAACATTCTGCAAACACATCAACCATCATCTCGTGAAAATAATCTGCCTCATACTCTATTAATCCATCTTTGTTTTCTATCAGACCCCCAGAAATTCAGAAACTCAAAACACTGGCATACATTATTCCAACACAAGAAATTAAAATCCTGCAGAGCGAGCTGTAACCACATATGTATTCGCCAGAACCTTTGTGTATCCACCGAATCACTTATTGTTCTTGTTGAAGAAAACTTGCAAAAGTTCTCATGCTTCCTTAATGCAGCGGCATTTTTGAACAAACATAAACATATCTTAAATCGGCATAATTTCAACTGAGGATTCTTGGAAAACGATCTCATTTAATGTCGCCGCACATAACAATATGCTGTAAATAATTGTTCACAGAAACGGAAATAGGTTTTATTACCAATGAAGCATTATCTTTACATACTTCTGTATGCTTTGCTAATGTAGATTTTCTTGTAACCACACCATGTACAACGATACTTAATACACTCAGGATTCCTTTCACAACTACTTCTTTCATGATGTTGCGTGCTGCGTCTATGTTTAAAGTTTATTAACAATGTTGACACTAAAATCCAGATGATGATTCACCCGTTGCAGTAGTAAAACCGCAACATTTATTGTCCGAATTTACTGTTCGCTGCGAAGTTTCTTCTGAAGAGCACATATCTGACATATTCACCCCTAACATCCCAAACGGAATGATCTATATAAGTACTTAAACACATCAAGCTTTTATACTTTTCATGATGATATTAACATACGGAAGAATAAAATGACACATGAAAAATCATCTTCTGTGAAATTAAACTATTCTTAAGATGTAACATGTAAGGTTAAAAAAAACTAATATGTGTGCAAAACGTTTAAAAAATGATAGTAAATGCCAGAGTTCTAATCTGACGATACTCCATCGTATGATACCACGACAATCCCGGTTTTCAATCTCCAGTGTTAGTAGTGATCGGAGCCCAGTCAAACTACATCAACCGAGATGTAAATATCTCTCCGAACTCCCATCCTTCATCGCTTGCTAACATTTTGGTTTGCCTAAACACATCATCCTTTGTTATACTTTCAATTGGAAAATAAAACCTTCATCCTGCATTATAGTGTTAGCTCGAGATCAAAACTAGAATAATTTAGAACATATCAACATACATAGTAAATGAGAATTTAAAATTAACACTCCATTTATATATCATTAATTCTGGAGAAAAAAAAAAGTAACAGTCTCTTTATACAAACACATATATATTTTAGTTAAATGTAGATTATATATAATTTAACAATTACCATGAACATTACATATGTTGCAATGATTATTGTTAATCGAAGAGCGATTGACTAGAAAATTTGCTAGAAATTTTAGAATATCCCTTTGAAACTAACATTCCGAGTAAATTAACAACCACAGGGTTATGCTCCCACATTAAGAAAATTACTAACATTTGTTTAAATTATACGTTAATTTCTTTTTATATAAGTTGTTAAGTCAACGTTTCGTTGCTAGAAACAGAATCCTCACCCCTAACACCATATTATTAAATAAATATGTAGACCAGTTTTTCCTTTTGCTCATTCATAACTAATAACACATTAACCAAATATATAGCCAAAAGCCATACACCCATTTAAAAAAAATATAAACTATCTCATAAAATTTGAGATCATATCATACTCACGGTTAAAAATCATCTCAAACAGATATTTCTACACATTCTTCCATCCAAAATATTCTAATTTCTCAAATACCTGAACAGGACAGAACATCACTCAATACCTACATTCCATTACAGCTTATTGGTTATATCTGTCACTTTCCTTCCTACCATCCAAGACAAAAAAAAAACATTCATATTAGCATTCCTATGAAATAATCCAACGAATTACTCAGATAAAATCATTTCATCATCATATCATCACCATAACATATAATATCATATTCATAACATGATCATATCATCAACATCAACATATTATCATCATGTCATCAACATCATCATTTCATCATATCATACAGAATTCATCCATGCCACATTTTAACAAAGTCCGCATTGGTTCTGTGTTCATTCTTGAGGTCCACAGGAGACATTCTTCGTGCAAGAGTGGAATGTGAAGTGTGTTTTGTAAATGATAGTTCATATATGAATCAGGATGATTTGTAGGACCCATACCTTAGGTTTACAAACAATGGTTTTTAATTTGTGTTTAAATGTCAAATTAAAAAAAATAGTTATATTACTTGTGCTTCATAACACAAGTAAACTTTTCAGTATTATATTTCAAACTCCTGTATGTTGTGTCGCAAAAAAAAGTATGTTTTATAATTTTTTTTTTATTTGACTGTTAAAATTTTTAAAATGTTTTCTTTGAACTTTTATTATAAAAACGAAACTTTAATACATTTATTCAACATTAACCTACAGGCTTTCAATATGCAAAAGGATCATGGGGAATTTTATAAGCCAATTAAAATTCAAGCAATAACATTTTCACACAGACCATTTATTATATGCCAAAGTACATCACACTACACATTTCAGTTTTGTTAGAAACATGTGTGACATAAGACATTTATACTGATTTCACACTTTAACAAGTAGACAGATATTAACAATAACCACATGCAGACATCGAGAGTACATTTTAACTACACAAGTAGACACACATTTGAAAATTAAAACAAGTAGACGAATGCATTACACAACAGAAATGACACATTGAGAGTACATTTCACTAAAAATACAGGATGTATCACAAATAAATATTTAACATATTACTTACACAAAAACTGCATGACATACATTTTAAAACTTGACTTTTCCACACAAATGCATGAAAAATTAACTTTATTAGTTTCTCATCTAACATTTTAAACTAAATGCAAGAAAGGTTTGAGGGTTGAACTCTGCTCTACCCAATTTTAATTTTCTATGCACAAAACATTTATCTGACACACATCCAGTGACCAATAATTAACCAAACTCATTTGCAACTACAAATGTATGCACATCGTTATTACATTCCTCAAAAATACTGTAATGGAATTTCGTGACGTGATCTATAAATAGCGTGCTTCGAACTTTGCACTTCACTACAATAACAGGTGAGAATGTGTTCACCCTTGCGTTTATCATTGCGTTTTTCTCAGGCATGTACAGCCTACATTTATTTACAGGACAGTTCACACTATCACAATCACTAACACTTGATTCAACTAACTTAGGTTTGTTACTTGTTGGCATGAACCCAGGGCCATATAGACATTTAAAATGAACATTATCTTCACACATCTCTTTGTAGGTTTTAAATGAAAACGTTAGCTCATACTCAATGAATGCAAACCATGAGAGAGTATTTGGCGTTAGGATGTAACTTCATTCTGGAAGAGAGTTGACGACGTTACACGAGTAGGTGCTGCATGCAGACGGAAACGAGAGCTTCCGTCTCCTTCTGTTGTCGGTTTTTGGTGCCTTCCGGAAGTGCTTCTGCTGAGCTGTGACGCCAGTGCGATACTGAAACTGACAATAGCTGAATTAGCAAAGACACATACATAATTTGTTTTGTTTGTACACTCGATTTAAATGGTAAGTTCAATAATCAGTTCATACATAATTATAATATTTTTAATTTGGTTTTGATTTGCGAATTATTATTATCCTTATATAATAAGGAGACGATTTCTGCCTGTCTGTCTGTCCGTCTCTAATACTTCTAAGTCCCTTGAAACGCAACAGAAGTTCTTCAAATATTGCAAAGCGAATCCTCAGGGTCAAATAAAGGTCAAGTTCGAATTTCAGTAAGATTACGCAATCATTACATTTTACCCTAAAAACTCATTAGAAGTATAAAAATGCCGATTCGAGCGCAGCACCCAGTTATCAAAAAACCAACGGTAAATTAAATGCTCGAGCCATCAGAAAACCATAAAAAAAAATTACCGTTGTTTTTCTGATCCAAAACATCAAATGTCGATTCGAGCGCAACCACAAATAAGTGACTCAAAAAGTTGTGTTTGGGAGCAACCGCAAAAAAGTGACTCAAAAAGTTGCGTTTGGGGGCAACCGCTACAATACGCATAAATATTTTCGTTTGGGAGCAGTTGCCAAAAAGTGGCCCAAAAAGTTGCGTGTGGGAGCAACCGCAAATAAAGTGGCTCAAAAAGTTGCGTTTGGGTGCATCAGCAAAAATACGCGTTAAAAGTTGCGTTTGGTTAGATCGTAGTCGTTAGAAAAAAAGTCGTGCTAAACTTTGCATTGAGTGCATCTGCAAAAATACACGTAAAAAGTAACGTTTGGGCGCAGTTGCAAAAAAGTGGCTCAAAAGGTTGCATTTGGTTAGATCGTAGTCTTTAGAAAAAAAAGTCGTGTTAAACTTTGTGTTGAGTGCATCTGCAAAAATACGAGTAAAAAGTTGCGTTTGGGCGCAATTGCAAAAAAACAGTGGTTCAAAAAATTTGAATACGAAAAATTAAGTGTTGTATATAATAAATGGGAGCAAATAAAAATCAACTGATGTCTAATATGATAACGACCATGGCAATGAAAAAGTCTAACAGAGTTGGTAATGTTTGGAAAGAACATAATTTTAAGAAAGGCATTTTTGCGGAAAGAAAGAAGAAGAAATCTCAAGAGAAGTATGTCAAGTGCGAAACTCGTAAACACTTTTACAAACAATCTCTCATAAGGAGTCATCTTAAAAGTAGATTGCACAAAGGTCTTACACCAATACATAATAAATCACATGAACCAACAAATGCATGGGAAATTTTTAAAGTATCACAACATTTAACATTAAAACAAAAGTTCCCAAGAGAGAAACAAGTGAAATGTGAAACGTGTAATCACTATTACAAACCGTCTCTCATTAGAAGTCACTTGAGAAGTAAAATTCATAAGTACACATCCACATTCAGTGTAGAAGAAATCGAAATAGCATTTCAAAGTAGGATCAAGACTTATGCTGTAAAGAATGGGAATGCATACAAAGACTTAAAGCATTTCCTAAACGATGTAAAAGAAACTGTCACGGGACTTATTAGTAAATATTTAAAATCATTCAAAGTGAACGTGAAATTCTTCACTGAGTACAAAAAGGGAATTGGTAAGAATATTGAATATGTAGAAAGCTCCTTTAAAACAAAGAACTAAATTATACTGAAATCGACTAATCTGGAAGAATATTATATCAACAGCATATCGAAAATCATAGCTGAGATAACAGCATTCGAAGCAAAGGGATCTCAGTGGATACTCAACAGAATATTTAAACTAGAAGTGCGAATAAATAAATATGTACCATTCAAGGGCAGTTCTTATGTTGATCTCCCAGAAAAAATCAAAACTAAGCAGGTGGTAATTAATGTTAAGAACAATGATCAAAAATGTTTTATGTGGTCTGTTCTATCTGCATTGCATCAAGTACAAAAATACCCTCAAAGAGTGAATAAATACATAGCTTACAAATATGAGTTTGATGATGCACTTAAGGGTTTGGAATTTCCAATAAAATTTGAAATCATACCAATCTTTGAGAAGAGAAGTGGAATTTCTATTATTGTATACACATACGAAGATGAAGATGGTGGTAAGAAATATATAATCATTAAAGATAACAAAAAATGTGATAGATAAGCACATAAACCTAATCTATATCAAAGACGAAAAGAACTACCACTACTGCTGGATAAAAAGTCTTTCGAGACTTATTGCACCCCAAGTAACAAATAATGGTCACAAAATATTTATATGCGATAGATGTTTGCAACATTTCTATTCTGTAAATAAGCTGAAAGATCACGAACAAGACTGCTGAGATTACGATGGTGTTAGAGTTGAACTACCATCTAAAGGAAAAAATGACATATTAAGATTTAAAAACCAAAATCATTCCTTGAGAGTTCTGTTTGTGATATATGCTGATTTTGAATGTTTGCTGACTAAAATTGAAACTTGCCAACCAAACCCAGACGAATGTTACACGAAACCATACCAAAAACACGAGCCTATTAGCTCCTTTTTTTCTATGTAAAATACGAACATGGATACTATAAACCACCAGTAACTTATGAAGGAACCTATGCATCTAGTTTATTCGTTAAAATGCTAATGGAAGAAGCAAAGTCTATTGATGATATATACA
The DNA here is from genome assembly GCA_029891345.1 of Dryococelus australis. Lineage (NCBI taxonomy): Eukaryota > Metazoa > Arthropoda > Insecta > Phasmatodea > Phasmatidae > Dryococelus > Dryococelus australis. The sequence continues at coordinate 160,981,339 of CM056998.1, forward strand.
CAAATAAAAAATCAATGCTTCCACTAACTCAGAAAGAACAAACTGTTTATGATACAGATACCCAATTTCATATATGTGAAAAGCCTTTGAATGGTGATTCTGTGTGAGATCATGATCATCTTATGGGGATATTTAGGGGAGCTGCACACAGAGATTGTAACTTATCGTATAGAAATCCATGTTTTGTCCCAGTGCTTATACACAACCTATCTGGTTATGACACACATTTATTCATAAGAGATCTTGGCATCGATGAAAATAAAATTGATCTAATCCCCAACAACGAAGGAAAATATATTTCTGTTACGAAACATGTATGTGAAAGTGTAAATCTTAGATTTATTTACTCATTTAAATTTTTTGGTTAGTAGTATCGATAAACTCTCTAGCAACCTTTCCAGAAGCAAATTCCGAGAAACGTGTAAGCATTTTTCCAGTGAACTTCTTGACTTTGTTACAAGAAAAGGTGTTTACCCATATGACTACATGGATAATGCTGAAAAATTTTGCGAGACATCACTTCCATCCAAAGATGCATTTTACAACAACCTCAATAAATGTGGCATTACAGATGAAGATTACGAATTTGCGATAAACTTGTGAAAAAAATTCAACATAAAATCTCTAAGAGAGTACACAGCACTCTATAACAAACTGATGTATTGATATTGTCTGATATAATGGAAAATGTTAGAGATGTGTGTCTCAAAACATATAAGCTAGATCCAGCATGGTATTTTACAGCACCGGGGTTATCGTAGGATGCTATGCTCAAACATACTAAAATATAACTAGAATTATTAACAGATTACGACATTATTTTGATGATAAAAAAAGGTGTTCGTGGTGAAATTTCATAATGTTGTAAGCGATATTCTAAAGCAAATAATAAATATATCAATGCTTATGATAGTACAAAGGAAATCTTTTATCTAACATATCTGGATGCCAATAACTTATATGGATGGGCTATGGGTCATTATTTACCCTATGGTTGGTTTAAGTGGGGAAATACAAATATAGATGTAACAAAAATAGAAGATGATTCTAGCAAAGGTTTTATATTGGAAGTTGATTTGGAATATCCACATGAACTACACGATCTTCACAAAGATCTGACATTGGCACCAGAGAATAAAATACCAGAAGGTTAAAAAAATCCCAAACTCTTGACTACTCTGGGTGAAAAAGAAAAATATGTATTACACTATGTAAATCTTAAGCAATATCTGTCTCTCGGAATGAAGTTGAAAAAAATCCATAGAGTTCTAGAGTTTTATCAATCAGATTGGCTCAAGTCCTATATTGATCTAAACACAAATATGCGAACAAAGTCAACAAATGTCATTGAAAAAGATTTCTACAATTTAATGAACAATTCCATTTTTTGGAAAAACAATGGTTAATATTAGAAACAGAGTGGACATACGGTTGTGCACAAGTTCTAAGCAAATGGATAAACTAGTGGCTAAACCAAACTTTAAAGATAGAACTATATTTACTAACTCTTTGGTTGCAGTTCATATGATTCAAACAAAACTGTGCTTTAACAAACCCATTTATGTTGGAATGAGTATTCTTGATCCATCGAAAGTCTTAATGTACGATTTTCACTATAACATAATGAAACCAAAGTATGGGGAAAATATTGAACTGTGCTATCAAGATACTGATTCATTCATCTATTATATAAAAACACCAGACTTCTACAGTGGCATGAAAGAAATGGCGATCATTTTGAAACTTCTGACAATAAGATAATCATTATGGTATTCCGTTAGGAAACAAAAAGATTATTGGCAAAATGAAAGATGAATGTAATGGAAAAATAATGGAAGAATTTATTGGATTGAAATCGAAAATGTATGCAATAAATGTGGAAGTTGATGTAAGGGTAAGGGCAAAGGGTGTGAAAAACACTGTAATCGGAAATGAGATTAGTTTTGGTGACTACAAAAAGTGTTTGTTTGGTAAAAAAGAGTTGTACAAAAGTATGAATCTTATTAAAAGTAAGAAACGTAAACTCTATATGATTGAGATGAGAAAAAAAGCATTAAGTCCCGAAGATGATAAAAGATTTACTCTTAAAGATGGCATTAATACACTACCATGGGGGCACTACAAAATTGAAAAAAGAGTGATGCTATGAAAGAGTAGTTGTCCATCCCGAAGCTCGAATTGCCTTATTGCTGATATCGTTCGCATAAAATCGTTTGCTACAGACAGTTTGCAATGGCCGATTGACAAGAAGTAGTGTTTCGAGACGACATCTCGTCTCGAAAGGTCGCAAGCTACGTGAAGTACACCACATATCAAAATTGTTTGCAAGGTGCAAGCTGTAGGGAATGAACACAATGCAATCGCTAATCGACATCGTGAACAAGCTTATTTACGATGGTAAAAAGGTGTATCGACAAAGAGAATAATCCATGGTTCAAATCGAAAGACGTTGCAAGAATACTTCTAGTATTCGAATCCGCGAGAAGCAATCATAGAACATGTTAGAGAAAATCATAGGCAATCATATGTGGATATAGGGAGGAGCGAATCGCTCACCTTGTTAAATATGCATCCGCATACCGTATTTATCAATGAACCAGGCTTGTACGCATTGATCATGAAATCAAAGATGGCAGCGGCTGAAAAATTCCAGAATTGGGTGTATGAAGAAGTGCTACCGTCCATACACAAATAAGGCGAATTAAAGTTAGAGCAAAAGTGCAAACCGCTACTAGATGATTTGAATAAGAAGCTTACAGTGGCTAAAGATGTTATCGACTAAGAGAATAATCCGTGGTTCAAAGCGAAAGACGTTGCGGAAATACTGATCTAACAAAACCTTTGCGAGTGAATGTAATGGAAAAGTGAATGTAATGTGGGGGACTCATGTCCCCCACATTTTTATTTTCCTATTTTTTCAGATCCTATTAAAAACACTCTCATAGCACTATAAAAATTTTATAACAATAAATGTTTTAATGTATAACCATCCATTAAAACTAATAACCATACATGTTTGCACACTATTGGACTTCAGTGATTCTTTCACTTTTAACATCATAAATTAGGTGTCTTTAGAGTACCACATTACAAATAGTTGAATCCAATATTGGTTTATTAAAATCAACTGTAAGTTTCACATTAGTTCGAGCTTTTACAATAGCTGTTTTTCTGTAAGAACAATCAATAACATACAATGGTCTTCTCCCAATAAATGACTCAGGGTTGAAGTGCAGTTCATTATTACGATAAGGAGTATCTAGTTAGTCATTGAATTTCTAAAATCATTGTAAGCAATATACATATTATCGAAAGATTTATATTCAATGTCTAAATTCCAATTCTCTTTGAGAAACACTTCTACCAGCATCTAGCATATTATCTGTATCATCAGATCCATCTGCTTTCTTTGGGGGTCTTCTGTAAAAAGAAGCATAATCATTAGAATTTCGAATAAATGTGATCTTGTACACACCTTTCCAGAATATTTCATTTCAATCTCTCATAAAACCAAACAAATATCTTAATGGATAGGTAATTTCGTTATGCTTATCTTTCCTAACATATTTACCTAGTACTATCCCCGACATTTGGAAGTATACTGATTCTGATTCCGAACCTAGCAATGTATACATCATTGTTGAAGTGATGCCAGAGTTGTCAATACTTTCGATTATACAACCATGTTTAGAGATCTCTATTCTTGAGAACTGAAATGGGAAGAAATTCTCACAAAGATCAATAGTTGAAGTTTATTCATAATCTGCTTATGTATCTGTTTTAGTTAGCTTATACTGTTGGTATACATAAGCTTCATTCGGATGTGAAAATGCATTGGCAATAAGAATATAAAACTCAATGCGTTTGTTGTATTCATTAAAATTATTTTTTTTGTCGTTTGGCGGAAACGACTGATGCTCATAACTTTCAATTTTTTGTTGATTCAAGTTAAGTGGGGTAAGAATGTTAAAAAAACTAACTCCACTCAGTAACTTTGATATTGATGAAATGGTTAGAAAATTAAACATAAAAAATTTTCGGGGTGTATTTATGATCCATGAGATACTTAACACGCCACTCGATAATGAATGTGGGGTTGTTAATCTAGATGTTTCAACAAACTCTGGTACACACTGGGTATGCTATTGGAAAAAAGCAAACAACAAATAACATTTTTATTCATTTGGCTGAAATCCACCACGACAATTAATAGCATATCTCGGAAGTAATAATTTTTATAATGATGAGAGAATTCAAAATTTAAATCGAGTAACTTGTGGTCATTTCTATGTAATTGTACTAAATCACTTTTCACATAATTTTAAATTTCCAAAAATTATTTCACTATTTATAAACAATGGAATTATGTGGAAATGAGTTAATGAGCGCTTGGATTGAGATCAAATTAAAGAACACACACATAATGATACATCTACTGAGAAGATCAATCCTAATGATTTTGTTTCCAACACACAGTTCAACGATTTTATAGTCACACTGACATGAAATAAAAGCTCATTGGATAAAGCCTATCTTACTTACTTGGAAGTAGATAATAATATAGATTTTGAACAAAAAAGACTAGGACTTGTGGGAAATCCCATTGCAGTGATGGATGCAATCAATTTAGAGTATGATCAGAAAAACAGAATTAACATTATTCGTTTAGTTGGGAAATACAGTTCAAATAAAAAAAGTATTTTACTTTGATTATCGAATAGAATATTTTTTTTATGAGAAATGGAACTATAGTTGAAATAATAATAAAACCAGAAAAATATAAAAGTTTTATCAACTTATATAATCAATGGAAAAAAACTGACATGTATAAAACTTTTTAAGTATACCCTGATGATATGATATATTTTAAAATACCAAAAGCTCACAATGTACCCGAAGGTATAACTGTGTTTATTGAAATAGTTTTCGTATATGAATACATTAAAAAATATCAGATTATGTTGGTTTTTAATGGAAACCCTTCCATTAAAAACATACTTATAATCTAATAATTTAAAAAGTCTTTAACTTTATTACAGTATGTAGCATTATTTAACTTACGAGTCATATCTATTGTAACAAAACCATATTCATTATTCCAACATTTTGAACAAGTCTCCCTAAATTTCTCATACAACATATCACCACCAACAAAATCACTATTAATATGTTTAAGATTTGTATCATCTTGTCTGAATATGCAAAGAAAATTTGCATTGTCTCTTATAAGCTGCTTAGGTACTTTTGAGTATGTCTGGGCTAAATAAAAACAATCAATATCTTTATGTCTACCAAGAGTATAGTAATCTCTTACCATATTTTGATTTGCAACTGTGATATCGAAAACAACTACAGACACTTTATGGCATTCATTTACATCAACCATTTATTCATTTGATGGAAAGAAGTATGATATTGATTAAATAAATAATTTTGATGCTACAACTATATCTTTCTTTAAATTGATCTATTTTTGTTGGTCCAGACTTTTTGAACAAACATAGAGAGTACCAAAGTCCAACCATCCTTGAGCATATATAAAATGATCTATCATAAGTGTAGTTTTTCCACAGTTACTAAGACCCACTATCAAACATCTAATATTATTAGGTAATAACTCACCATGACGTTTTGTCGTTCAAGTCTTGTCCGGTATTGTTATTTTAATATCCCAGTCTATATGTTTCATGATTTTATTGCTCATTTATTAGATTTAAAAAAAGTATATAGTAAATGAGTAAAGTATTCAAACTAACAGATAACAAATCAGTGTTGAAGAAAAGAATACATTACCCTTTAGAGATAGAGGGGCACTCATTGGCTTTAGTTTAGTTCTCTACTACTTATCAACTGCATAACATTATCTCTGGGAGAAATAAGCTATATTTTGCGGGTCAGAATGATATGGAGTCAGCAATTGATATTGCAGTTGGTCAATATAGCTTAAAAGATCACGAAAAAACCAAAAATCAATTTTTTTCATTTAGTGTTGATTCATTGGGTGGAAAAGAAAATGATATATCTTTCGAGCTGGATAAAACAACAAACAGAGTGAAAGTAAAATGTACGCTTATATGACAGTTTGGAAAACGGGGTTCAATAGGAAAACTTTTGGGTTTCAGAGAAAATAAAATCTAAAAGCAAATGTGGATCATTATGGCAATACAATTCCAAAATTTGCTGCATTTAAAACAATAAATATACACTGTAATATAGTAAATGGTATTATATTAAAATATGATGAATATAATCATAGATAAACTAACATAATTACCACTTTTAAACCAAGAACAACATTTGGATTTGGCGACACGATCTATTACGAACCAGCTTATCCATTATTTTTTTCCAGTGCAAACAAATCAAGTTAATGAAATAATAGTTGAAATTAAGGATGAAAAAGGTAGGTTAATTAACTTTGATTTGTCTGAAAGAACAGTGGTATTAGAGATGAAGCCGTGGATATTTTTGGGTTCTAAGTAATCATATTCTATATATAACGTTAATAGTTTCATGTGATAAAGATGAATAATATTTCTACAGAAAGTGCAATGAAAGATTTAGAAAAAGAACTCGATGTTTCGGCTGCTTTAATATGTCGAATTTGGAGAAGTGTATCTAAATTCTTAATTAGACTATGTTGTAGCACATTGCCGAAGTCAGAGCGATAATTGTAATTTAATGATTGGATAACCATTAAAATTTTATAGAGATATGATCACAAATAAAAATCAATTGATGTCTAATTTTACGACGACGATCATTTACTCTTTAAAAAAACAAATAGAAGCATTTTGTAACACCACGATCCACCATTCCATCATATGCAAAACTTATACCTCCACGATTAACATTATTTAAAACTTTTTCACTGAAAATCTGAACATATCTGTCTGGTAAGGTTACTTTAAAATTTCCAGATGTAATTACCACTTTGTATCCATACCATGTATCATTTATTTTAGCATGGTCTATGGATAGGACTGTCCAATTGCAAGTTCGGAAAGTTTCTTAAATTGTTTGGTTCCTTTTAATACATTTAGCAATTGATCCAACTTTATTATATACAACATTTTATTTTTTTGTATTCAAATTTTTTGAGCCACTTTTTTTTTACAACTGCGCCCAGACGCAACTTTTTACATGTATTTTTGCGATTGAACCCAAATGCAAATTTTTGAGTCACTTTTTTGCTGTTGCGCTCGAATCGGCATCTGATGTTTTGGATCAGAAAAACAACGATATTTTTTTTAATGGTTTTCTGATGGCTCGAGCATTTAATTTACAGTTGGTTTTCTGATAACTGGGTGCTGAGCTCGAATCGGCATTTTTATACTACTCTCATTTTTTAAATTACTTTTTTCCTATATGGTTTTTTGTATTAATGTATAGAGATTATTGCATTGAGATAAGAAGGTAATGGAATATCATTTTTGTTTAATTTATATGTCCCGCTTCAATGTTGAGTTGATTTCGAAGTGGAACTTAAGTGGCTCGGTGGATAGAGAGATTCCAAGTGGGACCACAGTGACACAGTGATAGAGCGATTCCAAGTGGGACCGCAGTGGCCAAGTGGATAGAGCGATTCCAAGTGGGGCCTTAGTGGCTGAGTGGATAGAGCGATTTCAAAAGGGGCCGCAGTGGCTTAGTGGATAGAACTATATCCAATGTTGAGTAAATTTCGCATCATTTTTTTTTTTTCAGTCTTTGTATGATAACAAAAATTTGTAACATCGTAACTTTTCTAGGCACGTGAAAATACTAATAAAAAAAAAAGGTCTCGGGCTGGGACCCTAGTAGTATTATAAACAAACGGGTTATAATTCTGGGTTTGTATATTCATGGGGGTTTTATTTTAATGGGTGTATCCTTCTGAAGCGGTGTATCCTAACTTTACTGAGCTTGTTTTGATTTTATCTTTGAAATTATTTCTATATCCTCGTGTACAATAACTGATTGCTAACATATGATTCTATTTAAATTAATTAATCACTGTTATAATGTAACTGTTAAGTAGTTATATAATGTATATGATTTAATTATTTGTATATAAAGTTATTATTCTTTGAAAACATTTAATATCATGCATCTGTGTGCGCGTTTCTAAACTTTAAATTAATAATTTAATAGTAAATTTAACGACTACGTATACATATTACAATGTATAATGCGGGTCTTGCGTAATGCTATATAACTCTAGACGGTAATCGGAATAGCTAGTAGAAAGAACTTTCAAAGTGGGAGGTGATTTTAATTCAATTGTATATAAAGAGCACTTCCACACAAAGATTGGCTGACGGGATGGGGGAATTCGGTACGCATGGCTTACACCAGGCGATGTCGTAACAGCAGGTACACTCGTCTGCACCGCCAAGTTGCGTCATGCTGCCTGGTCTCTGTCACCACGCGCCGTCAAGGGCCTGAAGGGGTGTTGTCTCACTACTCTCGTGAAGCGAAAAAAAGTTGACCTCCTGGCTGTAAGAACTCATTCAACTGCGTGAAATGTAGATAAATTGCTCACGCACAAAGACAGTAGAAATGGGTATGTCCCGGGCATAACTCCCATTCCACAAACACCTTTGCAATCTCACACGCTTAAGCTCTCTCATGTTGGAGTTCGGTAGTCTGCGAACGGAAAAGAGAGGAGAGGGATCACAAACATACTAAAAGCCAACGGACTTCATTTTAGCCCGTTTCCACATGTCAACAAGGCGCGGGAAATGTTTAAAATATTAAAACTATTGTACACTAAACCTAGATCTGGATCTGCATGTAAAGCGAATGTGGAGGAGGCATTGCACCGCGCGGTGTTTTCGCAACATGACTGCAAGTGCGCCACGCAAATGTTCTGAACGCTAAGTTTATGAAATTGAACGTCGAAAGGGAATTTGGCGGTGGGGGTTAAGTTTCTGAGCCGCGCCGCCAAGCATCGCGCAGTGAGGAGGAGAAATAGAGGCGTGTGTCCATGACGAATGGGGAAGAGGGGGGAAACGCACTGTATCGCGCTGATTTAGGTCGCGTGCCTGCAACGTGCCAAAGCAGCACCCTGAACTTAATTCTATTTCAATATTAAATTGTAACATTCATATGAAAACTATGTAATATTTAAATAAATGCAACTGTTAAAACAGTCATGCAATGCTATATTATCGACTCTGCATAACAATATCTGACGACATTATCATGTACTAGATTAAATTAATTACATTAGACATACAAATCAGTTATTTGAATACATAACAAATGTCACCTGATTATTAAATACTGTCACACTAACAACTTTAATTAAAATTCTCAGAGCAGCGCACACAGGTCTTAAAATATGGTTTCTGAAGTCAATTTGCATCACAAATATTTAATATCTATATATTACTAGGAACTCGCGAATCGTACTGAAATGCTCTAAAGCAAATTGTGTCACCAATATATAATTATACTATTAGGTACTCGCGGTCCATATTGAATTCTGCGAAGTGTGCTACTGGTCGTAATAAGATTTCAACTCATTTCATGTAAGTTGCAAATATCAGGCTGTAAAACTCTATTATTATTACTATTATTTAAAGCTCATGAGATATAAAAATAAATGATTACATTATATTAATTATACTGCTACAGGAATATACAACAATGTTGGAATGAACGTGAATTAAACTTCTAATATTAAAATTCCTTAATTTAGAATGGGTGGGTGAGGACATTAATGAAATTAAGGGGGAGGATGGTATATATACCACCTCTGCAAGGCAGCAAGAGGTTGTTATAAATATGACTTATGGTCATATTCATACAAGAGAGGGCCAGGGGAGTAACTGATTGATAAATGAGATGGTAGAGTATATCAGTTACTGAGGTGGGTTAGTTATGGTATTCGGCACAGACAATACAAACACTGTAATATCAAATGTGACGGGGGAGCCAATAGAACTGATATATTGGGTTAAGCTACATTATTATTATTATGGACAACTCACGCCTTTTTATATACTATATACTAAGGACAGTACCCACTTTATTTTTGAAGTCGGAGGCTGTTTCTAACTGACCGTTTGACAGCGGTCAGACATACCCATGCTGCGATATTCCCTGGCTGCTGTTTGGATGTGGAAAGATGCCGGGCCGTGCCTTACAGTGGCCTATATCGGTGCGTCGTTTAGGCGTCCATGTCCCCGATCGCTGGCTGGTCGTGGGGGTTTTTGCAAGCGGCCTCGCTTGGTGGTTGCTGCAATAAGTTGTCACAATTCCTGGCGTCCTAATTTACTGAAAGTATTAGGCCAGGTTCATGCGAGGGTGTTCAGATAATGTCTGTTCATAACAATATGTGTTTGTGCTTCCATTGGACCATAGTTTGTTAGACATGCCTCGAACGACATCGAGCCAATAACGAACCTGCAAGGAAAATAAGAACCGAATCCCGTGTTACCTGGTCTGTGGTTAAACTGGAGCAACAGCCACTGAACTATATTAACTGATGCTCGAATACACAAAGGATTATGGATTCTAGCTTGTTGCTGAATGAATCCGCGAAATTTCTGGGTCTCTAAATATAAGTAACGTACTTTTATGTTAACACAATTACAAAACGCTTGTAACACATGACGTATATAGGAAGTAACCAATAACGTCGTCCGCGGGGTGTTTTATATTACAATATGCCATTGTCTATCAATATTTACAACATAATTTTAGTACTGAGAAGGTTTTCATGACTCGCACTTGTCTCTCTCATAATTACAAGATAAGAGCGTAAAGGTTTCGGTTTTTAAGCCATTCCGATCACATCTGCTATATTGGCAGGAATCTGTTTACTTTTATTTATGTATAGTAATATACGTGTTTATTGGAGATGGGGTTTTATCGCAGGAACAGTTTACGGTTTGCTAGGATTCAACGTACTGTACATATGTCCGACAGTTTCCTTTCCTTATTGGCTGTCATGCACGCATGAAGATACTACCTCTTTTCACGGGATCAATGGGGATTATGATACTATAATTGGTGATTGGTCTGCAAACAACTTAGCCGGGTGAAAACTTTGTTCATCCAATAATGAAAGAAGAGTGTTATAGAAGATATGTTGACTCAAAAATTTTTGTGATTTTCCACCGTCTATAGTGATTATTTATACTGTTTGCGAATAGTTCTGTAAGCGTAAACAGTTTCAAATAAACGGATAAAGCATCGGGAAATGCGAACATCTATTTTATAACTTTGCGCACCGGGTACAAAATAAATAGTTACCGCTCGTTAAAAGCAAATGTACATAAGTATAGAAGCATATGCACATAAGTATAGAAGCATATGTACATACGTATAGAAGCATAATTTTACACGGGATATTAATTTCGCATGTTTTCACTAGATTTCGAAAGTTTACACTATCTGTGTAAGACATATAAGTGAAATAATTGCCGATACTAAAACCTGCTAATTTTGTTGCCACCGAAATCCGGTATGAATATGTGCAATAGCCCATAAGATTGTTCCAGCTTACGACATGAATACTCATTATAAAGAAAAATCTCGTTATATTATATCATGACGTTTATTAAGTATATATAATTATCGTACTGTTATGTAACTCTGCCCAATTACTAGCCTAAGAGTATAACATGTTGTCTATGTTCATCTGCATCTATTCAAAACAATTTATAAGCAGGGCACAACGAAAGTTTCATTAAATTACATTTCCTGGAAACAAAATCTGGACAAAACGTTTTCTTTATTTTTAGTTCTCTGTCGTTGTCTAACCTTAAAGAGGTAGTCTACGTTGGAAATATGCGAACTACCGTCCCAATGTAAACGTCGTAATCACTGACTGTTCGACTTAAAGCAGTGTGTCAACGATTCTCGTGGGCTGCGAGAACCAACACGATGAGCAATCAGCCACAGCGCGAAAACCAACTGTGCGTTAGTTAATAAGTAAATTGTAATTTGAAACAATCAGAGTCCCTGGTGTGAGTAGGAGGGAGTGGGAAAATGACTGCGTTAGAGAGAGGGAGAAGTCATTAGTTAAATAATTAAGCTCTCCCCGGGAGGCAGAAAAGGAGTCTATAAATTCTCCACGAGTTTCAGAGAAATCCACCTACCATCTTCCTTTTGGCCGTGTTAGACTGATAGCTTCGCTCTCTGATTAATCCACTGGGATTCCACAGTCGGGGAAATGAACACATACCCAGGTAAACAAACAAACTGTATGAAATTACGCCAGGTTGCAAGTGTATTACGAGTAATTTTTTCATAACATACTAGACTCAAAAATATTTGGGAGCACATGAATTAATTTCGAATTTCAATAAATCTGAAGGAATATGTAACTTTTACGGCTATTAACGGTGCTAATTGATTCGCTTTCAGAATTTAAATTATATTAGTTCCACAAATTTAAATAAATAAATAAATATATATATATATATATATATATACAGAAAAAACATTTCACTGCTTAACGACATCGAGTCAAGTTGGCAACGTATTATGAAAAGTAATTCCACGTTCTTTACCCTTCTAGTCATAGATAAATATATAGTGTTAGGCATTACAGCAAACAAATTTTTCGCTGCAACTGTACTAGTTTTGGTATAACATTCTGTCACATAGTATAATCTATTTATAAGAATATGAAATATCGACTCAACGAACGTCCTCATTTAAACTCGGCTCTCAAGACCTCGCTGTTAAGAGCCGTGCAAATCTCTTCATCCTCTCAATTAACCCCATGAACGAACTAGAAAATTATAAATTGGTGCAACAAGCTGTTCTCCAAAACTCTTTAGTTCAGTTCTACTTTCGCAACTATTTAATTATAATTGTTACGCGTCTTAAGTGCCTGTCGACGAATCACGGGCGTTCGTATCGGAGTAACTTTACTCTGATTGACCCTCTAAGGTAAGAAAATGTGATGACTGTAGCCGAATGGATACGATTGGGAGGTTCTTAACAACGAGATCTTGAGAACCGAAGGGTGAAGCGAAGTGAGAATGGAGAAGCGCTGGAATGCAAGGGTGGAGGAAACGGGAGATCGCTGAGAAAACTCGCCGAGTAGCAGCATCGTCCGGCATGATTCCCGCCGGAATCATACTCAGATCACCTTGGTGAGAGGCGAACGCTCTAGCCGCTATGGCACCGCGGCACCACATGTAAGAATATTAGCTGTTAACAAACAAAACAAATGAGTCTGCGTGCACGTAGGATATTGAAGTATAGCCTTCGCGTAGATCTCTCTGAAAAAATCTGGTGATCATCATTATAAGTTACACAATAGAAAGCCAAACGCAGTCGGCGAGAACTTGCAGCACCTAATACTATGAACAATTACATAATCGTCAGTGACCTATTTTTGCAGATTTACTAGTTATTCATACTAATTTTCAATCACATTAACGTGACAGAACACTGTAAAAAAAATTTGAGGTAAAATTCTCTTGCATGTAAGGGAAGTTTCTACATGTGAGGTAAAATTACCTCCTAAATGTATAGTAAATTTACATAACAAGTAAAGTACTATTCCCTAATCGTACGGAAAAAAGTACCTGACACAAGTGGAGAAAAATCACATACAAGGGAATATAAACTATATTGTATAATAAAATTATATTAAAAAATATCCCGCAGTATTAGTACTGTCTTTTTATTAACTATATCCTCTGACCTATAGTAATCGAGAACTAAATTTTAAAATCCTCAAAGCTTGTTGGTGGGCGCGAACCATGGTCCCCTATCACGATAGGCAGATGCACTATCCATTACACCACGACAACAGCGTAGCAGCGTTAGTCAATACTCCGCCCGTCCTCCCACTCAGCTGTTGATACAATGCTGAAGAGATGCACGCGTCGTAAGGTAATTTTCCCGTCCATTTATGAGATTTTTCACTGCTATGTACGTGAATTTTACCAGAGTGCGTTAATTATACCTTACATATTAAGAGCCATGTTGGACAGCTTGTACTACTATACAATATAAACCAATTTTAAGGTAAAACATATATAAAATACAATTATCAAATAGTTACAAATGGACGAGGAGATCCACGCGCCGTAAAATAATTTTTCCATCCACGTATGGGATTTTCCACTGCCATGTAGGCTATGTGAATTTTACTTCAGAGTGCGATCATTTTACCTTACCCGTAAGCAAAACTATGTTTTCACATACAAGTTTGCGAATATTACCTTACACTTGTCAGGAAATTTTCACATTATTTTTAGAGTGAATATTTAGGAATTCAGAAATGTAAAGGCTGTTCATGATGAAGTGAGCACTTTAAAAATGAACATAGAAAAATTTTTCTGCCCCTGCATGCGCATAATATATTAATGAGCGCACTGAGTGAAATTCACCCAGTGAAGTTGGCAACGATGGATGGAAAGTAGTTCCATATCATAACGTCCAATAAAAAGTTTTAGGTAACCGTTTGTGATAGATTAAAATTAATTCTTTCACTCTCTCTGCTTTTAATGCATCGAAATGTAAAAATTAGCATATTTGTACAGTATTTACTTCCTTAATAATTTCACAGTTTCATTTGAACGACGCATGAATAAAGTGAAGAGGTCCATAGCAATATTAATTTTACATAAGGTGGAGAAATACACAACATACATACAAATAGATTTTATGCCGGTCTTCCAAAAGTACTCATTTTACCGTGAACAGTTCTCTATTCCGTGAACTGCAGCCACCCAGGCAGACAAAATGGCGTCACTTGTCAGCAAAATTGCACAACACCGTTCGCCAATCAGCACGCTGTGACTTACTTGCCAGGCGATAGGTTGACAAAGAAGGTGTATTTCGCAACAAGCAATAGCGGATTAGACACAAACTCAGCACTTCCAGAACCTGACGAACACAAGCGTGAAATAGCCTCACCTGTACCAAAGAAACTGCAACGCCAGTTTACTTTTGTGTACTTGTCCATTCTGTATCGATATGCTAACAAGAAAATTGAAAACACACAAATGTTCAGTGAACCTGACGTCAGGTTGTTCGAACTCAAGCCATCGATTTCTATTTGAGAGTAAAGGATGACAGAATTTTGCATGGGTCAATAAGTTAATGAGAGATATTCAGGCGGCGCCTTGCACCTGATGTCTTCAGTGCCGAGAAGGGTGAGACGAGATTATGATCGAACAATGACGAAATGCAAAGGTTGGAAAAATGGGAGTACCGTGGAAATAAATAAATAAAATGAAACAGACAACGTCAGCCGCGTTTCCCAGACGCATCAATGCGGGGTTTACCCAGCCAAGGATCTAGCCCGATTTGCAATGGTGGGAAACGTGTGTTCAAAGCAGTACAAAACTGCAGCCCCCTTAAATATCGTCCTACGTGCTGATTGATATCGCGAATAAATTTGAGTACAAACTAGACTTCAAACACGTGTACATTTAAGTTATTTATGGTACCAGTTCAGAATTTATAAGGAACGCCCTTCGGGATTCTAAAGCAGTAACACCCGAGGGAAAATATCCGATTACCATACGACGTGTTCTAAAATAGTTATAAGGTTTATGATCGGTGCTTAACAGCAAGGTCATGAGCGATGGCGAGGACGTAATGAGGTGAAGGTGTAGCAACAGCGGAATGCAAGGGTGGAGGAAGTGGGAGCGCCCGGAATAAACCCGCAAGCCAACGGCAACGTCCACCACGTTTCCCACATTCGAAAATCTCGGCGACCCCGCTGGGAATCGAACCCTGTTCTCTTTGTTGGGAAGCGACCAGTCTTACTACACCACCGAAGTGCCTTGCTCCGGGGTTGAACTGACCGCTCATCACAGAATACTCAAGAATACAGAAGTGAAGCAGTCTCTTGTACAGCTGCACGCGCCAACAAAATGGCGCCAGTGTACAGAAATCTGTCGGAACGCCGCTCACCCATTAGCGCCTGGTAACTTACAGCACCTGCAAGCCGGCAACTCAAACAATAGGGACTCTTTCGCCAGTCAGGCGAAATGATCACTTTTAGAGCATCGCGCAGCCAATCAGCGAAAGGGTACACGTACATAAAAGGAATCCCGCCGCCATTTCACGTCTGCGTGCTTCCCTGTCGTGTGCTTTCACTGCGGCATCAGACAGTGATCAAAGAGCTGGTGCTTGATTATGTATAGCACTGTGGAGTCTAGCCTACAGGACGATGAACCCGCGGAATTTCCCTGTTCCTAGTGATTGCAGAGTGACCGCTAACAGCCATGAACTTAATAATGGTACGAACGTGTAGAAAAATATGTGAGGTGTAGACAAGTCAGCTAAAGACAAACACAGGTTCATTTTATACTGATATCTTTAGATAACGACCAGCGTGGCGTTGAGACGCAATAATGCAAGAGTTTCAGAAACTTTACAAGCTAAGCTTTATAAACTGCCGTACCCAGCGATTACACTCGAGATTTGCCAGTCACATAACTCTACGTGCACCATGGTTGAAACGTTTAAGCAACAGTTAAAATATATACATGTATATTAACCAAATAGGGCCCTACACATTATTTTAATTAATACGTAAATATTCTGAAATCAGTGATCTAACCGCTTAAAAAAAATAACTTACATAGATGCGGCATAATATTCTTATTACAGTCGATGCATAAGACAGGGTCTTCCCAGCAAGTTATTTTCCAACGACAGTGTCATTTCTATAAAGTGCTCGTACCATTCCTTGATTTCTCTTCTGGACGGCGCGTCTCGTCTTCTATATACTCTCCGAAAGTTACGCTGCACCTACAAACATGTGTTGCCTCTGTAAAACATTCGACCCAGATGGTCTTCCATTGTAGTTATACGACAGATTAAGTTCAGGACATCCCCATTCTCTTGCAAACTCCTGAGCCTCGCAAATATGCTACAAATGTAAATGAAATTTCTGTGTTTTCAAAGTTGTAGACGTTTACGTTTTTTATACCTCTTTACACTTATTTAAATTCATACTAGGTTCTATTGAAAAGTAGTTATCTTGCCTCTCCCACAAAGTGAGGAAAACTAACTTTGTGGGAAGTTCATCAATGAAGGCGCAGAATAATTACCCGCCAGCAAAGTAGCTTGTCATTAACTGGCTGCTTTCTAACTGTGGAGGTAAGTGCCGAGCAAACTAACTGGGACTTACAAGTTATTACAATGATTTGAAATAACTTTAACTTTGTAATATGTGGCACAGATATTGTGTATAATAGGTATTTGTGGAAATCGTGAAAATAAATGGCGAATTTCTATTTAATTTTTTTCCCCTCAGTATTTACTTCTGACAGTAATTTTATTGGGGAGTAGATTTAAAGATTAAAAAAAATTTCGCGCTCATAAGACTATCATAGTTTGGTTTCAGTGTTGTCAGAAATTTTAGAAATTTTCTAATTAAAAATTCTGAACAGTTTTATTTATTTTATATTTTTATTTGTGGGTTATTCTGGTGATGGGGAGAGGGTTTGGGTTCATCTTGAACCATGACATGTTCTGTCCCTTCGTCCCACCGCTAGCAAAATTGATTTTCGGAAGTTATTCGCGCAATATAGATGTTTAGGAATAAAAATATAAACATGAAAGGTTAAGTTTTAATTGATGAGTAGCGAATTTAATTCGCTGGAAATACCAAGTGTTTTTCGAACAAGGAATCACTTTTAGGTAATTTCATAACTTTGGCAAAAATCGTTGGACTGGTTCAATAGTGTAAATTCTCAAACAAGAAGTTACTAACTAAAGTAGTGGTAGCTGGATGGTTCCTGCTCAATTTCGCCCTTATTGACATCGGCTGTGTTTGATTGACCTGGAAGGGGTCTTGGTCAGGATAGGAATAACTGCTGTTCCGCCCGTATTGACATTGGCTGCATTTGTTCAAAAAGGATGAGCTACTCTGAGTACTTGCCCCATCACCACCCCTGCCTGTGTGTACCTCCACTGCTATGTCACAGCCATCGGTTAGTTAAAGCATAATTTTATAGAAAAAAAATATGTATTTAATAAATAATTTTTTATTTAAAACTTAAAATTTTCAGACCTAAGTGTATAAGTGTATAGAGAGGCATGTCTACGAACTCGTATTTTCAAGAAGAATGCGATTATGGGATCACAACAACCAAATATTTAAAGCATAATTTTATAAAATAAAAGTTATGTGTTTAAATTTAAAATATATTTATTTAAACTTTATAAACAAGTTTATCGAGTGAATGTCTAAAGATTCGTATTTTTTTTTAGACAGGTAAGAATATGTCATCAAAAAATATGATTACGTGACCATGACGATCACCACATTGTATTTGTAAGCATATAAATTTATTAGTAAATATACCAAGTGTTACATATTTTCAGACTTGCGATTTCAAATCGAATGCTAAATTAAGATTATGAGCGTTGACTATTTGCCCTTTTTCGATGCCGTATTGAATTTAGTACGCATTGGAACAATATTATTTTATTTTTAAATTAATTATGTAACCAGTCATACCATAAAATGCAACGCTGCAGTTACCTTGCCACATATCATATTTTAACTGAAGTTTGGTTTCACCGAAATATTTCTAGAAATCATAGTTGTTGCATGTTGCACGTTCAGTGAAATCCGACACTTGATCCAACTGCGGTGAAGTTTAACTTGAAGCTGTTTCGACCTCATATTTCATCCAGAATTTAGAACTAAAAGACGGGCAAATCCCATAAGAAATTTCCCAAAAAAATTTTGTAATTACATTCTCATGAAATGGGCAATTATGTTGATCTGTATCCTGATGTGCACTGAAAAAAAAAAAGTTTTGTGGTGACAAAAATTTTTGTTGGTAGCAAGAACATTATTTTGTCAATATAGACATTACAAAATATCCTGTGGCACCAGTAAAGTCTGAGCCATTTAAATATTTACTGGCAATAACAAAATGTCTTTTATGGTGACCACAGTGTGTTGGTTGGGCCGCGGTGGTGTGATGGTTAGACTACTCATGTGACTACGCATGTGGATATGGTGCCAGACGATGCCATTGGTTGGCAGGTTTTCTCGGGGATCTGCCGTTTCCCCGCCCTTGCATTCCGGCGCTGCTCCAGTCTCACCTCATTACACCCTCATCGGTTCTCAATACCTCGATGTTAAGCGCCGCCCAGATCTCTACAGTGTGTTTATAGGCCATAATGTGTTTGTTAGTCGTAGCAAAAATGTTAACAGCACTGGTTAGTGGGGTCCACAAAAGTATTTTTGCGGGTTGCGGTAGGCAGATATGGTGTGATGTCTGGTATGCCTCTTTGACTGCAAGATCGGAAAAGAAGCAGTCGATGCCTTTGTCAAGTAACCAGCTATGACCTGAAATCATTTCGGGCAACCATTGAAAACTTAAATCAGAATGTCTAACTCAGGTCCTCTGGAAGGCGAGGCCTGCGTGTTACCACCGCTCCACCTTGTTCGATGTTGCGTTTTTTTTATATTTAAACATGCACATACCTCAAATTCAACAAGTGGCACTCACGCCAAGGTCTGAATACTTCACCTGCCAGAAATTTTATATTTCTTCAAATATTTATGTGTAACTTAAGGGATCGGGTAATATCATCCCCAATTTACTAACAGTATCACTCGTTAATTCGTTCTCAACCTGATGCAAGGAGACGAATACGGACACATATGAGGTCGGGGCCAGACCAGATAGAAAATATAACGGATTTAGTTTTTCAGTCGCAGCGAAATGTTTTACTGAGGACGACGCGAATGCTCTTGCTGCTAACTAAATATTTGGTGGGTGCCCAAAAAAAAATTATATATTTCTTTTTTCAATAAAAAATTATATCAGTGAGCATTAAATTGATTTGGTACTTGTCAACCTACGTGTTAAAGTAGAAAACTATTTTTTTCTTATATCAGAAACACAACTTTGCTTTGGAAAACATTACCCAAATAGTTTTTGTAGCTTCAAACAAATTTCTCCTTTGCGTATATAAATTATATATTTTGAGACGTCTAGGGAAAAAAGAACTAAATTTTAAATGTAGGAAAAACATTTTTCGCTAGTCATACTCATTTTCAGACTATTATTTTATATTAAGAAAATAATAAATTTGCAATACTAGCTTTTATCCGCTGCTTCACCCGCATGTAAAATTCAAACCTTAATTAGGTATAATGACCAGCGCCTACTCAAAAAGTTGGTGGCATATTTTATATTTTCACTAAGAATCTATTCGTTTTCCCTGCATGAAAAGTACCCTATGTGCTAATCCAGAATATAATCTACCCCTGTACCAAATTTCATAGAATTACGACGAGTCGTTACGATGATTGAGTAACAAACAACCATACAAATTTTCGCAATTATAATATTATAAATATTATTAAGAAGCTAAACGTGCATAAAGGCTGCTGTTCAGTAAAGCGAATACTTTTGAATACAGCCTTTGAAAAATCACTGCCTCTACCTGCGTATATTTTATCTTACACACTGACTATCGCACACCCAGTAAAGTTGGCAACGATGAAGAGAAAGTAGTTCCATATGTTAACCTTAAATTACAAGTGTTAAGTACACATTTGTGAATACTAAAATATTTCTTTTCAGTTTTCATTTTTTAGTGCATATTAGTGTAAAAATTAAAACAATTGTAAAACATTAACTTTTCTAAGAAATATTACAGATGCCTTTGACCGACGCACGAATTAAGTTGTCAGGACAATGGTAACGTTAATATTGGACATATGGTGGACAATGTGCGTATAAGGGGATTTTAGGCAGGAATTTAAAAAGTTCTCGTTTTAAAGTGAATCTCCTATAAAATAATGTCGGACTCTTGAACGCCCTTGTGGGTTTAATTTCCACGCTTGTAAAGGCAGAAATAAAACAGAATGTGTAGAATGTGCAGTAGCGGTGTGTGTATGCGGCGAAGGCAGGCATGTGCTCCAAGAGTGCCAGGGGGTGTGTCGAGAGGGCAGCCCTCCAGGTCAAACTGCAGAGGTATTCAGGGGATGGCGCGGCCATAAAAGCGGAGTTCCTCCCGCGTCAGGCACGCGCGGTCGCCCAGGTGCGCGTTATGCGGCTCTGCAAGGGGCGCCGCGCCACCTGGCACCACTGGTCATGCTGGAGGGGAGGAGAAGGATCGAACACTCCAGCGCAGGGGTCCACACATCGTGCTGGAGAAGAGAAGAGGCTGCGCAACGTAACGCTGCCTATCCTTAACCACGGCGAGCCTTGTTGGCCCTACACCTTAGTACCTGAGCACGTCATAATTACTGGTGTCTCGTCACTATGTGCGTGTCTATATATATATATATATATATATATATATATATATATATATATGGCTGTATTATACTAGGTAAGGCTAGGGACAAAAGTAAAGAGGACAGGCTTGTCGTAAGTTTTCATTGGCTGCTGGACATAAGAATTATCAGGTGAATTGCGAATCGTAAATCCAGAATACATAGTGCCGTGTGAGAGAACTGCGGTTACTGCATAATTATTAATTCACTTTTTTCAGCCTACATTACAAAGGAAAGATTGTCTTATGAGATCACTTTCCTGTCTTTTTGTATGGCTGTGTGTGTGTGTATGTAGCTGTGTGTGTCTGTGCGCGTGTGTGTCGCCACCTTCAACTTTTGAACGCATTAACAGAATTTCCGCAAACTTGGTACACATAGTTCTTTGTAACGACATGCGACATTTATAGTTTTGACCCCGCCTGACACTTGCCATCAAAATGGCAGCAATTTTAATATTTGGGGTGGTATGTCATATCTCGGGAATCGTTCAACAGATTTAAATCAAATTCTGTATGTTGGCAAAGCGAATCGTAAGCATTAACTTTCGAGATAAATATTTTTGTTGTTCCGCCAATTTTGTATGCTCGAATAAATTGAATGCCATATCTCGGGGAAAAAATAGACCTATTCCTATCAAATTTGACAAACAAGTAGCACCGCGGCACACGATGTAGAAATATATGTCGATCGGACGTCAGGCCCTTATTTCAAAAATGGTGGTGATATAGGCGTTTTAGCATAGAATTCTATATCGTCGAATCCATGAAAACAATTCCAATTTTTATTTGTATCCTGGCAGTAGAAATTACAGCTATCAACTGTATTTATACGAAGCATATTTTTCCAGCCATTTTCTAAGATAGTGTCACAAATAAATAATATTTTTATGGCACATCTCTAGAACCAATTAACCGGTTACTATCAAATTTTTGGGGGGGCAAATAGTACTGCACAGGTGATGTGAAATTGCATGTTTTAAGTACGTCAGACATTTATTTTCAAATGGTGGACATATAGCCATTTTAGCTAATAATACTATATTGTTTAAACCATGTACATACATGATCAATTCCATCTAAAAATTTTATGCTGGCAGTATCAAGTGCATCCACACGAAATATCTTTTGCCCACCATTCTGTAAGTAATGCCATACGAAAAGATAAAATTTTTATGTAATATATCGGGAAACAATTGACAGATTGCTACCAAATTTGGAAACAAATAGCACTGCAGCAGGTGGTGTAAACTGGTGTGTTTAAGTACCTCAGGAACTTATTTTCAAAATGCCGGCTATACAATAATTCTAACTTAATGGGCTGTATCTATGGAACTGTGTGATCGGGTTTAACTTAACTTTGCATACTGGCAGTAAACAATCATCGAATGTGATAATACATAATGTTTTTGTTCTCCATTTATAAAGATCGTCACATGAAAAAATATGGATGTTTTATGCCATATCACAGGGACCAGTCAAGCTATTTACATAAAATTATTCAAGGAAGTAACGGAACGGTAGGCCAAGAAATCTGTCATATTTTAAGTGGCTCAGTCATTTATTTTCAAAATAACACACTGTTATTATTTTATATTAGTGCACCCTATCATTCGAAACAACAGACTGATTAAATACGAATCTGATGCTCCGAATCTGACTTCGTAATGCAGATGATTGAACACTAACTTATGGTATGAGTTTTTCTGGGCTCGAGTTCCAGGTAAGGCACGTGTTTATTTGTAATTGTCTCACTACTGTTGCATATATCTTTGGCTTCATTTCTAATGATATTGTTTTCAACGAAATGAGAAGTACTACATATAAAATCATATTTTAAGAATTAATTTTAAAATTAATTGCACCCATGTTGAGGAAATTAAGCTCATTAATTATTTCAGTAACTTCTTGTGTTTAATGTTGTCCACTTAAGAATAACAAATAAAACACATTTCACATCCAAAGAGTTGTTTCCGTTTCCTATTTCACATATGGGCCTCATCGAATAGGCACGTTGAAACTGACCCCAAACAGTTCGTAAAAACCTTTATCTGCAACAGAAAAAACTCTAATGTTGTGCCACTAAAACAGTAATTTTTAGTTATGTGTGAGCCGTCATTAACTAATGTTGTTGTTAATGTGATATACAGATAAGCTCTTAATGTTAACATAACATTAAGCAATTTTGTGAGAACATTATCTCCTTACTGTTCTGTCAACATTAAGTTGGCATTTACTGTAGTGGCAAAACAAAATTTATGTTGAACTGATGTTAACATTTGTTTTGAAAAATTTCTTGAACTTTGAAATGTAAATTATGTACACTTATTTACATTACCAACGAAAAAAATGACAGGCTGGAGGGTAATCAAACCCACGCTTTGAATGATTGACATTCTTCACTTTAGGAAACATGACGTCCTCCCAACTGCTCTACCATAACGTTCTTGAATGTGCTAGGTACATATTAGGGGTACTCTTTGCAATATAACCACAACTTCTGTTCTGTCTCGTTATGTTGAAATACTTCATGCTCTATTTAAAAAAATGAATATTTGGTACACGTAAACTGTTCTGCAAGGCTTGAGAGCTGGTTTAAGCAACATTTGGTTATCATACTAAGATTTAAAATTTTATTACAGTGGTTTCATTTTACGAGGTTATCGCTGTTTACTACTGTCTGTCATTTAACAACTTCTATAGTGTAAGTTGTGTTGGTTGGACATTTCTTTAATGTCGCAGTTACACAAAACAGTTAGTTCTTCCTGAAATTCTCAGCATAGTACAAAATTTGGTTGCGGCAACATTACTTAGGGGCTTTCTAAACATTAACACTCCCACAGTATACTGACATTATAGTAATTTAAGGCTTTATAAATGGTTAACATTAGTAATTTTGCCACGTTATTAATTTCACATCATAAGCGTTTAAAGAAATGCCTTAGTAGTATGTTATTTGTTGCATGAATATTAGACTTTTTTCTGTGTGCTAGTTCTGATTTATTTACTGCCAAACTTCATTGCAGTCAGGCCATACACTTCGTAGACAACGTACATGCGAATTGTACACAAACGCAAAAATGCAATATTTTCTCATGAAGATGTAAATCATGCATTGTTTTTAATTGGGGCCACTTTCAGTGCTCCAATAAATAATTTCTAACATTATAATAAATTTGATAAATTGTTTCTATAGGAATACGTAAAGAATTGCATTCGAATCGCGACGTTCTAGTTTAAAATTTTGGGCGAGAAGTAGATATGCCTTTTCTTTCGTACTATGCTGACTAAAGCGCCGCAGGAGGAAAAAAACCACTTGAAACTTTAGTTCTAGAGCTGCTGATAGATAGCATGGAGATGGACAAACACTCTTCCGGGCGGTACAAAGGGAGCATATTTTTCTTGCAGAGTGGCCTGGAGATTATATACACAGGACGTGTCCGAAATGGCAAATTTGGGGAATTAGGGTTTAGGAATTTAGGGTTGATGGTTTCAAACGGCTTGTAACAGAGCTACATGCGACAAGGTAGGAAACTACGGTCTTGTGGATTTCAACGATATTTTGTTTGTCACACTATCAATAAATAACTTTCTCCCAAGGATTTTATCACGTAACCCCGTTGTCTTGTGAATATCTGATCATATTTTTCCAGCCGATATAAATCTTCTTGTTATTTATTCGCTCCCTGTAATTAGAATTCGATTAAAAAAACCGAGCTTTTTTTTTAAATTCAACATGCCAACTTTATTATAAAATAACTTCATGTAGATCCCTGATTTTCCATTTTTCACATGCATGTATTGTGCAGCGTTTCAAGAACAGTAAATACCTACGTTTCCACTACAACGCGAGAAATAAAACGTAAATAAACAAAACAGACAATTTTACGTACATATTAGGGGTTTTAGTGTGCTACTTCACCTCAGTAGATTTTAACCCTAAATTCCCAAATATTGATGGCCTAAACTTGGTCACGTGGTCTATTAAGTAACCTAAATAATAGTCTCGTAGCCGTTTCGGACACGGCTACAGCGGAAATAGAGGTCGTGTCCCAACTAGAAAATGTGTTCACTCTCACACACCAATCTCACTCTGGCTCAATATAGCGAATTGAGACTTGTGCCCTTTGTAAGTATCAGTATTATTTCTCTGACAGAAAAGGTAATAAATAGTGAAAAATAAAATATTGTTGGCTTTTCACTTTCCTCGAAGAAATGTACAGTGTTTTTTTGAAAAAGTAACATATTTTAATTTGTTACATTAATGCATGATTAAAAACATAAAAAAATTATGAACAAAACTACAGTATCTAATAATATTCACACAATTTACCTAGATGAAACGTGAATATAATAGCATCATAATTTGTTATGCTCCATATCGAACGGAATATTGTTGTTATTACACATTTCACAACCACATTAATTAAGTTAGGTCGATAAAGTATTTCTAACACTGCTTTAGAAACAACAAAATATATGACTGGATATTTTGTATTAGACTGAAGTAGTAGGAGCG
The DNA here is from genome assembly GCA_029891345.1 of Dryococelus australis. Lineage (NCBI taxonomy): Eukaryota > Metazoa > Arthropoda > Insecta > Phasmatodea > Phasmatidae > Dryococelus > Dryococelus australis. Next base: position 161,007,077 of record CM056998.1, read on the forward strand.
GGTGAACCCTACCCCACCTAAGATTATTTGTAATTAATTGATAGATTATCGATTTGATTGAAAAGGTTAATCATTAGTCCTATTTTAATCTGATCAAACATTGCAAGGGTAAATAAAAAATATAAAGGTTTAAATTTATTGAAAGGGTTAATGAAAAAATGGGTTAATTTTTAATCTGATCAAATTTTTTCTTGATTTCTTCATTCTGTCTTTTTAGATGGGGGTAGCAGGATCTCTTTACAATGTTGACGATGTGTTATCGTGGAGGCGATTGACCAGAGTGGTGGGTTGCAATGTGTTATACAGGTGTTAAGTTGGGTGCAAGAGCTGTCAAAGTGTAAAATTTACTTTTTTTCTTTCTAATGTAGATGTGTTTTTACGTATGTTGGTCGTAGATAGGCGATTTTCACGAATATATAACACACAAGAGAGTTTCAGAGTGTTAAAAGGATTTCTAAGAGTGGCCTAACTGTAAATTTTATGTTTTTTGGGGTGATATTACTTGTAGATGGTGGTGGGAGATAGGCGACTTTGAAATATGCGATTTACGTGTTAGTAATGACAAACGAATGACGATTGTTTCCGAATACAATTCAACTTTAGAGAATTTAAGAGTATTCTACGTATAAATAAATAACACAAGATACAAGTATAACGAACAACTAAGTTTTACTGTCTTTAAACGAAATTCAGCTTGTCAGTATAAACAAATAACACATTAACAAGTTTACACAACCAAATCACGTACCTTACATGATTCAGCTTTGTGAATAATATCTTATGCTAAAAATCTCTGAATAGGATTTAAACCAGACACAATAGCACATGTCTATTCTGATAAGTAAAATATATAACTATTTACAAGAAAGTAATTAACAATAGAAAATGTTACCCCAAATGATTTGTTACAAAATAATCAATTTGCATCGAAGCACAGACCTTAATCCCACACCAATTTATATATAATGGAAAAAAATGCACAAACATCCTCGAGGAGAAAATTATTACTAAAATAATGGATGTACTACAAATGTAAAGTGTAGTAAATAGAGAGCACTTGCTTACACAAACAGTATTTTCAAACTGCTATGATTCTCACAGACCGAGCTCAGAAATGTGATTTGAAATCTTGTCGCAATATTCACTTTACAGGTGATAATTTATATTTTCCAATAAATTTAAAAAAAATTCACGCTATCATTACAAATACTGTGAACGAGATCTGAACCCTGGAGCAAATAATATCACTTTACAAAAATCGCGCCTAGCACTAGAAATGAAGGGAGGTGCGATGGTTGTCGGACCGTAGTTTCGGCAACCCGTGATCATGGCCTCGTCAACCACTAAATGTCTACATCCCCTCCCCAGTGAAGATGAGAGAGAGAGAGAGAGCGAGAGCTGGTGAGTTACACATCTGTCTAGTCCAAGCATTTATGAGCAACTGAAGATGGCCCTGAGTATCCAGAGAGCCTGAGATCAGGGAGGAAATGGCTGTCTGCCACCCCTCCAATCTTCCACCCCTCCCCAGACTGCTACTATGGGCTGCTCTCGATTGTCTATTTTTTTGCAATGCAATGTACCAAGTTGGCGTCAACTGCCTAGTTGAATTCAGATTGGAGGTCCACATATCCCACTTCCACACTTAAGAACCAGTCTGTGTCCAGAATGCCAGCCACCCCATACACCACTCCTCACCAAGATTAGTCTGCGAGGCCCTGGGGTCATTCACTCATCTGCTCGCGATTGTCAATTTTTCAGCAATGTAGCAAGATGATGACAACTGGTTAGATATCTACAGATTAGCCCCACTCGACTTTAGACAACCCCTACCCTTCACCCGTTGTCCAGAGGGATGTGCCCCTGTCCATGTACCTCTGACCCCCTTCCTTCCCCTCGATACCAGAATGTGTTTTTTGGTTATCTCGAGAATTGTTCATTCACACAAGAGCCTGGTATATTCCCAGCAAAATAAAAATTTCACAATTCCACCGATCAAAATTTATATCCCTGAAGCTAAATATTACCCAAAATCTCAATCCCCAGAAAAAATTCACACGATATTTCAATACACTTAAGCAAAATTTAAAGGAAAATGGTGACCATTTTGTAATTATATAACCCATATTTTAGAATAAGACATTCCGACTATCAACAAATTATTTACACCACAAAGAGGTATCTGAGACAAATAACTTTAGTCCGCACAACTTAGGAATCGACATAACAAATTATCAGGCAAAAGTTAGTGGGAAAAATTAAATTTCTATTACATGACCGTTAAGACAATCACAGCTCAAAATTGTTGACTCAACAGACTAACCTCCTACTAACACAATCGTTTAGTAAACAAAGTCTTTAAAAATTCCCTACAAAATACTTCTAAACACATCTCTCCCATCTACATTCCTGAAGTTATATTATTATTTACTCATTTTAATCGAATATGAAGTAAAGACATATTCTGTCTAACATACATAGATTTAATGACATGGTGAATTAGTACAAATACCCCTGTAATTAACATACTAATATTAGAATGGAAGACATTTTATCGACATTAATGAAACCTGATACTGTTTAAATCAGTACATTCGTACAGAAACCAGTTAGTTGTCATTTTGACATTGTGAGGTGAACATCTATTCGGAAGTAAAGTTTCTCCTCACAACAAATATTATTTATTTAATATACATTGCTGGGAATGGAGACATCACTGAATAAACTAAACTGTGGAAAAAGTTACACTTTCACCTACATTGTTTACTGACATGAGGAGCAAATGTTTGAAGAATTCATCTCATACAATTCTTAACTATGAATACTGTTTTCGTGAGTTCATACAAATGGATAACCTGAGTCGTCATATCTAGATCTGAAAAAAATAATCATCTCCCTGAGAAAGTAAATGTCAATTATATATAACATAAAATCACAGAAAGAAAGGGAAATAACATAATTACAAGAAAAGATATAGAATCCGATTGTATGAAATATACAATATCATGTGAACATAACGATTTTCGACATAACCTACTGCAACCAGCTGCAAAGACCAGTTTCGGTGATGGTACACCTAGTCTTTTTAAGCAAAGTATAGTCGATATTTATGATGAAATATCATGTGAAGATAGCAGTGAGGATATCAGTGATACTGTTCAAGACATGTCTTCAACAAATCTGAGAAGAATGCAGAAGGCATCATCAATGCTCATTACAAATTTCCCAAATCCCGGAATGAACTTATAAATAAACTTGAGTATTTATTGGACTTTAAAAATCACAATGAAAATTACAGAATAAAAGAAATGGGTTTCATTATAACAACACTTAAGGAATGAGGTTTCATCGAATGAAGTATTATCTGCAAACACCCAAGAAGTATGATATAACATTTTAGTTAACACTATTACTTGACAAAAAAAAGTAACTATCTCAAGTAAATATTGCATGATAGGAATATGTTTCAATTCGAAATATTTATTTCTTCTTCAAACCAATTAAGTTGTTTGCATTTGCTTGGTGTGTTAATAATGTTTGTGGAATAAACAGTCTTATTTGAGGAATAAAAAAACCTTATTTGAGTACTAAACAAACTTATTTGAGGAATAAAGTATGTTTCGAGGAACGATTTTGAGGATTAAGGAACTGAGAAACACCATATAACATATAACCAGTATTGAAATTTTTGATATCTATATTTGTGAAGTGCCCTATACTTATTGGTGCTATGATTTTTGTAACCTCCTCTCCTTGGCTGTGTTAAAATTTTGTACATAAATTTTTGCTCTAACCTATATTTGTATATATTTGTGAAATAGTTGTTTAATATATTTCATATCAACCTGTACTTATTTGTGTATGTTTTGGAGCAATCTGTACTTGGTTGTTTTAAAATGCTGTACATAATTTTTGGGATCATCCTGTATTTGTATATATTTTGAAACAATTGTCTAATATGTCATATGTTTTGTAACAACCTGTAGATTCCTATTTTGTAAATAATTTAATGTTTTAAAATAAATGTTTACAATTATTTGATTCATTCCTTATTAAAAATTAACTTGTTTTATTAAGAAAAATATTTTCTCCCCAGAGATTTTTGAAATAAAAAATCTGGAAGAGGACATTCTAACCACTTTTCCATAACTAACAATATATAATATACCATCCCAGATAAGGCTTGGTTGATATAAATTGGGTTCGAGTCCCAGATAAGACATGTAAGGCAGTACTCGTATAAAAATAAAAGGAATAATGAACATAACATTGTTAATTAAACTAAAACATACATTTGTTTACATATATGAATGTTAGTATTTGAATAATAATAGTTTGTGTACAAAATCATTAAATAAGATCATAATTAAAAACCAATTAACTTAAAACCGGACAAATTCGCATTGGATTCTAACATATAAACGCTAAATTTAAAAAAAATCATGTAAAATCCTTTTTAATATATTAAATTTGCGAAAAAAAATGTGTTAAAACAAATTCTGTTATGTAATATGTAGGTCTTAATACATTTCTTAGTACATTTAGATAGCGAATTATAAAATATAAAATTTGGCAAAAAGGGAAAGTGGTGGGCTATAAATAGCACTTCCCACCCCAGCTACGCATTTGCTGATCTAACTTCATGTATGTAACATCTCCCACCCTCTCATGCTCGGACAGCCTGTGAACTAGTCCACAGTGATAGGGTGCCTAGTTCAAGTATACTGGTTGCCCGTCCACCAGCTGCTACCGGGACACCCATTGTGTGGTGAATGAACTTCTCGTTTCCAGTTCTACCACCCACTTGGGAATTCGCCCACTTTCTTGGGAATTAGGTCGACCACATGTTTGCTGGAGCAAACCCCTAGGACTTTCGCCTGCCTGGATGAGGTAGGCTCCCATGTAGCTCTCGAAGGGATTATAAGCGCCTGGCCGCCCACCTGTCCCAATGTTCACCTGGTGGAGCAGGGTAGGGCTCAACTCGACTGACCTGGGTTCGGGTCTCCTTTCAACAACCACCATCTTCGAAACAAGAGTTAAAGTAAGTGAATAATTTTAAACATAAAAAGGGAGGTTTTTTTTTGTAATTTGTTAAATAAATGTTCGCATTTTCTGTAAACTTTGAGTAAATTGAATGAATTTCGTTCGACTTTTTAGCGAAATTATTATGACTTGATATAATTTTTTTTTATCAAACCGAATTAATTTTCTTTAAAAATTGTTACACCCGAATGAAACTTCTTCAAAAATTGTTGCAGCTGAATGGAATTTCTTTAAAAATCATTCAAACAGAATGTAATTTTTATCAAACTGAATGAGTTTTCTTCAAAAATTGTTACAAATGAATGAATTTTCTTTAAAAAAATTACAAGTCAATGAATTTTCTTTAAAAATTGTTACAAGTGGATGAATTTTCTTTAAAAATTGCTAAAACTGAACGAATTTTCTTAAAAAATCATTACACCTGAATGAAATTTCTTTAAAAATGGTTAAAATGGAATGAATATTTGTTTAGTCAAGTATTTTTTAATATTTTAAGGGTGTTTAATGATGTTTAAGGATGGATATTTAAGGGCTGGTTTGGCTATAATTGGAAAAAAAATTGTGTGTGTGAGTGAGAGTGTAGGACTGTGAGTGTGAGTGCAGGGGAAAGGCGAGAAAAAATTTAATTCCAGATGAAATTTTTAAATGTATATTTCAGTTTAATTAATATAGTTGAGAGGATATGTGAACCGCCAGTAGTAGCATGTTTCACTATATAGAATAAGGATGTGTCAATAACACATACCTAAAACTTCTTTTCAATGTTTAAATATTCACATCATATGTGAAAAAAAAACATATAGAATATATCACCAAGTACTCTGAGAAATTTTGGTTGGTTAGTTGTGAGTGAGAGCATAGACGGTGAGTGTGAGTGCAGGGGAAAGGCAAGGAAGAAATTAAATTCCAGATGAAGGTTTTTTTTATGTACATTTGAGTTTATTTAGTAGAGTTGAGAGGACATGTGAACCATCAGTAGTAGCATGTTGCACTATATGGAATAATGCTGTGTCAATAACACTTACCTAAAACCACCTTTCACTGTTCAAATATTCACAAAATATGCGAAAGAACATCTAGAATGTATCACCAACATTTTGGTTATGTAGGTCTGAGTGAGAGTGTATGACTGTGAGTGCAGGGGACTAGTTCTATGTGTCTGAGAGAAAGAGAGTGTGAGTGTTTTGTGTGTGTGTGTGTGTGTGTGTGAGTGAGAGAGAGAGAGAGAGAGAGAGAGAGAGAGAGAGAGAGAGAGAGAGAGAGAGAGAGAGAGAGAGAGAGAGAGAGGAGAGAGAGAGAGATGTTTCCAGTATTTTTAAGTTTCAGAAAATTTTAATTTAAAATGCAAGTACACAGGTTTGTATAGTTGTTAAAAATATTACAAGTTTGAATTTAAGTAAAATGATTGGAATGTGTATGTAGGTTGTCTGGCAGGAGCAGGAGGGGGAGATCGACCATACAGTGGTGCACCCTGGCTCTAGCAACAGGTTACTGAACCTCGTTTCTTTCTCTCGTCTCATCTGCGTGCGGTCCAAAATTCTGGCCCGCCCGTGCGAAGTTCGTTCGCTGCTCCATACTCACCTGGCTTCATTTTCATCAGCTCTTAAGACCAAAGTTTTGCTCCTCCCCAAACAAACTCAATTCTCGGCTATACGCTGAAAATGGCTTTCTACACGAGCCTTTAGAAAGACTCGTACCCGTATCTTTTGTAAAACACGTAGCTATAGTCGACTGATTTTCCTAAATAAATTAAAGTTCATTAAAAATAATTTCATTAATATAAAATAATACAGTGTTGTATGGTAGTAGCATATATTTTATTTACAGGTAAGTGAATAAAGTGTTGTTATTTTTCTCTGTTTTCAGCATGATCTATGTATATTATGACATTAAATGTACTATTGTAGGAGAAAAACAATTAGATTCGCTTTCTGTATCATTAATGAAAAGACCGGTTTCAGACATATTGTGTGATAAAACAAATAATTAAATTAACTTTACAATCCCTACAAATTAACTATTACTCACATTTACAATTCCTAACTTACCTGTAACCTTTAATAAGCAGTTTTGTAATAAATTGGAATAGTATGGAAGGAACGATGTCTTTGCTGTGCGAGTTCTGTAGTACAGAATTTACAGTTTTGCATAACTTATGACGACATGAAAGAAGTAGCTGTGGGATGAAATCTTTAAAAAGTCAGTTTCAGTGGGAATTCTGCCAGAAACATTTTACACAGAGCGATATTTTGAAGAGACATGTTGGAAGTTGAAACACTGATTCTATGCAAACAACACCATATCCTAAGACAGCTCCTCAGTTAGCTCCGCACTTAGCTCCGCAGATAGTTCCGCATTTAGCTCTGCAGACAGCTCTACAATCTGCTCCTCAGTTAACTCCACACTTAGGTCCGCAGATAGCTCTGCAGACAGCTCTGCATTTAGCTGCACAGACAGCTCCACAATCTGCCTCTCAGTTAGCTTCACAGAAAGCTTCGCAGTTAACATTTCCAGCTCCACCTACTGAATTACCTGCAAATATTCGATATGTTAATTCAGGGATGAAAAGTAATTTGATTTCCAAGTCTCCAGCTTCAGTGAAAAGTTCATCATCCAATCTCAGACACGAGATACTGGCTAGCGTGTTCGCCGACAGGTTAACATGATGCATATATAATTAACAATAGGAGTAACACTGGTGTAGATAGGGACATCCATATGTTTCATTACAGGATATTCACGGCTGGTGGTAAATAATTGAAGTTATTAGCAATAAGAAGACTGGCATTCTGACGCTGCCTCATTACTCGCCTCACTTCACCCTCATCGGCTCTCAAGACCCCTGTTTCGAGAACCGCTAAACTCTCTTCACTTGCTCCTATGTACAGATAAAAGATTTTTGCTACAAGGTTTTAATACAATTAGAAATCCATAACTCAGATGGTGTCTTACTAGAGGCTATTAAATAATATCTGTCTAAATCTTTTTTGCCCTCAATACTGCAGTTAATGTCATAATATATTCTGCTTGTCATCTACAACATCACAACTGCCAATGACGAGAATCTGCCACCATCACATCCAACCTCCTGTTCCACACTCATTGCAGCTGACTACAGCTGTCTACAATCATCATCGCCGCTGACTAAGCAAACTACAAATTGCATCACCATTCAATGCTGCTGCCTAACAAGATTACTACTGTCTTCGATAAATTACCTCCTTCTCAAATAAGAATAAATTCACAGCGTGGGATTACACATTAATTGAAATCTACGAATACAAAGTGCTATGTGTGTGTGTGTTGTACCCCAATCATTCGGTGTGTGTGTGTCTGGAAAAATCCTGGATGTGATGTACTGTACATAGCGATTAAGTTACTTCTTAATATTTTCACCTTTTTTTGTACATATTTTTTTATCTTGTAATCTGTGTCAGACAATTTTGTAACAGTGGTAGTAGTAGTAGTAGTTGTAGTAGTAGTTGTTGTAGTAATAGTAGTGGCTGTAGTAGTAGCAGTAGTAGTAGTAGAGGCTGAAGTAGTAGTAGTAGTGGCTGTAGTAGTAGTAGCAGTAGTAGTTGTAGTAGTTGTAGTAGTAGCAGTAGTAGTAGTTGTAGTAGTAGTAGCAGTAGTAGTAGTTGTAGTAGTAGCAGTAGTAGTTGCAGTAGTAGCAGCAGTAGTTGTAGTAGCAGATGTAGTAGTTGTAGTAGTAGAAGTAGTAGTTGTAGTAGTAGTAGCAGTAGTAGTAGTTGTAGTAGTAGCAGTAGTAGTAGTTGTAGTAGTTGTTGTAGTAGTGGCTGTAGTAGTAGTTGTAGTAGTAGTAGCAGTAGTAGTAGTTGTTGTAGTAGTAGCAGTAGTAGTAGTTGTTGTAGTAGAAGCAGTAGTAGTAGCAGTAGTAGTTGCTGTAGTAGTAGTAGCAGTAGTAGTTGTAGTAGTAGTAGTAGTAGTAGCAGCAGCAGTAGTAGTTGTAGTTGTAGTAGTAGTGGCTGCAGTAGTAGTAGTAGCAGTAGTAGTAGTAGTAGAAGTAGTAGAAGCAGTAGTAGTAGTAGTTGCTGTAGTAGTTGTAGTAGTTGTTGTAGTAGTGGCTGTAGTAGTAGTAGTAGTTGTAGTAGTAGTAGCAGTAGTAGTAGTTGTTGTAGTAGTAGCAGTAGTAGTAGCAGTAGTAGTTGCTGTAGTAGCAGTAGTAGTAGTAGTAGTAGCAGCAGTAGTAGTTGTAGTTGTAGTAGTAGCAGTAGTAGTAGCAGTAGTAGTTGTAGTAGTAGTAGTTGTAGTAATAGTAGTGGCTGTAGTAGTAGTGGCTGTAGTAATAGTAGTAGTAGTAGTTGTAGTAGTAGTTGTAGTAGTAGTGGCTGTAGTAGTTGTAATAGTAGTAGTGGCTGTAGTAGTAGTAGTAGCAGTAGTAGTAGTAGTAGGTTTAAAATGTACATAACTTTGAATAAATGTTTGATGGCTTAAATCTTAAAATGTCTTTGAAAAATTTGTAGGGTAATTAAGTTTGTAACATGATTAATGTATAATGTAATCTCTTGTTATATTTGTTTTAAAAAATGTCAAAAATGTCAATGTATAGATTTGTATAAACAAATTGTGATTTAAAATGTCTTTTACAGTGTCAATGTTTGTTGTAAACTAGTTGTAAGTATTTTAGCTCTTAAGAATAGATTTTGAAAATAATATTTTATAATTAAATTTTCTCTATATTAAATTTGAATATTGTGAGTTGTTATTTGTTCATTTGAAAAATTGCATGTGTCATTACTTTGTGTTTATTACTTAACCAAAATTTAAAAAAAAATCTTTGTAATAATTAAAATACTTGGTGAGTATCAGTGTTGCTTTGAATTCAAAGCCTGGTAACTGGAAAATAATAATTTTACAAGTTGCTCGATGTCAAGTTGATGAGGAAAAAAACTAGCATTTCAGTTTAAATGTAATAAAACAAGCACAGTCTGAAGGGAGAACTTGCATAAAATGCTGGAGAGAAACGAACATGTCTAAATGAATTTTTGAAACAGAAGAAAGGAACAGGCTTGAATATATCGAGAAAACTTTTCTGTGCTGTTGGGCAAGAACTCTAGGGAATTTAACAAAAACCGAGACTCTAGTCACACAAAAACCTTTTCAGAAGGGCAGGTAGAAAGAACTCTTGGCGACACACCACAATGTTCATCCGCTGCCCTACAACTGGGAATGTTCAACCAACCTTTCAAATAAAAATATTTTTCCTTCACAGCATCAAGATTACAACTGTTGCAAAATCAACACACAGATGTCTGGAGGTGAAACAACATAATCGTACTTTACACAAAATCAGAAAACATAATTGAAAAACTTAAAAAAAAAAAAAACGTAAAATTCAACTATTACTTATTACTATTTTATTGACTTGATTATATAGTAGGAGAGTATAATTTCAATCTTAGATAGTGTTTGTTTAAAATGAAAAATGAGGCATACAATAATAAAGTTGAACAATATTGTATTATATTTTCCTGTACGGTGGTGTAGCCGAAAATCTTGGGTTGGTAGCTCTGAAAGTTTTCTCAGTGGTAATGCTGTGCAACAGTGAAACGGGAAATTAAAGATTCTGGCTTAGAGGCAATTTCAGCTTGATTCATTGTCAAGTTCAAGATATGTGTTACACTTTATGGTCTAATTTTAGTATACATGTGTTTTCTTAATCCGTATATTGTTTATCATATTTACGTCAACCATATACGGAAATTTTCCGTTAATGTACCCTATCAATATTTCAATATGGTTCAAATTCTATTTTATAAGATTTTTTTAAAACTTTGTGTAAAGCTTGGTGAGTATGGGGAAGTAAAAACTAGTTTTATAAATATTTTTTCTTATTTCATATACATCTTTTGTATATATTTTTTTCCTGTGTAATGGAGTTTGCAAAATTGATATTAATTTTACCAAGTATGAAACATAATATTTTTTCCTCGAGAGTTTTCAAACAGCTAGTAAGACATTTTAACCTTGCTATTCTTAACAGTTAAAATCATAACCTGAGCTGTCCTGCCCACCAGGGATGGGGATGTGCTTTGCTGCTTCCTTCATGAAAAGCTAGGCGTCTGGGTTATCTCCAGGGTATCATAAAACCAAGATGAGTTCTGCGTAGGTTTGTTGAACTCAGGCCGGCAACCTCTGAAATCTTGGTTGCTGTAGTTGGTACTATTGGAAAAAAATGTTGAAATTTAACCTTGAATGTTTGTGAGTCTAGACAGGGAGCGGTCACACTGCTAAGACCTCAGATATCTAAACATAATGGTTTGTTTCACATTTTGAGATATTGGCAAACGTTACAAGTGTAAGACTTTGAAGTGAGTATAAATTATAAAGTTAAAAACGTTTAATCGGAAAAATTCCACGCTATTCATTTATTTTTAAACATCTATAAAATAGAGTATATCTACCTTTTCGACATGCATGAACGAATTTATATTTTAATTTAATTAACAGTTTTACATTCATTATTCCATAAAGAATGTTATAGTAATATGTGTAGTAAAGTGTCATAATAAACTAACATAACGTATCATAACATACTAAAGTAACATAGCATAACATACTAATGTAATGTATTGTGATGTACCAACGTAACATATAGTAACATAACTTAACGTAATGTATCAACTTAATGTCTATTATATTTGAACCCTTAGAAGGGAAAGTAGATTACATTCGTACCTAACTCGAGACTCGAACCCAGAATCTAAGTATTACAATCATAGCTACCCAACACTGAAAGTCACAAACTAGTTTACATTCGTACATGACATAACCCAGACTCGAACACAGTTTATATCACCACAAGCTTTATCTGGGAAGGTATATTATATTGCTAGTTATGGAAAAACTGTTAGAGTGCTCGCTTGCAGAACTTTTCCTATGGCTTATTTCAGTACAACTGTATTTCGTGTTAGTAAGAACATAGTTTGTTTTTGATAGCACTAATAGACTTTTAACTTGTTGCAACAAACTTTTAATAGAGAAAGTAAGAATCTCTCTCTGTTACAACATTATAATTACTTTCCTCTCACACACTCTCTCCGTCGAGAAAATATTTTTTCTTACAAAAACAAGTTCACTTGTAATAGGGATATGTTAAATAAACGTACGAAAGGGATTCATTTTAAAACATTAATTGCAAAAGTTGAGTTTGGGGCATCTGCAAAAAGTGACCGCAAAAAGTTGTGTATGGGTGCAGCCGCAAAAAAAGTGACTGCAAAAGTTGCATTTGAGGCATTCGCAAAAAGTGACTCCAAAAGTTGCGTTTGGGTGTATGCGCAAAAAAGGGACTGCAAAAGTTGCATTTGGAACATCTGCAAAAAGTGACCGAAAAAAGTTGCGTTAGAGTACAACAGCAAAAAGTGACTACAAAAAGTTGCAAAGAACAGTTCAAGAAAATTGAATACAGAAAAAATAAAATTAAGTATATAATAAAGATGGACCAGTTGCTAAATGTATTGAACAGAACCCAACCATTTAAGAAACTTTCCGAACTTACAATCGGACAGACCAATCACATAGACCATGCTGAAATATATGATACACAGTATGGATACAAAGTGGTAATTACTTCTGGCAATTTTAAAGTAACCTTGCCAGACAGATATCTTCAGATTTTCAGCGAAAAAGTTTTAGATGGTGTTAATTGTGGAGGTATAAAGTTTGCATATGATGGAATGGAGGATTGTGGTGTTAAACAAATGCATTCTAGTCGATTTTTTAAAGAGTAAATGATTGTTGTCGTATAATTAGACATCAGTTGGTTTTTATTTGTGCTCATATCTCTATAAAGTTTTAATGGTTATCTAATCATAAATACACAATTATCGGTCTGACTTCGGCAATATGCTACAACATAGGCTAACTAAAAATTTAGACACACATCTCCAAATTAGACACCTTAAAGTAGCCGAAACATTGAGTTCTTTAATTACACTTTCTATAGAAATATTATTTATCTTTATTACACGAAACTTTAAAATATAGAATATGACTACTTCCACTCCAAAAAATATCTACGTTCTCGTCTCTAATACCACTGTTCTTTCGGACAAACCAAAGTTAATTAACTTACCTTATTCATCCCTAATTTCAACTATTATTTCATTTATTTGATTTGTTTGCACCAGGAAAAATAATGGATAAGCTGGTAGTGTAGTCTTATCTTCAACACTGATTTGTTATCTGTTAGTTTGAATACTTTACTCATTATGAAAAAATATGTTAATAAATGAGCAAGAAACATGTAGACTGGGATATTAAAATAAGAATACCAGACAAGACAGTATCAGAAAAAAACCTTAGAAGAATTATTACCTAATAATATTAGGTGTTTGATTGTGGGCACTAATAAATGCGGGAAAGCTAAACTCATAATAGATAATTTTATATATGCTCAGGGATGGTTGCACTTTGGTATTCTCTACGTATGTTCAAAAAGTCTGGACCAACCAAAATATATCAATTTAAAGAAAGCTATAGGTGTAGCATCAAAATTATTTAATAAACCAATAGCATACTTCTTTCCATCAAATGAAGAAATGGTTGACGTAAATGAATGCCATAAAGAGTCTGTAGTTGTTTTCGATGATAGCATGCTTGAAAATAAAAATATGGTAATAGATTACTATACTTGTGGTAGACATAAAGATATTGATTGCTTCTATTTAGCCCAGACATACTCAAAAGTACGTTAGCAGATTACAAGAGACAATGCCAATTTTCTTTGCATATTCAGACAAGACGATACAAATCTTAAACATATTCATAGTGATTTTGTTGGTGGTGATATGTTATTTGAGAAATTTAGTGAGGCGTGTTCAATATGTTGGAATAATGAATATGGTTTTGTTACAATAGATATGACTCGTAAGTTAAATAATGGTAAGTACCAAAATAAAATTAAAGGCTTTTTAAATCCTTAGATTGTAAGTTTTGTTTTTAATCGAAACACTTCCATTAAAAACTAACATAATCTCATCTTTTTAAATGTATTAATATACAATAACTATTTCAATAAACACAATTGTACCTTCGGGTACATTGTGAGCTTTTGGTATTTTAAAATATATCATATCATCAGGGAATACTTCAAAAGTTTTATGCATGTCAATTTTTTTCCGTTCATGATAACAGTTGATAATACTATTATATTTTTCTGGTTATATTATTATTTCAACTATAGTTCCATCTCTCATAAAAAATATTCTATTCGATAATCAAAGTAAAATACTTTTTCTTTTGAATTGTATTTCCCAACTAAACGAATAATATTAATTCTATTTTTCTGATAGTGCTCTAAATTGATTGCGTCCATCGGTGCAATGGGATTTCCCACATGTCCTAGTCTTTTTTGTTCAAAATCTATATTATTATCTACTTCCAAGTAAGTAAGCTAGGCTTTATCCAATGATATTTTATTTCTTGTCAGTGTGACTATAAAGTCATTGAACTGTGTGTTGGAAACAAAATCATTACTACTGATATTCTCATTATTGTTCATGCGTTCTTTAATTTGATCTTCAATCCAAGAGCTCATTAATGCATGTCCACATTTTTTAACCATATGATCAATATCAAAGTTACTGAGTGGAGTTATTTTTTTTTAAATATTCTTACCCCACCTAACTTTCTTCAATCCCCTTGCCGTATCCCTCCATAACAAATTTATGTCTGCATTGTTCTTCCAATTCTTGGTTTTTCTTCTTGGCATTAATTACTGATGTAGCGATAGATGATGCACCGCCAGCTAATGCTCCTAGAGCTCCCAATGCTGCGAAAATTAAGGGTAAAAATCTGCCCTTGTGAACTGTTAAACCATTTCCAGTTTTCATTTCTTTGGACACTTTCTTATGCTGTGGAATTGAAATTTTGCTAGCCATCCCTTTGTCCTCCTTTAGTTTCTTGTTTTTACGATCCAGTTGGTCTTTCATTAGGAAAGAATCAATATTCAAACCATTCAACTCCTTGTTAGGAACTTGAAATACAATGTTTTTTTACTTTCATTTGTTATAACGAATATTTTATCATTATATTTTAATTCCCCAGCCAAGCTTACGTTTAATATGCATCGCAGATCCAGTAACACCAGCCCACAATCTCTCATTGAGATCAGCATCTGAACTTAACATTCTTTTGAATGCTTTCTTTTCTAGTTCTCTGTCAGCTACATGTATTTCAGCTAGATCTTTATGATGATGATAAGCTATATCATGTTCCATTGCAGCCGCATCTAGCAGATTAATGGGTTTATCACCACGCTCAATTCTCTCTTTTAGTCTTGTACCCGGACCTAAGTACTGAAACCAGGTGCGTGCTGCTCAAAAGGTAGCAAATTTATTATGTCATTGAGTAACCCTTTTCGGTGATGCTCCGACTCCCAAAAAGTATGTGGTATTGTGTTTAAAATTCGTATCAGATATGGTATACCTTTTTGATTATTCACAACAATGTCACTAAACTTGCTGTTGAGCATATTTATTACTCCAACTTTTTCATTGTAATAGTTATCATTTCCAGCATTCACTTCACCATAAATAACGAGAAGTCGATCAATAAGCATCCTAACATTATCCATCCATATGTATTGTTTGGGGTAGTCTGTACACTTCTTTATACCTTTCCCCTTTTTAGGTGAGGGGCGTTTATTTTTAATCGAATCGTAAAAAGGTTTAACAATAATTTTCCATTTATTCCCGTTACTCGATTTTCGTGTTCCCAATTTTGGATCATTGTTTTGAAAAAACTACGTTCATATCTGCTAGGTTATGACTATAGTGTTCATAGTCGGTTGCAGTGTAGTTGCTTTCTGTTACTTTCTTACTATTTAATAATTTCATCAAACCAGCGGTTGTAGTGTATGTTCGACCTTTTACAGTAAATTTGTAAATGATGAAAGTTACTTCGTTATCACCAATATACAATTTACCTTTATCAGCCTTTAGCCCAAAAATATCGTTTTTGTAGTCAAGTAAAAAATCGACCACTTTCTTATCAATAAATTATGTTTTGTAGTTAGTTAACTGCCGGATATCAGATTTCAAATGCCCCAATGCTGCGTCATAGCGTTCATCGCCATAGCGTTCATCGCCATCGTCAATGCGATAACACCATTGTTATAGCTTTCATCATCATAGCGTTCATCGGTGCCTGTTTTACCAAACATTTTTCTTGCAAAAGATGTTTCTGTTGGTGTCTCTGGGTAGTCTAAAATTCTTAACAGCAACTGGAACTTCTTTTACTAAGTTCTTATTCTCATTTGTAACATGTCCAATTTTTTGCCCCAAATCTTGTATCGCATTAATCAATGGTTGTTCATGTTTTTTATTCTTATCATATTCATCTTGGCGAAATTTTCTAAAAGCTTTAAACTTTTCAATTAACTGTCTTCTTCTCTCTATATTGTTTACAATTTTTTGTTGCCTCATTTATTATATAAAATGAACAATGAAAACTTAAATGTATACTGTCTCAAATGTATGAAAAATACATAGTAACATAATACATAATAACAAAGTAAGAATTAAATGTGTTTGTTAGATGCTGTGTTACTAATAATTCACTATTCACTGGTGGGAGTATAAAAAACGATATTGTAAATGAAATTCATAAACCAATGCAAAAAAACTTCCCCAGAAGAACTGTTCTATCTTTTGGTATCGATGATCTTTGGCAGGCTGATTTAGTCGAAATGAATTCTAGATCTTTAAAAGGCATACATACAATTAAAAAAGTGTTTAAACATATGTTAACTGTGATATGTTTTTTCCAAATATGCATTGGCAATACCAATCAAAGATAAAACTGGTGAGAATGTTCTGTTAGCATTTAAAACTATTTTGAATGATCACTAACCCATGCATTTACAAACAGATGAAGGTAAAGCATTTTACAATAAATAATTTAAGACATTAATGGCCAACAACATAACACACTATTCAACATACAGTAGAAAGAAAGCTAGTGCTGTAGAAAGATTTAATAGAATATTGAAGGACGAAATGTGGAAGATATTTACTATGCAGGGAAACTATAAATGGGTGCCTATATTTCCTAAATTAATAAGTGAATATAATAACACTGTTCACAGTACAATCGGAATGAAACCCACCAATGTAAATGCAAAGAATGGAAGTTCTATTCTAATCAACGTATATGGAGGAGAAAAAATGGTAAACCAAAGTTTGCAATAGGAGATAAAGTTCGTATAAGTAAAAGTAAAAATTTGTTTGAAAAAGGACATACACCAAATTGGACCACTGAAGTATTTGAGGTGTGTGAAGTGTTGTATACAAAACCCACGACATACAGAATAAAAGATTTAAAAACTGAACTTATTAAAGGTATTTTTGATGAGCCAAAACTGCTTAAGACCAAATATGATAAAGACTACTTAGTGGAAAAAGTTTTGCGAAGAAAAGGAAATAAACTGCTAATTAAATTGATAGGTTTACATAGTAGTCCTAATTCATGGGTTGATAAGAAAAGTGTAATTGTTTAAGAATTTTTTTTCCATATATAAATTAATGGATCAACAAAATATTGAAAGTTATGAGCGTCAGTTGTTTCCGCCAAACGACCAAACAAAAAATGATTTGAATGAATTCAACAAGCACTTTGAGTTTGATATTCTTATTGCCGATGCATTTTCACATCCGAATGAAGCTTACGTATACCAACAGTATAAGCTAACTAAAAGAGATACATAAGCAGATTATGAATAAACTTCAACTATTGATCTTTGTGAGAATTTCTTCCCATTTCAGTTCTCAAGAATAGAGATCTCTAAACATGGTTGTATAATCGAAAGTATTGACAACTCTGGCATCACTTCAACAATGATGTATACATTGCTAGGTTCGGAATCAGAATCAGTATACTTCCAAATGTCGGGGATAGAACTAGGTAAATATGTTAGGAAAGATAAGCATAACGAAATTACCTATCCATTAAGATATTTGTTTGGTTTTATGAGATATTGTAATGAAATATTCTGGAAAGGTGTGTACAAGATCACATTTATTCGAAATTTTAATGATGATGCTTCTTTTTACAGAAGACCCCCCAAAGAAAGCAGATGGATCTGATGATACAGACAATATGCTAGATGCTGGTAGAAGTGTTTCCCAAAGAGAATTGGAATTTAGACATTGAATATAAATCTTTCGATAGTATGTATATTGCTTACAATGATTTTAGAAATTCAATGACTAAACTAGATACTCCTTATCATAATAATGAACTGCGCTTCAACCCTGAGTCATTTATTGGGAGAAGACCATTGTATGTTATTGATTGTTCTTACAGAAAAACAGCTATTGTAAAAGCTCGAACTAATGTGAAACTTATAGTTGATTTTAATAAACCAATATTGGATTCAACTATTTGTAATGTGGTACTCCAAAGAAACCTAATTTATGATTTTAAAAGTGAAAGAATCACGGAAGGCCAATAGTATGCAAACATGTATGGTTATCCATTAAAGACATTTACTGTTATATAATAGCGCTATAAGATTGTTTTAATTGAACTCTGATATAAAAACCATTTGTGGTTGTGCATTCTTGAGTTGGGTCCCTCAAGGGACCCCTTGTAATTGTATGCAACTGCTTCTTATTTCGAGACGAGATGTCGTCTCGAATCACTACTCGATGTCTATCGCGAATGAGTTTATGCACATGATATCAACAATGAGGTCATCGCAACACATTGTTGTACTGAAGAAGTTACCTATCGCCGTGATTGGTAGGTTTTTTTCATTAGGCCGTACAGCGTTATGGGATCGACGTTATTGAGATACAGTAGCACGTGCATTTCGGGATACTCTTGTCTAAGCGCATCGAGTCGTACACTCACCAGACGCTTTTGACATCTGATGGTGTAGTATTGGTTTCCACCTATACTGATAAGCACAAACTGGTGATGCTTACCGATTTCGCCAGTAGGCGGCAGCGCGTGATTGTCGATGATTGTGTTCGCCGTGCCCAGCAACAGTTTATACTTCTGGTTGATGCCGTGATTGCGTATGGACGACAACCCTTCTTCAAACATCCAGTCCTAGAACTGTTCTGCGGCTGCAATCTTTGACTTCATGAACAATGCGTACAAGGCCTGGTTCATTGATAAATTCGGGATGCTGAGTGCACTCGGCATGGGTCGTGATTCGTGGCCCTTTATATCAGCGTAGGATTGCCTATAATTTTCTCTGGCACGTTCTCTGATTTCTTCTTGCGGATTTGCATACTCGAGTATGTTAGCAACGTCTTTAGGCTTGAACCACTGATTGCCTTCTTCATCAATGATCATGTACACCTCTTTACTGTCATAGACGAGTTTGTTGTTTACAATGTGGACGAGAGATTACATTTTAGACTTGCACATGCTTACACGTGATTCGCTAACAATTTAGAAACGATATGTAGTCTCGAAATAATACTCGATGTCCGTCGCTAACGATTTATGCGTACACTATCGCAACACACTGATGTGTACTATAGGTCTCCACCGATATCGCCAGTAGGCAGCAGCACATGATTGTCGATGCTTACTGATATCACCTGCCATTTACGATATCGATGAGCGATTGCATTTTATTATAAATATGCTTTCCTTTAAGCTCATGCACGACTCGAGAACGATATCACATATAAGGCGACTCGTGCTTGGTAACTTCTCTTTCATAGTGTCACTGTTTTGCAATTTTGTAGTGTCCCCATGGTAATGTATTAATGCCATCTTTAAGAATAAATATTTTATAATCTTCGGGGCTTAGTACTTTTTTCCTCATTTCAATCGTACAGAGTTCGTGTTTCTTACTTCTAATAAGATTCATTCTTTTGTACACTTTTTTACCAAACAAACACTTTTTGTAGTCACCAAAACTAATCTCATTTCTTACTACAGCGTTTTTCACACCCTTTGCTCGTTCTTTACACCACCCTCCACATTTATTGCATACATTTTCGATTTCAAACCAATAAATTCTTCCATTATTTTTCCATTACATTCATCTTTCATTTTGCCAATAATCTTTTTGTTACCTAACAGTATACCATAATGATTATCTTATAGTCAGAAGTATCAAAATGATCGACCATTTCATTCATGTCACTGTAGAAGTCTGGTGTTTTTATATAATAGATGTACGAATCAGTATCATGGTAGCACAGTTCAATATTTTCCCCATAATTTGGCTTCATTATATTATAGTGAAAATCATAAATTAAGACTTTCGATAGATCGAGTATACTCATTCCAACATAAATGGGTTTGTTAAAGCACAGTTTTGTTTTATTCACATGAACTGCAACCAAAGAGCTAGTAAATATAGTACTATCTTTAAAGTTTGGTTTAGCCACTATTTTATCCATTTGCTTAGAACTTGTACACAACTGTATATCCACTCTGTTTCTAATAATCTCCACTGTTTTTCCAAAAACTGAATTGTCCATTAGCTTGTAGAAATCTTTTTCAAAGTCATTTGTTGACTTTGTTCGCATATTTGTGTTTAGTTCTATATAGGACTTGAGCCAATCTGATTGATCAAACTCCAGAACTCTATGGATTTTTTTCAACTTCATTCCAAGAGATAGGTATTACTTAAGATTTACATAGTGTAATACATATTTTTCTTTACCACCCAGATTAGTCAAGAGATTGGGATTTTTTTTAACCTTCTGGTATTTTATTCTCTGGTGCCAATGTCAGATCTTTGTGAAGATCGTGTAGTTCATGTGGATATTCCAAACCAAATTCCAATATATAACCTTTGCTAGAATCATCTCCTATTTTTGTTACATCTATATTTGTATTTCCCCACTTAAACCTACCATAGGGTAAATACTGACTCATAGCTCATCCATATAAGTTATTGGCATCCAGATATGTAAGATAAAAGATTTCCTTTGTACTATCATAAGCATTGATATATTTATTATTTGCTTTAGAATATCGCTTACAACATTATGAAATTTCACCACAAAACACCCTTTCTATCATCAAAATAATGCCGTAATCTCTTAATAATTCTAGTTATATTTTAGTATGAGTGAGCATAGCATCCTACGCTAACCCTGGAGCTATGAAATACCATGCTGGATCTATGTTATATGTCATGAGACACACATCTCTAAAATTTTCCATTATATCAGACAATATGAACACATCAGATTTGCTATAGAGTTCTGTATACTCTCAGAGATTTTATGCCGAATTTTTCCCACACCTCTCTCCCAAATTCGTAATCATTGTCTGTAATGTCGCATTTATTGAGTTTGTTGTAAAATGCATCTTTGGATGGAAGTGATGTCTCACAAAATTTTTCAGCACTATCCATATAGTCATATGGGAAACACCTTTTCTTGTAACAAAGTCAAGAAGTTCATTGGAAAAATGCTTATACGTTTCTCGGAATTCTCTTCTGGAAAGGTTGCTAGAGAGTTTATCGATACGACTAGCCATAAATTTAAATGAGTAAAAAAATGTAAGGTTTAAACTTCCACATACGTGCTTAGTAAAAGAAATATATTTTTCTTCATTGTTGGGAATTAGATCAATCTTATTTTCATCAATACCAAGATCTTTTATGAATAAATGTGTGTCATAGCCAGATAGATTGTGTATAAACACTTGGACAAAACATGGATTTCTATACGATAAGTTACAATCTCTGTGTGCAGCTCCCCTAAATTTCCCCGTAAGATGATAATGATCTCACACAGAATCACCATTCAAAGGCTTTTCACATATATGACAATGGGTATCTGTATCATAAACAATATGTTCTTTCTGAGTTAGTGGAAGCATTGGTTTTTTATTTGTGTATATATCACCAATAGACTTTGCTTCTTCCATTAGCATTTTAACGAATAAACTAGATGCATAGGTTCCTTCATAAGTTACTGGTGGTTTATAGTATCCATGTTCGTATTTTACATAGTAACAGAAGCTAATAGGCTCGTGTTTTTGGTATGGTTTCGTGCAACATTCGTCGGGGTTTGGTTGGCAAGTTTCAATTTTAGTCAGCAAACATTCAAAATCAGCATATATCACAAACGGAACTCTCAAAGAATGATTTTGGTTTTTAAATCTTAATTTGTCATTTTTTCCTTCAGATGGTAGTTCAACTTTAACACCATCGTAATCTCGGCAGTCTTGTTCGTGATCTTTTAGCATATTTACAGAGTATAAATTTTGCAAACTTCTATTGCGTGTATATATATATATATATATATATATATATATATATATATATATATATATATATATAATATATATATATATATTGAACATTATTTATTACTTGTGATGCGATAAGTCTCGAAATACTTTTTATTAAGCAGTAGTGGGCTGTCTTTTCGTCTTTGAAATAGAGTAGGTTTATGTGTTTATCCATCTTATTTTTTGTTATTTTTAATGGACAGATTATATATTTCTTACCACCATCTTCATCTTCGTATGTGTATACATTAATAGAAATTCCACTTCTCTTCTCAAAGATTGGTATGATTTCCAATTTTATTGGAAATTTCAAACCCTTAAGTGCATCATCAAACTCATGTTTATAAGTTTCGTATTTATTCACTTTTGAGGGTCTTTCTTTACTTGATGCAATGCAGACAGAACAGACCACAAAAAACATTTTTGAACATTTTTCTTAACATTAATTACCGCCTGCATAGTTTTGAATTTTTCTGGGAGATCAACATAAGAAGTGCCCTTGAATGGTACATATTTATTTATTCGCACTTCTAGTTTAAATATTCTGTTGAGTATCCACTGAGATCCCTTTGCTTCGATTGTTGTTATCTCAGCTATGATTTTCGATATGCTGTTGATATAATATTCTACCAGATTAGTCGATTTCAGTATAATTTAGTTCTTTGTTTTAAGGGTGCTTTCTACATATTCAATATTTTCACCAATTCCCTTTTTGTACTCAGTGAAGAATTTTACGTTCACTTTGAATGATTTTAAATGTTTACTAATATGTCCCGTGACAGTTTCTTTTACATAGTTTAGGAAATGCTTTGAGTCTTTGTATGCATTCACATTCTTTACAGCATAAGTCTTGATCCTACTTTGAAATGCTGTTTCGATTTCTTATACACTGAATCTGGATGTGTACTTATGAATTTTACTTCTCAAGTGACTTCTTATGAGAGATGGTTTGTAATAGTGACTACACGTTTCACATTTCTCTTGTTTCTCTCTTGGTAACTTCTGTTTTAGTATTAAATGTTGTGGTACTTTTAAAATTTCCCATGCATTTATTGGTTCATTTGATTTATTACGTATTAGTGTAAGTCCTTTGTGCAATCTACTTTTCAGATGGCTTCTTATGAGAGACGGTTTGTAATAGTGGCCACACGTTTCACACTTGACATGCTTCTGTTGAGATTTCTTCTTCTTTCTTTCCGCAAAGGCTTCTTTCTTAAACTTTTATTCTTTCCAAACATTACCAACTCCGTTAGCCTTTTTCATTGCCAAGGCCGTCATCATATTATGCGTCGGTTGATTTTTATTTGTTCTCATTTATTATATACAATGTTTTATTTTTTGCGCATTCAAATTTCTTGAGCCACTCTTTTTTGCGGATGCACCCAAACACAACTAGACATACATCTCCAAATTAGCCTATGTTGTAGCACATTGCTGAAGTCAGAGCGATAATTGTGTTTTTATGTTTGGATAACTATTAAACATTAATACATATATAAGAGCATAAATAAAAATCATCTGATTCTTAATATGACTATCATTTACTCTTTAAAAAACCAAATAGAATGCCTTTGTTTAACGCCACAATCCTCCATTCCATCATATGCAAACTTTATACCTCCACAATTATACACCATCTAAAACGTTTTCGCTTAAAATTTGAAGGTATCTGTCTGGCAAGGTTACTTTAAAATTGCCAGAAGTAATTACCACTTTGTATCCATACTGTGTATCATATATTTCAGCATGGTCTATGGGATAGCTCTGTCGGATTGTAAGTTCGGAAAGTTTCTTAAACTGTTGGTTTCCGTTCAATACATTTAGCAACTGGTCCATCTTTATTATATACAATATTTTATTTTTGGGGTATTCAATTTTTTTGAACCTCTCTTTGCAACTTTTTGTAGTCACTTTTTGCAGATACACTCTAATGCAATTTTTTGTGGTTGCACTCTAACTCAACTTTTTGCGGTCACTTTTTGCAGATGCCCCAAACACAACTTTTTGCGGTCACTTTTTGCAGATGTTCCAAACGCAACCTTTGAAGTCACTTTTTGACGCATACACCCTAACACAACTTTTGGAGTCACTTTTTGTGGATGCCTCAAACGCAACTTTTGCAGTCACTTTTTTGCAGCTGCACCCAAACGCAACTTTCTGCAGTCATTTTTTGCGGTTGCACTCTATCACAACTTTTGTAGTCACTTTTTTTGTTTCTGTGCTCGAACCAGCATCTGATGGTTTTCTGATGGACTGAGCATTCAATTTATTGTTGGTTTTCTGATGGTCCGTGCATTTAATTTATCGTTGGTTTTCTGATAACTTGAGCATGCAATTTACTATTGATTTTCTGATGACACATGCATTTCATTTGCTGTTGGTTTTCTGATAACTGGAGCTGCGCTCGAATCGGCAACTGATGTTTTCCTGATGGCTAGAGCATTTAATTTGCTGTTGGTTTTCTGATAACTTGATTGGGGGGGGGGGGGGGGCTGCTCCCAAATGCACCTTTTTGCAGTCACTTTTTGCGGTTGCACTCTAACACAACTTTTAACTTTTGCAGCTGGTGTTTTGGATCAGGAAAACAAACAGTAATGTTTTCTGATGGTTTTCTGATGGTTTGGGCATTCAATTTGCTGTTGGTTTTCTGATGGTCACAGGTTGCACTCAAACCGGCATTTCTATACTACTCTTATGTGTTGTTATAATGAAAACCATTGTTTTTATTCCATAGTATTTATCGTGTTTTTAAACTCCAATAAATACTAAAGTTTATTAACAAGTTCATTCGGATCTTCGGGAAATATATAACGAGCAATGTTGACGCCTACTGCCTACTTCACAGCATTTGTTGGAGGAATGTCCTGACCAGTATCACTGGCCGCCTCACAAGTGTCTTCACCTGATGTTTTATCATAAATATCGACTTTACTTTGCTTAAATAGACTAACAACATTGGTCTTCACAGCTGATTGCGGTAGATTATGTCGAAAATCATTAAATTCACATGTTATTGTATATTTCATACAATCCGATTCTATATCATTTCTTGAAATTATGTTATTTCCCTTTCCTTCTGTGATTTTATGTAGTGTAGACACTACATTTACTTTCTTAGGAGGAAGATAATTTTTTTACAGATCTTGACATGACGACTCAATTTATCCATTCGTGCGAACTGACGAAATGAGTATTCATAGTTAAGACTCGTATGAGATGAATTATTCAAACATTCGCTCTTCTCATGTTTGTGAACATTGTAGGCGAAAGTGTAAATTTTCCCACAGTATTTATAGTGTAGTTTATTCGGTGATGTCACTATTCTCATCAATGTAGATCAAATTAATAATCTTTGGTGTGAGGAGAAAGTTTACTGCCAAACAGATATTCACCTCACAATGTCAGGATGACAACTAACTTGTTTCTGTTTGAATGTACTGATTTAAACAGTATCGGGTTTCATTAATAATGATAAAACGTCTTCCATTATAATATTAGGATGCTAATTGCAGGGGCATTCGTACTAATTCACCATGTGATTAAACCTATGTATGTTAGACGGAAAATGTCTTTACTTGTTATTCGATTGAAATTAGTAAATAATAATTAGATTTTAGGAATGTAGAAGGGAGAGCTGGGTTTAGAAGTATTCTGTAGGGCATTTTTAAAGGCTTTGTTTACTAAATGATTGTGTTAGTAGGAGGTTAATCTGTTGAGTCAACAATTTTGAGCTGTAATTGTCTTAAAGGTCTTCTGTTTTAAACGTGCATATGGAATGGAAATTTAATTTTTTCCCTACTTACTTTTGTCTGATAATTCGTTATATAGAGTCCTAAGTTGTATGGAATATAGCTATTTATCTCTGATATTGCTTTATGATGTAAATAATTTGTTGATAGTTGGAATGTATTATCCTAAAATATGGGTTATATGATTACAAAATGGCCACAATTTTCCTTTAAAATTTGCTTAAATGTATTGAAATATCATGTAAATTGATATATTCAATTTCCGATAAACTCCATTTCAACCTTCATTCGTGTTATTTCTATAAAATTACGTCCAAATTGATTTCCTATGGAAATCGATTTGTAAATAAATTCCAGTATGTACACATTTTATGGTAGATAGTGTATCTAAAAATCTCGATTGGAAAGCTGTTGAATTGAAACTTTGGTTGTAAGTAAATTTTAGTGCCGTAGACAACTCTACACTTCAAATACGTATATTTCTCTGCTATACACACATATCTAAAAACAGATCGAAAGTTTGAATATGTATGTATTGTCATGTCTTCCAACGCAATAGTTGAAACTTAGGTAAATTGAATTATACATGTCTGTAAAATGGCGATGTTTCAATATTTTAAAATAAAAATTTTAGCGATTGAAAAGATCTCTTGTGTGTACTTCAATAATTTTGCTGGAAATGCGATAAAGTTCATTGGATTAAAATTAATTTCTTAGATTAAGATATAAAATTTGTTGGAATTTTATCTGGGGATTAAGATTTTGAGTAATATTTAGCTTCATGGATATAAATTTTGATCTGCGGAACTTGTGAAATTTTTATTTCGCTGGGAATACGCCAGGCTCTTGGGTGACCTAGCAATTCTCGAGATATCCGAAAATTGTGTTCTGGGCTCATGGGAGTGAAATGTTGGTTTTGGGGGGGGTGGGGGTGCGATGTGGACAGGTGCACGTCCCTCTGGACAGCGGATGGAGGGTAGGAATTGTCTATAGCCGAGCGGGGGCCATCTGAATGCATCTATCCAGTTGTCGACATCTTGCTACATTGTCGAAAAATTGACAACCGCGAGCAGATGGGTGAATGGCCCCCAGGGCCTCGCAGACACACCTTGGAGGGGGGGGGTATAGGGGTGGCTGGCATTCTGGACTCAGGCCGGTTCTGAGGGGTGGAAGTGAGAGGTGTGACTACAAGCAGGCATGGCCCCCCGATCTGAACACAACTAGGCAGTTGACGACATCTCGCTTTATTGCCGAAAAAATTGACAACCAGGAGCAGCCCGTGGTAACAGTCCGGCAAGGGGTGGAAGGCAGGATTAGGGGTGGCAGGCAGGCACCCCCCGAATTGAAGCTCTCTGGACACTCGGCGTCATGTTCAGTTACTCATCAACGCTTGGACTGAGCAGATGTGTACCTCACCAGCTCTCTCTTGTCTTCACCAAGGAGGATGGCTATAATAACTGGTGAGGCCATTGCTAGGGTGGGGGTGAAGCTGGCCAGTGGCGAACAAAGGATGCAAACGGAGAGGATGAGAGCATATTCCTTGGGAATACAGCCACTCTGTCTTTAAGACTTGAGCAGCATATGTCTGATGTGTTACAATGGTTAGTTCCTGTAGTGTGTAAGGCTGTAAAAATTGTTGGGATTCGAAACCTTATTTGGAGAGGTTGCAAGACAGAGAAGGTCTGAAAATTGGAAAGAAGTTAACTAAAATTCGTATTCAGTGGGAAACACAGAAAATTAAATTTCGGCCAGCAGCACAAGTGCTAAGTTCATCCATTGCAGATGCTCTTAAAATGTGCGAAGCAGATTTAAGATTTCGCAAATTTTAAGGTGCATTAGTCACAGTTAAATTCATTAGGATATTTGTCAGATTGTTCGATGCTCGTAATTCATCCAGTCCCATTTGCAGAACATATACAGGGCCTTTGAGGGAAACCAATAAAAATTTCTGGCTCAACTACTTAAATGAAGCAAAGGGATACATTTTAGGACTTCATGGCTCTGAGCATAAGGGCATTCTAAAGTCACCATGTAAAATTGGGTTTCTTGGTTTCCTTATTTGTATAGAGAGTATCATCAAAATGTTTGATATTTTAGTTGTCAAAAAAGATCTTAGCTATATTCTGACAAACAAGCTGAGCCAAGATCACATTGAAATTTTTTTGGCTGTATCCGAAGAATTTTTGGTTCAAACAATAATTCTTCTGCTTTGCAATTTAAGGCAGCATACAATCATATTTTTTAAAAGTAAAATATGAAGGGTGGTTTTCAGAAAAAGGCAACATTTCTTTACATTCTGAAATAAGGATTTTGCATTTGTCAACGCTCCCATTATCAAATAAACTTCGAGGCATAGAACATACACAACCAGAAAAGAATGTGACAAGAATCTTTCAGCGGATGTCTCAAGTCTAAGTTTATATGTTGAAACTTATTCCACACATAACTGGATTTGTGGTGTTTAAATTATCAAAAATATTGGACTGTGACATTTGTGCCAATGTACTGTTTGCCAACGATGTACAATACTCATTTATTGAAACAAAAACTAAATGTGGCTTAATATCACCCTCAAAAGATGATGTAGAAATATGTAGCATAAAATAAGCCTATTTTAGATGTGCACAGAAAAACAGATAAAATTTATATGCACATCTAAGTGCCCATACATTATTATCTGCAGCAAAAACTGCTAGTGAAAGAAGTATTTTTTTATAATCTTGACCAGCACAGCAGGAATTTCGGAATCTTCTCATGACACTTCAATGAGTTAATAAAATACATTATCAGGTTTTATTTTGATTTTTAGACTCCATCACACGATAAAAGAATGCTATCACATATTGACAGGGGAAAAGGTAAGCAATTTTATGGCATACTATTTTGTTGTGTAAAATCATTAATATTGTAAAAGTCTGTTTATGTATAGTATTCTGTAAACATTTGTAATATTTTACGAATTTCCACAGTACTTTGTATATGTGTGCATATATGTATGCATGGAGGACGGACTCTAATTCCCTATAATATTTATTTCTACACTATTTGAAGTTTGTGGAAATTATGTTCATATATATATTCTTCTGCTGCCTGTGCAAAATCATAACAATGAAATTTTTAGATTACTGCCCATTAAACAAAATATAAGTTTATTTAGCGCGTACGTCAATGACTAATATTTTTGTGGCTATGCGAAGTCAACAAATGTCTTGCAATTTTGTCGCAACCTTGAGTAATCAGAAATGTAAATTGTTTAAGTATACACAGTTGTAAAAATAAAACTAAATATTATGGATATAAATGCAATAATTACAATAATTTAGTTCCTCAAATGTGTTTGTGTACATAAACATATAAGTTAAATGTTGAATATAATATTGTACTAATTGTATATGTAATACATTTTTTCCAATTGACAGGTTTTTATACATGATGTTCCTTCGAGCATGTATACCTAGAGCACTCTTTGATTACATCTCACTATGATGTGTTGTGACACGGTTAGGCAGAGTGCAGTCTTTCAGATGTTAACAGGTTTACTTCAAATAACTCTCATGTATTTCACTTCTGAAATTTGTCATCACCTTTTAAACTGGTATATGTGAGTGCTGCGAATTTTGAAGTAACCATCTATAATTTATAATAGCCTTGTAACACTTTGTGTGAATAATATGTATTCCCCATAAAATTATTCAGTCAGCTATGTATTCGAACACGTGACTGAAGCTATTGTCAAAATGTATCAACTTTAACATTACCAGGGTACTTATAGCAATTAAACAATCATAGCAAACTATTAGTTACCTGCACTTTACAAAGTGTCAAGTGTTTATTTTAAATAGTTGGTAAAACAACTCTTATACGAAATCAAAATGACTATTAATAATAAATACATATGACATCTTGCAAGTGATTTCATACAGTCAAATTATGATAAATTAGAATGATCAACATCAGCAATTGTGAATATTCTTTAAACAACTTTATAATTGGTGACTTGCAGCAAACAAAAACGAATTCATTGTAACTACTACTAAACAAAAAATGTAGTTGTACTGACTTGAACTGATGGAATATTAATCAGATTTAATAGGCCACCAAAAGGAATAAAATGGCTTGATTGAATATATACACATACCAGCTAGTTTATGTGGTATGTTATCCAACACATTGTTGATTTAAAAGAAGCAATGGAAGTGATTATTTGAAATTACACGAGTGTGTTTTATGTTAAAATTTTATTATTTTTTATTATTTTACAGATGTATAAGAAAGTAGTTCACTTTGGTAACAATTTAATTAAATAATTTTGAATATGGCTGCCATAACATATTCATAATCACAAGTTAATTGACTTTTTTTCTGTAACTGCACTCCAAACATTAAACAGAAGTGTAGACTGCTGCTGTTGTGAGTGACAGAAAAATTTCTGAACTTTAACACGCTGCCAAAAGATAAGCATGGGGAGAAATGTTTTGATAGAGGCATATCACTATAATTTGATGCTTCCTCTCCTTTTTATACGAAATGTTCCCCCAACTATCTTTAGAAAGAAAAAATTACATGATTCTACTGTTTTCTCTGTGCATTTTCAGCAATTATCAGCAACACAAAACTTCATAATTGTTTAAAATAAAAATATTCAAAATTCCAGAATTTAATTATGGTGTCATCGGCAGAAAGGTTTGAAGATTTGTCATACAAATTTCCAAGTAATTCGGTTCAATAGTTTTTGAGTGGTGTAGAGTTTACTTTGGAAGATTTTCGGCAGCCCGAGGCCAACTATGGCCATTTTCACTTTCTTCCAGAGTAAGAATCGGGAAGTAAACGCCTATAATCGTCTTCACCTCGCTTTGTAGCCAGCCCTATACCAGGGCCTCTCCAGATGTGTAACTATATACATCCTCCTTGGCCTTCACCAAGCGCGTAGACAGTTAGCGGTCGATGAGGCCACAATCGCAGGTTACCTCAACTACGGTCCAACAACCATCGCTCCCTTCATCTCTAGTGCAAGGCGCAATTTTCATTGAGCAATATTATTTGTTCCAGGGTTCATATTTCGTTCACAGTATTCGTACACTATAGTGTGAAATATTTTTTTAATTGATCAGAAAAAAAAATTGTGTGTTAAGTCAATATTGCTATAAGATTTCAAATAACTTGTCTGAGCTCGGTCTGTGCAAATTCATAGCAGTTTGAAAATACTGTTTGTGTTAACAAGTGCTCCCGATTTACCACACTTTACATAAATTTGTAGTATGTCCATTATTTTAAAAATAATTTTCTCTTTGAGGATGTTTGTGCATTTTTTTCCATTATATATAAATTGGTGTGGGATTAAGCTCTATGCTTCGATGTAAGTTGATTATTTTGAAACAATTCATTTGGGGTTACATTTTCTGTTGTTAATTACTTTCTTGTAGATCATTATATATTTTACTTGTCAGAATATATGTACACTGTTGTGTCTGGTTTAAATCATATTCAGAGATTTTTGCTGTATGTAAGGTACATGATTTGTACATATAAACTTGTTAATGAGTTATTTGTTTATACTGACTAGTTGGATTTCGTTTAAAGACAGTAAAACTTAGTTGTTCATTATACTTGTCATTGGGTTATTTATTCATGCATAGAATACTCTTAAATTCTCTAATGTTGAATTGCATTCGGAAACAGTCGTCAATCGTTTGTCATTACTAACATGTAAATCGCATCTTTAAAAGTCGCCTATCTCCCACCACCATCTACAAGTAATATCACCCCAAAAAAACATAAAAATTTACAGTTAGGCCAGTCTTATAAATCCTTTAAACACTCTCAAATTCTCTCGTTTGTTAAATATATTAGTAAAAATCGCCTATCTACAACCAACATCCCTACAAACACATAAAAATTAGAAAAAATAGGAAAATATACATTAAACTCACTCTTGCACTCAACTTAACACCTATATAACACATTGCAACCCGCCACTCTGGTCATCGCCTCCAGGACCCCATACCATCAACATTGTAAAGAGATCCTGCTACTTGCACCCAAAAAGAAAGAAAGAAAAACCAAGAAAAAATTGATCCAATTGAAAATTAACCCTTTTTTTATCAACCCTTTCAATAAATTTAACCCTTTCAATTTTTGATTAACCCTTACCATTTTTATTGGATTAAAATCGAATTAAGTACTGACCCTTTCAATAGAATCGATAATACTTCAATTAATACCAATTAATCCAATGTGGAGTAGGACACGCCCGCCCCTACTACTGACTTGAAAACAACATGACTGTCATAAAGGGTACGAAAGTGATTACCGAGTGTAGATTGTCGTTCACTCTACTCTCTGTGACATCAAGGGTGAGCGAGAGAGTACTTTCTCGGCGAATTGGGACACGGCCATACTGCGCAGAGAAGGAGTTCAGGTAACACTGGAATTATAAATGCCGCCATGGCTGAAAGAGTCACTCCAGTATCCGGTGAATAAGATACGCAAGAAGCAACGTGGGTATTCCTACCGATACTGGCAGTGATTAAACAAAAACAAATAACCGAGTCATAAAAAGTTCACTAACTTATAATTCTTAAATGCTAAATATGGTTAACTTACTTCCATTCTAAAAATGTTTTCATACTCTGTGTGGGTAATTGACATTTCTCAAGCAGTTTTAACCAATATTTAGATAAAGCTATTTTCTAACTATTAACTGAAAACATGCCTGGTAAAATTGGGAAGTGTCCCAAAAATCTTTCTTGTCTGTACAAATGATGGATTAAAATTCTTCTGGCACATTGAATGTTGTCGCTGCATAAACTAAGTGCCGAGAACGTAAATTAAACAAAATTACATTATTCAAAGCCACCAAGAAAACTACAATGGCAGCTAGTTTAAATCTTTCAAATATGGTAATTTAGACATTTAATCTGAGGGGATATTTCTTAGAGGTTTAAAAACTGATTCCGACTCACCCCCGCCTGATGCACCATCATCACCATACTCTCGCCTTACGAGTGCCCGGGCCTTGACTCGTAATTCCGATATGTTTTGGGCCAGGGTTTGGGGCTATGGCTTGGGGTTGGGGCTTGTGGCTGGGGATTGGATTTCTTTTTTTTCCCCCTCAAAATGGACATTTTTCCCTTTCCCCCCTTAAAATTTCCCCTTTTCCCCTCTGCTTCCGGCGGTCATGTTGGTACCCAGTATGTCACCATTTTGTATTCTGCCAACTTAGTGGCCAGTATATAATTTTTCATGATCTATCATATCGCGTTATTTTTCATGCTCTATCACTCCATGTTGTTTTCTATGCTCTATCATTCCATCTGGTTTTCTCTTGTACTATCATTTTATCTTGGATTTTCAATGCTCTATAATTCCATCTTAATTTTTACTGCTCTGTCATTCCATCTCATGTTTGAATTTTGATTTTTTTTGAGATTGCCATCTTGTTTTTGAGTTTGCCACAGAACATAACCTCACTTAACCCTAAGGGCTCCTAACTCTTAAAACGCTCAACCCTTTGTACAATCAACCCTATTTTGACAAATATTTATTTTTGAGTTGTGTTCCGCATAAGGGTAATTAATTTAATGCTATTTTTAGACTACCAGGTTCGATTCCCGGGCCAGTTTCTTAACATTTATGCAGTGAATGATACAAGTGTGATAGGGAAGGGAGCATTGCACTTACTTACAGCTACTGCTCCATAGATGTTTCATTGCTCAATATCCCTTGCTTGACTGGCGCTCAATGACTGTTGCATTCACTGTGGTCTCGACTCGTCGGTGTGGGAGGGAAATTAACTTCTATGACATAATCATATTATGATGTAACTGCAGTAGCCCATACTTGTGTAATCATGTAATTAACCATGAATACAAAAATATTTAACGAGTTGGACTACTGGACAGAACAATTAATAATTTTTGGAATTAGTATATTATTATTCTTTAGATAACCGGGTTCGACTCCTAGTCGAAAAATTTACGTAAGTTACGACTTAGAAATGTTTGAGAATTTCAAAGAAATGCTGATCGACTGCAGGTTCACAATTAAGGATGAGTGTTCTTTTCCAGAAAAAATGGGAATTGCATTTAATTACGCAATTAAATATCCCGAAATTTGATCAACGGCTGCGCTAGGGAGGCCTTATTGAGCCTCTGTATCCAACCTGTGGACATATTTAAGCATTAGACTCTTGAATTGGAAATATAGTATAAAACCTGCACACAAGGAATCTACTTGGACAGCGAATTATGTTTCCTAAATAAAAACTCCCTGTCAGTCTCTCCTAGTAGCACTGTATTTATGAACATTTTTTCCTAATTTTTCAGCTTGACTTCGACTTGTTGCGAAATACTAACTACACAATCGGACCTCTTGGTACTAACATGTGTAATTTGGGCCAACGAAAGGGACCCTATTCCCCTGTCTCTTTCAAGTTTAACCATTATTACTAGTTGCATTTGTTGTCTGCGGACACGCCTCTCTCCATGTTAGTATAGGCGGTGCCGGTATGAAAGGAGGCATTCGCAGATCCAGTTGCGTCTGGTTGTCGAAGTATTCGTCTGGCTGCGGCAGTAAATAGCTTGTAGCCCTCTGTGTATAGCTTGCTCCTACTGACTGCTGTACTTGGCTGCCTTACGTTGTTCTGCCGGGTTGGTTCTGCCCCATGTTCATGCTAGGTTGTACAGATGAGTGTGGAAAACATGTGTTACACTATGGTTGAAAGTAGGTTGCTCAGTTTTTCTCGGCTAAGGCATGTCTTGCGACACAGGTGATCTAGAGCTTCGGTTCTCCCTTAACCTTTCTCCCTCTTGATATCGCCTCTCCTTGCGATCCATGCGGTGTCCACGCGCTCTTCGACCTCTCCTCCCTGAGTAATACTTCCATCCCCTTGAAATGCTTGAACTTTGAGGTGGCCATTATTATTCTGTCGAAAACCTCACCTATAATGATTAGGCTGGTTTCCAGTGTACAGTGGCGGTGGTCGCTTTGGGGCACCAGGATTGTCTCCTTCCCTGATAGCCTGTTGCCTCTGCAGCTTGTCAGTCTGATCAAAGACTAACAGCCCCTCGCGGAATGATACAAGGTAAGTATCCCTTCGGCCTGACCAGTGTGTTTGGTAGCGATAAGGGAGATGCAATAAAACCATCGCCATAAACTCCTTGTTGCTAACCGGCAGGTTTAAATGGCACGACTTCTCATACACCTCCGAATTATGAGCTTCCAGGCTGTGAACTTGGCCCGGGCTAAACCTCGCTGCATGGCGCTGGACTCTGAGGTTCCGTTGCACTTTTGTATTCCAAAAACAGTACTGAGTATTCCTCGAATTTTACTAAGAAATTAATTGGATTTTCCTCTGATTTTATCTCGAATTTGTGCTATTGCTCCACCCATATTTTCGACGGGTAGTGTAGTAATGCACTGATGGGCGTATTCGTCAGTGGAACAGCCGATGCTTGTGCAGTGTTTTGTTCTGCAATTATTGCACTATTTATAGGCTCAGGCTGTAGTGTACTCGGACTTAGGGGTTGCACCTCCCCATGGTCAAGCTCATTCATGCCCAGGTTAAGGTATCTTACCCCTTTCACGACCTGCGCTAGCTAATCTGATTTATCGCTACCTTAGCTAGTTTATCGGCTGTCACATTTTCCACTTGTCCTAATTTATGTTCTACATGTATGTTTTGTGATTCGAATTTCTCCTTGACCAACTTATTCAATGTGTTTGGGTCAGTTGTAGCAGCGGGTCGAGCTTCTAGCCTCTTTATTCTTTGTTCGACCTCGTTAAATTTTACGATGCACGTCTTTTTGACCTTCTCCAGCTCTTCCCTTGTTTCCGTTACCTCTATGCGTACTTTATTCACTTCCGTTGCCAGCTGTTGTAGATTGGCTGCTACATCTTCTCTCAATAGCGAAGCCTGGTATTGAATTGTTTGTGTCAGTTATAATGTAACCTCCCTTAGTTGCGTCTGTGATTGGGTCTGCATTTCTCTTAGCTGAGTTTGCACTGACTCTGTCAATCGTGCTCGTAGGACCTCAGAATGTCCTTGTGACTGTGCCTGCATTAATTTTAGTTGAGTTTTCATTTCGCCTATTTGTGCTTGCATAAGCATGGCGAGTTGTAAAAGTGAGGGTGGTGAAACAGCTTTTTCTGTTGTTGCTGTCTCGGACGACTGAATTGGCTGTAAGCATCACTGGCTGTATATGTATGCTCAACTGTCTGGTGAACAGTGGTGATCGTCTGGGTTATTTATGTGTTTTCCTCCATCTAAAATACAGTATATTCATATGGCCTATAATTGATACGTGTTGTGTTGCCCAGACGGTAGGGCGTTCGTTCACTCCTACGTAGTTGGTGTGGGGTTTTTGCACTCCTACGCATTTTCTGTTTCCCTTTGTCAATTGAAGATTCAGCATGTCGATAGCCCCACGTTGGGCGTCAAATTATGAAATATTATGTGAAATGCGTGTTAGTTCTTACACGTACACTGTATCTCGTAAGGGCATCAATTATGTAATATAACTGTATATCATACAGTAATACCACCACATAACGTTTTCATAAATTATGAGTGAACAGCGTATGACTGTGAACGTAGCATTACTGTGAGAATTAGACCTGATAGTGTGTGGCGTGTGTCCCGTGTTACTTCCATTTATAACTAGTAACATGTAAATGCAACTATAAGACTAACTGAAGGAACAGTACTCTTGGTGTTCCGCACATAGAATAATGACACTATAACCTTGTATGACACTTCTCTGCAATAAAATCAGGCATGTGTAATTGCTAAATGACTGTTCATAAATGATGCTTGTGTCAATTGGATATAGTTGGCAATATTGATTAAAATGAACATGTGAAATAGTAGTGTGTTCCACGAGAGAGGAAAACGTCTCCCCGACGACTCTCAGACTGAGGAACCAGACGTAGTTAGTGTAGATCACTAACCTTTGTAGCCCACACAAGTAACTGACAAACAATTATTTGTCCAACAACTGAAAATATCATTTAGCATAGCAATTCATGAAGCAAAGATAGTCACTTTTTATTTTGATCTGAAAGTAGTGAGGAGAAGTGTGGTAGCTACACATGCCTAATAAAATTACGCCAGGTGTGTCAATTCCAGGAGTCCTATTTTATTGAAAATATTTGATTGCACTCAAATCCTATTAGTTTTACGCTAGAAAATGAGCTAAGTCAACAACCCTGAATGGCAATAAGCAAAATAGTGAAGAACATTCAAACTAGAACTGACGTTAGGAAGTGGTCATATGTAACTGTCTTTAGCATACCCTTATATGACACGTAAAAACTTCTGATGTGTGTATCAAAATGCGTAGTCCTTTCACAACGAAAAATACTTGAATTTAATTCTGGTGGAAAAGATAAATATGCATCAGCCTGCTCAGGTTCATAGAAATACTTCATCTTTCCCTCAAGTTCCTTGTGGTTAAACTGATGCTGAAAATGTTACTGACGCCTTGCCAACATGAGGTTGCATGGAATGTTCTAGAACAATCGGCATCACGTGTGTCTAGCGTACGAAGCCAAATTTAAATGGTAAACTTATGAAATTGTAGAAAGGATAACTCTCGCAGGAAAAATACCAGCTTATTAGTAGGATGCAGGACAAGGTTTCTTCTACACGAATAGGAGGTATCAAACGTAGTTCTGGGGCGCTGCTTTACATGACTCGCCGGTTCACGGGCGTTATGTCGTCTAGCTATCTACATAAGCTCCAAACAGTTGCGCGGAGGGGCTTACAAGCACACATCTCTTACGCAAACGCATAATATTAAACTCTAGCAAGCTGTAAAACTAAAACACCCTAGCAAATAAACTAAACTACCCTCCACTACGTCCAACTTCTAGACGCGCGTCCTGAACTACGTCATACGTCGTTGAAGGATGGCGGCAGAGAGAGCGAGCTTCCTAATGACCAGACCGGTTTAACACTATGCTAAGCTCTCCAGCTAATAGGAACGCAGGGTTCGAACCTTCCAGCCAATCGGAAGGCTCACTAATTAAAAACCTAAAATGACACACTCCAAACGGCCTAAATCCCTATAACATAGAATTACGGGTCTTGCAGAAAATAAATACAATAAAATTCCCTAAAGCGATCACAATAAAAGTGAGAGCGAAAAGAAAAAAAATATATATATTAATTAAAATACAAACCAAAATGAAATCTAGCTATCTAACTCAATTGAACGTACTTTATTACCATTCGTAAATACAAGTTTTAAAGATCCTAAACATGGGAAAAATAAAAAATTATAAAAATTATAAATAAAAACATATATAAAGTATAACCAAATTACAGGGGTTAGGTATACAAAGAAGGTGTCAAATACGCGAATCAACATAAATTATGAAAATTAATGTCTTAACTGATTGGCCAGATCACTGGGGTGAGCAAAGACTTATTTGGTATTTTGAAGGGACATCTTCCTCCGTCTCGCCGCTGACCACCCGTTTATCTCGTAGTCTTTCCGAAAACAGGTCTGACAAAAATGACCTCTGCCCCCACCCTAAAAATCTGCATAAATTGCCTGGTTGGGTCCAGTGACCTTGTTTGTGAACGCCGGGTTGATAAAAACCTCTGTACCCCTCTCCGAGTTTTTTTGTTAATTCAGAGGCCGATTTCACTGGTCTTATGTTTGCTTTGACGGCCGTGTGTGCCCCATACCCGCAGGCGCCCTGACACCCGTCGACCAACATCCGCAGACAATCGCCTGAGGGGGCACGTCCTCAACACGTCAACTTTCTTAACTTCTAGAAATATGGGACTTCCCCCCCCCCCCTTTTTTTTTTCTCCCTTGCCACTAGAGTAATAAAGCAATGATGTACACAAATATAATTGTTTTTGCTCTCTCTTAGGTTATTCACGGTAAAGTGAGCACTGTTTAAGTCCCTGCTAAATTTTTCCTTTCAAAAATTGCTACTTTTCCGCCACTTTTTGATGTAAACACACTGTATACATTTTATCACTCTCAAAAGTTAACGTCTGAGACTGTAACAAAATATATTTATTAGGCATTAATGACTTTCGGAAGGGCCTTAAAAAGTGCTCACTTTACCGTGAGCAGCCTATATATGTGTTTACTACCATTCTCGGTGCCTGAACTCTCTAATGGCTGTAGATCAACTGTAAATGGTTTATATGTTTTAGGCATCGTCTCGGGCTTGGCTTGGTTGCATATACATAAGTATATAAACTTTCAGCAGACCCATAGTTGGCCGAAAACAGATGCCTTAAAACAATTGTAATCGTCACTCCGTCAGAAATATTCAATCCACTAACCCAATTATCTACATATTATACAACATTTCCAAGTACAATAAAGAACATTAATACATAATTCTCACTGCAATATAGTTTGCTGTTAGAATTAGAATTTCTCTCTTTTCATTGTTATTGTCCGCGGTGATGAAATGGTTAGACTACTCGCATCCCACCAAGGTGAGGTCGCCCCCAAATTTTCGCATGTGGGAGTCGTACTGGACTATACCGCTGGTCAGCGGATTTTATCGGGGGTCTCCCGTTTCCCCATCCTTGCATTCCGGTGCTTCTCCATATTCACCTTACTTCACCCTCATCGGCTCTCAAAACCTTGATGTCGAGAGCCGACAAAATATCTCCACTCCACTGATAAGCTGCCGAAGCCGAGTTAAAAGTTGACCTACTCCGTCAGCACTGCACTGCAGTGCTCTGTACACATTGGCGTTCATAGGTCACATGAGCCAATCATACTTCAGAATAATGTAGGCACTGCACTGTACGCCATCACCCGAATGTAGCAGGGCCTGTCACGTAGCTTTAGTGTGAGGTTCGTTTTCGCTCTGCAGTTCGCCTCATGCGGATTGATGGAACTCGCTTTTCGTTTATAATCTCATTCGTCACCATACGCTTCACTGAAGCAATTATGGAATTAAAGATACTTTCGTTTTTTTTCATACAGGCTCGTTTAGGAGTATCAGTCTTTGACTACTTGTGAGTTCCCGTTAGCCGCATGTCACTGTTAGCCATGTGTACACTTTCGATGTGTAATATTTGATTAATAATTCAGGATAATTCATTCTATTCGCAAATAAGTCATTCACATTGTTATTGTTGTTATTACGTCATTGGGGTTCTTGTTACGTTTTCCAGTTCTTATGTTTGTGCGTTTTGCACTCATTCGGTTATGCGATTTCTTGAGATTGGGATTCTCAATTTGTGTTTTAAGATAATTTCATTTTAGCTTACACTACTAAACGGTGTTAAACTGTTGCTAGTAAAAGTCTGCATTGGGTGACAAAGTTTCGGGTGCGGCCACTGCTACATGTACCAGCGTACCGAGTACTATTTCTTTCTGGCAAGAGCAGTCACCTTCACTACCAATTAATTGTAACACCTATAAATATACGTTTTTCATGCATGTAATTACCCTACATTATTTTCTTATTTTTATCGCTACACATATTTTCATGTAATATTATATGTAATGTCTTTCACATCTGTCACCCAGGGTCTATATGAGTTCATCTGTTTATGTAAATCTTATTTATTTTTCTTAACACGTAGGTTTTTTTTTAACTTAGTTGTATCGTGGCGATATTTTATGTTAAATTGGATAGGCTAGTTTATTTTCCATTGTGTATTTTTTATATTTATGATATATATATATAACATAAATATATACATATAGTTATTATCTCGTTTTTGTGTTTCGATTTATTATTTTATTGTATCTCAGTTCCGATATCACGTATTCTTTGGTTTTTCAGCAGTTAGGCCACTGTAAGTGGTTCGTGTGGGTGGTTTAAATTGTTTGGATTCCTATTTGCCCGCAGGTTTTTACCCTGACTGTTGATTGGCTGGCGCCTTCGGTCCCCTTAAACTAGCGCCAGTCGGCAGAGCATAACGCTCTCTTCGTTAGCAGCATTCAACCAAGTCAGACATAGGGTAGGACCTCCCGTCTGATGTGGACGAAGAGGTATGATTTTATTTAGTTTTACGGTGTCTACCTTGAAGTCACTTAATAGTATTCTACAACCAGCAATGCAGTGTGAGCAGATAGCCTCCCTCTTTGCTAGGTTTATTGGTCAGGAGATAGTCAGGTTTGAAAACGCCGTCAACATATGTGTAGAGCTAAGCTCTACGGATTAAGCACCTTAACGTACCAAACCAATTCCTGCGAGAGTATCCTACCTTCAATCTAGTTGGTGAATTAAAGATAACATACGCTTCAAGCGGACATTTTCATTAGAATATATTTTTTGTTTGGATCAGTTCAGTTTTCGGTTAGCATCAGTTAAACAAAAAATGCCATTTTAACTCTTAAGTGCGGAAGGTTCCAGTACAATTACGCCCACGGTAAAACTAGAGATAAGTGTGACTTTTACCAGAGCTAGACTGTATAGTGAGCAGAACAATTTTAAAGCTAGTTCTAACTACTCAAAGCAGTATAATTTTTCATTTTTGAAAACGGGTGATTTTAGACACTGGGAAGTTATGATACGTAACCGTGGCAGGTTTTAAGCAGGCTAGGCATGACCACTTTTAACGTTGCTAGTATAGTAGTGTGTGTTTCTAGCTTTACTTATATTGCCATCAGGGATTTTAATTATCCTTTCTATCAAACAATTGCAATAATAATTTTTGGGCAAGCCCCCCCCCCCCCCCCCCCCCTTTTTGTAACTGGAAGAGCTAAGTAAATGGAATTTTAGCCTGCAATCTTTGAAAGTTTTATTATTAAAAGGAACAAGTTTGGAAACATTTATGCGAAAGAATAAACATGTTACATTGACACTGCTGGTAATTGCGCGAGTACAGCTTACTCAAAATTCATAATTTTTGTTCTATACTTATGAGGAATTGTTTATAATCAGTATGTGAAAACCAGGCCTTTTGGGACAAACAGCATATCCTAAGATATATTTTGAAATAGCCGTTTCGAACTGTTGTTCCTGATGCCACGCCTAATAACACAGTAATAATATCTATTTTAAAATGTATTTGTTCAAGCATTTTATAAAACACCGATAACAATTAGTATATATTATTTTGTTACGATAATTTTTTGCTCATAAAATATTTATTTACGATTTCTTGTACGGATGCACAACTTAAATTGAACTTAACTGGCGAAGCTTTAATTTCAGCTAATTTTTTTGTCAGCATCTGTTGACACAGACCACGATCTATGGAAACGATCTTCTCTTCTTCTTGTGAATGCCGTCAACGGGTGTAGTTTTTGCCGTGGATAAAACGTGTCGCAGATAGCCTATGACATTTGCTGAATGATGCATATGAACACGTGCGCTGTGCACATACGGTTGAGGAGTGCACCGTAAAAAAAAAATTGAGGTAAAATTCCTTTACATGTAAGGGAAGCTAATTACTCTAGATGTAAGGTAAACTACCTCTTAAATATAGATTAAATTACATAACAAGTACTATTCCCTTTTTGTACGGGAAAATCACCTGACAAAAAAAAGGGGGGGGGGGGGGAATTTCATATGAGTAATGGAAAATTAACTACAATGTATAATAAGATTATGTTTCAAATCAACTCGGAATATTATTACTGCTACTTATTTTATTATCTATATCCTCAAATAGTAACCAAAACCACGCCACTAAAAAACCTCGACACTTGCTGATGGATGGACGCGAACTATAGCCTCTATTACGACAGGCCTACGCGCTACCCAGTACATCACAACGGCAGCCTGGCAGTAATAGTGAATATAAGCTTGTCAAATGATTGTTTCTTCCCCCCCCCTTTCTAAGCAGTTGATGATGCTGAAGATTTGCACGCGTCGTAAGGTAATTTTACCATCCATGTATGGGATTTTCCAATACCATGAACGTGAATTTTACTCTAGAGTGCGGTAATTTTACCTCACCTGTAAGGAAAACTATGTTTCCCCCCACAAGTTTGCGAATAATACCTTACACTTGTCAGGTAATTTTCTCATTATTTTTGACAATGTGACGGTGAGCGAGTTTTCTTACTCCAGTTTGCGCTGTTCGCCACTTTTTTTCGACTTCTCTGCGAACGAACAGCAGTAGAATGATTGGGGGAAAACACTGTGAAAGTGTTCTCTACTCCCGTGAAAGGTGTGCGCGAGTTTATAAACACTTAACTTCAGGTGATCTTGGTTCCTTTGCTCTCTTGATCTCTTAAACTCGGGCACTTCCAATGAGAAGATGGCGGCTAGAGGACAAGGCGGAAGGCATACGGCGGAAAGATGTCTATCATCATGTAGATAAGGAACTCGTACTTTTCTGTTATGTAGGTAGAGTTAACTGGTATAATTTCGGTGGCCAGCACAACCACTAGCTAAAATTAGTGTTCTTTCTAGTTCAGTTGAGTCTGTTACTCGTTCATCCACCGCAAATAGTTAAATAATATTCAACTACGGATTTTGTTAAATGGGAGCTGGTTGCTAATCTAAATGAAGATCTCGTCAACGGTTCATGTTTAAATCTTTTTTAGAAAATGCGATGCAGCTTGTCGATTAATTCCATTTTTTAGTATATTATTGTTAAATACTCGGCCGTAACTATCTTTCCTCTTTTCACTATCATGGTATCCCATTCTGTAATTTCAAGTAACTAAGTTATACAGATAATTTTTCCGAATTGTAAACAAACTGGATCGTTATTGTTATTTCTTTGATGTGTATTAAATTGAGCCATGAACTAAATATTTAATCTCTTCTTCCTACAGGTAGTTAGCTACCCTCCTTTAGGTTTTATTGTTATTATTATCATCATTTTTACACTTAAAGATAGCTCTAAAAAGAACTGTTAACCTCCACAACCATTCGGTCCCATTCGGGATGCTATTAAAATATAAAGTAGAATATGTTATGAAAATGTATAAATAATCGTAAGAGTGGAAATTAAAAATCGCAGTAATGTGGTTACATATCTGTCCTTTTAAATGTTTCTGTGCGCAGCCTTGCATAGTAAATCCACTCATGAGGGAGAGAGGAATGAATGTTTAATGGCCACGGTGGCCTTACAGAAATAAGTTGAGGCACTATACTCTGCGTAGAGTAGGAGTATAGAAAAGGGAGTGGGGGAGAGTTCACCCCCTCTCTAGTCGTGTGCTCCGCAGTAGATAACAACCGCACTACGGGGACTTGCAAACAACGCCGGCTAGTACACCCTCCACGCCCCTAACCGAGTTTTTCCCAACCCGCACTCCCTCGTGCGTGTTTCCATCTGGACCCGATAATTCCGCCGGCAAACAGGCCGGAAATTGCCACGGGCAGCGGGAAGGGAGTAGCGAGTGGCTAGCCCATCGTTGTTTGAGGAGAGCTCACAGCGAGGGGTGGTAGGG
This sequence comes from Dryococelus australis, assembly GCA_029891345.1. Lineage (NCBI taxonomy): Eukaryota > Metazoa > Arthropoda > Insecta > Phasmatodea > Phasmatidae > Dryococelus > Dryococelus australis. The sequence goes on from CM056998.1 coordinate 161,051,445, forward strand.
GGTGCGCGCGTGTTTGCCGAGGTGTGAAGAGGCGCGACCGCCAACAGCTGTGCCACCGCACGTGTTCCGAGAAGACCGACCAAGCCAACAACACCCGCATTACAACACGGGAGGAAAAACTTTGGCGGGGGGGGGGGGGGATGTAGGGAAATGAACGCTTGTCAACGCAGCGCTACCCAGTTTTTGAATCTCAGCAATGAGTGGCTTATGGGCTAATTTTATTTGATAATACGCTATACACCGTAACCTTCTTTTTTTTTTTTCAGTAAACTTCCTGAACTGTAATGAATATTTTTAATCCATGCGCATTGAGAAAAAAATATGACGTTAGGAACCGAATTTTTTAAGCCAAAACCCATTAGACTAGCAGTTCTTGGACTGTGGTCCATGGCCTCTCAATTCTAGACTGTTAATATCAGATAGATTGTTGGTATCATCTAAATATTGTTATCGATCTGCAGATATGAATATAGATTGTACAGCAGAGCTCGCTGTCCCTACTACAGAACAGATAGTCGCGTCTAAAGAACAACTTCAGGAATATTTGGAGTGTACCCACAACAAAAATAACTACGATAAACTAACATAATATTCTGTTGCTGGTACAGAAGTTTGGCGGCTGCAACCATGAAACCAGATTACAGGATAGTTCCGTTGTCACTTCTGTACTGATTTTTTCTGTGCACAGTGTGAAAAATTTAACTTGTATTAATCTGAAAATATAGAACTGTTACTACGCGAGGCCAAGAATTTCGCCACACTTTATGAAATGTAGGAAGTCGGCAATAAATGTTTAAAAAAAAAAGTGAATACAGAATCTTTTACTATTTGTGTTTTCTCAAAACACCGAACAATAATGTGGTAAATTAGGTAACTTTTTCTTAGTGACGTATTACGTGCAGCAGATTGCAGGGCTGTTTTTGGCATCATTTTGTAGCGCGGTGAACTGCTATATCGCTAATACCCATTTATTACACACTCAGTGCTTTCTGACGTTCGGTCATCTTGCATTTCAGTGAAAGGGGAAGGGAGTTTATCGTTCTCTCAAGCCTTCTCTTTCTGCAAACGGTTCAGGTATTTTATCACTTTAAATTTTCCACAAATATGACGTTGTTTGGTGAGCTTCCGCCAAAAATGATTTGCTAAAGTTTTGTATGTTTACCATAATTTACCGCAACACGAGTAATACGCACTGAGATATAATACACGCCTGGGAAGAGTATCTAGAGCCAAACGATTTTTGTTGAGACTGTTGAGAGAACTGCGAAACAGTGCTTCGCTCCAGCGTGGTTCACTCAGCCTGGAGCAGGCTCGAATACGCGTGGTGCGACAGTCCTGAAGTTCGTAACACGCCTCTGCCTATTACACGGTAGCGAACCACGCAGAAAGAAGGCGCCGAATCAGAGCCCTGTTAACAAATCCGTTAGACCACGTCATTAGTCTGTTTCAATATCCTATATGGGCATTCGTAACATTTCTGTAGCTTCGGGCGATATCCCTTCCGCCTTTGAGGGATGTACAACCACACCAGCTGTCCTTCTTGAAAAGTCACTTCAGACATTATCCTGTCATATCAGGTTTTTATTCTATCATTATTAACTCTAAGGTGCCTCCGGGCAAACTCATGAATATCGACAAACTTTTAACATATTTAATGACATATTCTGTTATGGCAGCCTCTTGACGTTCCCATCCGACTGAGGGTGTGATGCTGTAGTACGAGTTTTCTTCATTCCTAAAATCCTCGTTGTTACTTGTTGGAAAATATTTGCTTCAAAATGTCGTCCTTGATCAGAATGAAGCTCAAGTGGCACTCCAAACCTGGAGAAAACTTGCTCTACAAGTGCATCAGCTACGGTAGCTGATGCACAGCCTCTCGGTTTGGCATCAATATTACTTTGGGCCATGTATTGAAATAGTCTTGTGCTAGTATAAGGTACTGTTTCTCCTCTCAGTGATTGTTAGTGGTCCGAGAATATACACTGTCATCCTCTCAAATGGGACCAACAACATTGTATTTCTGAAAGGAACCTCGTCCTTTAACCGTTCGACCCTTCCTCGCAGAACAGGCATCACACATCCTCAACATCCTGCCCCCAAATTTAAGGCAAACAAATAAATCATAAACAGTAAAACTGAAAAAAACTTTAGAACCGAATGTAGGGACAAATCTCAAAGTCGGAGACAGTATATTTTCAGAAGGACCTAAAGTTGCAGAAATTATCAACTCATGCTATATTTTTATAGCAAAAATAATAATAAAATAATAAATTAAGCTACTAATATTGACAAGAACAAATTTTAATTTCTACAGAACAAAAACTACCATTCCGTGAAGTGTTCGCTTACAACTGCAGGAGAAGAACAAGAAATAAAACATTAAAATCAAATTCATACTGTGGTTATCATGGCCTAAGTTATAAATTAGAGAAGCAATGCACTTTGAATGAAGTGCTCCTTTAAGACACACATGTAACACAATATTTAACACCGGTGTATTCCCTCCTATACTCCAATAGGCAACTGTTTTACCTTTGTCCAATAAAGGGGACGGAGTCATTGTAGTCAATTACAAACCCATTTCACTACTGATTACATTTTCAAAAGTAATAGAGAAAGTAATTTAGTATTGTTTCTTGTATCATTTTGAAAACACAACATTTTCTCAACTTCTCAATTCGGTTTCAGAAAAAAATACACCCGCATGTAAGGCAATATACAAACTTACCACCAGTATTATCTTATTGCACTCGACAAAGCGTGGGATAATTAAATATAAGTTTTCACGTACTTATTGTATAGTATGTAGGACTTAACTTTCGCCCTATACCTTTGTACAGGTAGGCCCTATTCTCAAAGATCTATTGGACGCAGTAAACTAAACTATGGTGATATGAATGATACGCGCGGCATGATAACTTATTCTCCCCCCCCCCCGGCCCGTGCAGATCTTGCGAAAACTGGAACCTCGGTTACCTCCTTCTCCAAGCCTTCTCTCGGAGCCGAGTGCACTGAGTAAAGGCTTTTGTTGGATCAAACAAGATTTGTTTGGTGCAACCTAATTATTTGTTTGTACAAGGGAAATGAAATATTTTGTTGCTGAAACCAAATTATTTTGTTGTTCTCGTTTGGTTGTCCCGAACTGTACGATTTGGTTCTTGAAACTAAAGATTTGTTTGACTACACGTACATTAAACAGTTTGGGGCGATAAAAAAAAATGGTTACAATTTCCACTGGGTTTCGAACCTAGACCACCTGCTTCCGGGCGTTACGCCTGCGTAATCACAGCTGATGTGAAAATTGATGATGCCGGAAAGATTTTACACAGATAAACTACAAATATTGGGCAACGTGTGCAAACAAATATTTCAAGTTTTACAACTTTACTTGTCAGTTTCTTGTTGCATCGCTTTATTAGTGATTTATACGATTGTTTAGCACCAATAGATGCACTAACAAACACGGTTACTATCCTAATTCACACAAAAAATACACACAAACGCTCAAGCTGTATTTTCGAACGAAGGCAGTCAAAGGAGAGGCAAAAAAAAATACAGTTGATTCAACAAAATATTTAGTTGACAGTCTTAATTTTTTTGGCCCAGTATAGAAATTTTGTTTCTTCAAACATATATTATGTTAGACGAACAAAAGTAATTTTGTTGCTTTTCAAATTTTGTTTGTTCAACAATATATTTTGTTAGGGCAACTATATATATATATATATATATATATATATATATATATATATATATATATATATATATATATATATATAGCCCTATACAAACAAATATTTAGTTCGATTTTCTCTCAGTGTGCTATTCTAACATTGAGGAGAAGCTTTGGGGGTGATAGGTCAGGAGGGAGTTGCTGTTGCTGTTGATGAACTCTACACTGTATTAGACTGCATCGTCCTCTTTTTACACCTGTGCGCCATTTCTATATCTTCAAACTACTTACGCAAATTATGCTAATGATCTATCATAATGTTAACGTTTTCAATCTTCGTAACATATTCTTTTGGGTGACAATATTCTTTCAAGTATTTGATGATTCAATTTGAACCTACGGGCTTTAAATTCTGATATACTGGCTTTTGTCTCCTGGGAATTTATGGCATTAATGATAACGGAATATATTCAAGTTACGGTAAGTGGTATTTTTGTGAACACAAGATCAAATGTGTTGGAAAACAAAAAGTAAACAAATGCCGTCACCATTGTTAGAGAGACTCTTTTTCATGTTCTTAGGAGGCGGAATTGATAAAATCCGGATAATTTGTGTTTAGAAATTTCGGTAAGAAATCTTTGGAAGCAAATAGTGTAACCACATCATATAAACGTTATAAGTTACTGAATAATTATACAAAAATACCTTTAACCTTTTTTCCGTTTCGCAAAATGAATATCAAACATTTCTTAAACATTCGTAAATTTAATCACGTGGTAAATTGTTAGCCATACTTTCACAATTAACATACTAATGTTACAGTGGAAGACATTTTTATAATTATATTTTAAACCTGATACTGTTTAAAACAAGTAAGTTGTCATTCTGACATTGCGAGGTGAACATCTATTTGGAAGTTAACTTTCTCCTCACACTGAAGATTATTCATTTAATCTACCTTTATGTTAATGAAGACATCACCGAATAGTCTACAGTGCAAATTCTGTGGGAAAATATACAGCCATCTACAATGTTCGTAGGCATGAGTGGAAACAAATGTTTGAATAACGCTTCTCGGGTTATTCTTAACTGCAAATACTGTGATAGATAATTTGCAAGAGTGGAAAACTTGAATCGTCATGTCAGTACCTGTAAAAATAATATTCCTCCTGAAAAACTAAATGTACCATCTATGCTACATAATAATACAGAAGCAGAGGGAATGAACTTGAATTCAAGTAATGAAATAGAATCACATCATATGAAATATACACTATCATATGAACGAAAGGATCTTCCACATGTTGTACTGCAACTAACTGCAGAGACCAGTGTATTTCTAAGCTAAGTAAACTCGATATTTATGACGAAACACCAGGTAAAGACAGCAGTCACTATGTCAGTGATACTGTTGAAGACATTCCTTCCAGAAATGCTGTGAATAATGACTACATATTTTCCAAAGACTCCAACAAGCTTGTAGAGATTTAGATATTTATTGGAGTTTGGAAAACACAGTGAATATTATAGAATGAAAGAGATGGTTTCTATAATAACAACCCTTAGGAACGAGGTTACATCGAATGAAGCATTATTTGAAAACACCCGAGAATTATGATAATAAATCTTAGTTAACCTTACCATTTGACCAAAAAAAGTTATTATTTCAAGTAAACATTGCGTGATAGGAATATGTTTCAATTTGAAATATTATATCTTTCTGAAACCAATTATGTCATCTGAATTTGTCTGGAGTGTTAATTTAGGAATAAATTAAATTTTTCGAAGAATATAAAGGCTTAATTGAGGAATAAACTGGCTTAATAAATGAATAAATAGGCTTATTTTAAAAGAATAATGTTTAACCATTAATATCATTTTATGTGGTATCTTTGTTTGTGAATAACCCAATACCTGCTTGTGCTATGATTTTTGTAACCTCCTATATGTTGTTGTTTACATGCTGTGCATATTAATGTCATGTACTGACTTGTGTCAAAAATGATTTCCTGATTCTCAGAACAGCCAGTGGTTGTACATACTTTTGTCAAAAAAATTATGTTTTAAATTAGTTTTTTATCTATAAAATCTCTTTAAAGGTGAACTTATTTTTCTAAAAAATGAATAGTATATTGATAAATAAATGTCTTAAATGAAAGAGATTAAATAAATTTTCTAATATATATATATATAAGAAAATTTAAGATATATATATAGTTGTAACTAGTTAAAATTCTATGATTTCTATCATACCAAGCTATATTTTTACTACCACGAAATGGTGTTGAAATGGAAAAAAATATACACAGGAAAACTTTTCGAAGTAAGCACTCTAACCACTTTTCCATAACTTACTTTATAATATACGATCCCGGATAGGGCATGGTTAATAAAAGTAATTTTCTGGGTTCACATTCTGGCTAGGTCAGGTATGATGGAAACCATATAAACATAAAAGGAATGAACGAATCACATAATTGAAATATATACAATAGCTTGATAATCGTTTGTTCGTGTATGTGAGAGAGTGGAAACTGTGATTAATCGCAGTAAAATATTCTAGGTTACAAACACCTCATATTGGAATTGCATTGGTTAATACACAAAATCATTAAATAAGAACGTATTTAAAATCTAATCACTTAAAACAAAATTACTGCATGTTAAAATCCAATACATACATGCAGAATTTCAGAAATTGCAATTAAATACTCTTAAATTGTGTAAAATTGGTTAAAATTTACTTAAAAATGTTAAAATATGTAATTAGTTTTATATAGGTTTGAGGCGAATTACAAAATATAAAATTTTGCAATAAGGGAAAGTGGTGGGGGTATGAATAGCGGCTCGTAGTCAGCAATCGCTATTTGCGTAGTTATTGCTAGGGGTGATAGTCTTCCCCTTTCTGCTGTGCATGAGAATATTGTACATCCTGTTAGTAACTTTCCTACCAAATCGTTTCAAGTTTTAGAATTTTTTCTTGAAATTGTTTAACGTTTATATGATTTCATTATCTTTCTTAGCAAATCGTTCGTACTTTTAATATTTATATGATATTTGCTAAACTTTTTAAACAATTCTTTACAACTTCAATGACATTTACTTAAATTAATTCCAACTTACGTTTTATATTAAATCCGTTAAATTTTTTTAACAAGTGTTTACAATTTGAATAAAATTTACTTATAATCATTACAACTCTTTACAAATTGGATAAATTTTTATAAAATTCAATAAACAAGTCTTTTTTAATTTGAATGAAATTTTATAAAATTTGTTAGACTCTTTAAACAGGTCTTTACAATTTTGAAATTTACTTAAAATTGTTACAACCCTTTACAAATTGATTAAAATTTACTTAAAATAATTATCTTTCTTAGCAAATTGTTGCAACTTTTAACATTTTGAATTAAATTTTATAGATTTTGTTAAACTTTGTAAACAAGTCTTTAGAATTTGAATGATATTATTTAAAATTTGTTGAACTTTTAACAAACAAAATGAAATTTACGAAATTGGTTTTTTAGCTACTTTTTAAAGAATTTTTACATTATTTTATTCGTTATTAAGATTTTTCAATGGCAGGTTGATGTGTGTATGATGGGTATGAATTATTAAACAGGTACAAGAAGGGAGAACTATGCTTCTTAAACCTAGTGTGATGGGGAGGTGATTAACCTCAGCTCCCAAGCTTTTTCTGATTAAGTTGTTTGGAGAAGGTTGTTTGTGTGATGAATAACGGGACCCCGAGAACTTCTAACAAATAAAATGTTTTTTGATGTGCATGACAGGGTTGTTTGGGTATATAATTTATTTTTAAGTAGTTTTAAGAGATTTCATTTTCAAAGTTGTCGGGTAAATGCGAGTATAAGTGTGGGGGAAAGTTTTTGTAAGTAATTCTAGGTGGTTTCTTGAGGTATATTTGAGAGGATTTAATGGAGCAGGGAGGGAGATACTGGATGGCTACTATTATTCTTATAATGAACAGCAGACCATGACAATATCACAAATACAGGCCTTGTCTACACTATTAAATACTCACAAAAATATGCTAAAACCATCTAGAATATAATACCAAATACTCAGACAAAAAATTATTGAGTAGGTGCATGACTGTGAGTATGAGTGTGTGGGAAAGGTGTAGAATATTTTTAAAATTTTGTTACATTTACATAGTTTTAAGATATGTTTAAGGGTGTGTATTGTGTGTTTGATATATGAATAATGAAGCGAGAAAAAATTAGGGAAAACAATGCCAGGCTATGCACAGCATATCTGGAGAGTGTACAGATCTGCCCTGTTCTCTTTTCTGAGTGAGTTTTTTGGTCATGGATGTCTGTGTGATGGATAAATGGACATTGGATACTTCTAACAAACAAAATGTTTTGATGTGTGTGACAGGGTGGTTTACCATTGGGTTTATAATTTTATTCAGTTTTAATAGATGTTTAAGGTTGGGATGTTGTGCGTTTGAAGTACGAATTATAGAGCAAGAAAAAAACTAGAGGAAACTGTGCCCTTCTATACACAGTATGCCTGGAGAGAGTACAGCTCTGTCCTATTCTCAACTCATAGTGATCTGTGTGGTGAAGGATGTCTGTGTGATGGATTTATTTATCATTGAGTACTTCTAACAAATTAAATGTTTTGATGTGTGGAATAGGTTGGATTGGGCATATGATTTTAAGAAGTTTTAAGAGATTTCATTTTCAAAGTTGTTGGATAACTGCGAGTGTGGGGAAATGTTTTCCTAGTAATTCGAAGTCGGGTGATGTCCTATCTTTGTGAGTAGATAAATAGTTGTGTAGTTTTACATTATTTTAAAAATTTAAATAAAATGTACTAGTATAATGTCTAAGATGTTTAGTTCAGGAGAGTTTGTTTAGTTAGTTAGTATTATTAATATAGAGTGTTACTCCCTCACTAAAATGTTTATATGAAAATCGTTATTGAATTTATAAAAAGTTTTGATGGTGTAAATTATTTTTACAGTGTACCCTAGTACTTATTTTTGAAGCTATAAAGTATTTTTGATGTTGTAAATTGTTTTTGATGGTGTAAATTGTTTTTGATGGTGTAAATGATTTTTGATGGTGTAAAATATTTTTGATGGTGTAATCCATTTTTGATGGTGTCGAGTAATTCACATAATTTTTTAAAAGCACATTTAAGATGTAAAGTTTTCCCTTAACCAAATTGTTTTTGCTAGTCAAAAAACTAAGCTTAAAATTCAATGCAATAGCATGAGTTTAAATTTCAATATTGTAAACCCTGTCCGCTTGCTCCAAACGTAAAAGCTGCACTCTGGGAAAGGTAGAGTAGGGGAGCCAAGACGAGTTGTTTAATGTAGGTGATCTGCGTGATGGCAATTCGTGTTGAGGACTGAAGTCGTCGGAGAGACGGGGGTAGGTGAGGTGGCCATTCCATTCTCCCTCCTAACTTTATCATACATGCCTGCCTCGTACACAGCTCCCGCCTACACACGCAGCTTAAGCTCTTGTCCGCTGTCTATTTTATTATGCTGCTCTACATGTCCTGTCGCCCTCTTTAGCTCTTGAGACCTGGCGTTTGCAATGCTCTCGGCCGTCCGCGTCACCCACATCTTTTGTAAACCTGTAGCTTGTGCTTCTGCCTTTCCCAAACACACAAGTTGTTCTCCCTCCTTCATAAAATTTTATTTAAAATAAATAAATTTTTCCTTTTGTACAGGAAGTTAGTAACACCTATTCTATTTACAGGTAATTGAATAAAGTGTGGTTCCTTTTTCTCTGTTTTTAACACTAAAGGTCTATTTACATATATTATGACATTAATTTCATTATTGTGGGAAAAAACAAGCAGTTAAATGCAATTAGATTCACTTTCTGTATCACTTTCTGTATCATTAATGGAATGATCAGATTCAGGCGTATTGTGTTTTAAAAACGAATAATATAATAGAATTGGTTTCCAGAATTGGCTATCCCTAACTGTAAAAGGTGTGCAACGGAAGGATATTTTGTCAGTTTTCTTCATACATATGTAGATATCTATGCTCATCATTTGATCAGACATTCTCAATAAACTTCAATGTAAAATTTTCATTTTAGTGACATTCTAGACTTGGAGTACTATGGAGGGAATAATGTATTTGATGTGCTGCTTCTGCGATAAACAATTTACAGCTCTACACAGCATGCGTTGACATGAAACAACAACCTGTAAAAGGAATATTTCGACCTTAACTTTTGAATGCAAATTCTGTCAGAGACAATTTACACGGAGCGTTGCTTTAAAGAGACAGTGTAAAACTTGCAACACTGATTCTATGCAATATCCACATACTCCGAACTTAGCTCTGCAGTTACCTTCTCAGATAGCATTTACTGCTCCACATAATAAGTTACCTTCAAAAAGTCGCTATGTTTATTCCGGTAAAAAAGTAAGTCATTTTCCAATTACCCAACTTTAGTGAAAAGTTCATCATCTAGTCTCAAATACGAGCTATGTCATTTGTGGGTAGATTGAATGATGCATGGATAGTTAACGATAGGCTTAACAGTGACATGAATATGGATATACATGTATTTAAATCCAGGGAAATCATTATATATAATACTTTATATATTATTAGTGATGATTTATTATTAATAAAGAGAAAAAATCCTTGCTAAAATGAAATGAGTGGGTGAGTAGCAGTAAGCTTTTCATTTTTGTATTTCAACTCAGGTAGCTGGAAGCCTTTTCACGAGAAATAACAAGTTTCTCGCTACACTCTTCATGAGGAAGAAAAATAAGTTTGTTTATTCATTTTTAAAGGAACATTTGAATTAAAATTTAAGAAATACAAACTTAGAAGGGCTGAGAGGACGAATTAGAAAATTGATGGAGAAAAGAATCCAACATATGAATGAATGAATTTTAAACCAAATGAGAGGGAATAGTAGAATCTCGAGGAAACCTCCATCGACAGAACTCAACTTGAAGGATACTGGGGGACACAAGAATCGGAGAGTGGACTTATATAAATACCTCTTAGGAGGCAGGTAGAAAGGCCTCTTAATGCCCTGCCTACAAGAATGTTTCTCACTGACCCGGGTTTCTACAGCAGCAAGTGGCAGAGTGCAGGAAACTTTTTAACAGATGCATTTTGTCACACCAAACAGAATACAACTACTGCTGCTGTTGGGATTCAACACGATGATGTCTGGTGGTAAACACAAACATAATTTAAACAAACTAAGAAAACATAATTGAAGGTTTTAATGATAGGATTCAACTCTGTCATATTCAATAATTTTTTTTTGGTTTTAATTCTATAGCAGGAAAGTAAAATTTCAATATGAGATAGTACTTGTTTAGAATAAAATTGAAACAAATTTTTATTTAACATAGAATATGAGGGTTAAACAAGATTGTATTATATTATCCTATACAATAGTGTAGCCAAAAATCTTAGGTTGGTAGTTCTGAAAGTTTTCTCAGTGGTATTGGTGTCCAACAGTGAAACAAGTAATTAAACTTTCTCGTCTAGAGACAGTTTTCAGCTTGCTTCCTTGTCGAGCTGAAGAAACATGTTATTTATCACTGGTTAAAATTCTACCTGACCTAGAATAAACGAAAGCTCATATATTAATTTTTTTCACTAAAGAATAATCGGTTTTAGCACTTTCTCGGTTGGTATTAGTAGTAAAAAGATGACATACATACACAACATTTTAGGATAATTTTTATCAAGCTTGGTGTGTGAGTGGAATAAAGCTTGTTTCATAAATAAGAATTAGATATAAGTCTGACAATTATTATTTTAATTTTCTGTATATTTAATAATATAATGGAGATTGGAAAATGATTATAATTTTTTATTAAGTAGAAAAAAATATATATATTTTGCTTGAGAGTTTCATTCAGCTAAGAAGACGTTTTCGCCATCATTTGCTCAATGTTAAGACAATGACTTTAGCTGGCCTCCCTACCAGGGCGATGCAGACAGCCTTGGCTGATCGCTTTGTGAAAGGTAGGTGCCTGGCTTGTCTCCAGAGTATAATAAAAGTCAACTGCTTTCTGCGAGGTTTGTCGGACTTAGGTATGCACCCTCTGTGATCTCGGTTTTTGGTTGGTAGCATTGGAAAGACATTGAATTTAAAATTTTATATTTTGTGACTCTGCTCAAATGTTGGTAGCACTTACAGACCTCAACCTCAGTGTGTTATTTCCTTTACGTAGAAATTTAAGCTTTTGTGCAGTGAAAGTCTCTTCTGAAGACATATCTTTTGATGAGGAAGGACATTTTATCTCCACGATTGCACTTTCTTCTATGATGCCATCAGAGGTTGCTCCAAGATAAGGTTACTCTTTATGAATAAAGAAACAACACTTTTCAATTTTTTCCCCAAATATTTCACTGACTGAAAGCAATGCAGTTGCCTCCATTTCTAAACCCCATTTTGTATGTGTATTTCCATAGAATGTCGGATAGCAGATATATTCTACTACAGAAACACAAGAAGTTGTGGTTCACATTTTACATATTTTACCGAAACATGAAGCAGTGATAGGTTTTTGTCTTTGCTCTCTCCATTCTTGCGAAGTAGTTTGGTCTTTTGTGTTACTGTGTATTGTCCTTCTTCTTTCATCAGTACACTCTTCTTGTCAATATCTCAAATACTCTTCTTTTAGGATTGCAAGCTTATCATCAGGGGTGTCTGGTAAAGGCTCTGCTGCATGTGGTCCATAATGCTCATCTGTGCCTGTGCTACTATATTTCAGTGACCTTTTTGCAACTAATTTCTTTCGGGATTGGCATAATTTAGTGCTGGAACTGTTGTAAAAATATATCTTCCTTTGTAAAGAATCCAGGACTCCTTTTAGTCAATGTTTTATGTACAAGTCTATGCAATTCACTCTTTCAATTGTGTGCCACAACTGCACACTGACTTCTTCCCTGGAACGAAAAATAAAAATTGTGAAATAAGTACGAAAACATATATCGTGTATCACGTACTAAATGCTTTAAGCTTAATGGTGACAGTTCTTTATCACTAAAATTATATTTAAATAAGGTACATATGTAACAGAGATATTTTTATCACTCATATTCATATCAAAAATATTATTTCTATGAGAGGAAAGTTATGTCGTCACAAATGTAAACTTTCTTTTTATGCTATTTAATATTTGGTATTTTTTGTTTAGATATAATACTGTAGTCCATATTGCTTTTAAATATAAGTAACAATACATTTATAAAGAATTATGCAAGTCTGTACACATTATAAACTTATAAAAACACAGTAAAATGATCAGCTAAGTATATTTTCCATGCACCATTCCATTCTCATTTTCAAATATTAAATCAATCCCAAATATTTTAGGTATGTTAAAATTTTTTGGGACCATATACAGGTATTCATGCAATGAAGTTGGCTAAAAACAATACCACACACTGCTGATGGATTGAAAATTGCAGCAAACGTTGAAATTACTTACGATGAAAAATTATTTATTCCCGTAAGTATCAAACATAACGTGGGTAAATTGCATTTATCTTTGTAGTTTTTCATTCTTACTACTATTGTCCCATTCGTAGGTGAACAAGTAAGGCGGCATCACATATGAATGCACAACATAATTGTATTTTTTCGAACAATACGTGTTTATAATAATTCCCTTGCTGTAATACACTGATGTGACATTTCATTTTCGCATATGCTATGGAAGTGCAGCAAACAAGTACAAATTATATTCATAAAACCAACATATAACACTAATTTTATTAACGTTGTACATACAGTTAGTAACACATGTTTTTCAGCGATCAGATAGTCAATGTCCCACTGTTGTGTAGTAATATGTAAGCTGGATTTATACAAAAATAAATGAGTAAAATTAATCTACCTTTTTTCAAACGCGAAAAATTTTGTCACGGTTATCACCTTACCCACCAATTTAACAGAGGTGTGATATTCCTATGAGTTAGATGGTATACGTAAGGTAAAAAAACTAGGAAAATAGTAAGCGCAATAAAAATTTTTGTTAACTGAGTGTGTTTGTCCCTTTAACTTGTGAAGAGAGTTTGCAAATATTTCACGCACATCTTTATTTAACTAAATCATTTATTTAATTTCGAGACCAACTTAAATTCCAAACTTGTGGCTGAATAACAATTACGTCCCCAAACCTTGTCTTACCTATATGCATTACTTTATTGCAGAGGCATGAAAACACGATCGCACTTACAAATTATCAGAAAACCAGTATTTTACAGTATAACGATCATCTCAACATTAAAACTGAGTTGTCGATTTCTGGTTTCTGCAAATCGTGAGCCGTAAATATTATATGATCCACTATTATATGTATGTTGACGAGAGTTTTGTCAACATTTTATAGTCTTACGTAACTTGTATAAGACCTTTTTTTTGTTTGTAATCAATTGTAGTTTTGCTCTACAACAGTGTTCATGTGTAACTGTGAGAAAAATCTAATTCCTTATTTCTCGATGAGAAATAAAGAGAATGAAATAAATCAAAGATTTTAATGAATTTCGTATCATTCATAGAAAATGTTTCATCCGTTTCAAACCTTTTGGAGTACTTTCAAGAATATGCAGTTGCAAAAATCTTGATGTAGAGCCTTTATTCCTGATTGCTCGCATACAAAAGACCCATTTCGCGTGTCTGCCACTAGACTAATACTAGTTCGAATATGATGTAAAGCAACTCATGGGAAGTGTCCAAGAATAGCAAAAGCTCGTTTAATACTCCTTGTTTCACACTAAAATACAGTTTGAATAACATACTTTTAATTGTTAATATTACAAAAACTAGGTGTGACAGAAAGTAATATCATACTTAGAAAGACTTCAACAGCTTGGTTTTCCGGGCTCGCGTCGCTATTCTTCTGACAGATTTACGCCGAGTTGATAAAGTTAATCTTCTGCGGGTAGTTGTCTTTGCCATTGTGAATAAATTTAATCTTAGTGCTGCCAAAGTTATTTTCCTCACATAACCACACAAAATAATGTTCACATCACAATACACTGCACTGCGAGGCCCTAGAATATCGAATGATGTTTTCGGAGTACTCACTTCCTTATTCTTCTCAAGGACAAATGCTCCCTATCCTCATGAACAGTAACATTCTTCATCTGGCAGAGTAATGGGGGATTACTGCTAATAGCCTCTCCCTTGGTAGACACTGGTGACTCACTACCTGAACCTGGCAAGGCAGGTACATGGCCGTCTTCCCACCAATAGTATGTACCCGCTCCTGTAAATTTTGCTGCTGTGCCAAATATTTTTTAACAATATTTGCTTTTGTGGCATTCCTGTTCAAGATAAATATATGCCATCACTGACTTTTTGAGCAGAAAGATACGTATTTCTAGCCAAAAGAAACCTTTTGTACCATTAATGTATAGCCTGTTTTCTGGAAAGATTAAACAATTAAAACTTTAATTTAAAAACGTTAAACACAAATCTATATATTTGGCTATACCCACAGATTCATATTATCATTTCTCACACATAGGTTTTTATTTCAAGTTTATATCTTTGAAATTGGTTTCTCTAAATGTAATTTCACTAACATGTGTTTCCCTATACCCATTTCTCACTGATGTCAAACCAGGCAGCAGCTTTAAGGTAGATTAAATGAATAATATTCGGTGTGAAGAGAAATTTAACTTCCAAATAGATGTTCACCTCACAATGTCAGAATATCAACTAACTTGTTCTAAACAGTATCAGGATTAAAATATAATTATAAAAATGTATTCTGCTGTAACATTTGTATGTTAAGTTTGGACGTATGGCTAATAATTCACCAACTGATTAAATCTACGAATGTTATACGGAATACGTCTTTACTTGGTATTCGATTTAAATGAATAAAGAATAATAGAATTTTAGGAATGTAGAAGGGAGAGAGATGGGTTTGGAAATATTTTGTAGGGAATTTTTAAAGACTTTGTTTACAAATCGATTGTGTTAGTCGCAGGCTAGTCTGTTGAGTAAGCCATTTTGAGCTGTGATTGTCTTAACGGTGTTCTGTTTTAATTGTGCGTGTCTCGTCTTTCCCGGTAAGTTTATGTCTGATAATTCGTTATGTTTATTCCATTATCTGTATAGAATAAAGTTATTTGTTTTGGGTATCCCTTTACAATGTAAATAATTTGCTGACAGTTGGAGTTTATTATCCTAAACAATGGGATATACGATTGCAAAATGACCACCACTTCCCTTTAAATTTCCTTAAATTTGGACTTTTTAGAAAATATGTCGAAATTTAACAGATTTCAGCTTCGATAGCAGTCATTTCAAGCTGGATCTATGCTATTTCAGTAATATTATATCGAAAAAGTAGTATTTGTAAATAAAATAAGTTCAAATATACAAATATTATGTTAGATAGAATAGTCGAAGTTCTCCCATGGAATATTACGGAGTAATCTACATGTGAAATTCGTATTTTTCTCTGCTAAATGGATGAATATTTAAAAAACAGATTGAAAGTAAAAACATTTTGTTTTAGAACAAGTTTATTTTAAAGTGATAGTTGAAACTTGTGTAAGTGGAACAATAAATACGTCTTTCTTTCTATACTTAAAAAAATTTTGCGAGTGAAAATATATCTTATGTGAAATTATTATTAGTTTCCTGGATTTCTGTGTGATTTTAAACCTTTATTTTGAAGTTAGCTGAAAAACAGGATAACTTAAAGTTTATTGGATTAAAATTTCATTTCTTGGATTAACATATAAGATTTCTTGGAAATTTG
This sequence comes from Dryococelus australis, assembly GCA_029891345.1. Taxonomy (NCBI): domain Eukaryota; kingdom Metazoa; phylum Arthropoda; class Insecta; order Phasmatodea; family Phasmatidae; genus Dryococelus; species Dryococelus australis. The sequence goes on from CM056998.1 coordinate 161,067,877, forward strand.
TGTGGGTATTAAAATTCATTTCTTGCATTTATCTTTGGGACTAATGAAATTTCATTTTAATTTCGGGGAAATAATTTTATCAGCAGGACTAGGCTAACATATTTTATTTCGCTGGAAATAAGCCAGGGTTTCGAGAATGGCATAAACCTCCCTTTCGGAACACGTAAACAGACAGGCGAATGTGAAAACTTCGATGCAGAGGGGAGAGGGGCAGGCAGCTAGACAGGGCAAGTTCAAATTCGAGGGTAGAGGGAGAGGGTTTTGCAAACAGGTTAAACCTTCGGCGCTAGTGGTTCGATGGTGGAAAGGAAGGGGGTAAGGGGGACACATCGTCCAAGATGAGGTCTATGATGGGGGGGGGGGGGGGGGGAAGTTTTCAGGCAGGAATGTTGTGAAAAGTTCTCGCAGGCTGATGCCATGTTAGTTTAACAACAAACCTCAGCTGGATACACGCATACATCTCTCTCTTCTCTAAAGCACCTCTTCACTGGGCGGGTCGACGGCTGCCGGGGTCCTGTGCAATGACCAAGGGCTAGCAGAACCACGGTCAGCAGGCTTCAGAGAGCCTAGGCATATCATACGCCTGGCTGTTAGCTGCGATTCTCTGCGATAGTATTCAGCTATCATTTTAATATAAACATTTTTATAACATTAAATTTATTGGAAAATATGTTCGTGTATTAAGCCGATATAGTGCATCAGTTATATTTAAATAATTTTATAAGCCTTTATCGTGTAAACCCCGTTTCTGAATTCGGTCGACAAAAGTTAATAGGATTTTCAACTTGTGTTTGTGTTAAAAAATGCCGTGAATTTCCCAGACTAAAACAGAAATTTGTGTTAACATTATTAGGCTTGATGTAGTACGTCTATATTAATTTTAACGTAACATAGAATTGGTTTCATTGTTTTTTTCTTCTAATAAGTGTCTGGGCTCCAATCGTGATCACATTTTCTCATTAAGAACGTGCGATATCTATTTTGAAGTTAAACTTCGACACGAGCCAAATGTTGTGCTAATCTTCAGTGGAAATAAATAGTGAATTTTATTTCTTCTTATGCTAGGAACATTTATTCGCAGCGGCAAACCTATTATCTGGATACGTCGTCAACATAGTTGTGTGTGTGTTTAATTGTCTTTTAGTTTAATTGCTATATCATAAACATTTAAATGTTTCCCTCATTTACGAGTTTTTCCCGTAATTTCAACTCGGCCGCGCTTATAAGTCAACGTTAGTGGTGCGCTCAGCTCATTCCTACATTGGACTCCAAAACGAACAGACATGTTTTAAAACCATTTAAGGTGCATGTACAAATGAGAGGGAGACATACACATGTCTACTACGCTATTGTGTCTGTTAGAATTTAATTCAAAATGCGAGTTTGGAAACTTTGATTGTGTGTGTGTAGTGTATTCAAATCAGTTCTTAGAGAGTTTTTGATTTTTTCCATGTGTGCTTTATTCTATTTTTAAGTTATTAGAATAGGACGTATACAAGTTTTCTAGGGAAATAGGTCCTGTAATTTGTTTAGTGAGTCATATTCAAAGTTTTTGCCGTAATTTCAACTCAGCCACAACCTCCACGTCTCATTCCTTGACTGACCTCCCAGCTAGACAAACAGGTTTTGGGAGAGGTGCTTCTGCGATTTCATTATGTGTTTTTTAATTCAAGTAGTGTACTTTATTTATTTTTAAAAACCAGGATAATTCCGTAGTTATGGTTCTATCATGTATTATGTCAATGGTTTAATTTATTTGGAAACACTCGTTTTGTATTAAGATGTACTCACATCTCTTTTTGTTAATCTCTGAGTTTTTCAGCTCAGTCTATAATCAGATATAGGCCTATGCACTCGCAGGTTCTGTTTGCTCTCAACACATCGTTCAGCTTATAAGTCGACATAAGTGGCATATCCAAGTCAATGCTGCAGCAACTTCGCGAGCGAATGGACATATATTAAAATCACTGACTGTTAACAATTAGTTTTTTTACACACATTAGTAAATTAATTTCTTTTGACGCGTGGATTCCGGTTCAGAAGTTCCTTTACGATTGTTAACTATGGGAGTCGCTAAGCTTTTATTGCGATAGGTCGTCTGCCAAGCGGCACTCGAAACAGCTTATAGGAGTCCGCAAATCCTATACTGGCGTCATTCGTTCACCAGTCTCACTGGTGAATGGAAGTGTTTTAAAATCATATAAGGTACGTGAGAACTCAGTGGTGCCAAGTAGTGTAATTTGTACATCTTTTCAAATCCCTTGTTAATGTGTTTAGGAAGACTGCAGTTTAATTTATATATTGATAGGGATATTTTTGCTTCGTTGTAGTTTGATATTTAATTTGCTATTTGACACCTGTAGACTCATGTATTTGTATTCGTTTTACTTCTCTTGAGTTATTTATTTATATTGATAGGTATAACTCGTTTGAAATATATTTGTGTTATATTCGTTTAAAGATTCATCATTTCTCTTGTGTGTAGCATCACCGGTTTAATTGCATTCGGATACAGACGTTGTCTATTTAAAATGTTTACACATATGTTCTTCTGTTTATCATTACTAACATACACGACATAAATCGTATCTTTCAGAGTCGCTTGTCTCCCAATATCCCCCTCCAAACAAAAAAAAACACTTATGCTACTCTTGCACAAAAGTCAACATATATGCCCCTTCCCGAACACACCACACCTCAGTCGAGTGCCAGAGCTCTGACCATCAACATCTACCAGAGCTGCTCCCCACCCCCTAAAAATTAAGAAAATAATAAATTTGTCCCTAAGCATACTCTGACATCAAATTACACACTTATCACACAACAATTTTCGATTGATTAGTTAAATTTAATTAGTTGGATCAATCAATCAAATTTACATGCCATTTTATCCGATGACAATTAAAAAAGATCAGATTAAGATCGTATTATGGATTAACGAATAAAATTTCATCAGATTAAATCGGATTAACAATTTTTATTGGATTAAGTATTAACCTTTTTGATATCAATTTGATATCAACAGTTTAATCCGATTAATAAAGCGGCATCCCTTTGAATTTGAAACCTGTGCGCCCCTACTACTAAGAATCTAAATCAACTTCATGTCGCTACAGATTTGGTAGGAAGTTTCGCCGATAGTCTTATATCTAGACCCGTCTATTAAATCTATCCATTTTCACGTAGTTCTCACTTCTGAATGGTTTATAGTCCCAAGCCTAGACAATGGTTGCAACAATATGTACTTTCATATGCGAAATTATACAGCAAGTAATCCTTCAGACCGTCCGATTCACAACGAACGCCACCCCCACCAAGCAAGCATACGTTCTCGTCTATCGCTTCCTCGCGTGTGCCGTATTGGGCTCCCTTCAGCTCGCACCAAACAATAACCAGAAGTTACTGATAACTAATGAGCCTACTTTCCTCTACATGTTTGCCAGTCATTTTTGTAATGCTCTTATAGGCTGTTCACGGAAAAAATGAGCACTTTTGAAAGCCCTGCTTAAGGTCTGTTTGTATGCACATTGTGTATTCTTCCGCCTTATGCGAAATTAACATTGCCATGACCTCGTCACTTTATTCATGAGTCAGTCTAGTGCTACTGTGAAATTATTTCAAAAGAAAATGTTTGCAATTCTGCTCATTTCTACACCTCGATGCATTAAAAGAACAGGAAGTGAAATAAATAATTTAAGTTATCACAAATGGTTACTTGACACTTTTTTATTCGACATTAAGATATGGAACTACTTTCTATACATCGATACCAACTTTACTGTGCGCATGGCACTCAGTTCACCTGTTAAAATATATGCAGGTAAGGACAGTAACTTTTTTCTGAGGTTGATTTCAAATGTGCTCACTTTATCGTGAACAGCCTTTAAAAGCTTAGATGGTAGGTAGGTATTGACGTCTCAGTGACAGCAATATAATTTGAGATGAAACCAGAAACATGTGAAACAGTACCAACACAATTAAAATACACTGTAACCTGCCCGGGATTCGAATTCAGAGAAACTCATGAAATTAAGCTAGCTTGCAATCAACTGCATCACGGAGGTAGGATACAGAGCATCAACTTTGGATGTGATCAGCCTAATGTTTTGAATGATAGGTGTTCCCTGAACTGAAATATTAACATCAAATATGGTAGAAGGACAATATTGGAATCTGAGGCGTTTTAGCATTGTCAACATGCGAGACACGCTACAACAGCGCTCCTAGCGGCTTGTGCTGACGAATACCCGGGAAATTCAAATTAACATGGCTCGGCATGCGCGATTTGAGTGCAGTTGTCGTCTCGTAGTATTAAAACGTGTTGTTTGGCTAAATATAATATAATAGTTGCTTATTCCCATTACTATGCCGTATTAAAAAAGTACATAACGCATAAATATTGTCACTTGAAACAAGGACAATCAGTTGTAACAGAATCATGTTACTGGGCACAGACTTAGATGTTGTAAATGTTAAAAAAATATAAGTAATACAATGGAATGCTAAACAGCATTTCAATTGTCAGACACATAACTGACTGTATTTATTCAATAAATTCTTGAGAATGGAGATGTCACCAAACTTAGATTTCTGAAAAAAAAATCGGGAATGAACATAACCAAACATTTTTTTGGACAGCAAAATCTCCACAGCTTATTTGTGGTTTATTAACGCAAGATTAATTAAAAACAGCCCTACTACAGTTACTTATTTAACACTGTGGCTTTTATTAGCTCTATAAGCAGTAATAGCTTATAGTTATTAAGATTAACCTCACAACATAATAAGTTGCCGAAATATTAACTTACTGCTTTTTGAAGCAATTATCATTAAATTAGCAACAAAATAAATTGGTCACGAATTTATATTCCTTGCAGATATGGTTTTTGTTCTGCTGTCTTCTCTCGTAGAAGGTATATTTTGGTTGGAATTACATTTTTAAGAGAGAAACATTTTGTGGAAATAATTTTTTAACGTGATTGAAATGTATACTGAATTATTGTTTACGTTTTAAATTCCTGAATTTACCGCAAATATCAATAAACACATATCTAACACCTTGAATTTTATTTCAAAGTGCATATTTGTGTCTACAGAATGTCATCAGTAGGCGGTGGCTCATTCGTCGGTCCAACGAAAGTTAAAGTTTGATATATATTTGACGGATAGGAAAACGTTACCCTGCGATTCGTCGAAGATCACGTGACTGCCTGACAGATACGATGGATGGTTGAGAGTCCACCTTTACACATATAAATCGGTTATTTTCGTTCTGTTATACCACAACCACACTGCTTCGAGTGAAACACAGGCAGCTATGGTAACCCACTGGCAGCCATGCTTCAACCATATGTAATAAACATTTGAAACCTCAGTCAATGTTTAGTGCCTATTCATCAACAAAACATGAAGTATCTTTATGGTACAGAGCAACTCGGGATTGGACTTTTTTATTGAATTGGGCATAGTCTAATTTGTAATTTTACAGAAGGCACAGTCAAGTTTAGCAAGTTTTTATAAATTATAGTAAACTGCCCACCTCACGCCTTTCAAAATGTTTTATTTCTACGTATTTATGTAAAAATAAACAGCAACACCAAAACATACCACACATAGTGAGACTGTGTTCAAAGTTACCATTTTGTACAATAGTATTTTAATATATAGTAGCGTTCAACTCAGATGCTATTAATTCAAGTGATCAGAAGGGGTTGCGATTCTGTAATTTAGAATTTTAATACGTTTCGTTCCATGGTAAATTATCAAATACGTCAGTATTTTACTCGACTAATTCAAACACCACACATGGTGTGTTCATATAGTACATACGTGCATTGAACACAACTTCCTAATTAAGACATCCATATTCTTGGTTAGTGTAGACAATCCATGGAGGAAGCAGCAACTCTGACTGCAAAATTCTTACAGGTTTCAACAACACAATGGTACTCCTATACCAAATACGTAAATGTAGCATTGCCTCTGATATCATGCCACTTAAGTGACATTTGAGAGATTATAGATGAGATAACCCCCCCCCCCTCTTAAAAAAAACTTTTAATAATGCAATTTATACAATACAGCTGGCACTAGGATGAAAATGCAATGGGTCAAAATATTTGATAGTACATACTAACATATGTACTCAAGCTATTAAGCCAATTTACTCCGCCTAAATTTTGTATGCATTAAGCACATTTAATTTTGTTATTCACTTTCATTAACAAAGCGTATTTTAAGCATGAACAAGTCACGTCTAATAACCAACCTGAGTACATGCTTCTTACAATATATTTTACCACAGATTTTCATATGCTTTATGGCGAGAAGACTGGAAAATATGTTGCAAAATTCAAAAGCAGCTGAACTGAAAATAACTTACCTTGGTCATGATTTTAACATACTTTCTGTCCAAATTTAAAGACACTTGTTATTGTAATCCAATTTTAAAGTACTTTCTCCAATACTGCGATCACTGCAAACAGATCTGTGTAAATAGGCTAATAAGTCAAAAGAAACGGTGCATATCACCATCATTCCTTTACCTGCATTGCAGAATGTGGCAAAAAAATTCATTCATAAACACCTAATTTATGTTAATACTATAGGTACATGCGTTAAGTTAAAATATTGGGTGCTTCAGGGAGTAAACAAGAGGAAGTGTAATAGTTTGAAAGTTTTGTACTGTAAACAATTGTGAGTGTGGTGAAGAGGAAGGAACGTTGCTACTACTTTCGATTGGTTTCGACGGCAACCCTCACTCGACAGCTGGTTCACACTCTGCAGTATATACACCGACTTACCAACTGTAGACAACCTGATGACATCTCCAATGCTGCAATTAAAGTGGTGTCTGGTGTGTGGTGTCAGTACATGGTGATAACACACAGAATTAACTTCGATACACTGGCTGGAGAAGAATTATTCTCACCACCGAAAGTTGTACTCGGCATCTCTCCAGTCATTCAAATGAAAATTACTTGCAAACAAGTATGTAGAGAAATTAAAATATTTGCACAGTAAAACAATAATGATATGTAGACCTTTGGGAATGTAAAGGATAAGTGACTACCTAGAAAGGAAACTTGAAGTTCTCATTCAGTTGTTTATTTTATAATTCCTAGAAAATATTTGGTAGTTGGTGCAAACATAACTCAAATAATGTACAAATTATTATTTAAATGCAAGTATTTCCCAGATGTAAACAATAACATTCAAAAGTATGAAAATGCAATATAAATGACCAATGTAAGCACTGTGACTTGGCACATCACACATTTTTTGGACAGTAAACTTATACAAAGGTCAGCAAGGTACAGCACTGCTTAGTACGTTCACATCATACGTTCCTCGACAACAAATTTTATAAATTTGGCCCCAGGATCCAGCCAGTTTAAAAAACCAATATGTAAACATTGTACGAGCAATCACTGACATAGGTCTAAATATGAAAATAACTATTTTGAAGAAATTTATTATTTTTATCATTAGCTCAACTTGCTTAACTATACACATACTTAAACAAGAGGCTCCAGCCAGTTCAATACAACAACACTGAATATGTAAACATTCTTTGCTGGTATTTTTCGAAGGTGTCGCTCCAGTAAAAACAAACCTGCACCTTTCTCGTTAATGGCTATCAAACTTCGCACGACCCTTCTACGTACAAGATTAGAAATAACAGCCGTGAGACTTAACTGAATGTGTTGTTGTCCCGGTGAATGCAAATTTGGGTTTCGAAAATCCTCTTATCTGAAATAGTTTGAACACACTGTTCGGGTGTATAAACAGCCAGGCCCTCTTTTTCTTTATTACATCCAAGTCTACTATCTTACATTTCTGCACCCATTGCTTGCACCTACGAATGACAAAACAGTATATAAGTAAATTAAGGTATTGTGTAATCGGAATTTGCAATAAAAACACACTGACAATAATAAGACAATGTAAAATAGTTATCTATTACAACTCGTGTAGTTACCGACTTGCATCCTTTGGAGATCTAAACAAGGACTTGCTGCAATTCGCAACGTTGTAATTATTGCAGCCACAAACTACACACATATTTCCTACCATAATAAATAATCAAGCAAGCGAGAAAATTTGAATTTAAACGCATTCTAAATACCCAAACTACCCATTAAATGCACAGCTTATCATCGTACGAACAGCACAAACCGCTAGGAGCGCTGGCATCGGTGTCTCACGTTTTTTCGGCTACTTTCCCATATTGTCCTTCTACGATATTTGTTAACACGGCCATTATTGTGAAAATAAGTACCTGAGCAACTAAAACACATAATTTTAAAAGGCCTACCATAACGTCACTTGTGGGGAAATTTGGGCTGAAATCAGTTGATTGCTACCTGAGATAAAGCATAAAAACATTATATTCTTAACAGGTGCTATCTAACAAAACTGCCTAAAAATGTTCTTTATACTATGCTTCTAAAAGATACTGTCGACATAATAAATTTCGTTAAATTTCGTTAAATTGTTAAATAGAAATTACAAATACAGCAAAATATTTATATGGCCGTCATTTTGAAAATCATTTTCTGACACCATTTTAATAATGTAACTTTGCATGAACTTCTGTAGGTGTGCAAAATTTTGTGGAAATTAGTTGAATTACTCCGGAGATATGGCCAAATGTTCATTTTACTCACCTAACACTACTTTGCCAAAAATCCGGTAGAAGAAAATCTCTGTATTCATAAGTGATGCTTCTAGATAATACTGTTTGCATAAGAAGTTTGGTTGAATTTTGTTGAAATGTTTCATAGCTATAACAACTTCATCTACAATATTTATATAAAACCCATTAAAACATGCCTGCCACACTTACCAAATGTTAATTTACATAAACTACTGTAACAATACAGAGGGAAATCGTCATAAATTTAGAAAGGCAACTCGATGAATTAAAAATTTTAAAGTAAAATATATAGATTTGATGGTAAACTCATGGGAATGGAGAAGTTGAAAGAAAGAAAGAGAGGGGAGGGATGGCAGACAGGAAGAAATATAAAGGGAAAGAGAGACAGAGGGAACAAGATACTGAAAATGAAGCGGGGGCTTGGACCGACAGTTGGTACTTAGGCCCGACCACTTGGCATTTTTGTGCAATCTCAAAATGTTAAATTTATGACCCCTTCATCTTATGCGATAAAACCATTACAGGGCACATTTATCTGGACATGTTAGAACTTTGGCTCATGCCTCAGCTCGAGACAGCCGGTGCAAATGTTGTCTACCAATTGGACGGTGTTCCGACCCACTTCCATCGTGATGTCCGCGAATTCCTCAATAACAGACTGCCAAACCAATAGATTGACTCTAACGGAAATGATGATTAACAATTGCGCTCATGGTCCCCGCGCTTCCCTGAATTAAGCCCGTGCGACATTTTTGTGTGGGGGTATGTGAAGTATGCGGTGTTTTCGCCTCCTTTACCGGCTTATCTAGCAGACATGTGAGCTCGCATAATCACTGTTGTTGATAGCATTGGCAGGGACATGCTGCATCGTGTGGGGGAAGAATTTGATTATAGGGTTGATGCGTGCAGGATCGCAAAGGGGCAACATATCGAACATTTGTATGATGTCAACAAAACTTGTCGAGTTTTTGTATACATCTGCAAAGTTACGTCTGGATACGTTTAATAACACACGTATAGGAACATAATGAATCTGCTCCAATCATTTGTAGATACCAAGGAATTTTTGGCATTAATCAGTTGATTGATCCTCTAGTTATGGTATGAAGTCTCCGTTGGTCATGTGACCAATTTCATAAATGGAGGACAAAAAGTTTATGTATTAGCATGTTCCACGAATGACACAGGTACAATATTGAATCTGTTACTTAGTTTCGTAGATATAGTTTACTAAGCTCAAATATTAGTAAAGGCGCCATTCAGAAAATAACAGACTTACACACTTAAAACAAATAAATTACTGTGGTCTACCACAGCACAAATTCTTCGCCAAATTGGAAATGAATCGGTTTGATCGTTTTCCAAGATGCGCAATATAAGTTGTATTACTTAATGTGGGACTATCTTCAAAAATGGGGAAGAAATTAGGCTTTGCATAGAAAAATTTGATGTATATATCAGATACTGGCAGCATACAAATTTAATTTGAAAATTATTTTGCTGTTTTGTAGATAAAAAATGTTAATCTGAAATTTTTATATGGCCGCCATTTTGAAAATATGTGTGTCTGACCCTTTCAAAGTTGGTCAGTTTTCAGGGCATGCCATATTGCTACTTGTTTGCAAAGTTTAGTATAAATATTTTCTTTCTGAGATATCACATAATTTTAATCTTCTAAGTGATACTATTTTTAAAACTATATTTTTATGGACACATTTTCTGGCTGTAATAGACCTATATACAGTCAGCATACATAGTTTCATTGTAATTAATTACATTTTTTCGACCATTAAACATTTGAACTAAAAGAGCTATATGGCCGCCATTTCAAAAATAAGTACCTGACATACCTAAAACATGTCAGTTAACATTACCTACAGGAATAATACTTTCTTGCCACATTTGGTAGAAATCGTTAGATTGTTTCCTGAGATATAACAAAAACAATTTTTATTCGTCCGACACTATCTTACAAAATGGAGGAAAAAAGACGCTCCGTGTAGACAAATTTGATGTTCGTATGAAAAATTCCCAACATACAAAGTTAATTAGAACTGATTAAGTGGTTTAGAAGTTATAGCGTACTAAGCTAAAATATCTAGATGCCTATCATTTTGAAAATAATGAGTATAACATACTTGAAACCTACTTGTAGATATCAACTGCTGCAGTACTACTTGTTGGCAAAATTGGCAGAAATCTGTCAATTGTTTCCCGTGATATTGCACAAGCTTTTTATTAATTCAGGTAGCGCTCTCTTACATAATGGTGGACAACCGTTCTTGTTTCACTTATATAACATACTTGAAACCTACTTGTAGATATCAACTGCTGCAGTACTACTTGTTGGCAAAATTGGCAGAAATCTGTCAATTGTTTCCCGTGATATTGCACAACCTTTTTATTAATTCAGGTAGCGCTCTCTTACACAATGGTGGACAACCGTTCTTGTTTCACTTATATAATGCATGTAATCGATACATTCAGCATTCAAAATTGTGTTAAATTTTGGCCAAACGGTATGGTAGTTATACCAAGTAAATCGCAAATATTTGTATGGCCACCATTTTGAAAATTAGTGCCTTATAATGTGTAATTACTAGTATTTAACTGACCTATCATAATATTACTTACGTGCCAAATTTGGCGAAAATCGGTTGAGTAGATTTCGAGATATAACGTTAAAGCTTCGTATTCTCATGTGGCGCTATCTTCCAAAATGTAGGGTCAACAAAAATATTAACCTTTTAATTCAATGCTTACACATTGCGCTGTCACCAAAAAAAAAATTTGGTTTAAATCAGTTTAATTGTTTCCTTAATATGATATAATACCGTAAATTTAAATAACCGCCTTTTGAATGTAAGTGACCGACATGGTCTAAATTTATAAAAGTCAGATGTCCTTACTTAGTACAATACGTGTACCGAGTTTGGTGAAATTCGGTAAACACGTAAAAAAATTGAAGTAGGGGTACATATACAGACAAACGCATACACACACATAGACAGGAAAGTGATCGCATAAGTCTTTCTATTTCTCGGAAAGTAGACTAAAAACACAAAAAAAAAAAAAAAAAACACAAGGGAAGATGAAGCAGTCAAATGCGCGTGACGTATCTAAGTGAAATCCTCTCTGGCGATTCCGCACGAACAGTTTATTAGTTATTCCTAAGGCTTTCATAGTTTAACTGCGACACATAAATTGTCTCACTTGTCTCACCATGAAATTACACACATCATATTAAGACCAGCCATGTTAATTTCAAATTATATCAGCAACCCTTTCCTCCCCTTCCTTTTCAAACCTACTGGTGGTATGGCTAGCTCGTTCTTTGATCCTTGAGCTAAGAAACTTTCCCTTGGCTAGTACCGTAAGAAAGGGGTTTGCCTCCCCCTCCTCCTAACTAGGTGTGTAGACATTCTATTAGCCATGGTTCATCCACCTTTACTTATCTCTAATTGAAATGGCCACATTAAAATTTATTTACGTACATTCACTTAATTACCTAGGCCCAATAACATATTATAACATTATGTGGAGTATATACACATTCAAATCACGTTCTCATAATTATTAGAACTCTAGATGCAACTATGTTTCCATTTATATAAATCTGCAATTTCTGCGTCCATCTCACAAATTGCATGTCACAAAAATGTATGGATTGCTGGAATTTTCAAATTGTAATATAGAAGCATAGCAATGGATGAGTGTAATGCTAGTTTCTACGATTACGGTGTCAAGTTCAAGTGCTTAACGAAACATAACAATTTCCACGACATTTAAATTCATTATACAACATTAATATGCTTGTGATATGCATAAGAATGTTGCAACAGAAACGACTAGGTTTCACATACACGTTGAAGTGTAATGTAATGTGTTCTACGTGTAACGTGAAGAGATCCTAGTACCGGCCGAAATCCAAACCCTAGACGGTCTACCCCCTACCCCTCCATCCACGTGAGCGAAATCCCGCCCACCTCATTGGCGGCGAAGACGAGCCGAAGAAAGTGGGTCCTTCGAGAGGTTAATAAGCGTGATGTCTCCCCGATAAGACAAAAAGGGGTTTCGAGAAAGGGGGAGAGAAAGAGGAGCGAGGTAGCGAGTGCCGAAAACCAAGACTACCTCGTCGTTCTTCATCAACATTATGGCCGTGGAAGAGAGAGCCTTTTGTACGCTTGGGCTCGGAAAAAAAGGAGGGTGAGAGCCTTTGTGAGTTGTTGCTTTGTACGGGGCCTTTCCCCTACCAACCCTCTCGCGGAGCGCAACCGTCTATTCCTGCCCTATCCCTTCACCATCCCCCTCTGGTTACCAGGCGTCGCTGCTACCCGCCTGATAACTGTGATTAATAATGCCGGCGCGAAGAGGGTGGTTTTCTGGTGAGAGAGGGTGTAGGGTGGTGGGTGGCAGCACGCAGGGACCTCCCTCTGATTCTCCTCGACGTCAGCAGAGGCTCCGACCTGGGTCTTCTCCGACACGCAGGGCCTCCCCAGCCGTTAAGACTTCTCTCCGCTTCGCGAGCTCGTTAAGAAATTAACCGAGGAAACTGTTTTCCTGGGCTGGAGGAGAGTGTCAGAGAGGGAGAAGATGAAGGAGGGAGGCGAATTCGCATTTTCATTACCGTCTCCTCTCCCGCCGGGAACCCGCGCACGAGGCAAGACAGAAGTTTTCGGTATGGCAGGAGGACATTATTTCACGCGCTGATGATAATGACAAAGGCGCAACGCCTACCGCCCACCCCCTGTATCGCCCACATAGTCACTCCCGGGGGTTGCCGTGGGCGCTGGAGTTGCCACGAGCGGCCCAAGTCTGGTTGGCTGGAGCCACACCCGCGTGCCCTTTACACCTAGTTGTTAATTAACGGTGCTCGCGTAATTCCTCGAAGCGCGCGCCTACCTGGCTGCGTGAAATACCTCGCTCAGTGTTTAAATACAACTTCTTTCTCTCTTGAAAAGATCTCACACTTCGGACTACTTCGGTGAACAACTATGAATGCGTCTCACATGTAATACTGAAGATGTCGTTTCGGAAGCCTTCACCATAGCCAAAAGCAGCAGTTTCAGACTACAGCATTTTTTAAATTTTATTCGAATACCTGCAAAACATGTAGTTGCGCCCTGCACTATATTTAGCTGCAAAATTTCTGCAAACTGCTGGCGGTTAAATGAGCACTTTAAATAAACGTTTGAAATAATCCCTGATCCTAACGTAGACACGGGCTACAACTCATGGTTAAAATGACAGCCAATTACAAGATGTAATTCCATGTCTTAGTGTTGTATTAAGACTGAAGTTTTCTAATATCTGTACACTGGACTTATTACCGTTTGTTTGTAGTCATTTTATTTGCATACTAGATATATATTTCTATTTCTAAAAATTTCACAGTTTCGTTTGATAGGCGAATGAATAAAGTGATAGGATTCATGAAAATGTTAATCTTGTTTGTGTGGAAGGATACAAAGCGAGCAGTGAATCAGCTCATAAGCACGGCTTTCAAAACATCTGAATTAAACCGCGAACAACCCATACCAATTAAATTGTAGTGTCGTCGATGAAAGTACCGTAGTTAACACGAAGCATGGCAAAAATAGTGTAAACTACGTATTTTACTGCCTTGCGTGTAAAAGCGATAGTGCATTTCATGTGAGTGCTAATGTAGTCGTTGCGACTCGTTTTGGCTTCTATGTGCCTCATATGCGGAAATAAACCCCACGTATGAATGCGCTAGAAGAATGAGAGCTGGTTATTATTTTTAAGCCATTTCTAATGCGAGGTTTTTAAAACTAAATTTTCCAAATAGTAATTTTTTTTTCATTTGTTTTGTATGTTATTTTGAATTATTATTACTAATGTAATTGAAAAACTATATATTTATCCTCTGTATCTTACTTCTGATAGGGGCTTCTGTCGTAGGCGAAGATTAAATGTTTTAAAAATACAAGTAGTTTATAAAGTTACTTCTGGCAAAGGTGTTGAGGGGAGTGATTCAGGATTCGTTCGCCATCTTGAATTATATCACGAATTCTTTCCGTTTTTACCTAAAAATATATTGTTTATAGTTAAAAACACTCAAAACCCCTAGAATTTCCATAAATTTTCCGAAATTTCCCTCACGAATTCCCTTTCTCCCTTAAAATTTCTCATTTTCCCCTCAAAAACCACTGAGGCGCCCCCCCACCCCATTTGCAAAATCGCGCTCCTTGAAATGCAATTTTCAATCCATTGGAGCATTTGAAGACTCGCTGAGGATCAGCGGACATGGCCCCCTCACCCCACCACTAGTCAAGCTCACCTCACCACCTTCCCATCAACAGCCCCTAGAAATTATTGTAAAAAATCGCAAAAAACCCGATAAAATCGAAGAATATATAATGTTACCCTAACCTACCCTTCGCACATTCTCGCCACACGCACACCTTCCCCTTTCCAATTACCACTACCTAGAAATTATTATGAAGAATCGCAAAAATCGAGAAAAATTTCAAAAAAATCTATGAACATATAACATTACACTACACTACCCTACCCATTGCTCATCCCACCACCCTCAACTCACCCTCTCTCCACACCCCCCGGTGACAATTATTATAAAATAAAGAAAAATTTTAAAAAATTCTAACAATCTAGGGACATATAACGTTAACCTCACACGAATCCCACCACCTTACCAGCCAACCATCCCCTCACTCAATCCACCCAGTCACAAATATTCGAGAGTGAGAGCAAAAATCGAATAATTGATTCCAAAAATCGAAGAACATGTAACGTTAACTTCACACTCATCCCACAGCCCTCACTTCACTCTCTCGCCTCTCCCATCCCATATAAACTATTATAAAATGGAGAAAAATAAAAAAATCTAAAACTCGAGGAACCTATAACATTAGCCCCCCCCCCCCCCCGGGTTTTAAGAAGACAGCTCTAAAGAGTCAGCACTGAGGAGTCAGAACTGTGCAGTAGTAGTACAAGTGTTTGAATTTACATATACTTGAAACACGAAGCAAACCACTAATTATGTAAAATCATGTATGTCGTGTACGACTACACGCAAACCTCCATCAATTGCTCGATAATTACATGGAAAACAATGTTGTTATTGTGCCATAATCTCCAGTAAAAGTTTTTCTGCACGACGCCATGAAAAGAGCGAGAGTTCAAGGAAACTGACCTCCAGAATACTAACATGCGATATGTTTAGTGCAACATTTGATAGAAGCGATAATTTGAAGAGACACACTGGTACGTGAAAAGGTAATGCATTTTTGCTTGACTCGAGACAACATGCATTGGCTTTGTTACCTCCTGTTAATACACCACATATAATGTTCGCATACGACGATGGAATTTGCATGTTGAAGCGTTACGACAATGGGCACATCTGTTTATGCGAGGTTATACATCGAATAACTGCACCAAAATCTCCAAGGATTCGTCTTTACAGAGCCAGCAAGTGATGTCGACAATGCTTTCTGCTGCTTCGATGACTATATGCCTATATTATGAAAATTAAAAATAAATGAAACTGATGATTTACTAACCCTGTACAGTTTATATTCAGAGTGCATCTCTTTGTAGAGGGGCTCTTTATTGTTATGATAATGGTAACTGTACGGCCGACAAAATTTTATTACCACAACTATACATGAACTGGTTTTAGTTATTCTGAGACACTGTGCGGTAATTCATTTGTGATATTTTAACATACAATATAAAACTGTTAAAACAACACTTTTTTTTCTAAGTCGAGGTATGAAGTATAATAAATCTAACATGTTTGATTCAAAACTGCGATAAATAATGCAGTTTGTGTTCCAAGAGTTGTTTAAGCAAATCACTACCACAAAACTCACAATTTTGTATGCCAAAAACAAAACATAACTTTTAACTACAAAAATTAAACCACATATACAGACTCGCACGCTTCATCCTGAGCCGAACGATGTTTCGAATGTTGTGTCGTAATATAGTAATGAAATCACGAGCACAGCAGGTACAAAAACCACTGGCCGCGGAGGCACTTTCCAGGTTCACACATTACTGAGTTGTACTGTTAAACTGGTTGAAGAGAGGTGGAGGTAAGCCAACACTTTTACAACCGTACACCCTTCTCACAAACATTTCATTGTTATCCGGTTCCTATCTTCAAAAGCTCGAGCACTCCGAATGTGCTTAGTTGCCAAGCGTCGTAAACGAAATCCTGCCGTTCTACAAACCGATCATAGGGAACGCCAATCCGAGTTGACGTAACCAATACTGGGGCGGGGACTCAATATCCCTGCCTCTGCGGGGACTCGAACCCGTGCCATGACGTCAGCCACCGGGTGGCTTAACAAGCTGGGGGATTTGATGATTGTCTTAGTGTCCTCGGGGATGTAGTGAGGTAGAGATGGAGCGGCAACGGGTCTGCGAAGGTAGGGCCTTAGAAAAACCACGTTTCTCACAGGAGGAAATAGGGTTTACCCGCTGGGGATCGAACTCGGATCGATTGGTACACACGGTTCCATCGATGTCTACGTCAGATATTGAAACATACACAATTTTATCTTCATGCCAAACTCTCTAAAACATGAAGACAGTATGTTAACTGTTTTTGGAAAGGACACTACCTTCGATATGTAATCGTGTAAAAACTGAAAATACACATTTGAGGCAGGCCTACTTGGTATCTTGATTGCTTCATTGCTGAGTATTAGTATTTTTGCTTGATTTATTCTCTAACCTAAATAGCGTGAATTCAATATGGTAAATGGGTACGTTGCCAGACATAAACATTTGTATATTAACTTGAACACGGTAAAATTACCCCTGAATTCACAACAATCATATTATTTAGGATTTTCTTGCAGGGTTAAAAACTTTTTTGTTACATAAATATAATGATTAATAACTGACATAAATCTATCGATGCTTTCGCCATTCCTTAATACACCTGCATATTTTACTGGATAAAGAACTCATTCAAAACATTTATCAAATAACCTTCATTCTTTGCAAACTTTTCTCAGGATTTAGAAGACTCGCATTTACTCTGCCTGATTTTTCTAGTGAGCATTATTTACTTTGGAAACCTTGTCTCCAATAATGACTAGTTAAGATTTCTAATTCATGAACACCTAGTCTTTTCGAACAGTTGTTTTGCGCTTCGAAAATTACCTGAAAATTAATCCAGAAATTAGTTTATTTTGAAAGATATTCTGTACTAGCTGCTTCGGACTCTCATAAAAACGAATGAATGAAGATATTTATGTTTATCAGAATAATATAAACAAAATACAGTTCGCTACTTCAAACGATTGTTATTTTATTTCGCATTTGAAGTTTTTATTTGGAACATTAAAGCCAAACTAAATTTTCACCCGCAGCTACATCCACCCAAAATTTCCATTTGTCAATAAATGTATGTTATATACTTATAAGTAGTCATGTAATACAAAGCTTACTAAATGATAGTTTAGGGAAAGCAAATATATTTTAACTTACTACTTAAAAATACGGTCAGAAATACCAAAATAAAACAATTGTAATTTAACTACAGCTGCTTTACTCATTACTGATGCAGCTAAGTGGCATAGTGTTCTGATAAGCCGATATGCCTGGTGTTATTAAAACATAGTTTAAAACTCTCTTTTAACTGCGCAAGCTTTCAGTCACCTTACTGCAACATAAACATGCAACGTTAGTAAAAAAAAAAAAGTCACGTTTTCCATTCTCTTTTCCTCCATTCATCACGCCTTTCTCGGACCTCGGAGACAAACACGACACGAGATGATTTTGGCATATTTTTTGTGAATTTTTCAGAAAATGGTAAAGTGCAGCCGTTGAAAATTACGCGGGCGTACAGGTTACAGAGATTAATTGTGAATACATTAATCTTCCCTTCTATATTTAATGCCAGGGAGATTAACAGAGAATATATAAATTTAAATACATTTCGACGTGTATGTGTGTGTGTGTGTGTGAGAGAGAAAGTGTTATATATATATATATGTAACACTTTCTCTCACGCAATATATATATATATATATATATATATATATATTTATTTATTTGAAAACGCTGAGAAGTGCAAAAATCTATAAAAACAGAGCGGAGGGGAGTGGAGATATTTGGGCGGTTCTTAACAACAAGGTCTTGAGAGCCGATGAGGTGAGTGTGGAGCAGCGCCGGAATGCAAGGGCGAGGGGAAACGGGCGTTTCCTTAGAAAACACGCCGGCCAGTGGCATCTTCCGGCACGATTCCCGGTGGGAATTGAACCTGGTTCAGCTGGGTAGGAGACGAGTCGTCTAACCACTTAACCACCACGACCCCAAGAAAAATAGAGTATCTTACCTCAGTGTCATTAATTACATTTTAATTTATTCGCCGTGTTTAACAGATTAGGTAGGAATTGTATCTGTTTTAACACATTGAATTGTTTTATTTTCCTTCTTTACTAAATTTTTTCCTAAAGAGATTTATATTTTTTTAATTCTCAATTATTTATATTTAATAAGAAATTAACCTGTATCGCCGTCATTTTTATTGTCTCATTGATATTAAATTAACTTTCTAGAAAGGGGGATTCCTTTGATCTATTCTTGGAATTTGTAGAATAGCCATTACAATGTTTTTTCTAAAATTTTTATCAGCATTTTATTTTGAAAATTATGCTTTGTGAACCAACTGGTATATGCAACGAAATATATGACACAACAAAACACCTGCCCGGGAACCATTTACAATCCCGAAATTAAGTAAATTTCGTACAAAAGTAAATATTATTATTAGCTGTTATCTGAGTATTCTTTCAATGTCATGATTTCTGTCACGTAACAAGTGGTCGATCATAATATGCCATTCGAGAGCAGCAAGACAAAAACAGCGAGGTGCGTGTGTTTTGTTTGAAATATGTTATTGCAGTGTTTTGGTTGCACTACAGGCTTATATTATCAATTTGAAGGAAAATAAACAGTAACGAAATATCACACTAAAGGCAGCGATTTCTTTACATACTACTTAAACACTTGCGAAGTTACTTTTTAAACTGTTGGCAGAACCAATATACACAACATTGAAGTAGTTTCAATTTCTCCATTATGTTTCACCTCCCTGAGTAAGTGGCCCTCTGGAAATGGAGGTGGTTCGTAATTATTAACGCGACTTAGTTTCCAGGTACTGGAAAATAAATGTTTCAGTAGTTTGTCTTGGCGTATCTCACACACTTAAGATAAAAATGAGTACTTAGATGCCTTTCATGCTAGCAACTGTTGACTTCTATCGCGAGTTCGTTCGTACGTTAGACGGACGTCGATACCGAATTAACATTCACAATTACAACGTAAGACTACTTAACCCCAACTATCTTACGACGAACGATATCCATCGAAAGACGGACATCCTTCACCAAATCTTCCACTAAAGGACTAAAAATCAAGCCCATTTCATTCAGACATCGTATTGCTACTATTCTCTTCAAAGAACAAAACATCCCGTTTTCCTTTATTATGACCTCGAATTAAATAATTGTTATCAGAAATATGTGGAAATTAATGCAAGGTAAAAATTCGTAGAGAGTGTACAGCTATGCAATCGCATCACTAATATGACGAAGTTAATTGAGAAGAAGAAATGTAAACAATTAATTTATTCCTTGAAAGGTGAAATGTATTTTCTTTTCATAAAATCCGCATGGATAATTTTTAATTTTACTTATCCTATAACCGTGATATATGAGATCAATTAAAATGATTATTAATGATAAAAATAATAGATCATTTGAATGGCTGTAAAGAACAGAAGGGATTACTCTGAACTACGGGTAAAAAAGTTGTTGGTCATTTATTACGCAAAAGGAGACAGGAAATATCAACGTGACTTATAACTATGAGTGGTTATTCAGGGACGCATTCGCTTGTGAAATGGAGGGAAAGTAGTTCCATGTTTTATCTTCAAATTGAAAGTACTATGCAAATATTTGTGAAAACTAAATTATTCCTTTTGCTTGCTGGTTTTTCAATTCACAAATTGTAAAAATGAGCAAATTTGTAAATTATGTACTTTCCTGATAGTTCCACAGTTTCACTTGACCGACGTATGAATAAAGTAATCAGGCCATTGGCAATGCTAATTTCACAAATAGCATATACAGTATGCATACAAATAGGCCTTAAACAGAGCTTTAGAAAGTGCTCAGTTTAACCATAAACCTAATTTAATTATTTAATTCCAAAATATTAAAAAATACTGTAAACGAAAGAAATCCCTGAATAGGATTTTCTGGAACTGCCTATCTGAAATAAGCGACAATTCGGTGGATAATGCAGTATACTACCTCTTCGTCAAGAAATTGTAGGTTACTGTGATAATATTGTGCGTATTCATCAACCTGAGATTATGACGAGTATGATTTTTCGCATTTATATAAGGACAGATATACCCCTGATGTAACTATCTTAGGTACTTGTGAACACAGATACAACATGAGAAATGGTGAGTTTGTTTGCCTGCGACATATGCAGCTTTCTGGTAGTAATTAATTAATTTCCTTAATACAAGGAGAAGATATTACCCAACTATATCTTTACAATGTTAATCTTAAAATATTTATGTTCTTTTCAGGAATTTATTGTTTCATCACAAGAAGTTTCGATCTATTTTGGAAATTAAATTGATATTCTTGGCTTAGTCAAGAGTAGTACAGGATGTCCACATGAAACATACCTGATTTCAAACTACAATATAAACAATTATTTCATTTAATTAGACGCACGCTGTCACTTTTTCAATTAGTGAAATTTATCAACGAAACATCCAGTGTTTCAACACCCATTCTAAGTGGCACCATTTTCATTTATTAGAGTAGTTGAAATGCACTGCAAATCAGTCGTTTTCCACTGATTCCAATTTAGAGCTTATAAAGATATCCAGCGAAGCACTTCATTTTAAATAAAGAAGACCACCAATAAGGCTCACATAATTGTAGCACTTGCGTAGACAACTAATAACAATTTGCTTTATTATTCGGTACATTAACTGTATTCATAATTGCTCTTGGGGATTACTGTAATGTTACAAGTACGTGCATTTGTTTAGAACTCTCCTGTGTCAGTGGATTACATAACGTTAATATGGTCAGGAAATCTGTTGCTTCTTTTTATTTTTTACCTAGCCTTCATGTTATAATCAATGCATTTTCGGGATGCAACTGCAAACGAACTCATTTGCAGTTTACACCTCGCTTTACCATAAAGAACTATCTTTATGCTGTCACATCTTCCTGGATACGCTTTGCAAAGCTCGTATATTTCATTCAGACGCCACGTATACATATATACATTTTTTTGTTTTTCCCCATCGTGGTTGCAGCGCACATAAAACGGAGGGTGCATATTTCACGCCTTCATCTGATTTCGCCTCTGGAGCGATTCCAGGGCTTTTTGACGGCACTTGTTGAGGATAAAGTTCAAGCATTCATGTATGCAATCTGATAAAAAAAATACATTGCACTGAATTTTTATACTGCCCTCCCCCGACTAGCGATTTCTGGCTTGATAGCATCTGTACGTAACACGCTGGCCAAAAACTAGAAATACCCGCATCAGCTGCTCACAGACGTGTAAACTCAAAAAAGACGCAGGTGACATCTGACGCTCATACTGATATGGATCTCAAACCATGCATCTTTTACTCGTATTGCAGGTTGTCACATTTAACAATTACTTCGTATTTAGTGTTAATATGTAATATATTTATCTGTTTTTAATTTACGATTGTTTCATGAACAGTGTTTGTTGTGAACATAATATCACCTTAATTCATTATCACTCTATACTAAATATATGTAGAGTTCCAGTTAATGACGATAGCCCATGCATAGCTGTGGACTTATGGTGATATTTCACTTTATTTTTATTTGGTTATCTGAAAGAGTTTTCAAAAAGTACCTTCTTAGTGCAGTTATTAGTTGTCAAAAATCTTTATAGTTTTCAAAATATAACCCTCGAGAGTCTTAATCTCCCGAATTCTGCAGCATATTAGGCTTCGCATACTGATTCAGTATGAGTGCGCTTTATAAACATGTGAGCTAGTATTGACACACTGATTTTGGTTGAAAATAGGAGTCAGACTTGTCGTATATATATCTTTGTTCATTCAAGCGAAACTGTTAACACTTATTTAATAAATAGTTGAAACCATAAATTGTAGAGGAAAAGTTTTTTCGTTCCTCTATTAGCTTGTATCACTAATGCAGTATGCCGCTCTTAGACTTTAATTCAACACTTTGAACTTGCCTATAACACTCTAGTGTCGGAATTTGCGTGTTATATTTTGAAAGCTATAATGATTTGACTACTAACAACTACATTAAGGAGGCATTTTTACAACCCTCTCTCAGGTAACAAAATAAAAAAAAAAGAAATATCACCTTAAAACATTAGTACAGAAAATCCTCTACGGTATTTATCGTGGTGATATCAATCATGTAGCTTATTAGTGCCGCATTATCAATTACTAATGTAGTAATACAATCAATCTCTCTGTTGCGGTCCTGTCTGTGAACGATTTTGCAACTGTAAACTTATTTACCACAACGGAAATATCTGTTTGAACCCAAGAAATATATTTTGTTTTACAGAATAAATTCTGAAACGCTCACATTTTCCCTGCAACAACTACAAAAATTAGAGAACATCACAGCGCCTGTACTAAAGTTTGTTTTCCGCGATTATGAAAACAATAGATACAATTTTTCTGTAAAATGATCTCTGCGCTATTTTTCTCAGTGATGCAGTAGACGGCAGAAACAACGCTTGGGAGCCCGCAACAGGATCTATGGTGGAAACAGAACTGCGAGCCTCGAATCTGTGGGGATTTCCTTATATATTTCACGGTATCTTGTTTCCGAATTACTAGAGTGACCAAATGTTTCATAATTAGCTGTTATAATATGTACAAGAAAGTGAAACAAGGGAATTCATAAATCCGCGTGTGTATTAATAAAGTTGGAGTTACGCAACAACACTATTTATTTACAGCAGTATTAGATGTAATCTGACTGGATCTTGAAGTAAAACAAAACATTTCAATTGTGCGTCATGCCGTGTGATGGAAAGAATAAACACAAAGGCATCTTATGAATATAGTATTTGTCGAACCGTTCTTGGCAGTCCCTTTTTTTTCTTCGCTCTGTGTCCTCTCTATTAGTTTATATATTATTTTCTCTGGTAATTTTTGTGATTTCTGTGTTGTTCGTAATGTCTGGCAAGGAGTACTTTTCCTTACTTGTGTTCCATTGTGGTTATTGCCCTATTTTTTGTGTGTTTTTTGAGTTTTATATTATACTGTGTCCATTGGTATTGTTTTTTCGTAATCGTGTTGTCTTTTCTTCTGTTTTGCTTTTGTTGCCTGTCCTGTTTTGTAGTAATAAGTTGCTCGTTCGTTTTTTGCCTTTTTAATTATATACATATTTATTTTTCATTGACATTTTTATTTAGTCTCATGGTAGGCAATGATTACAGTCAAATCAAACCATCATACTCACATAAACATGACGTCTTAACGGTAATCTGTTAAGAAACAATGCGTGTATGACGACGAATACTTACTGGGTGGGTGACTTTTAATGGAAAAGTGACTACAAAGAGTTAAACATAATCCCATTTGAAGTGAGGCGACGCCCTCGGTCATGAAGTGGTGGAATGAAATGGAAAGTAAACGGGAATACCCTGAGAAAACCCACAGCCCAGTGGAACTGTTTCTCTCATGAGAAAATTCGGCGAGTCTAATCTGCCTGTATTCGCATTTAGATCACAGCGGCTAGAGATATGTACGCTAGCCACACGCCAAGCTGAGGTCTGTAACTTGCCACGGAAGTATGTTAGTTGGTTTCTCAGTTAATTGTGTATATTTGTTTCACATTTAACATTCATCATTGTGAAAATCTAAATACCAGCAGACATGCATAGATCATGAGACACTGTAAAAGTGTTATAACCACCATTACATTATTTTTTACACCGGTTCTTGCCATAAAGATAAACTAGTTCCACTGATAATAAAATAATTTTGTTTTGCTAGCTTGTAAGCATTTACATTAAATATATGCTTTTTTTGAGAGTTAGTTTTCAGTATTTTTTTTTATTAAACAGCGAACAACTTATAGCAGCCTGGATGTGAAGGGGAATGGGGAGAAAAAAAAAGTTTTAACACTGCGTAATCGATATCGCTGCAGCGCTCTCCGCCTGAATACTTGGCATCCAGTGTATTGTAGCGCCTAGCTGGTGGACTAGCTGTCATTGCTCGCTGACACACCATCCACACACTCAGAAGCTGTGGCAATACAGTTGCCTACCTGTCACGGCGTCCGCAATGTAATGTGCTTGCTTGAAGCGGGTTACATATGTCATAACCAGCTTCCAAATACTGAACGTGCAACCAGCACTCTTTATTAAGGTACTTATAAAACTTATGTTTTAGACAGCTAAGAAATGTTAATTCCAAAGTACCTTTTTTTTTTATAGGAACAGTTAAAATAGAGCAACGAAAATACAATTTGTGGCTCCTGTACTCCCAAAACACAATAAATGTGTATTTATTAAACATCTGTAATTAACTTATTTGAAAGTTTGTTAATGATTTTAACTAATAAAACTATAGTGCACAGTGTGAAGCCATCGTACACTTTGTATGATAAAATTGGATGCCAATTAAATGCTATACGTTTCTAGGTCGTAATACTTTGAAGCGAGTGCGTGCGGTCGTTTTCACCTGGCGCTTCCTTTTAATACTGAAAATCCCCATGAGTAAGCCCAGCTTTCTAGGTCATTACTTATAATTTTATTCAATTTAATATTGCATCTACATGTGCTCATAAATGCAAAACACGGCCTCATGTAGAGTTTACTACCTACTTAAAATACTTAACTACAGTCCTTATAAAGTAGTTGGAAATACCTATTCAAATATATTTTACTATTTTTTTCCAGGAATCTATGTGGCGTGTTAATCAAGAGAAGAGTTCGAACATGGGCGTATGCACAACAACTTACAAAGTTTGTGCAGGTATAAGATATTTAAGCTCATTACTGTCAAATTACAATTTATTTGAAAGCTTTACTTAAAACGTAACAGAATGGCGTAAAGGATTTTATATTTTGGTAGCCTTTTAGAGTAAACTATGAGAGATTATTCTTTTGCCGCGTTAGCTTTGAAATGTCATTACAATAATTTATGTGATAAACTTTACATAAGTCTTTTTTGTATATGTGAATACTGCAAATCCATTAACAAAAATTGATAACCTGCGTTAACTGGTTTCAAATGTTGGTTGTATTAGTAGGGTTATATGAATAGCAAAATGACTATGCCCATTTTTAAGGAAAATTCTACCAATTTTTTTTCAATTTGTGGATAAGACTACAATTTTTTGACCAAAGGAAACGATTCGGTTCTTAGAAATTTCGAATTTCTTTCGGAAGGCGAGTACCAAAAAATACTTTAATACTTTTACTGTAGAATCTGAAAGAGAAAAATATACTCTTAGGGAGATGGTTACGCGAATATCATAGGAGGAGAGCCTCTCCGAAAAGTCAATTATGCTCACTGACAAATTCTGCTCATCTGAGGGCCGGTTTCACCACACAAGTTTTACTTACTAAGCTGATTTTAAGAACGAATTAACTAGGATTATTGATAGATTGCATTTCACCACTGTCAAAACGCTATTAACTATAACTTGCCTAAGTTTGAGTTTAAAGGCCCATTTTCAGCTGTTTAACTTCTTAAATTCTGCTTACGAAATAAATATGGCTGCCGAAACATATTACGATACTTTGAAGGTCAATGATAAACAAATTCGGCAGACACCTTCGATGCGATCACAATATTAATTGCAGTCCCTGTGATGTAGTTTTAATTGATATTTGTAAGTTAGTTTGGCTATGCAAAATATACATGTCATAAGAATTTTTATTATTAAATTAATGACGAATAATATGTATGTTATGTAAAACTATTAGCCTTTTTATTTAATATGCTATTTGAGTCAAGTACAGTGCGTTTGCCAATGAAGTCTAATTATATTGTTTGTTGCTGTGATATGCCAGTTAATCTACACGGCAGCAATAACAATTTGATGCACGAAGACAATGAAAATAAGATTCACGAAAATCCATGTTATATGTTGGATGAATTAAATTCCGTAGCAATTATTATTCAATTGTTCGATCTCCCATCCATTGGCATTATTTTTACTGTTATATTTTACAACATAGAAGTGCCCGCACGCTGTTTCCATCACTGTTTAATATTTTATTTACGAATTTCTTTCGGCCAGGATTCCAAAGATAAAACAACTCAGATTATTTAGCTTAGGGAGGAAAATCCTTGCCATCACCTTCTAGATGCATCATTTTCTTCAATGTCGGACTGTAAACTTAGATTTACTACACGGGTGTAATTATCTGCTAGATTTGCGTGGTGAAATGCTCCGATCTTAAACGTCGGTAAATGAAGGGTCAGAATTTTACCTTCGCTTAGTTAAGCCGAGTTAAATGAATAAGTGGTGAAACTGGCCCTGAATAATATTGTTACGCGTCGTGCGCTTTGTATTGCCCGAGCGAGCGAAGAGTGTGTGTGGGACAGAGTAGTGATACGATATCGGGCGGGGAGTCACAAAATGGTGTCGAGAGTCTGGGCGATGATGGTGCGACGGTAAACGACAAATAGCCCCGGAACTGACCAGTCAGAGGAAAGGCTGCAACTGCGAGCATCAGAGCAGTGACGAGTGCGACTGGCAGGTTGGACTAGTGGGCTGGATGCGTGAGTGAAATACACTACAAGTGATGGCAACAGACGCACTAATCGTGTGTAAATGATGAGTATGAGTTAATTTACTATAACCAAACAGAAGCATTAAGGAGGACGTTAATTAGAGTTGAAATAAACATTGAATACTGCGCTCACTGAGAAATAAGAGTTATAATGGAGATATATATAGTTATGCTGCAAATAACAGCATTGTAAATAAATTAAAATCAAATTTAGTTCATTTGTTTTTGCTAAGAACTCCACCCCTCGCGAATTCAGATGCGCCCCTCCGGCATCTTGTAACAGTTTATGTTATGAGACATAGATAAATTTAATGATGGATGTCATAAATTGCAAACAATTTTCAGGCATTACGACGGTTTTCAGTTATATCTCGTTCAGAGAAGACTGCAACTACGGCATTTTATCAGAGAAGGAAAGCGATATGAACTCTGACTTACCAAATGTTTATCAACTGCGTTGGATGGACAGCTCCATATATCTTCTTCTGCGAAATTTGCTCTTTTTAAATGAAGACTTCTAACCCACATCCTTCATTACAGAGTGAAACTGTATTCTTTCACCCAGTGCGTTACCACGTATTTCTTTCGGTTGTTTAGTGATCGTCTTTATACAAATATAGACCAATTATTTGACTTTAAAATTGATGGTCAAGAGGCAATGAATGCAGTATTGATGCAGATTCAAGTGAACACAATACCGTGACGTAAGTGAGCAATGAAATGCAGCCGAGGCCCAGCAAACGACTGACTCTCTCCTCCTCACTCCCCTCACCCATACTAATTCCGCTATCTTGATTTTTCGTTCGTCATTTGTTTCTAAGGCCGCCTAGGCTTATTTTTTGTCCCTTAATTTTCTTTAGTTTATACATTACTGAGGGACGCGATATTGGTAGATGCATTCAATGCCATATTGGTAAGCATAATTTGTTTCGAAGGCTGCCATCTTGGCTGGCTCATTCGACGTCATATTGGTAAGAGTAATTTATTTCGTAGTTTATAAAAAAATCATTATTAAAACATTTTAAAAACTATTTAAAGATATATTTAAAAATTATATAAAATTAATTTAAAAAACTTAACTTTTCAGAGGTCACCCCTAATGCATACCGATTCCACCATATTGATAGGCAACCATCATATGGGTAGGTGACAGCAATTTTGGTAGACATCACCCATCCACCATAATAGATGCAGACAACCACAACCATGACCCTATGATTTCGAACGACACTGAAAAAACTCGAGAAAAATACATAAAAGTCATCAATCATATTATGCTACAGACTACCATGTTATATGCAAACGACCTTTATCTTGACCCCATGACCTTGAAAATAAAACCTCGAGAAAAATGCATTAAAGTCAACAAACTTATTGCATTACAGACTGCTACAATCATATTAAATGCAGAAGACCTGACCTTGACCCCATGGCCTCTAATGAGCTTGAAAACAAAAACTCAAGGAAACTACACAAAATCAATAAGCATATGATGTTACAGACTACTACCACCATAGTAGATGCAGGTGACCTTTACCTTGGCCCCATGATATTGAGTGACATTGAAAAAGTCTAGAAATAAGACAAAAAATTCAGCTAACATATGGCGTCACAGACTACTATCACCATATTAGATGCAGGCGTCCTTTATCTTGACTCCGTGATAGTGAATAACCTTGAAAAAACTCGAGAAAAAATACCTAAAATTCAGCAAGTATAATATGTTACAGACTACTACCACCTTATTAGATGCAGGTGACCCTGACCCTGACCCCATTACATTGAATGACCTTGAAAACAAAACCCGAGAATAAAGGTCTAAAATTCATCAAGCATATTATGTTAAAGAACACTACCGCCATATTAGATGTAGGTGACTCTGACATTGACCCAATTACCTTGAATGAATTTGAAAACAGAATCTCGCTAAAAAATACATAAAAGTCAGCAAACATATTACATTACAAACTACCAACGCCATAATGGAAGCAGACAACCTTGACCTCGACCCTTGACCGATGACCTTGAAAACAAAAACCATAGAAAACTTATATAAAATCGAAGAACATATAATACTACTCTACACTATCCTACCCCTCGCTAATCCCACCACACAGATCCCAGGAAATTATTTTCCGCAACGTCTGCGACGCCCATCCCCTGTGCAAGTTTTCTAACCACAAGTAGTACCTTCGGAAGATGCACTCACAACGCTCGCCCTCCCCGTTGAAGACCCAGCGCAAGTTTTCTACCAGCACGCACTACCCGGCGACGAGGAAGCAAACCAGAACACAGTGTGAAATGACTTTGTAAAAAATGTATAGTGTCTGTAAAAAAAAAGTTTTGCAACATCCAATGGTTTCGCACGCTGGACTCTTACACCATCGCGCAGATTGCCTTCTTGTACAGCGACGAAGACGAGCAAGCAAAAGTGTTTAAGTTTTTACCACAATGTCAATGGAAGCATCACGCAACGGGCATATCCCCTACAGAAGACTCACGGGATTAGGTGGGACGACGGAAATACTCCATACGGGGACATTTTCAATGAGTTGGAGGAAGCCATAATTCCCTGTTTCCCTTTGTACGTTAATCGCCAAGCGTCAACGATGCACAGTACTTGCACCACCAGAACGATCATTGTGGATCGCAGCTGGCCGCCGTTCAGGCAGCTGGTAGAGACGTACGCCACAAGGCTGCAGAGTGTAAAAATGTTCGATTTGCATCGTGCAAAGCCAAAGCCCTAAGGCTCCGATCTTATGATAATCCTTGGTACACATAACGTAAGACTACGAGGTAAAAACATTGCGTGTGTGTAATAAACCACAAAGACTCGGGAAAGAATCTTTCTATAGTGCAGAACAATATTATTTGTGTAAATAAGTAAATGCATTAAAATTTCTTTATCTCGAGTCAAATTCTCCTATTTGGTTATATATATATATATATATATATATATATATATATATATATATATATATATATATATATATATATATATAGTATACCAGGGTTCTTATATTAAAAATTTTTTTAAAAATAAGTTTGGGTATATCTTTTAATAAAAATGTTAGAATAGGGTAAATAAATATTGGGGTTTATTATATTTTAAAGTAAAACAGACTTTATCTGTTATAAAAATGTGTGTTTACATATAAACACACACTACGTGTACGAACGTAATTGATTTTTAAAACTAAGGAAGTGTGCATCTCAAGGCAGGCTGCCATAATTGTCGTCGCTAGACTTGGATGGCAAGAGGTATTCATAATGTCGGCAATCTTCGCAGAACACCTGACCGGAAGCGCACGTGTGAACCGCAGTTGTCAGCTACCCGACGCGCCGGCCGCCGGAAAGTGAACTATTTTTCTAGAGACAACTATCAATGCTTGAATATTTTACACTTGAAGACTAGAATACGTATGCATCGTTCTAAAAGCGAGCGACTACGTATTCATATACCGTGCAATATGTCGTGAAACCTTCGCGCTAGTTGAGAACAAGTAAGGTCTCTGCCAGATTCCTGGTGTACACACACACTAGCAAAAAAAAAAAAAACAGGTGGAGACATACAGGATGAACACAGTACAATACTTATAAAAAGTGTACGGCAACAACGAGAGAAAATTATACAAGGTACAGTACAGCTAAGAAAAAATATTATCAACAAAATACACGTTAATATATTGACCGGGGAAAAACTGATGGGGAATTCTATACACGGGACAATACTCAGTAATGAAAAAATTATGCACGTCACTTTACACACGATGAGACACGACATACGGGAGGGCAGGTTCAACATCTGGTACCTCCGGTACAAAACTGGCGGGGACATGCTGATGTGACACACTCGTCACACCTGCAAAGCCAGCGCACAGGAAAAGTGCAATGTATAAAGGTCCATCCGAAAACTAACAAAGCACACACACACACACACACACTCTCTCTCTCTCTCTCTCTCTCTCTCTATATATATATATATATATATATATATATATATATATATATATATATATATATATATGTGTGTGTGTGTGTGTGTGTGCGCGCGCGCGCTTACATGGTAAAGTACGTTTACCAATTTAAAAAAATGTATTGTCTCTCAAAAGTATAAGTACAGTATTATAAAACATGGGGTAAAATCAACATATCCTAGATAAGTTTATTCAGTTATAAGATGCAGAACTATACAGCCTACCAGCGATGGCAGAACTAGCGATGGCAGGACCAGTGAAACAGGACCAGCGACAACAAATATTAATAAATACAGAAAAAAATGATCACATAGAACTATGGAGACGTCAATGAAAAATGTATCGCCCGAAGACTCCTAATAAGGAAAATTAATAATAAATACGGAAAAAATACACTTCAAAGGTACAGAAGAATACATCCCACCAATGCTAAACAATATGAACACACAGAGGAACCTCCTTCCCACTGGTACAGAAGTAAGTAGCCCACAAAAAATGCAAAAATGTCATGACCAATGATGAAAAATATTAACACACAAGAAAAAAAAACGATCCGCGTAGAAGTACGCAGCCCATCAACGATGAGAAAATGTAGAACCAATGATAAAAATATTAACAGAAGTACACACCCACCAGCGATGAAAAGTGTAGAACCTGCGATGAAAAAATACAGAATAAAATGTCCACACAGTCACAGAAGAATGCAGCCCACCAACAATGATCAAATGCCATCACCAATGACGGCAACTATTAACAGAAGTAAGCACCACTTGCTGCTACTCTCACCTGATCTATGTTTAAGGGGATGAATCTCTCCAGACCTCCTTTAGCATGCGGAGTTAAGCATTGCCAGCACGAGTTCAACCTCAATGTGATTGGAACACCAGGAAGAACCTCTGGTAGGGCCGAACCGATCAGCTCGTGCTCCCACTTATTTTCCATATCACTAGTGGGTTTTCAATGACCGACCGCTCAACCTGTGGCGAGCACCAGGTGTCCCCCTTCCACCCGTAAATGCACCAGGAGGCAAGATAAGCCCACCCCTTAAGTACACTACGGTTGGGGTTGAGAACAGTTTAATGCCTCACCAGGAATTAGCCTTACATCCTATGGCACTATAATTGTACTCGGATGAGTAAATCAGTGCATGGCACTTTCTCCTCTTCTGTTCTTCGGGCCATTCATTTTTCTTAGTACCATACGAGGTATTCCACCAGTTGTCTCGGTAAAACCTGTCCTACTTGCCAATCAAGGATATTCCGACTTCTTACATTGAAGCCATTACCAGAATACCTCCTCATGGGTCGTCGGAAAGCTCTTATTGCAACTTGTATTCTTCCATACTTTTTTCAATTTTGGTGGCGAACTCATTCCATATCATGTAAAGAGGTTAATATTTTACTATATTTGCCAAATCCAAATGAATACCCTTTTTTCTGTCATCTTTTGCCACCATTCCCTTATGTCTTCCATTTTCAAGCATTCTGAGATGGCATTGTGTCATGCAATCCACACACATCGCACAGCATTAACTCCACCAACAGAAGATTGAGAAATTTGGCCCTTGAAGTTGCTGTGGCCAACGTATATTTGTACACCGTAATTGTTGAGAGCAATCCATTCCATTTCAAATATGTTTTCCACATGTGGTAACAGCTCGTATGTGAATCACCTTTCTCAGATGTTTCCCATTCTTCTTACCACTTCTGGAGATCTTTGTTCAATACCTCTTGTTTTTCTATCTTCGATAGTCTGCCAATCTGTGATCTCTTCACCACAATGCTCCTGTATCTAACCAGTTTATCCACTGGTAACATTCCAACCAAAACAGGAAGTGAGTCATTGAAACCGTGTCCTACTGCCTTAGTGATGGTCGGCAGTGCTGCTTTTGAGTACTAATGAGGTTCCATTTATGCCTCACAAGCTCAACTCTAGTATGTCATATGATGGATCCATTTTACATTGATCCATGGATACAATTTTCCATTGTATATTCTGCATTCTCTTCAAGCTGCCACCTTGCATGTCTTGATATGAGGATGAGGTCATCATCTGCAAAGCCAAAGGCCACACACCCCAGTTGAAGAACCAGCTTCAAGAATCCACCAAAGAAGAGATTAAATAAGATCCGACCAAGGGCCGACACCTGAGGACATCTCTTAAGGAGCCTTTTCTTCACTTACACATTCTGGGCATATTATGTGCTCTCTCTGTCTGCGAATAAGTCTAACATTATCCTTTAGATGTTCACTGGACATCTCTTCCTCTTCAGCTGGTACATTCTTCTGGCCACCAGGCACTGTCAAAAGCACCTGCTATGTCTAGGAAAACGCCAAGTATACACTTTGCCTGACAGTTATTCTCATGTTTCATTACATCTTGCAGAACAAAGTCTGTACCCATTCCTTTGTGGATACCTTTTTGTTTCTCGCTGAGGATTCCTTCTGCTTCGAAAGCTATCGTGAGTCTCCTGTTTATTAGCATATCATAGACTTTGCCAAGTACGTGAAGCAATGTTAGAGGTCGGTAGTATTTTGGATCCTAAGGATCTTTCTTGCCATCCTTTCGAAGGATCTACAGGCTTCCATTCTTCCTTGGGATCGGAAACACACCAGAGTTGAGATGGTCGTTGTAGTTATTAAACAATTCCTGTTTTATTATTCAGAAGCTTTCTTTCGATACTTCTGCCCTCAAATCATCGTAGCCTGGAGATTTTCCATTATTCAGTTGGTACACCACTGATTATAGCTCTGCAAATATCGAAAACTGGTGGGTCAGCTTCCTCAGGAGTTTCACCCATTTGCTGTCTCTTTCTGACATGCTCCTCTCCCTCGTTTTACTGGGAGTCGTCAGGCAGGAGTGCATGGAGCAGAACTTCCATAGATCTCTTGAGGTTAGTACAAGTCTCACCATTTACCCTTATGGTTGATGGAGTTATTCCCTTCTTCATTTTGCCAGCTGCAATCCTGTATACCATACTGAAAGTATCCTTGTTACTTGTGTAACATGATTCACCCATGACTGTACCTTTTTAGACTTAACTCTGTTGAAGTAAGCCTACTTCTATTGCTTATACTCTTGATCGAATAGTTCTCTCTCCTCGCCCCTATGTCTATGTAATCGTCTCCTGTCTCTTCTCACTGGCTTTCTCTCATTCTCCAATTCCATTTCCCAACATATCATTATATGTTAGAAAACCCTTGACTTGTTTTCCGGAGATTTTACTCACAGGTCTCAGTGATAATTTGAGTGATTGAAGCTAATCTTTCTTCTACATCCACCTCACCCAGCCACAAATTAGACCATCTTCTCAGCTTACACAACAGGGACTTATAATGTGGCCAATCTGCCGTTCGGTGTACATATCGTACCTTTATTCCTTCTTCTGTCACATAATCAACATCTCTTCATCCATGTCCAATTTCATAGACTCTAAGTCTATGAGTCTATGATCACTCGCACTTTACTACAGTACTTTCCAGTTTCTGATGTGGTCCTTAGCCTTCCCATTTACCACAGTAATGTAAATGTACGTTTCAGTACCATGTGCCTGCGAGACAAATGTTGGCAGTTTACCTTCCACATGTGCTATATCCAAATAATTTATTAAAATGAATTGGTTGAATGCCAGAGCTCGCACTTCCCAATAACAACTGCACCAATTACCTAGGGAAAAAAGGTTTTCCCCTTAACACATCGATCACCAGTTCTCATCTATCCAGATGTGTTTGTGTGTCATCCCTAAACTGAAAGTATGACTACATAATCCAGCATGCGTCGATTGCACCTGATACATGTGTGATGGTTTCAACAGAACCAACACCTTTAAATTGCTCGGACAAGCGGAGTAATGCAGACTGCCACTCTGGAATGAATGAAGTGTACAACTTTAGTAGCTGCAACACTGCATGATGACGACAAGTTGAGGTAGTGGCAATGTATTGGCTACTAGCCGAACTACTTGAGCAGCGTGGCTAAGTCAGCGGGAGGCACTCAACCTAAAACCCTTGTTCATGGTTGACGGAGCACTTTTGAAATCTCTGTTTGAATAAGGTCAGTGCCCCGCCCCTGCCTGTAGCCTATATACTTGAGCGGATACAGCGACGTCTGGCACATGCTCAATAATTTTGGTAACGATGGAGGGAAAAGAGTTCCATGCCTCAGCGCTCAATTAAACCTGTTATGTAAACATCTGTGAATAGGGAAATAACTTATTTTGCGATTTAAGTTTGTTATATACTTTTAAAATTAAAAATCAGCGAATCTGTAAAATATGTACTTTATAATAATTTCACTATTGCACTTGGCCGACGCACAAATTAGGTGATGAAGCCCGTGGCAGTGTTAATTGTACGTATGGTGAAAGAATACACAATGTGCATACAAGTACGTAGATTTTAAGCAGGGCGTTCGAAAGTGCTCAGTTTACCATGAACATCCTTTAGGTCTCAAGCAATCATTCAAAAGTGCTCGGTTTACCTTGAACAGCCAATAAAACATCTGCAAACCTACAGAGTTTCAATTTTTAGGTCAAGAGACTTCAGTGTGTGTCTGAACTCGTTCTATCCTTTTGACAATGGCAGTGTAAAGAAACACGGCTAGACGAGAGCTCAAAGCCTGCAATGTATTATTACAAGTTTCGCAACAGAGTGTGTTCATTTATTCTCTTTATGTTATTAAGAATAGTCCTTCTAAAAAGTGAACTTGCAGTCTGATGGTAGCCACATTTACTGCGAAATAATGCAATTATTAACGAGCATTCCCAGACAGGTGGAAAACGTGTTATACAGAAACAAATAATATACGTGTGAATCACAGGAAATTCAAATTCAATTCTCGCTAAATTTAATTCAGTATACCTATATATTTTATTGCCTTGCAATACAAATCGCTTTTAAGATATGTAAAATGA
This sequence comes from Dryococelus australis, assembly GCA_029891345.1. NCBI lineage: Eukaryota > Metazoa > Arthropoda > Insecta > Phasmatodea > Phasmatidae > Dryococelus > Dryococelus australis. The sequence continues at coordinate 161,104,244 of CM056998.1, forward strand.
CATGTTTTGGCCTGGTCCATATCGGATCCAACATTTTTTACTGTAACAGCCAGACTGGCTGACCCTGAACCAGGAGTTTGTGTTATGCACGCACACAGCTTCCATTTAAAGACATTCCATTCCCAAGGTTCGACTTAGTTTATTTTGACAGTGTTAGGGCACTGCAAGCCCTACCTGCCATTCATTGTTTAATTAATTGGGGCACTCCATTACCCCCTACCTCCATTCTTTTGAAAGTTTTGTTGTACCCTGTCTCAATCTCGGCAGTGGACTGATCACCCACTTGCTAGAGTCTTCGTAGGGTTTCGTACGTATTATTATGTTTATCGGTGTTGGTTTTTGGCCTAAATGCAATGAAAAATCCATGGTACTAGTGTTTAAGAACTTTATTGTGCAAAATGAAATATTGTTTTATTGAGGTTATTTATGAATAGTTTTTTTTGGGGGGGGGAGGGGAGGTGGGGTGGGGGAGGAATTGTGTATGTTATCTTTTTGTGGCGATTTCTTGTCAGTTTTAGGATTGCTAGTACTGGGTTAATGAGATTATTAGTTGACTTGCATTTTGTGGCGTTAGTAGTTTTTTTTTTTAGGTGTTATTTGGTTATTTCTTTGGGAGGCCTCACCTTCTCTGATTCAGTGTCTTTCTTGTTCCCAGTGTTATTGGTGCACTGTGCCTTGCTCTATGGTTGCGACAAGTTCTACCACAGGTAATCCTCTATCCCGTCCCATCCTTCTGTTCCTCCTGCTGAGTTACCCGAGAGAACTGTAGTTGTGACCTTACCTCCTAATCCTGCTGCACCTGCTGGCTAGGTAGTGACTTTAGGATGTGTTTGTTCGTTTAATCAGTTTAGGTAAACATGGTTTTAACCATTCTCTATTTTTAACTGTGTATTTTTTTGTGGTAGATCACTATTCCGCTTTGAGGAAGGGAGCGTTGTGCTCTACTGTTATATTTTCTATTTAAACCAGTCCCCCCCCCCCCCCCCCTGTTTCTTAAATCTCATTGGTAGCTCTTTCCCTTCCCTGGCAAAGCCCTTACTGTCTTTCCTTTTTTTCTTTTGAGGATAATACCTTTTTTAATTGCAAGTTAGTTAATTTTTGTTTTTGTGTCATGTCAACTTTAAAGATTCATATTATATTAATTTAAAACTGTGTGTGCCAATTTTGTGATTGCAAATGCCATAACGGAAGTAAAATAATTTTCGTTTAAAATTTTTTTCTTTTGTTCGTTACTCACCACCCAACGAGTCATTTGTATCTACTGCATTTGTGTTTTGTGTTTTCACTTCTGTCACGCTATATGTCCGACTGGGTACTGTAATAACGCAATTGCTCCCTAACATTTTGTTAAATGCTATTCACGATAAAGTGAGCACTTTTGAAATCAACCTTAGAAAAAAGTCACTGCCCCTACCTACATATATTTTAATGGGCGCATTGAGTGTCATGCGCCCAGTAAAGTTGGTAACGATGGAGGGAAAGTAGTTCTACATTTTAACGTGGAATAAAAAGTGTTAGGGTAACCATTTGTGATAACTTGAATTATTTCTTTCCCGTCCTGTTTTTTTTTTTTTTATCCTCCGAAGAGTAGAAATTAACCGAAGTGTAACACACATACTTTTCTAATAATTCCACATTTTCACCTGACCGACGCTTGAAAAAAGTGATGAGGCCCATGGCAATGTTAATTTTACATAAAGCGGACGAATACACAACGTACGTACAATCAGATCTTAAGCATGGCTTTCAAAAGTGCTCATTTTTGTTACTGCGTTATATTGTATATTACACTTTTGTATTTGCGTGTTTGTATAATTAATGGTGTATCGCGTTTTTTTAATCTATTTTTAAAATTTTAAAGAGAAACAGAGTAAAATACATAATGATAATGCTTCGACACTGCGATATGGTCTTTCGATATCTATCGATTGGTCGTGTCATGCCTTTAGGAAGTTTCCAAGTTTCTTTTTCTTGCGGCAGAATAAATCTGCCGAGTCTGTCTTCTTTACTTCTCAATACCGACATGTAACCTTTTATAATTTTTACTATGGACTTTTCTTCTCTTCGTAATGGCATAATTGCTACGTAGACCGCCGTTGGTGAGTAAATTGGATGGAGATTTTGCCCCTTCCATCCATTTATTATTTGTTTTATTGTAAGTGAGCTCTTACTATTGTTTCATTGTAATTTTGTCAAGATCAGTTCCACTTTGTCGCGGACTACTCTACTGATGATCTGAGCCCACTTTTCTTGGCAGCTGCCTTGTGCCTTTGGACCATCAGCTGAATTAGCAGATCTAGGTGTGTCGGAGACCGGACCACCTACACCTAAAATTGGTCAGACCTTTTAAAATTGTTCACATGAACTATTCTTCTTGACTGCTTGCAATATGGCGACGCGTCCACTTACCACCCTAAACTTGGATATTTCTTAAAATAAAATATATTTCCAGAAAATTAATGGACTTTGATATCTCCAAATCATGTTTGGTTCTTTTAACATCTTAAACTTGAAGTAATATTGATAACTGTCATAGTAAGAAAAATAGTTCATATAAAAATGTTACCCTGAAGTATAAATTGCTTGAGAAATGTAATACGTAATTACCGTAGTTCATGGATGCACCCAGTATTTTGGCTAATGTTTAAAGTACTCTTGGATACTGAAACATAGTTGTTTTATATGTTATTTTATATGGAGGCAGAGAGTATTAATTTTGTTTTGTTGTCCCCCCCCCCCTTTTTTTTTTTTTGAGGATTTGTGTCTTGAACACATCAGAGATAAAAGCAAAGCAAAATTAAAAAAAGTACAAAATCCAAATTTTTGTCAATTTTAAAAGTCTTAACCTTCTGTATGCAGAGTAAAGATAATTAATCCATGAGAAGCAAATGTGCCATTGTTACAATTGCATTTGTCTTTTGTTTTGAATTCAAATAAAAATAATGGTTATCAATTTTATAATTTTGCTTAGTATGCAACATATTGAAATGATAATTAAGTTTATCCATATAATATAAGGTTGTCCTTTGCTACTTTTTTATGTTGTTTTCTCGTGGGCAATGCCTGCGTAAGAGTGCCCGATACAGGAATAAGGTAAGAATACATATATTTATTGATTTTTGGGGCTGGGCCCTGTGCGTTAGAAGACCATTGTGTTTAGTCTCGAAAGATGACACTCGTAGCTGAATGATTTAGATTCTAGTTCTCCTCTGGGGCACCTTGGTACTTGGATTGGAGGCCTTCGGGTGTGGCAATCTCTTTTTTGGTGATTTCTCCGGCAGTTTATTTCTGGGGTTCTTGTTTTGAGTTCCAAGATGTGGTTTAGTAGTATGCGGAGAGTACAGATTATAAACATCGTATATGCTTATGAGATCATCTTTAGCCAACTTTTTGTAAGATAGTGCCACGTGATAAAATGCAAAATTAATGCCATATCTCGAGAAACAATCTTCAGATTCCCTCCAAATATGGTAAACATTAGTAGTAAACAAAGTAGCAAAGGACAATGAAACATGTAAAATTACATAATTTAAGCGGTCAGAATTTTTTTCAAAATGTTGCTATATATATATATTATTTTGATAATTTATTAATAACTATTAAGTAATTTGACATATTTCAATCAAACTTTTTATATTGACATCTATTAGACGCATTAGATTTTCCCATACAGGATCTGCATTTAGGCGTTTTTTACGATAGCGCTAAATGAGGAACTAAACCTTGTACACTATATCTCGACCAGCCAACCTATTTCTACCAAATTCTGCGCATAAGTAATAGTACTGGAGACCATGTAAATTTACATGATTTTAATTTTTCTCATCCTTGTTTTCAAAATGATATCACTGTAGATATTTGAAGTATTTAAATCTAGACCTCCAAAACATTAGACTGCTTAATACCGAAGTTGATGCACTGAATCCCACATTCATAATGTAGTTGACGCCGCACAAGCTTACTGCACGAGGCGTTCTGTGTTCGAGTTATAGTTAAGGCAAGTGTGTATTTGCAGTTGTCACTAGTATTGCATTTGATTCTGTTGCATCTCTAATGATATCGCTATCAAAAAGACGTCAAGACCCACCCACTAACAAACTTTTTAAAAACTTCATCAAAAATACACTATCTACCAAAAAGTAATTGGGCGCCTGTCCACAATGTTTGCTCGGTGGTTGTCACCCCGTTACAATCTCGTAGGGCCACCTCTTCCGGCTATAACAGCAGTCACCCTGTCTGGCATGCTCTCTACGAGTGTTTGCAGGACATCCACGGGGATTCGTCGCCAATGCTCTTGCAACCATACCATGAGTTGAGCAATGGATTTTTGCCGCGCCTGACGAGCCCTCACCCGGCGATCCAATTCGTCCCAAAGATGTTCTATAGGGTTGAGGTCGGAGCTATGGGCGGGCCAGTCCAATCGGTGAACATTGTTGTCGGCGTACCACTGCATAGTAGCCCTTGAAACATGGCACCTGGCATTGTCATCCTGGAAGTAACACGGGTCCATTCCGTAAAAACGCCACAATGTTGGGAGTATTTCATTATCCAGAATGTTACAATAGGCCTCTGTGTTCATGCTACCACGGACAAACAAGAGCGGTCCTATGCCGAAGGCCGTTAAACACAAGTCATCTGACGTACTGAATTACCTATCTTCACGGGTGCCCAATTACTTTTTGGTATATAGCGTATTTGCATCCATGTAGAGGAAAGTAAGTTCATTAGTTATATCGATAACTTCTTGTTTATTTTTTAGCTATTATATATATTATTTTTAAAATAAAACTTTAGAATTATTAGTCGAGGAATTCTGCTTGAACATGTAAACATTATGTTCGTCCTAACAAAATTCATCCTTTTTTTTTAGTTCCTTTTTTATGAACGTAAATTGTAATGAGAGTAGTTTACTCAAAAATTCATAACGAAACAGATTATTTTCTAAACAATCTAGTTAACTGGATGAATATTAATTTTTCCTCACCACCATACTTGTCTGTCTCTTGTTATGACTTAATTTTTACATCTCAGTCATCACGTCATGGACTAATTGCATTGTGTAAATGCATCGTTGTTATTATTTAAGCAAGAAATGTTTTCTAAGTTTCTTGGTCAGTAGAATGAAAATTCCCAATTCTGTTGCATGGAGCATGAAGATGGAGTAAATTACCGGTCATCCGCCGTCATATTGTGATATCATGCCCATCGGAATTTCAGGTTTTAATTCATAATCACTTCAGAAATCAGTAAATTTACCCCAAAACCAAATTTTTCCACCAAGTTTGGAAATTTATTAATTCTGCTGTTGGTCATGTCAGTGCACTTATTTTCAAAATGGTAGCAAAACAGACATTTTAGAATACTTTGCTTTGCCTACGGAACCATGCAACAAATTTCAACTTCACTTTATCTGCTAGCATATTTATTACAACCATGAAATGTGTCTACCAAAGCCTCTTTGTCCCACCATTTTGAAAGAAAGTGGCACACGAACAAATTAAGTATTGTCATATTTCGGAAAACATTCATCCGATTACTATAAAATTTGGCAAACATGTAGTACTACAGAAGGATGTCTAAATTAATATTTTCTATGTAGGTTAGTCATTTATTTTGAAAATTTCGAGTTAATTTTGTATGCTGCAGTATAATTTAGAACAACCTAATTTATCTAAACAGAGCCTCTATTGTTCATTATTTTGTAATATAACGCTACATGAATAAATCAAGTTTCGTTATATCTCAGATAGAATCAACCGATTTCTAACTAATTTAACAAACAATTATAACTATGATAGGTCATATAAACGGACATTTTTAAAATGTCGATCTGGCACTTATTATCAAAATTGCGGCTATATAAATATCTTTATTTAGTATATAGAATGTGCCAATACATAACTGGTTTGTTCTCCATTAATGAAGATAACACCAAATGAGAAAATTGAGCTTTTATGTCATATTTCAGGGACCAATAAACCGATTCCCGCCGAAGTTTGCACACAAGTAGTGCTACAGTAGGATTCATAAATTTTAAATAATTTTTATGTGTCTGGCCTTATTTACAATATGACTGCATATAAATATGTTATATAACGTAGTCACATCTGTTAAGAATTTTAAAAAAATTTTAATTGAAACCTTGTATGCTGAGAGTATCTTTAAGAAGTATTAAATATCCTTGTAGATGCCCTATTTTGGTCCCCAGTATGGAAGTTCGTGTCTGATGAAAAATATGATATAGTTGTACCACATCTTGGGAACCAACCAACTAATATCCATTAAATTTTCACATAAGTTTTGCTACAGTCATGCAAATTTGTATGGTTTAAATGGGTCAATTTTTTTTTTCAAAATGGTGGGAATATAAATTTTATAGATTGATTTGACGCATCTATTGAATAATATGACAAAAGTACTTTGTAGGACTATGTTGACAGTGACTCGCATTATTTTGCGAAATTTTGTTCCTATGAGTCCACGCAGTCCACGAAGACTTTATAGAATGATTACAACCGAAGTTGATGCTCCGAATTCTACTTTCGTAATGCAGTTGGCTATACGCCAGCTTACGGTACGAGGTGATCTAGGTTCGTGTCCCGGGTAAGACATGCGTGTATTTGTAATTGTATCACTAGTATTGCATATGTTTCTAATTCCATCTTTTAAGATTATCTCTGTAGACCAGATGTCGACCCACCTTACATCTAACCTTTAAGAACTAGATCAGAATAATTTGCATCAATGTGGAGGAAAGTAATTTCATTACTTATATCGGTAACTACCTGTGAAACAGACTAGAATTATTTAGCATTAATTATATTGTTACTACAAGTAAGTATTGCATGATAACATCTTTAAGTATAAAAAATATATAATTTTGTTTTGAAAAGAGAAAGAGATACCCATATACAATACTCGTCAAATAAGAAGATAAGATAATAATAAAATGTAAGATGCAATAAATTAGATGAATAAAGTAAATATGTTTTTTGCATTTTATATAACAAATTTCTAAAGCAAAATTTTAATTGACCCCGATTTTTGTTTTTACTGTGGTGCATGAATGAAGGGTTTGTGGAGAAGACTGCTCGGCTCTCTGTTGCTATTGTGTTTTTTTTTTCTTTTCACTACTTGGTTGACCAGAATGTGATACATATAAGGCTTGGCCCTTGAGCGGTCGTTTGGGGACACTACTAGGCTTGTTTGTTGGGGCTGCGTATAAGCATCTGCTCGGGCTGGCGGTGCAAAGTTGGTACCAAAGCATGGTTTTGGTTTAACATTCTTCTGTGTGTAATTTGACCCTCCTTTTGGACTGGCCATTTGGGCAGTGGCGACTGTGATTGTGTTCACGCTTGCTTTTGTTTTGAGTTTTAAGCGTGTGATTTTCCATTGTGTCCATCTTTTGCTGTGCCTTCTTTTACCCATTTTTTGATATTGCAAATTTTGTCGTGATTTTACCTCGCTGCACGTTATATGTCCAGTTTTGTTATGTGCTCTGTTGCTTTATATATTTCAGTTCATTCACCCTTACGAAACACAAGTGTATGGCATTGCCAATAGCTATCCTCGAGTTCCTGTTGAAGGATGACTCTTTTACGAGTGTGCCCTCAACATTGCTCAATCTTCTGAAAATACTCCAATTGCACTTCGTAAATCATTACGAGGAGAATAAAATAGAGAGCGTGTGCATAACAGCACACGACACAGACAACAGGCACCGACCTCCCGCCATGATATGATGTCACCCGAACGCCATACAGGGTCTGGGTGACCTTGACCTTGATCTTGAACTGTTACCTTGACCCCATGCCCATGATCTTAAATGACCTAAATACCCTAAATCACAAAAATTCACAAAAGAAGAGCCAAAAAATCATTTTAAAAATCTAAAAATCAAGGAACCTATATAGTTTTATTACATTCCCCAACCTCACCCTGAACAATACCCCTACTCCCACCCGTCCTTCCAAACAAATAAATTCGAGTCAGATAGCAAAAAATAAAAAATAAATATAACATTCGAGGAACATATCACATTACCCTGCATTCAGTCCGCTAAAATCCACACCCTACACAATACCACCCTCCTCACCTAATCATAAAAAATCGAGAAACTCTCAAAAAACCGAATCATTCTAAAATTCATTGAACCTATACTCTTAACCTCGCCTTCCCCTAGCCACGCTAAACTCGCCACCTATCTGCTGTCACCCACTTGCAACCATAACTAATGAAGAAAAAATTAAAAAATAAAATAAAATATGAAGAATATTTTATGTTAACCTTAAAATATACCCACCCACTATAAATTGCACCATATCATAAGGAATAGAAAAAAAAATCAAAATCAAGAAAACATTTTTATTGATAACTCTAACCACCATGTCGGATGCCAGTGACCTTGACCTAGGGCCCAATAAGTTTAAAACAAAATTCGAGACAAAATGTTAACCAAAACGAATAGATTCACAAAAATTGGAAGAATTCTAAAAATCGAAGAACATATAACATTTACTCCTCCCCACTTCCACCAAATACAAAAACCCTATTCAACACTCCCTACCCCTCACCAACTCCTACTCCGACCACTATGTTGGTCATTGTCGACTTTGACACTGATACCAATGACCTTGAACTCGAAATAAAAAACCGCACACCTAATGGGGAAAACAAACTGGCGTGTGTGTGCGTCTGAGGGTTAGATTCTCATAAAGATGGCATAACACAGCCACTCCCTAGTATGACGATCAGCAGGTGACCAACCCTCGCCAAGTTTTTTATTGGCTCTTCAGTCCGCAAGTCTTAAACATAGAAGCCAACAATACGAGCCTAAAATAGGAACCAGTCGTGCCAATGAACAACATCCCCAAACTAAACGAACCACCCATAACACACAGCCATTCCAGCCGTCCAGTCTACTGACCATTATGGTAAGTCAACCATAACATCTGACCAATACAAGCTGATAATATCAAAGGGCCATAACGACTAAAACCACACTAGCCAGGGACTGATGCATCCAAGAATGACTCCTGAAGACTGATTCATCCTCCTGACCAACTCCTTTTCAATCCTCCACCTCAATCCTCTTCCTACTTAACCCTCCTACTCCTCACCTCTCCTCCTTAATCCTCCTCCTACATAATCCTTTTTAATCTTCCCCAATCCACTGCAATCTTCACCAGTAATCACCGATCGTCAGTAATACTCCTCACCAATTCTCACTAATCCTTGGCGATTCTCCACAATCCTCTGCAACCCTTCGCAATGCTCCTCCGCAATTCTCAGTAGTCCTCATCCATTCTCAGCAATCGTCACCAATCCTCCTCTGCAACCCTCGCCAATCCTTACCAATTCCTCATCAATCATCACCAATCCTCACTAATCCTCCTTTGCAATCGTCACTAGTATTCACCACTTCTCAGCAATCGTTCGCAATCATCTCCATAATCCTCTACAATACTCAGCAATCGGCAATCGCTCCACATTTGCTCCACAATTGCTATTCCTGCTCCACAATCACTCCAAAATTACACTGCAATTGCTCCATAATCCCTCCACAATCGCTACACCTGCTACACAATAGCTACACTATCATTCCGCAATTGCTATGCATGCTCTACCATCGCATCACATTTGCTCCACAATCGCTCCACAATTCTTTCCAATCCTCCCCCGAAATTCACAGCAATCATTCTCCACATTCCTCAACACTCATCAGCAACTTTTGTCAATACTTAACAATTATCTTCCACAATCAACAGCAATCATCCGTAATCGCCCTTACCAATCCTCTGCAATCCTCAGCAATCTTCATCTATCTTCAGCAAGCTTTGCCAACCTCCAGCAATCCTTACCAACCTCCAGTAATCCCCCTACACATTCCTCTGCAATCCTCACCTATACTCCTCCACGATATTCCTCTGCAATCCGCCTCTGAATTCCTCCTGTGCAATCCTCCCACAATCCTCAGCAATCTTTCGCTAAATCCCAATCTCTCAACGAACATGGAGCTGCGACCGGCATCATTACTGCCTGACTGTTGTCGGGTAGTTTCTGCGATCGTGTTTTCCCCTTTTGTTAAAATGCTCGTAGACATAGGAGAACCACCTGTACACAGAGTCTTTTTCGAGCGATAAAGAATTACGTCATTGGTACTACGCAGTTTATGCAAGCTTATACATTAAAGAAACACATCGACATCTACGAGGATTCGTCTACTGGAAGCCAGCAAGTGTTGCAACAATACCTCTGGTTGAATCGATGGATACTTATTTCAATGCGATTATGATGATACATTTAATGATAAAGATAGATTGAGTTCACTAGAGTCAGTTCGCGCGAAATAAACATCAGCACTAGATACTGTTGAAGATAAAACTCCTGCTACAAAAAAAGTTAATTTAATATAGAATACAAAACAGGAGGTAAATATTTTCATGAAGATAGCATTGATTAAAATGAACATGAAGAGTGTGATAGTGATAGTGCTGAAAGTGATGCTAATTTTCTCGTTGCTCTGACACACTCCTGTACCACATTTGCTTCAACAAGCGCCATGAAGAAGCCAAAAAAAATGCTTAGAACACTGGCTACGTATCTGTCAAAGAACCTAATGAACTTTTTGATAGGCTAATACATTTGATTGACCTACAAAAATGTGGAGATTTCTCACACATTGTTGAGATGTCTTCAAATATCAATGAATTGAAGGATTGGGATTATATTGCACGACAAGATAAACTGCTTTCATTTGATATTGTAATGTGTAAAAATAAGCATATTATTTTTCAAATAAAATAATTGTGTTTTAATTTTTGGGTGTTGCATTCTTTTATTCCTCTTAACTTTAAAGTGTTGCTATTTCGCACTCAAATATTAATAAAGACTTTAAGTACAAAAATGCATTGATTGTGGACTGCATATAAAACATTAGTTTTGTCAAAATGTACCAATTTGGTGACATTTGGTAAGATAATGCAATTTCTCTATGTATGAGTGGGGTCAAATGACAAACTGAAGGATTGATCGGATAATCGATCAATGATTGGTATTGATCAAAAGATTGGTGAGGATTGTGGAGGATTGCAGAGGAGAATTGCTGATGATTGGCGAGGAGGATTACTGAGGGTTGGTGAGGATTACAGAGAATTACAGAGGAGGATTTCTGGAGGGTTGGCGAGCATTGCTGAGGATTCCTGAGGATTGTGGAGGAGGGTTGCATGGTAGGATTTTAAGGGGTATTGCAGAGGAGGATTATGGAGGAATTCTGTGGATTGTCGAGGAATTCGAAGTTTTGCAGAGGAGGATCGTTGAGGAGTTGCGAAGATTTCTGAGAATTATTGAACATTTCGGAGGATTGCTGTAGATACTAGAGTGGGATTGCGAAGGATTGTGGAGTGCTTGTGGAGCGGATGCGGATTGATTGTGGCACAGGTGGAGCAATTATAGGGTGGTTGTGGAACAGGCACAGCGATTGTTGAGCGAATGTGGAACAATCGTGAGCGATTGTGAAGTGATTGCAGACCAAGTAGAACGACTGCAAAGTGATTGTGGAGGGATTGTAGAACAAACACTGAGCATTATAGAGGATTTCAGGGAGGATTACGAAGTATTGTTGGGAATTGGTGAAATTGTAGAGAAAGATTGGTGAGGATTAGTGATGTTGGTGAGGATTAGTGATGTTGGTGAGGATTGGTGATGTTGGTGAGGATTGGTAATGTTTGTGAGGATTGGTGAGGACTGGCGAGGATTGATGGGTATTGTGAAGGAGCATTGACGAGGTTTGCTGAGGATTGGTGAGGAATTTAGAGGAGTATTGGTGAATATTGGTAAGGATTAGTGAGGGTTTTTGAAGATTCCAGAGAATTGTTGAGGACTGGCGAGGATGATTACTGAGAATTCCGAAGGAGGATTGTGAAATATTGCAGAGGATCGATGATAAATAGTGAGGAGGGCGAGGGTTGCCAATATTGTGGAGTATCGCTGAGGAGGATTGAGGCAGAGGAGGATATAGGAAGAGGATAGAGGACTAAGATTTAGGGGGTGAATTGAGGCGGAGAATTGAGGACGAGGTTTGAAGAGTAAGATTCAGGAGGAAGATTGAGAAGAAGGACTGAGGAAAATGATTGAGGAGAAGGGGTCAACAGGAAAAGGAGTCATTCTGCAGAAGTCAGTCTGCAGGCGTTAGTATACAGGAGTCAGTCTTGGGTGCAGTCAATCCTTGGCTAGAATGATTGAACAGTATGGACTTTTGTTACGAACAGCTAGTAATGGTCAGATGTTATGATTGGTTTATCTTGGTGGTCTTAGACTGTATGGATGGAATGGCTGTGGGTTATGGGTGGTTTTTATAGATTGTGGGTGTTTGTGGACTGGCACCGCCAGTTAGTATTTTAAGCTGTTATTATTGACTTGTATGGTTAGGGGCTTGTGGACTAAGCAGCCAATAAAATCTGGCGTGTTGGTCGCTTGCTAAATATCATACCACTGAGTGGCAGTGAGCTGCAATCTTTATGAGAATATAACCCATATGGTAATACATACCCACCTTTGTTTTCTGCATTTGGTGTGTAAATTTTCCTCTGTGTTTTTACAATTTTTTAAACTTTATGTGATTTAATTTTTATTTTTCGAGTTTAATGTCATTGATGTGAATGTAAATGTGAGCAACAACCAACATGGGGGTTGGAGTCATGTATGTAATTTTTTCATATATTTTTAAGGTTATTTTAGATTTTTTTGTGATTTTTCAAGAATTTTTTTAACTGTAAGGTGTTCCGTGAGGAGTGGGAGTGTTGATTATGTTGTTCAGGACAAGTGGTGGTAGGTTGAGGAAACATTACGTGTTCTGCGATTTTTATAATTTTTTTTTATTAATGTTTTCGATTTTTAAATATTTTCTCTGTGTTTGTTTTTAAGGTAATTGTGGTCAATGTCAAGCTCATTGGCATCCAACATGGTGGTCGGAGTTACCAATGTATTTTTCCCTCGATTTTTAGAATTATTGTTTGATATTTGCTCTATTATATTTGGTGGTTGGTTGGTGATGTGTGTATGGGGTGTAGTAAATGATGGGGTAGGGGAGTGCGAGGTTAATGTATATTCCTCGAATTTTATTTTCTATTTCTTGCAATTTTTGTTTATTTTTTTGTGACGGGGTGGGGGTGAATATGGGACGAAGTGAGTGTGCTATGGGTGGTGTGAGGTTAACACTATATGTTCCATGAGTTTTAATGTTTTTTAGATTTTTTGCAATTTTTCTCCATTTTGTATGAGCGGGTGGTTGTAAGGAGAAAAAAAGGGGGCATTGGCTAGGGTGTAGGGGTTAGCAGGGCGGAAGGCTGGGTAACATTACATGTACCACGATTTTTAGAGTTTTTTTTTTCGATTTTTGCAATTTTTCTTGAATTTTTGGAATGGTAGGGTAGTGTAGAGATTGGAGAGTGTTGTTCAGGGTGAACAGATAAAGGGCATGGTAAAATTGGTTTTCCTTGATTTTTTTATTTTGTAAAATTTTTTACGATTTTTTAGAACTTGTTTTGTAAATGTTTGAATTTTGAGAATTTTAGGGTTCAAGGTCCCAGATGCATTATGGCTGTCGGGTGAAGTTACATGGTGAATGTTCAGCGCCTGGCACCTGTTCCACGTGTCATTATGCCCACGCACTCTATTTTACTCTAATATTGTGTTTTGCCCTTCTATTCTAGAAATTTGTTTACAACTTTCAGGATAATGCGAGCAGTCACTCATATTCCAGGCTGAAAAATCGTTTGACATATCTTCGTAGGTGCACTCAAAATCTTGTCGATTGTTATTCCGGTCAACTCAGTTTTATCCAGGTCCAATCCCTAAGAAACATTCTTACTCAAATTCAAGTTATATTCGAGGGCGGTTATGTTTCAAAATAGCTGTCTGTAAACAGTGGTGCCAGTAATGTTGCAGACACTATGATGTCTTGGCCTTTCTGTAAAGTTTACCACCTTTGCCAATGTTGCACCTTCCACTTCTCAGCATGTGCCAATTTTCAGTGTGCCATTGTATGCCACTTATTGCTGTGTTGTCCAGTTTAGTAGTGACGAAACTAACACCTATGGTACGCACTTCAAATCACCTCCAAAATATCCATCTTGGTACTATTTTTAGCACTCCTGTCCAAATGACCACATCAGTGATACCTACAATTCATCAAAACCACTCCGCCTGTTTTTCCTAAAATTGCTCAGCCTCTTGAACGAATGTCGAGGAATTTACCAGCTACTGATGGACTCAATATCCCATGTTTTAGACTTTTTAAAGGCTATTTTAAAGTTGAAAAAAAAGTATAAATACTACTGAGTCACAGCTGCTATATTATTCATCCGTTTTCCAATTACGTACGGCCCCTGGTTAAGAGGACTCGAGTAGCTATTGCCCATCAAGTTCATTTTGACGCCTATCACAATGAAATATTAAACATATATTTTATCCCATCTGGGCTGCCCACCCAACTTCAATTGAAAATGTTCACTAGATTGCTGGATTACAACAAATATTTGTTTATTCCAATAGTATAAAATAAACAGCTGCTGTCCTGAGAACTCAATTTCCTGCGAGTGAAGTGGTGGACACTGTTTAGGAAGGCTTTGCACCACAGGAGCACTTTTGCTTGGTGTTTGTAGCAAAGCCATGCAAATTTGCCGATCAAGATATGGGGTGTATTCACTCACAGAACATTAGGTATGCTAACATTAAGCGTGACGATCCAACCAATCGCTGCATCACTCATAAAAAAATGAATGGCTCCAAAAACTCAGACTCTAGTTTTACCACTGTGAGAACTGATTCAGAGGCTGATGTTAACAAGGAACTAGTTCTACTGCTTCTGATGAGCAGATCTCAATTCCACCTAAATGCAAACTCCCTGTATGTCATGTGTTTAACATACTTGGCCATATTACCACATATTGTTGGCAGCTAAAAAGAAGCACCACAAGGGAGAGATGTGAGTATTCACAATTATGTAAAGTGCAATTTTAAAGACTTGCTCCTTGTCATTATCTTGCAGGCAATAATTGAACTGAGGCTTGTCACGTAAGCCTTCCAGTTAGTGGGAAGAAAGTGGAAAGCAAAACTGCATTTGATGGGAAGTGCAACACTTTAAGACGGCAGTGTACCAGCCCAGAGCCAACCCCACGGAGCACTTCAACCAGGACCTGAAGGTACAACTGCGGCTCTGTGTGGGTGAGGTACACACCAGCTTGGCGGACCACCTGCCCACGACCCTCTTCACCCTCCGCCAGCGTGTGAATGCCGCAATAGGCCAAACACCTGCAGACGTCCTGTTGGGTCAAAAAATCATGCTTCCTGGTGAAAGGAACTGCCCACACAACAGCACAAGCAGGAGTACAGAAGACAGAATGGCAAGACGTGAGAGGAGGAGGCAGAGAGACAGAGAGCAGAGAGAGAGGCAGGAAAGGCATGCGACTGGGTGGGTATCAACGAGTAACCAGGCACCACCCATGCTATAACCTGGACAGCTAGTGTATGTGAAAACACATCCGCAGTTAGCAGCCCGCCAAAAATTCGGTGCCGGGCTCGCTGCACGATGGACAGGTCCACACCAGGTAATCAAAGGGCTAGGGCCAAAGACTTACTTGGTCAGCATGGGAAGAAGGATGTGCAAGTATCGCCTAGATGCGATACATCTGTCACCCAGAGACATCCGCGGCGACAACAAGGCCGGGGAAAAAAATCACCTACAATGGTGCAACACCTGCTGAGCCCATGCAGCAAGGGAGAAAAGAGGAGAGTGGGGTGGCACCTCCCGCAGATGACACCATGTCATAAATGCCAGATGAGGCCACTTCCCCAAGGTGCCAGGACAACATAGGCCCAGATGATGGAGGACATGTCGCACCAAGGACCGACGCCACTTCACCATCCGCTGGAAACAGCGCACAGCGGACAAGAGGAGAGATGCATGCACAACATGGAGGAAGCGCACGAGACCTGGAGGCTCATGACGGCGCCGTCGAGTACGAGCTCCAGGGGGAACAACAAGCAGGAGAAAAGGGTCAGTACCTGCCCCAGGACCACCAGCAGTGGGTTCCCAAGGCACTGTATTGCCCGGCGCATTGGCGCCAGTCAGAGCGCATCCGACGGCTGGCCCTGCAGCACAGCACAAACAGATCCGCACTGCAACCAATGGTGACACCTCTTTGAGGGGGTCCCTCAGGAAACAATGTGATGCCCGCCAACGGGATGCCGATCGTCGAGGAGGACAGCACAATAGAGATGCAACAGGGCCAACACCAGCTGGGGAATCACCCTAAGGGGACACCAACCCCCCAGTATTCGCTAGTCCAACTAGCTACTGACAGCGACGTGGGGTTGCGTACTAGGACAGCAGAAGTGGCAGCGAAAATGGAGTCGGGTGTGACTCGTACGAGGTCCACCACTCAGCACGCCGACACCGTCCACCTGCGGCATGCCGCATGTGCATGAGCACGGGAGCACCATAGAGACGACGAGCACATGCGGAACAACGGCAGCAGCCGGTGGTTCCACAACGTAGGGGGCTGGCAAGAAGCCCCTACATGCTACGTCCACAATGGGCAGACACAAGGAGGTGTGTCTGTCATCAGTTACGTGTACAGCTGCAAACGGTCTCACGAAGGAGGGGGGCTATTTGATGTGTGCCTACATTGACCCCTTCTCCTTAACCCGTTTGCCCACTGCACCAGGCTCCGTAACGCAGTGTGTGTGCATGCTCTACGAGTGCAAGTGTATTGCAATGTGGCAAGAAAATACGCAAGTGCAGAGCAGAGCGAGCGAAACCATATTTGTGTGGCACAGGAATCTGAAAGTAGACACTGTAAAATTTCAGTTTAATTAATTTGTGCGATTAAAGGGCAAAGTAAGTTTATGCAATGGGGCAAAACAAATAAAGACGATTGCCTTCGCAGCCGTAAAGAACTCAGTGTTTTCAAAGTGTCTTTTTGTAATTTTTTGTAATGTTCATTCACGTATCTTTCATCTCCACATCATCCATGCAGTGCAATGTTTTGTTATAATGAATTTTATTTAAAGGAATGGTTTTAGAAGCAATATGTAACAACCGGCATGCAGGGTACTTGTCAGATTTGCACATGTGGTGTGCAAGGAAGTAGTGAAGCGTGGGGTGCCAGTCTGCCAAGTCGGCTGGCATATCGCACGGACAAAGTTCAATAGTCGTTCTTCTTTGCGAGGGGTGAGCAACGTCACATCAGGGCTCGTGTTTCTCGCACTCGAGTAGCCATTGCCATGTTGGACTAATAATTTCACTACAATAGTTATCAGTATACTGGAACCTTTTTTTATTTCAGCTGCCAGAGACTTTGCTGCCCCTCGCACCTACTCAGTGCTTCCATCGCCTGGTTAGGCTTAAATTGCAGTTTGTTAATTTTATGTGACCATGTGTCTTTTCGCAGTATTACCTGAGCTGATGGGTTCGTAAGCAGCACAAAATTTAAGCTTTTCCCTACAGGAATGTAATCATGCAACTGAATAAATCGCAGCAACGACGAGTTACCACGTGTGGTTTATTTCCAATTTGCTGCAATGCATTTAAGGCCTTCTCCCTCCAATTTTCTCAAAGTGTAGTTTACTGTGCAGGTATGTTTGAAATGGTCATGAGTCGGTATAATAAGTACAGTGCTTTGTAATGGCGTGTGGGGATCCCAGATATTCTACAACGCAACAAGTAAGGGAGTTATTCAGTCATTATTAATTTTATTATACGAAGAAACAACAACTGCACTTGAAGGATTTGCAGTGGTCGTCGGTCGAAGGACTCTGAGGAACGAGTCAACAGTTGTTTTCCGACTTCACGATATTGTCAACCCGACCACATCTGACTCCCTGGGTAATGATCTCAACCAAAATTCCAAACTGTATTCACTGCTCCTCACCTAACCAATATCCTTATTGACCAACACCTTGGCTCTAGTTGCCAGCCTCCTGTGCATCAGACAGATGTCGCATTCCATTACCACACACAATGCGGACGTCACACATCACACCATGGATATTATAATAATTACCCATCCCACCAAGAATACCCATGAAACAACGAGCCCACATATATTTTGCAAAGAGAACCACCCCCCCCCCTTCCCAAACCAGCAGATACCAGGACTACCAAAGCCAAAGGGGTGGTTCCAATTCCAGAGGCACTACACACAACAGTACCAACTTATATGCGTCAAAATTCCTATCATACAAGGGGCGGCCATTTCCACACAAGCAGATATCGATACAATTACATCCCAGGAGGTAACAACACGACAAAACATTTTTTAATGACGGGGTGAGCCACATAACACCTACAGACAATGACAACAAAATTAGTGCAGCATGCAGATCATTTTTTTTATAAAGTTGTACAGCATTGGTCATATGTGGGAATTGCGAAATTTAATGGATACAGCGATCTCTCTACACAACATTAAACAAACAAGCATACGCCCAAGGTAAACAAACAACCACACATGTCAAAACAACAGTTAAGCACCACCAGCGAGACTAGTGCCTGTAGTTAGGTAAGCAAAACAAATGCGCAAAGACCGCCAACAAATCCAGAAACTGCTTTAAGGCAGCGTAAACATTCGGCGCAGTGCATTTTTTGTGAGCTGCCGGTCCAACGTGACACACAAGTGCACCACATACCTCACCCCTCTCCCAGTGCAGCCGGCCGACATTGCCACACCACCACCTCAGCGTGACTTAAAAGGCAATGTTGCCAGGCATACACATACCTAGGCCAGTAAACAGGAAACTGCTGGGCCACGACACCTGTGAACTCTGTTTTTATGCTGGGCATAAGGGTGGGCATTGTAATTTATTTCCGAAACAAACTTTTGAATTTAGTACAGATATTGGGGATTGTTTCAAACACTTCAAAATCACATTCGACTATATGTCATGAACAGTATACATACAAACAACACACAAAATCCGCACTGCACCCAGTTCACAGTATTTTCATAATATATTGAGCCAAGCCTGCTATGATGAATCTGTATTTGAACCAGTGCTGACAAACAAATTGAGCAAACCTGTGCCTCAAATCATATCAAACAAAAAACATGCAGCACATTGAAAGCTCAATGTCAATATGCGGGAATCATACCTGCAACACCCCACATCCTAGTTACTATCAAGGGGACAAAACATTTTGCATTGTTGGACACAGGCTGCTCACACACCTCTATATCCAGTACATTAGTATCAGATAAACACATTTCACATCTGCAGGAACAGATGTCTTTAGTTAGATTTCACTATTTAATTTTGGAATTAACAGAAGTCAAACATTTCGAAAAAAAATTGGAGCTCATGTCCGACAAGCGAATTGTGACCCACCCATATCATATTAGCCCTAAGTACGAGATGACCTTTTGCACCAGATTAATGATATGGTTGACACAGGGATTATTCAGGAAGCAGAATCCCTCTATACTGCGCTCAGTTTAGTTATTTCAAAGAAAAGTGGCGGTTCAAAATTTTTTACAGACTTGAGAAAATTGAATCAGTATTTAATTAAGGTACAGTAGTCATTGCCAAGGACAGAATATATTTTGAAAGCTCTCCAAAATTCCACATACATAACAAGTTTAGATTTATTCTCTGGATTTTATAGTACCTCCATCAGGGAATAAGATTGGTGTAAACTGGCATTTACAATCGATGGCATGGGAGTATTTGATTATAAAAGAATGCCTATGGGGCTCTTCACATCCCCACAATATTTCCAGATGTTCATTAATGAGTTTTTAGGTACCCCTAAGTGAGTAGCGACCATATTCTATATAAACAATATTTTTATCCTGGAAAACACCTTTGAGGAGCATTTAGATAACATTAGAAAGGTCTTTGAATGCTTATGCATGTTTAATGTAAAAGTAAATACCGAAAAAATGCACCTTCGCTGAGCAAACTGTCAAGGTACTAGGCCATATAATGACCCCTAATGGTATTTCAACAGACCCTGATAAAGTAGTAGCTATATAAAAAATGTCGCCCCCAAAAAATTTAAAGCAGCTCCATACCTTTATCTTAATGACTTCATATTTACTCACATATATAATGAATTATGCCACAATTGTACAGCCCCTCATCACTCTTACAAACATAACCCTACCATTTAAGTGGACTCAGGTCCAGCAGGAAGCGTTTACTTAACTTGAAAGATGCTATTTTACAAGCTCGTGTATTATAAAAATTCAATGACAGAGAAATCATTCTAACATTCAACACCAGTAATGATGTCATCGGCAGGGCTCTTCTACAGGTAGACCCAACATCTAAACAATGTCATATTATTGCATTTGTTTAAAAAATGCACTCAGTCTAAGAATCACATTGGAATACCACAGAAAGAGAAATTGGCACAATTAGGTATTTATTCAACCATTTTCTGCAGTATTTATATGGTAGATGTTTTACAATTGAAACAAATCATGAAAGCTTGCATTACCTGCATACAATGGCGAACCACAACATCAGGATACAAAAATGGCTATAGCTCTCAGCAAGTATGATTTTGACGCTCAGATAGTACGAGATAAATGAAATACCTTCACCACTGCATTAAGTTGCATATCCACCACCCCTCAAGTTCTCAAGCTAACTGTCACAGTTAATGACAAATATTATTAAGTTAAAGAAAACATGTTAAACAGCACATCACTCTTCCAGGCTTTTGCAGAAACCATCATACAGGACACTAACAAAGCCCATGAGATAAAAACTTCTGTAACCAAATATATAAAAAACTATTGGGATGATGTTAAGCACAATTTTATAACAAGCAACGAACCCAGTGATAGAGATAGAATAGCAACAGCCATATTGAATGAGGAATTTTTTCCTATGCACATCATCTTTAAAATATTCACAACCCTCTATCAAGTAAATCTTCAAATAATCAAGCAAAAGCACACCCCTATGCTCGAGGAAACATGTATCGATCCTGTATTAAATTGTAAAATACTTATCCTTCTGAGATCAGACAAGATACACTATTTGCCTGTTTATAACCACATTCAGGAATACATCAAGATCGATGATCACTACATTTTTCTTCTATACCCTATGATAGTTCACACTTCCCCATTCATAGGCGAGTATGACCATGACCGCCACATAATTAATCTTAAACAAGCCATACTTAAATCCTTATCAGGCCAACACGAGGTATCATTGTTTGAGCCATAGATACGAGCTTACCACGAATGGGGGAATCTTTATGAAAATTAATATACCCCAAGGCCCATCCAAACTCACTCTCGTGCCCCAAATTTATGCCAATGAGATTATATAGGCCCATTATGACACAATATTTGGCAGGGGACACTTTGGCATTCTTAAAACATTAGACAAAATATAAGTCTTATTACTGGGACAACATGAATGGAGATGTGAAAAAGTATGTTAAGTCTTGTCCAAATTGTCAAAAAACAAAGGCCATTAACACTAAGCCGAGGGGCCAAATGACCTCGATACCACCGTAACCACTTCTAAAAACCTGGGCATTAGATGTGAAAGGTCCCCTCCCCACCACTACCTGCAGAAATAAATACATTTTAGTCATGACTGAGTATACTACCTGCTATGTTGTCGCTAAAGCCGTCCCCACTATCGACACCACCGCTTCTGCAGAGTTTATTAGACATGTCGTTCTCCAATTTGGCTGCCTGGAGCAAATTTTAACTGACAGAGGCTTAGTTTCCAAAATGAATTGGTTATTAACCTTCTACAGTCTCTCGGCATAAAGAAACATACCACAACGGCTTACATCCCCAAGTGCAATGGGCTTGTATAATCTTCCAATTGCTTAATTGGTGACTAATTAACAGCCTGTGCTAACAAAGATCAAACAAACTGGGATTTGTATGTAGAGTACATATGTTTAAACTACAACACAAGTACAAACACTATGACTAAGTTCACTCCCTTTTACTTAATGCATGGTGTGGAAGCCGCCCTTCCAGTGCAAGTGGTTGCAAATCAACATTCGCCCCAAGCAGACGACTGGTGCGAAAAACTTAGGCAAAACCGTGAGATGGCTAAACTGAACCTCATGCACACACAGGAGGGCCAAACCAAACATTTAAAATGGTTGCATAAGAAAAGAGCCATTAAAGAAAATTACTATGTTTGGGTGCGAAACAGAGAGGCCACCAAAAGTCACTTGCTCATCGCTATCGTGGGCCCTACCAAGTTGTTGACGTATTAGGCGAGTCCACAATACGAATACGTACCAAAAAACCGGCATACCAAAGTACGATATGGCATGCACTCGTCACACAAAACCCGCCTTTAACTGGTAATCTAGTGTATGTTGCCGCAGTTAGCTGAAAATTTTCTATGTTGAGTATTAAAAAATGTTTTGAAAGTGTGTTGTAGTGAATTCAATGTCTTTGTGGAGAACCCAACTGGCCTAGACCAGTGCAAACAATGTGTATACGCTCTTTCCACACCGAGTTGGGAACGTGCTGATTGCAGACTGGACTCAGCAAGAGTGTGTGTAGCAGAAGCAGGCAACGCGAGGCATCAACTGGCCTTCCTCGCTGCTACCACGCCACATGACTTATGTGACTCGCTCAAGTTTCGGAGAGGGGCGTCACAGTTGCCAACTACACATCAAATCTGGAGACACAGCAATAGCAGTGCAGAGCTGCCAGGCCTACTAAGCGCTGTTGGTGGCACTGGGTGTCCACAAGCCATGCCTTGCACAAACGCACACTGGTTGCCGTGGCGATCACAACCAATGGCCACCTTCGTGACGAGTAGTGGGAAGCCCACTCCATTCACAAGGCTGACAAGGTCATGACAACACTATGTGTGCTCCTGTCAGCTGTGTTGTCATTGCCGGCCACACATTGTGTACACGCTGGAGTGTACTAGCGGCAGGCAACAGTAAATTTTGTTTATGAAGATAGTCTGCCACTTATGAACACAATCCCTCTGCCCCCAAGTACCAGAAACCCTAGACACACGTGGCATGTGCGAATCGCACATCACAGTCGTGCACAAACACAATGCTCTTGTGTGATTATTTGGAGGATGAGGAGCGCAGAGCCCTCCATGAATGTCTTGACGAGGTCTCCACATGCTTCCACCAGAAGCATGGTATCCAGTTTCTGGGAGACACAACAACATGATGTTGCAATGTGCTCACGAACAGGCACTTGCGGGCACTACTCAACAACGACACGCAACTGAATAACCAGATACACGAACTCACGGACAGTATACACGTCACAAACAAAGTGATCAACGACACCCTTAAAGTCATCACAAAAATTGAGCACAAAGTTACTCATAAGGTAAACTCCTTGTCCAAAACAATTAACGAGCTGTCACAAAATATGATTAGTCAATAGTCTGCCATAAACACTGTCACTAATCTTGAATTACAATTCATATTGCTGCCCACTGTGACCTTGCAACTCTTAAACAACATTGTGAACGAGGAGCTAGTTGAAATGTACGTGCAATCTTTTCAGATGAATCGCTTACCCTTAAGTGCCGTAAACAAATCTCAATTGACACACGATTTGAACAAGTTGAAAGTACAATTGACTAAACTGGGCCTTACATTGGCCATTGATCCGAAACAAATTATTAAATATTACACAAATATCTTGGCCGAGTGGGGTTTTTACAGTACACAATTAGTTATAAAGTTATAAATACCCGTCATACATACCAATTCAAACTGGCAAATTTTCAATGTCATACCTGTTCCCTATCGATTCCAGAATCACACTTACCAAATTCATGTTCCATCACCCATTTTGGCAATTGACCCCGACAAAGGTATTGTCAAGGCTATACCGCCATCATCAGACATATCCCGGATGTTATAGCCATCCCTAAGGAATAGCTAACATGCAAATACTCAAAATGTGTTAAATAAACTATCCTACTTTCAGATGAAAACAAATTGTCCTCAAATTGTAAATTTAATTGCTCTAGGTCAACCCATTTTCAATCCACGCCAATCTCCCCATTAGTACGCTCTTACCAACCTGCCAGAAGGTACTATTATAAGGTGTTTAAATAGATCTCTCAACTCTGATGTACAAAAACCACGAATTGGTCACTGTGGAACTACATGTTCAATGGGGTTGTTATGTGTCACACGTGACCAAGCACTCGTAGAAGCAACTCATTTATGTGACACAAGAGCGCCCATAACAGTCCCTCTCCAGCAAACTGTGGTGCCAGTATACTGGCTGAATCAATGTTCATTTCATCTCCAACAATTGCATCTCACAATGGGCATCCATTTTTCTAACCTAAGTAATGCTCTTGAAACTAACTGGCAAATAAACCACACCCAGTTGCCAGTGATGCCAGAATTTCAATCACAATACAGGTATCATACTGCCCTTGACAATAAACTGTTTTTGGTTCTCGAGCCTCTGCATTATGACTACTTGTCCATGGCCGTTATAGGCCTACTGTTATTTTGTATTATCGCCATGCACATTAAACTCCTCAAGGTTACAATGATTCTGACATGTCTACAAACTACTACATAAGCAATCACATTGCTTTTATAAGAATCGTACATGGTCATACTTATATAACAACAAGATGTTTTAATAAATTCATTAAAAGAGTATAAAGTTAGTGCGAATACAATTCATAAGGATTATAGATAGCCAGGCCTGCACGAGTAAAGAATGTCATAGCATACCCATATGATACGGTAAACAGAGAATAAGTTTCACAACTATTTGAAGTAGTTACTACCTCTTAAGGCCAAACCCTATAATTGCTCAAGAATAAATTCATTTTGTTCCCCTCTGGAAATTATTTCTGCATATTATCAGTATCATTCTGCATACCTAAAGGTGTATTTTAATTAAAATACGTGTCACAAGCCCTTGATATTTTATGTTTCCTTGCATTAAAAGTCAACCAAGTTTCTCTTTTACAAGTATGTTATAAGTAAGTTCATGCCACTTAAAGGAATATGCAATTAAGCAAGCTCAATTGCATTACGACGAAAAGTTAATGTTATATGTATGAATACTTAGTAAAAATGTGCATTTTCTTAATGTGTATCCAGCACTTTTGTCTAGCACCTAAATTGCCAAGTTATATATAATATACAATGATGCATTGTAATCCTCTTAAGTGAGCTTAAAAATTTCTTAATATAATTAACTACACTAGTTGTGGTCAACCAGAACACGTTTGCCAAGTTTTAAAGAATATAGTTAATTAGTTGCCACAGATGCTGAATTTCATGAGTTATCTTAATAGAAGACAGCTGAGTCTTTATAAGAAAGTAAGTATCAGGAAACAAATGTTTATTATAAATCCATGTCATTGCATGTGTAATACTTTAATAAAATTCTTTACCATGTCGATGCCAGGGTAAGACTTTTCAATTAAGAGAAAAATGTAATTGCTACTATGACAGCCTCCTGATGGCTTATATACGTAAGTATAGATGTTGAATCAGTGTTATATTTCTGTTGTGTACCAAATCATTTAATTCTTATTACCCCCATATGTACTGATTTTTGTCAACCATTATGGTTTTTACATTTAGGTTTAAGGTTAAGTACTTCAAAATCCATACTACTGTAAGTGTTAAAGAGGCAATTTTAACCTCTTTCTTGTTTGTAAATTATTTGTACTGTGTGAAACAATAAAAATTTACCACAGTGTAGATATAAGAGATATCTCAGTAACATAAGATAATGTATTAGAAATAAGTAAGATATTTTATTATAATTGTTTTCATTTTCATATGTTCAATACATATTGTATATAACATTGTTGAGCGCTTCAAGAACATGTTCATGAGGATTAGCACTTTCATATGCTACAAGTGGAATCGTAAGTGTGAGAATTCAACATGAACACTTTCTCTGCGAGGAGTGCTTGCCAAGGATATAAATATCAGAACCTCACAATCATCAAAGCAGTGCATTATATTAATCTCACAGACACAAATTGCGCATCGATAAAAGTACGATGGACTCATACTAAGGAATTGTTTCTCAAAAGTGCAAAAACACTCTCTACGATCAATGCCAGCCACGTGCTATAACTAACATAGGTATAACAATTTTTTTTTAAACTCTGTAAATTAATGGTTTCGCAATATTGTTCCTAAAATGTAAATTCTATGTATTGTATACTGTAAATATGCTATGTTTTAAACGTGTATACTTTTAAGTATTCTCAGAACAGAAGTTAGCGAGGTTATCGGTTCCCATATGGGGCTCACAAAAACAAAAACCATCACATATTTTAACTATTTCTGAGCCTCATGTAAAAATGTTGTAAATGTATTTGTGCTGTACTTATCTGTTAATAATTAACTATGATCACGATGGTGAGTAACATAAAGTCAAGTTATAAATAGTTAACACACATACAGTCGGCATATGGCCAGCTCACTAGTAATATCGCTGCACCCCTGTCAATAAACACGGTTCGACCATGCAGCGTAGCCAACTTCGGCGTGCAAACTTCCTTTCATACAGGAAGAAAGTTACCTAGACTATACGTTTCCATTTTGGTGTAGTATTGGTGTTTTAAATATTGTCTCTAATATTTCAAATGATGCCAATTATAAAGTTCTTTTTCATTGTACGTCTATAGGCGCATACAATCTTAAAATTTGTACACGCTAATAAAATATAATTTCCTGGCACGTTGTGAGTGAATAATTACCACAAGCACGTGCACACACTTTGAATTCTACCCACATCCACCGCCTAGTACTTAGGTTTTTTTTTTTAATGTTAAATGTTGCGATGGATGTACCTCCTTTTCCATGGTCTCACTACATAACGTGCATAGATATTTCCAGTGTTCCAATGTTTTTAAACCAAGCAACAAATTTTCAAGATATAACTAATACATTTTTCATGCCTTGCCAATTTTTAAAAAAATTATTGTTCAGTCATAATCCTTGTCAAACGGTGCCTCGAATTTGGTATTACACCCTTGACACTACCTTTATGTATATTCGCGAATGCCTACAAGACGACGATTCACGCCTGAGCTACTCGACCCCCTCCACTTCAACCCAACTACACCTGAAGGATGTTTATCACTATTTACCCTACAGCAGCTGGGGCGGACTGCTATTTCGACCTGGGGGTAGTGTGGCAGGCTCCAGAGGGTCGCATACGACGAGTTAAGCTTGTACAGGCATTAGAGTTCTTGTGGGCCCCCTTTTTGGATAACAAACTCTGGCTCACCCACTGCTGCCAGGGTATAAATAGTCAGGGTGTGGGACCCCCCCCCCCCCTCCAGAAGCCAACGAGTAATTGAACTTTGATGACGTCAGTGCCAGAGATACATGAAGCAGAAGGCTATAAGAGTCCAGGGTCTGGAGGAGTTCCAGGCAGACAGCAAACTACCCTTCAGATAATTGGTGAGCATAATTCCTGCCAGGCAGTAAGGTGACATCCCCGATCTCGTGGTCCCATTAATAATTACCTGATTAATGTGTTGGCAAGGGTAGGGTTTAGCTGCGTAACAGTATTCTTGTAATTAACTTGCTATACCAAAGTAACGTAATTGTATTCCTTGTTATATTGTATTAATGTACCGTTGTGTTCAGGAATAGTGTTATGTAATAAATGTGTTTTTGTAGAAACCCTCTTTCTTATTGTACTGTCTGCAGCTATCGACCCCCCTGTAGGTACCGATCCTAAGGAGTAGTATTGTGTATTAAGTATCGAAGTAACAGAGTGTACCCAGGATATAAGAGAGAAGTGAGAATTAGGAGTATATGGAAGGGAGTCACTACAGTATGGACCTATTTGTCCTGGGCGCTTTATATCGCCGGGATTCTTATAAGGTACCCGAAGTGAGTTTTGATTATTAGCTAACTAAGCCAGTTGAGAAGAGGACATGAGTTAAGCAATTTCAACTAGATTTTATTAGTGGTAGCTGACGACGACGGCGAGTAGCACGACGCCGAGGCGCCATGATGACAGCATGTGCGACAGTATGCAAATTAAGGTGACGATACCCCAATTTAAGGTCATAGTCTTTGGACCAGTCTCATCTAGCTACGGAATTTTGATAACCCATATTTGGGGCTTTAAGATGCTATAATTTTGTTGAGAAAAGGTTGCTGATTAACTTAGTATTTGACTGTCACTTTGGCCCAGTGGTCCGAGGTTAAACGACCGAGCTAGTGCAGTGGGTAATTAAAACATAATTTGAGAATATTTGAAGAGGACTTTGGTTTGGTTTTTGATTTACCCGAAAACATTTATTACTTTTGAGTAGTTATTATAATTTTTCAAGTAATGTGGGAAAGTACTTGGAATTGACTTACAATTTTAATGAATGGAGCTCAGCATACGTAAGTTAACTAAACTACACACTTTTAATACACTTCTCAGTAATTCAGTTTATTTGGACTCTAATTTAATATGATTTCCAACAAGCAGATTTTCAGAATATTTTATTTTCAACTTTGATTTTCATTTTATGTGAGTTTGGTTTGAAAGGTAGTATTTTAATTTTATTACCTACTTGCAGTCTAGAGATTTGATTAGATTTCATTTTTTTCCCCATCTTAAACAGTTTCACCGGACTAATTAATTTTTCATTTGTTAAAATACTAATTAAATAATTTTAAAAAAGATATATTTGTTTTTTTATTTTCATGTTCAGTAATACAGATCATTTAATTATTAAGAGTTAAATCTTACGAGTTGCTAATTCATTTTAAGGTACAGAGTTGGTGTATTTTGAGTACTAGTGCCTTACATGTCTGTGTCTAAGAGTTCCCGAGACTACGGAAGCCGGATTGGAGTGTAAGTTCTTTGGTAAATGATGTAAACACACAATTGAATACACACACAATCCAGTCTTCTCTCTCACTCACACGAAAACATATCATTTCCAATATTACAACTATGTTCCCTACAAATTAGTACAGTATATTATTCCTAATATCTTTGCAGTGGCGCCCATTGAGAACATATGAATGACACACCCTTGAACCCCCTGAATCGAAAACACAAACCACCAGTATTCTCTCACACACGAAAACATATGCATGTACATATTTTCCTATATTTCCTAAAAAAAAAAAAAAAATATCACAGTGGCTTATTCAGTGTGGCGCATACTAACGAGTATCGACATATTTTTACAAATTTGTCACAGTACATGAAATTAGAGTAGGTGTTATATATGCCTGCGCACACAAACATTTTATGACTCCTGGATAATATTTCCTTATTTCTGTTAAAACTTGAGTAAAAATTGTCTTTGTTGAATTTTACAACTTGTGGTAAATATGTTCAAACGTCAGTACTTTAAAAATGAGTTTGAGCAAGACATTTAGTGTAAGCCCCTGTTAATTTTGTTTTTTTATATCTCCATTTTTTGCTTGTATTAAAAGCAGTTTGTAGTATTTAGTGTTAACCTCTAAATTTACTCACGCGCTCTTTTTCTCTCAAGTGTTTGAAGTTATGACTCTTCGTTAACATCTCTCCCACAGTATCGATACTGCGACAAGAACTCGGCTGCACTGCACGCCAACATGGAAAGAGTAATTGTTTGTAGAACGCATGTCATGGAAGCATTTGAGAAGTGTGTATTTATTATGTATGACGTACATGAAAAAAATTTGAAATTAAACAAAGTTATCCGTTTTATCGCCTATACCATTCCTTTCTCCTCTTTCAGCAACCTTCCGCGTAATGGTCTCGACATCCATCAACATTATTTGAACACTGGGGGAAAAAAATGCCCAGATTTTTCTAAGTTTGGAAGATAATTCCTATTGTATATATTTTACTGGTCTTAAACTCATTAACCTACACCACACATTACCTTTGGAGATTGCTTAGATTTTTATAACATGTACGAATAAGCACATAACAAGGGAGAAAATCACATACTAACATCGTTAACAATAGTCCGAGACTCGGATCGGTATTCGAATTGTGGAACCTGGATCGCACTGAAACATCTTTATTCTTCGTCTAAAACTTGCCCACACTGAGATAAAGGTATTGTTTGAATAAAATAAAGTTTGTTCGATGCCACTAAATTTATTGTTTGTATGTGTAACAGAATATTCTGTTGTCAAATCAAATTATTTTGTTGCCTATTTGGTTGAACCAAAATAAGATTTGGTTTTCGCAACTAAAAATTTGGTTAGCGCTATGTACAGTATACGGTTTCATTTATTTTAAACAACTGCGAGCCCGATTGCCATTTAAAACGAGCTCGATTGCTCCCAAGCACTACACACTAGCAAACCAAGCTTAAGTGACTACTGTTGAAATGGGAGTGTTCTGAAATAAATACAACTGAAATACTGCAAAACGTTAAGTAAATAAATATTTAAATTTTTTCCGTTTTACCTTTTATTTTCCCGTTAAACTTGTTTTATTAAGATTTTTATATAATTTATAACGGTCAGTAATTGCAATATCAACCACTGTTACTATGCTAACTGTAAAAAAAAATCAGTTGTATTTTCGAACGAAGGCAATCAAATGCGTGACAAAGTAAGCATGAAAAATATGTATTGTTTATTCAATCGTGTATTTTGAAAGAATAATAAAATTATTATTATAATTTTTTTTTTTTTTTGCAATTTACTAAACTAAATTTTTTCTGGGGCTGTAAATATACGTCTGGATCCATACAAACAAGTATTTGGTCGGCTGGAACAAACATTTCTCTAAGTGTAACAGCCTACATTTATGTGTCGTACATAATGTATTTATATGGGATTCATTCCAGCATTTTTTACTAAGTGTCACTCAGGCAGCTTTTGCATGTACATTTTGTAGATATGTTTTGGGGAGTCTGGCACAAGGGGATAGTGTTGTGACGTGAGTGTGTGGCCGATGCTGGAAGTTTTATTTATACGAACTGCATTTTACTGGACCTTGACTCTCTTGAGATCACTTCGGTACTGAAAACTAGCAAACAGTGGAATTATTTTTTGAATAAACAAGTATAGTTCAGAAAATAATATTTTTATAGTTGGCTAACATGTTTATCAGCTAAGCTGGGCAGGGGTAGGATATGGTTCGACCTATATCTGATAAGCTGATGACGGAGATAATTTGTATGATTGGTGGTAGGGAACAAACTAAATTAGCGCTGATAAATAGTGTTGGGTTCAATCGTATGCTGGTATTTGTACTGTGAGAATGTGTGAACCATTATCGTTGTTTCGAACCCCTAACCTACTGCGTGTAAATATTGAATTTTTCCTTTTTAAATTTCAGACTTTTTACAATTTTATTTATTTTTAATTATTTCTATAAGTTTTTAATTTTCAAATATTTAGGGGACTTTAAAAATATGTTTTGGCATGTTTTGGGAAATTTGTTTTTTTTTTTGGATATGTTGGGTTCGTCACCCAATGGTCATTGCCGGCCAAGGTCACAGGTGCGAGGTAAAGGTTACCTGCATCCAGGATGGCAGCCAGGTGACGATAAAACATGGCGGACGGCCAGTTTCGGCCCTCGTCCCACATTTCCTTCAGCCAGACTCATTCTAACCTACTTACTAGTCTACATGCAAGAACCAATGTTTTTCCTCACCTACCCTAATTCTGTGTTAGATGTACCTTCGAGATAGGGACGGGAGCTGAGTGCCTCTCAAGGGTAGGCTCCATACTCATACAGGGGAGGGAATCCATGCAAGGGGACATGCATCGCGACAGAGACAGATTGGGTGGCCGTGGCCGTGATTTGGGTCAAAGACTCCCTCCCTAGGTGTACCTATAGTTAACCTATAGCTAATAATGCATGGGAAAAACCGGCATAGACACCGTTAACCTTTTCGACGGAAAATAATTTAACATTATGGCATGCATTAATAGAAAATGCTACACGAGATGGCTATGTAATAGCCATGCGCTTGATAAGTGGGCAGATAAATTCAAGTAAAGAGGGGTCGAGACATCTACCATTTTTGTACAAAACATATGATGTAGGCTGTTAGACAAGTTTTAGACGAATTATAAGGTTTTTTTGGTATAGTCAGATGCAGGGTCCACAGTTCGAATACCGACCCGAGTTTCGGATTATTTTTAACGATGTTAGTACGGTCTTTTTTTCTTTTTAGGTGCTTATATGCATCTGATATGAAGATCTAAGCAAACTTCAAAGGTGACTTGGGGTGTAGGTAACTGATTTAACGACCAGAAAAGTTAAATTATTTTCTCTCTTTCGAACTCATACAATTCCGGCCATTGTTTCCCAGCGTTCGGAGAACGTTGACGGATAGTCGTCAAGTGCCTACACCATAAAGGGGAAGTTGTTGAAAGAGGAAAAAAGGAATGGAATAATAGATAAAACTAATGATTTTTAAAATTCAAATTTATATTTAATTGATTGATACATTATAATCTGACATTTCTCATGTGCTTGCATGAGAAGTATTCTTCAAACAATCATTCTTCTCATGTCAGTGTGCAGTGTAACCTAAGTCTTGACGCAGTATTGACACTGCGGCCGAGATATTGACGGAATCCTGGCGTTAACACCCTAATCCTAACAGTTAGTAATAAGCCTTCGCTTGCACAATTAATCCTTATTACATGGCGAGAGAGCGCTTCCAAATCAATGTTTCTATCTAAATGGCTGAAGAAGTAATATACTACTGGTGTCTATCACAGCTCTACATACACGAGTCAGTTTACAGTATTATTTCTATCTAGAGTAGTTTAAAGTTGACTGAGTTCTGTTTGAGGTCTGTATATCATCTTGTAACTTTTTGTAACTGGGTTTTGAAGACACATTTTTGAGGCATGCTTTTATATGTCTAATTTTTAAGGGATTTTTTCATAGAACGTGCCTTGAGGAATTTTTTTGGGATGCTTTTGAGGAATGTTTTAAGTCGGATTTTAGGCATTTTTCAGGGACTATTTTAAGCCATATTATTGAGACATGGTTTTAAATGAACGTTTTTTTGAGTTTTAGTTTTGCTACCTGTCATTGAAGTATGTTTTTGAAGTTTTTAGGTATGTTTGATAATGTATTTTATCAAGGTATAATTTTTTAGGTACGTTTATTGAGATATGTTTTGAGGTATACTTTTGAGGGACATTTTCGAGGAATGATTTCGAGGTATATTCTTTGAGGTATCTTTGGTGTCTGGTTGGTTAATCTAGTCGGTTGATATGAGTGATTCACCCGCACATTTTGTTAGCCGACTAGTATGCTCGTTTGGAAATACCGATCGAACGACTCGTCTAAAGAGTGAAAGATTGGAAGATCGATGGAAATATTGACAGGAAGATTGATAGATGGATTGAGAGATTGAGATATTGATCGAATTATTGAACCAAATATTAACAGATTGATGGAAATATTGTGAGACTGGTCGAAAGACTGATATAAAGACGGGAAGATTCATGGAAAGTTTGCGAGATTGATCGAAAAGTGGAATGAAAGATTGGAAAATTGATGGAAGTATTTATTGAATAATTGAAAGATTGATGAAAGTATTGAATGGTTTACAGAAATATTGGAAATTTTATGGAGAAAGTGGAAAAATGGATTAAATATTGCGAGATCGATAGAAATACTAAGGGAAAGATTGAATGATTGATGGAAAGATACAGAAATTGCTGTAAAGTTTGATTGAACGATTGAAATATGGATGAAAATATTAACAGACTGTTGGAAAGTTTGATAGATGGATTGTAACATGGGGCAAAAGATTGCGAGATCAATGGAAAAACTTATGGAAACATTAAAAAATATTTATGGAAATATTGACTGAGTGATTGAAAGATTGATGAAAATAACGAGTGACCGATGGGAAGATTGAATGATTGCACGAAAAATGGCGAGACTGATCGAAAGATAGTTCGATTTATCGAAAGATCAATTAATATACTACGAGATGGACGAATAGATCGAAATAAAGATAGGACGATTGGTGGAAATATTGCGAGAATTATTGGAATATTGGACGCTAGATAGAAAGATTGATGGAAAGATTGCGATATTGATCGAAATATTGGGGGAATGATCAGAATATTAATGTAAAGGTTGAATAAAAAATCGAAATATAAGCGCCAATATTGCGAAATTGATAGAAAAGTTTTATGGAAATCTGAGAAGATAAAAAATATAAATATATCGACCGAAAGTTTGGACGATATAATAAAAATTGATGAAATGAACGTAACTTTGATAAAAGGTCGAAAGATTGGCCAAAATATTGAATGAATAAACCAAAAATTATCGGGATTGTTTGGAAGATCAATGGAAACATTGCGATATTGAACGAAAGATTGAGCACAAAAATGAAATATTGATAGATATATTGTATGGTTGGTCGAATGGTTAATGAAAAAACTGGAATGATAATGGAAACATTATAAATATTGATGGAAAGATTGAAGGAGTGATTGAAAGAGTGATAGAAATATTGGAAGATCGAGGGAAATATTGAAAGACTTATGGAAAGATTGTGAGATTGGTCGAAATACTGGTGGAATGATTGAAAGATTTCGGGAAAGATTGGAATATTAATCGTAAGACTGGAAGACTTATGGAAAGATTGGGAGATTCGTGGAAATATGGCGACATTGATGAAAATATTGAATGGAAAATGAAAAGATTGATGGAAATATTAAGAAATTGATTGAATGATTGGATGGTAGATAGAAATATTAAGTGCAAGAATGTACATTTAATGGAAGTTCGAAATTATGACCAAAAGATAAAAGACTGACTGAAAGATTCTAAATTTACTGTAAGAGTGATAGAAAAATTGCTGGATTGTTCGAAATATTGGATGAAAGTGTAAAAGATTGATGGAGATATAGCGAGAATAATCGAAAGATAGACGAAAGAATGAATGTTTGATGGAAGTGTTGGGACGTTCATGGACAGATTACGAGCTTTAGAAAAGATTGCGATATTGATAGTGAGGCACTTGGGCGTCGCCCCTAAGGACCTTACGAGCCACGATCGAAAAATTTCCGCATTCCGGTGTTAATAATTACGCACAGCCAGAAAAGGGGACATTATGGTGTTCCTTTACCTTAAATTGAAGTTGGAAGTTTCATATGCTGGCTTGCGAATCTCTACACCCTTGCCGAAAATCGACCACCGACGCCGAAAATGGACCTGCCGTCTAGCCGTGACCGCAGCCCGGAAGGCAAGTGTCGCCCCTGGCGCTGCCGGCAGGGTGACCACGTGTTTCATTATGTCACCACTTCTTGATTCGTCCCTAAGCATCGCTGGAGTTGTAAGACGTACGAAAACGAAGGCAAGAAAAATAAGACTGTTTTCGGATACTGCTCATGCATCAATTTTAATTAAGTGTTTAGATTTGTTATTATGCTTTAAGCCAACTGATTATGAAAATCGCAATGTTGTGAAATGTTTTCCCTGTTAGAGAGGGGGTGTAAATTTCTGATGTATAAAATGGCCAAGCTGGAGAAATCTTGAGGTATTCGGCTCCTATCTCCGTCACATGCCATTAAGATAAATATTATATTAAGGGCCCTTCTGGTCAATGTTAATATGGACATTTTGTGCCCTATATTTGGTGTTAGGGTTTCATTATGGAAATTTATAGAAGCATGATCTGCGAGCATGCAGATTTCCAGTATATGAAAAAGTAAAAAGTAAATTTCTGTACACCTGGTAGTGTGTTTAATTTCTAATATCCCACATACCGCTTTGGGGAATATTTAACAGTTCAGTGGTATACAAATTCGATTGTGTGAGTTTGTTTTAGGTAATATTTCAGTGAGCAAGAGCACAAGGGGAACTATAGTCCAGTCCGAAGTATTATAATATATTTATCGGGTCGTTCAAAGTCGGCTCAGTTCAATTTGATGAATAAACTGAGGGATGGTTTGAAAAACGAATATTTTTAGGAATGTTTTAAGAAATGAATATTTTGAAGATTTTTTACGGGATGTTTTTTGGGATGTTTTAATGATTGTTTTTGAGGAATGTTTTCAGGAATGATTTGAGGATTGTTTTTTCGAATGTTTTCGAGTAGTGTTTTCCATGTAAGTGTGAGGCATATTTTGAGAAATATTTTGGCGTATATTCTGAAGCATGTTTTGAGGAATGTTTTTAAGGGATCTTTGACGTCTGGTTGGTGTTGTTGGTCGGCTAGGCTTAACTGACTGGTGTTGATGGTCAGTTGGTCCCAACTATCTCGTCAATTGCTCAATATTCTCCATGGAGAATATTAATGACGGCTTTAACTATAAATTCTCGGACAGCGAACTGAATACAAACATTAATGACGTCACGTAGTACATATGTGTGTAGACAGTATATGGATAGGAGAGATGCGATATACTGACGTGTTGGCTAGGGATTGATGTTTGATTGACGGATTCAAATATTGAAATATTTATTGAAAGGTTAAATAGTGCATTGAAAAATTGTTAGATTTTTGAAAGGTTGATTTAAATTCTGAAATGAGTTAAAGTCTGAAAGATTGGCTGAAATATTTATTGAAAGGTTAACTGAAACCATGAATGAAATATTGGTTGAACGATTGGAAGATTGATGGGATGATGGACAGATAGCCGAGAAGAGCACGGGAGATGAGACTTTCTATCACCCGATAGGGTCTGACCCTATTGGTTCGTAAGTCATAACCAACTATGCTCATAAAGGTCGTAAAGCTTAGTGCCATATATACGTTTTCGTAGCTGTAGATTATACCTACATACTGATGACATCGTCGAAAACATAAAACATAGGCAATCCTACTTGATTCAGCGATGGTACCACCACAGACGAAGTCATGACGATAGCCGCAGGAGCACAACTAAACGAATGATTCGCCATGATATCTACATTCAAATACTTCGCTGTTGCGATCAGATACTTAGAATTTCAGTAGATATTTCATTTCGGTGGGAAAATGTATGTGTAATTACAAGTACTCTATATAGTACCCCATGAAATGCGATAGGAGAGTTAAACATAAAATAACTTACCAGACTGACTGCTTTTAACCTCATGAAAAAGAGCTCAAATTCATCTCTCGCATCAGACGAAGAACTGTGACATGGCATGAATTTACTCACATTATTCATCTGCAGGATTCTAGATTTCATGCGGTCAACAGCCAGTCACCAGAGAGCAATGTGACACCATAACTATGTCATCAGCATGGTTTAATAGCAGTAATGGGGTTGATCTATGGTGAGTGAATGGTGGTTGGCCATTAGAGGTGGGTAGTTGCGATAGGGCCGACTAAATATACACGAAATATAGGGGTGGGGGTGGAGGCTTGCCGATTAAACAGCGAATACAAGTTTGTATGGGTAGTCAACTGCTGGTCTCCATTCTGGGAGTGGGTGTGCTTTCCTATCTTTATGAGATTCGAACCATGAACTTACTACATGTAAGTCTCCCATGAATAATTTAAATTTCCAAAGAATTCCTTATTTTGTGAATTATTTTTTTTACCTAAATATTTTATTTAGATTTTTTTATTTGTTAAATAATTTTAGGTTAAGTTGTGGACATTGAAATCCAAATGAATAACAATTTTTCCCAATATTTACTTTTATTTCGTGTTCTTTTCTAGTTTTTTTTTAGTTTAAGGTTAGCTGGGGTTA
The DNA here is from genome assembly GCA_029891345.1 of Dryococelus australis. Classification (NCBI taxonomy): domain Eukaryota; kingdom Metazoa; phylum Arthropoda; class Insecta; order Phasmatodea; family Phasmatidae; genus Dryococelus; species Dryococelus australis. The sequence goes on from CM056998.1 coordinate 161,141,859, forward strand.
AGGCCCACATCATGAAAATCCAAGTTATTGCTCGTGGTCAGTTATAAAAATTTTCCCCGATCCTCACTAAATTTTTTACGAAATTTTTGTGATTTTTCCAATTTTTGAATTTCTTGGTCATTTGTAATCAAGGTCAAGGTCATGTTAATTCAAAATGAAAGTCGTGGAAAAAATATAAACAAACATGACCGCTTTCGCTAGTGGTTTCACTGGGCTAGACTAGGAGCCTTTAATATTTCTTGCGGCTTGGAGGATCTTTTGGCTCATACACTGAAGAGCCGCGAATCCGCCATGCTGATTTAAAGACATGCGTGTAAATTTAAAAAAAAGTAAAGGGCAAATGCTAACACGGATTTCTGAAATGGTTTTGGAGTAAAAATGGATAATTTGACGGCCGTGGCGTCATAATATGTCCGCCGACTGACTGGTCATTGAACAGCTCCACACTCCACTTTCACGCTCCAATCAACAGCGTCGGCATATTCATTTTACCTACAGCGGTCTCCTCATATTGTTAGTAAAAATCTTTACTCAGTTACAATATCTGAAGCTTAAACTTGCGTATTTTAGCCATTAAGCGAATATTTGACCTTTTCATCATTTCCGCTTGAGGATATACAGTATTATATTAAATAATCAAATAAAATCCAATATGAAAATTTAAAACAGCGACTTGGTTCTGTTTGATTTGTAACGACAATTTTTTTGTGTGCATATTTTATAATATTTAATCCGTTAATAATTACTTTCACAAATAACTTAATACCTACATATAATTAAAAATATAGGCCTTATTCATAGTCGTTTTTAGTCCGGATTAAGGAAAGATCATCCTTCGACTAAAATTTTTCGTATTCAGAGAGCATTTTTATTGCTGGTCCAAGGATCACCTTGCTTAAGAACGGCCTAACCTTTAGTCCGGACTGAGGGTGGAACTAACGAAGTATTAAGGTCAAAACGAAATGGCGAACATAAAATACGACAGTTTCGTTAATATTACATGGCAGTGGAAACTAGATAAAGTTCATGAAACATAAAAATTACGTTTAAGGCCGATTCTGTCAATCTGTGTGTAAACATATGCCAACCTCATGGATGGAATATTCTGTGAATAATAGTTCAAAGTAAATGTAGCTAATAAGCTTAATAATACATCAACTTTTACCTACACCAATGCATTTCTATTTCTGTGTCAATCAAATGCTTTCTCTAAAAAAAAACAGATTCTTACGAGACGTGATATTAATACACGAAGAGAATATTAATACAAATCTTACTTTGTAAATATATACATCCTAAGTATTAATTTTACCAAAGTATATTGGTAGCTGAATGGAGCGCCCTGCCCTCATAGCTCAGGGGTAGGGTGGCCGACTTGCAGTCGGAGGGTCGCGGGTTCGCGCCCCGGTGCCTCTGACGTGGCGGATGCTCAATTAGATTGTCGCACTGGGAATTCGTCAACAAGTCGGTCTCACTTGAGCTTCGTCGATGTCAAAAATGTCACAACAACGTCAAATGAAGGTAAAAAAAAAAAGGTAATTACGTGGGCTGTTGTGCAGAAGAATTCAAGTTCAAATCTCGTTTCAGGAATTAGAATTTTAACCAGTTTATAATGTATTTTTGTAATACATTTTGCATTTCAATACAAATTTAACATAGTTATAAAGACAGTATTGGCATAATACAATAAAACCAGCCCATATTGCCAGTGCATAGGGGTGTGCTATAAAAATGTAACAAATCAATATGGAATGATAAGTTACTAGTAAATAAATCTTATCGTTCTCCATCCTCCATTATTACCACATATGATAGTCAGATATTACAATATATGGTAGAGTCATGAAAACAAGGTTAAACGAATAAAGTGACGTTTATGTAGTTAAAAATATCGAAATTGCTATTCATCACTTTTAAATGGTAATAATCAAAAAATCTTTCTCTAGTGGAACATCGCGGTTTTATTTGAGAGGAAAATCAGCAATGCACATGCTAAGTAAACCTGGCAACAGTGTACTTCGATGATCCTTCGACTAAAGTTAGTCTCACTCTAATCGAGGTTTATGACTACGATATATTTAGTCTACCCTTATTCCAGACTAACCTCAGACCAACTCCGAGGAAGATCATCTCTGGATCATCCTTGGACGAAGCTCTGACTATGAATAACGCCCATAGTGTTAAAAATATTACAAAAATTATTTTGTATATTACTAAATTTTGCTGATATTATTTATACACAGTCAGGTATAGTCCTTTCTTTGAAAGAACTGTTTCAACACTTCAACAAATCTTGCCCAAAGCTTGAAAAACATCAAACGGGGTAAGCATTAACACAGGAAAAGTTTAGTTTTTTAAATGCTTAGACTCAAAGGAAACTACTATAACATATTTTGTTCAAAGATTCAAACAAACATAATTTTTACATTATAATATTTGTAAAATAAGTTGGTTTTAAATAAGAATGAAAGTAATCACAGACATTCTTCATAGTAAGTTCGGGAGTTAAAGGAAATTTGGGAACTTACGGCTTGAAAATAAAAAGACAATTGGTTTAACATATTTAATGTCAATTTTTTTGGAGAAGAATTTCTAGCAGGAATGAAAATAACTAGTTTTGGAATCGAGACAATCATGCGAAGCTAATAATAATTATATATTTTTAATGTGAAAATGTTTTTTTTTTCTGCGATGCGAATTGAAATTGAGCTTCGAAGTCGTGACACTATTGGCTGAAGTCCGTTATATTTCACCTAGCAAGACTGAGTAGTAAGTTATTTGGAGGGTACTGTTACAGGATAGAGTGCTGGCTGTCGTGTCATTTCATTAACTGCATTGAAAAATAAAAACATTTTTATGAATGCACAACATGATCAATTAATATATATTATAATTATTTTATTTTACAAATGTTAGGCCAACAAGTGTCCAGCTCAGCGGCCTGGCGTGCAGTGAAAATTTGCTAATTAAGTGCAGAGTTGATGCCGGAGATCGTCACTGAGAGAGCTCCACCAGAAGTCTCTTTTATTTCAGTTCTGTGTTTTTGGCACTTCGAAGATGGAGGAGTCTTTCGTTCACCGAGTTTTTTTATTTACACTAATACTGTTCAACTGTCCTTTCAGATTGTTAGTCACAAGTGGAAACGAGCCCCCAACGCCCCCTTACAAACCTGACTCAGTTTGTTACGTTGAAGTAATTCATAACGCTGGGTGTACTTCCTTTTATTTTTTAAAAATACTAAATAGTATTCGTGGTTGCAAAGTTGTCAAATTTTTAGCAGCTACGGGACTAATTAAAACTGTTTCTTATAATAACACATTTCTATAAAAAAAAAAACTTAACAAAGAGAGCTATTAACGTAAAATATGGGAATTTGTAACACTGTTCAGAACTATGCAAGCACACATTGGAAATGCAGTGAAACTATTTTATTTAAAATAATAATTTTTGGTAGAGAAAAAAATCAAGACATGTGCACAGATTATGGATTATTTTAAGATCATTGGAAAGAATATGCTAATATACCAACGGAGGAAAACTTTCAAATTTTGGCAGCCGCGAGAAAAATTATCGTTTCCTCTCTTTTATGCATGGCTATGACTTATCTGAAGGAGCAAAAAAATCACATGAAAAATATAAATGTGTAGCATCTGTTTTCAAGTACGATAATGAAAATGGTTGGAGGGAGGGGCGTAGTAGAGTGAATTCCGAAATAGCCGGCGCGTGCTGGAGGAAGAAGCGCTGACTGCAGCGGTGGCGCCGCCACGCGGCGAGGTCCAACGAGCGTTCGGAACACACCCGGCCAGCGCGCACACGCACAATGTAGAAGCAGCCAGCTCGATCGTCGCGCCGCTGCGTCCTCCTTGGCGGGCGATGGGGGCGTGGCTTCTCCTGCGTCGTCCTAGCGGCGGGCGCGGCCTCATGGCCCTGTTAGTAGCACCAGCACACCCGTGAGAACCAGCCTGGGCGCGGTCCATCTCACCACCGTGTGGCAACCTGCGAGGAAAACAAGAGCGCCGTCAGCCGGCTAGCGGAAAGAGTGTACTCCACCACTCTACATTTCGTCCGCCGTGAACCCACTGACGTCTACGCATTCACTAGCCAAGGACATCCAGTTAGCGTCCTGCCAAACTCGTCACTCTGGCTCGCGGACAAAGTAGCGTACCAGTAATTATTTTTGTAAATATATAATTTAAAATACAACTTGCTATAGATTGTTCAAGTCAAAGTGAGCACTTTTGAGGCCCTAGTTACTTTTTCCTTTCAGCCATGATTAATTCTTGAACCTACTTTTTACAATAAATATTGCCATATAAGTAATAAACACAGTGTGTATATTCCACCGCACTCGGAATTTAACGTCTAAGCTTACAATGAAATATATTTATTGACTCATTCCAAATAAAAGGGTTTCCAAAAGTGCTCACTTTTTCGTGAATAGCCTATAATTAAATGCCAGCGGTAACCATAAACAACGTAAAAATTGTAATAAAATGATATATCAATTAACTTTCTACAACTTAACAAAAATGAACTGATTATGCATAAGTGATATAGTAATTTCTATAGGCTGTTCATGGTCAACTGAGCACTTTCGAGGGCTCTGCTTAGTACCTACTTAACTTCTCACTTTTCTTTCATTTCGCCTTTTGTAAAATTAGCACTCCCACGGGCCAGTTCACAGTATTCTTCTACCACCCACATAGAACACAAAACAAAACGCAAAATAATTCAGCTACTATAAATTGAAATAATACACTCGCAATAGTCGCCGAGTCTCGAGAACTATGTTGATAAATTAGCAGCCATCTCAGCAGCGGCCCGTAACGGAAATGTGTCCTGTAGCCCACGATAACGTGAGCGCTTTTCAAACCAATCTTTGAAAAAAAAAAACCGCTGCCCCTAACTACATATAGGTACGTCACAGTGATTGTTGTCATGCGGGCTCCCAATGAAGTTGACAGCGAAAGATTAAAAATAGTCGTAGGACGCATAGTTGTACTACAAGCGTATAATGTTACATTTATGTCCAGTGAAAGAATGTCTTGTTTTATTCCCATTATAGTAAGACTTTCCATAAAAGTAACAAATTTATATGCCTAAATATCCCATGATTTTACTTGCATGGTGCACGAATAAAGTGACCTGTCTCATGGCAATGTTAAATTTACATGTGGTGGAAGGTTACAGGATAGTCAGATAAGTAGATCAAAGCAGGGTTTTCAAAAGGGCTCAGTTTACCGATAACAGCCTATAGTTACAAGGGCAAGGATTTTTCTCAAAGGTTTAAGGGGCCACGGTGACAGAGCGGTTAGCATGCTCGCCTTCCACCAAAACGATCCAGGTTCAACCCCTGGACGGGTCTCTCCGGATTTTCGTATGTGGGAATCGTGACGGACGATGCCGTTGGTTGGCGGGTTTTCTCGGGGATCTCCCGTTTCCCCCACCCTTTCATTCCGGTGCTGTTCCGTTCTCACGGCTCTCAAGTCCTCCATGTTAAGAGCCGTCCAAATTTCTTCACTCACTCACTCACTCAAAGGATTATTTCAAAAATTTCCTTTTAACGTGAACATACTTTAAACTGCCCGATAGGAAAACTAATCGAATTGCCCAGTACCAGACTAAGCATGGTCGGAAAAAATGGCCCGGGGGGAGCGGAGACAATCCGTTCTGTTTACAAGACCCCTTGATAAAAGGGAAATTAACAACTTGGGTCCGGAAATTATCTGAGTTAGCCCAAATGTACAGTTGATTTATTAGAATAAAAATAAAAATAAACAATACCTATAATAAATGTAAAACACTTGTACTTTCTCTCCTTTCGCAAAAATTTGTAACAAACGAAATGCGAATAATATTTTTCAGCCATTTACCGATGTTCGAGTTGCACGTATCGTTACAGAGTATTATAATTTTTATCGTAGCTATGCACTTTATTGTAAATTATAACCAGTAGCTATGGAAGTACATTGAACTATACTAAGACGTGAATATTTTTTTTATAATCTTTGTGCGTCGAACACTTTTTTTTTCACTACACATCGAAGTGAAACCTCACCTGGCAATAAACTTTCATACAACATCCCATTACATCCTGGTTATTATATGTGTAAATACGTGCGATTTTATACATAAATAGTCCATCTACGTAGCATATCTGGTTGAAACTACATGTTACGATTGTTGTACAAGGGGTATCGTTTGAACTACTCTAGGAAAATGGGTTAAGATCTTACGTGTAGAGAAATAAATAAAGATCGTAATTATATATTAAGACTCCCACAACTGACTTGTTAGAATATAACTATGTAATATTTCTATCGACTATATAACATATAATATATCACATTACTTTAATACATACAATAATGCGCGTATGAATCATACAAGAAGAAAATATTATTTATATTTTATTATTATATTCTGGTATATAGTTCTATAAAACTATGCAATATTATTAATAATTGTTTTTGAATTAGTTATTATCGATTTTACACACGATGTTAATTATTCATATAACATTACGATTGTTTTTTTACGCTAAGTATAAAAAAGCAAAGAAAATTCTGCTCTTAGTTTAACTGACGGAACCCACCCTGCGTATTTTTCATTGTGTTTTCTGTATAAATGCCACCCAGTATGTTTGGAGAGCTGCGAATAATCGTTACTAATGGAATAAATATATTTGTTTCATTGCTTGGTGAACAAGATGCACGAAATAATAGCCGCAATACACAAGACTTCAATAGCGGCGAGCAATATATTTTTCGCAATATTTTTCCGCATTTGGAAAGGCTTCTGGCATTTTGCCGGGCATGTATTGTGCAATATGCTAGTTAACAACGCGAACACATTTTTTTTTTTTCGTTTAAGTCAAAAACTTGCTGGTAAACAGTGATTGTTTAGGAGTAGCAGGGATGGCCGGTTAACGGACTTGGGACAGGAGTGCAGGAGCCGCCCATCCGCCATGTTGTGAGGTCAAATTCCACCATTTTTTCCCCCTTTTTCCTTCAAAATTTCTCTTTTACCCTCAATATTTCCATTCTTTCCCTTCAAAATCAACTAAGTGTCCATTAATCTCCATTTCCCCCTAAAAATTCCCGTTTTACCTTAAAAAAATTCCCATTTTTCCCAGAACAGGAGACCAGGATTTGTGATCTAGGTGACCGGGATCAGTGACCCAGGTGACCGGGACTAGCGACCCCGGGTACAGGAGAACATGACACGTGATCTTTGACTCTGACCTTAGGCCCAACAATGCAAAAAAATTGAAAAAATCCAAAAATAAATTTTACAAAATTACCAAAAATTTATAAAAAAATAGTAAAATTTATTTAAAAACTTATTTTAAAATGCCTAAATTTATGGAGGTAACCCCATACCAATTACCCATTCCACCATCTTGGTAGGTGTAACCATCAGCCATATTGGTTGCTACAGCCAGTATCCTTGTTGGTCGATACAGTCCGCCATCTTAGTTGGCATCCGCCATCTTGTTAGGTGCAGTCCTCCATGTCGGTTTTTTTGATTGTCATTTGTTTTAGAGTTTGTCTCTCACATTCGTTCGACTACCATATTAGATTTTAAATGTTTTCATCACCTAGGTGGCGTTAATGTATTAATTCTCCCACCAGGCGACTACCATATGGTTTCTTTTAAGTATAGGTAGTGCTGCTGGCACCCTTCATATTGGATTATATTTTCAACTATAAAGTGGATTTTTTTTTATAAAACACAGCATATTTATAACACACAAGTTATTGTACACATAATAAAATATATAGGTTTAATATTAATAATCTTCTTCGGTGTTCACCGCTCGATGTCCGCCTCGGCGACCCAGGAATTGAAACGGTCGAGGAAACCACACCATTTGACCTACGCCCTTCCCTTACATCATTTCAGCACATTCTCGATCAAATACTTATATGGAAACTTTATAGTCTGGCTCGCTAACTTTGCATAGAAACCATCATGTCACTGACCTTGGCTTTAGGCTATCACAGATCACTCCTCTTCGGAATAGCTTACGATGTTCGAAGCAAGGAGTCGTTTTCGTTCTTCACATCTTCGGACTTCATGCGAGAGGAGGTAGAATGAATGGTAGAATTATACTCGCGTACAAGTTTCGGCAGTAGTGTCAGCCACTTGTAGCTCCCATTCGCAGCGAAATGCCTCCATATTTTTCTCTTCAGATCCATGATGAAACTTTCGACGATAGAAGCTTGGAGAATGCTCTATGTCGAATAATGGTTAATGTAATGTTTCTTCAACAGGGTCTCGAACTTTGCATTGTAAAATTCCTTGCCCTGGTCTGTTTTAGATAAGTCTGGATGTGTCCATCGTGCAATACATTTGCCATGGCTTCGGTAACATCACATGCCTTCTTCGACTTGATAGGTCTGGCCAAGGTGAATTGAATACATGCATAGATAACTGTATACATGCATTTGTAACCATTATGGACCTTGTTGAAGATTGATATACTACATTTGTGTGGAGCGGTTTACAACTTTTTGCGAAGTGACCAGTAGCTGCAACCTATACACCACTTTGTTCGGGTCATCCCAGAATGTATAGTCGGTGTTCTTGTCATTGTCTGTCTTCTTCAGACTTTCGCCGCTTTTCAGTGCTAGGCTACTAAAGGGTCTATGAGAATGCCGATTTTTGTGACCTTTATTCTCATAAACACCCATCACAGGTTTGTTATCTTGGTAAAGCACATGTGTGAGTTCGAACAAAGTCTTGAATTCCAGCAAATCGAATTTTTTAAGCTCCTTGGACTCCTAGCGAAAAACAAAATTATATAGCCCAGGGTTCCACATGTCTTGTAATAGGCAACTTGGATGCTCCACCTGGTAGAAACACTATTTCATCAGCACCGAGGAACTATTTATCATCATATCTGTATACCTGTATACACTGTACATTGTCTCATTATTACGAGATGTATACGATCTTAGGCACCATAGTGCAAGTTTATTAGATTATTTCAGGGCTTTTTTTCCGTACTTTTTCTTGTGTGGCAAATCCTCATCCGATTCCTTGTCATAATCTGACTGTACATCATCATGTTTCCTTTTCTTTGTAAGCTCGACGGTATCATCGATTTCGGTCTTTATGGCTGCAAGTCCTCCATTACTCTCCCTGAGTACATCGAGATAACGAGTAATGGACTTAAAAATTTCTTTATTTATATCTTTTGGGGGATTTTTGCATTCCTTTTGCTTGCACTCGGGGCTCTCGGAGGCCTAATTGGAGCTACGAATGGTATCGCCCGAGCTGTCAATACAGCATCTAACGAACGGAAGCAGTTAACCGGGGTACAAAGACACAATGCATATATGGAAGCTATCACCATCGGTAATAATTGGCCTAGGCCTCTACCTAAGGCCGTATTCAGTAGGAGGCGGAAATGTGCAAAGGTGAAGCAGCAGGAAGAGGCAATAATAAAATATCTACCGAAATGGGCGCCTCCAAATGCGGACTTGGAACTGTTTGCACTTAAAACAAAAATACTTTATTTTCGCGGTGTGTTTATGAGAGATGATTTGCCCACTAAACGCAAGATAAATTAATGTGCTGTAATTAATTTGTACATGACAGCTGGGCCCGGTACGCATTGCTTAGTTTATGTAAAAAGAGGGTAAACATGCAGAATATTATGAGAGTTTTGGAAATTTTCGTTCTCTGCTCGTACTGTCCGAGTATTTAAGATATACCAAACTAACATACAGCTACGAAACGGAGCAGTAGCCCAACACCTGGAACTGTGGACATTTGTGTTTTTACTTCCTGGTTCGCACGTACAAGTAATAGTATAAAATAGTTATACACCGTGAGGAAATCGTCAGTATGTCGATAGCACTTACTTTGATGTGTCGTAGCTCCGAGCTGCGTGCTGTAAATTTTTCGCCACTCGACCTGGACGGGGAATGGAGCATAGGCATTGTCGATTTTAAAACCTACAATGCGATACAGAACATCGATGAAAAAAATCACAAGCTGTACCCCAAAAAAAGTGGTAATATTACAATGATGTGTCATTGCTCATAGGCTCTTATTAATTAGAGGACAGTGCAAACTACATTGAATATTCACTGTCCCCCGAAACAGAATTCGATCTACGTGGGAATCCCAATTCTCTGAAGAGCGTTATCACATGCAGAGAAGATATCGACTTTGCGAAACCGGATACTACCGGACCGATGCTGGAGTTCGAGCTGCGCATCTATGAAGCTGGCAAAACAAATGTGTCGTCGCAGCCTGTACATATCTTGGTCAATGTGATACGAATTTACTGCAATTTGGCACTTTACCATTGGAAGTTCGGATAGCGGTCCAACACCAGGATATCTGCACTCTTCCTTGCCAGTCTTTCCTGCGAATCGGAGGGAATCTGGCGAAAGAAGACGAGTCCACTCCAGCATCGACATAAGTAACGAGCAATGGAATTCTTCATCTGAGCGATCGCATTGCATACTTTCTCAAAGGTGACGAGGTGGACCACTCGCGAGATGTAGGCTTAAACTCAGCGATCAAATATTACCTTTCGCTCATGCTGCCTGAGCTCTCTGCAGCCAACATGGCAGGCTGGGAAATCGATGATAACTACAGTGTTCCCATTTATGCTGAAGGCAGTTTCAAAGTATGTATTCCACTCTCCAAGCTATTGGGGTTTGCCGAAGACTAATAACGAATTATCTGCAATTTGAAGCATGAACTGGTGATGCTCCTAGCGAAAACACATGTGGACACTGTCGTGGGTACGGGAGAAAACCTGGAGGCAGTAGAACTGAAGATACAGTATATCTAATAGATGCTGCCTCGTTTGCAGTTGAGCATTGCAGAACACATAAAAATGTTGCAGGGTGTGGAAGATGGTAAAAATATCGATGTGGTATTGTGGTCGTGGACTCTCGAGACCTACCCTGGATTGTCAGCAAGCCAGTGCATCAACTGGATGGTAAAGTCCAGCTTTGCTTCTGAGAAACCAAGGTACATCATCGTTGGGCTACAGACCATAAGATAGTACAATTTAAGACTGATCTGTTTGCATTTCGAAACATGTCAAATAGAAAATTTGAAAATATTTATGAATAGCATGAATTAGGGGGGGGGGGGGGATGTTGACATGAACACTTTGAAAATGGGGAGTACCTACTGGCATATCAGATGTATACTCAATTCCAAAATGTAAATTATGGGCGCACCCAATCCACTAAATTAAACCCTGATTCTTTCAAGAGTTTGACCCTGCTCATACTATTCGATGTGAGTAAATGGGACGAGCGTATCACCTCCGCTGTGATCGACTGCAGGGTATAATTCATTACACATTGAAATTTTCCTGCCAACATGTACGCATTCTGCCTCATACTTCACGACTGGCTTGTACCTTACAATTGCCGAGACAAGACTGTGAAATTACTGTCGTGAGATAAACTGAGAATATAACTGTTCGCACACTATAACTGTTTATTCGTCTTCGAGCATCGCCAGCTTCAAGATTCAAGAACGCGCTGAAACGACGTAACGGAAAGGTGTATATCAAGTCGTGGGGTTTGCCTACCCATTTCAATTACTGGCTACGAGGAGGTCATCGAGCATTGAACACAGAAGAAGAATAATATACATCTATATTTTATTTTGTGTACAATAAATTGTGTGTAAAATGCATGCTGTGTTATTTTACAAAAACCCCTCTGCTTCATATAAAAAATATTTAAATAAAAATGCTTATGTTGACAAATAAAACAAAAATATTAAATATGAAAATTTAAGTACTTTGCAGGATTAGTAAATGTCACCATTCGGTACAGGCCTCTATTAGGTGGCACAATCAATACAACCTATAAGTTGAAAAATATAATCCAATATGAAGGATGCCGACAGTGCCACCTATACTTAAAAATATATGGTAGTCGCCTTATGGGTGAATTAATACACCAGCGCTACAAAGGTAATGATAACATATGGAATCTAATATGGTAGTCGAACGAAGTGAGAGACAAACTCAAAAACAAATTAAGATCGAAAAACCAACATGGAGAACTGCACCTAGCAAGATGGTAGACGCCAACCAAGATGGCGGACTGTACAGACCAACATAGCTGTTGGCTGCAGCTACCAAAATGGCGGATGGCTGCAACTACCAAGATGGTGGAATTGTTAACTGCTATGGGGTGACCTCAAAAAATTTTAGTTTAAAAAAAAATTGAAATAAACTTTTACTGATACATTTATTATTTATATTTTATAAATTTCTTGAAGTTTTTTTAGATTTTTTGGGATTAAAGGTCAAGGTCAATGGTCTTGCGTCCTGCTCTCCTGACCCCGGGGTCGCTAATCTCGGTCACCTGGGTCACTGATCCCAGAGTCTTTTGGGTTACAAATCTTAGTCTACTGCTTTGGAAAAAAGGATTTTTTTTTAACGGAAATAAAGGAATTTTGAAGGAAAAAAGGAAATCATTAGGGAAATATATTCTTTTTTAAGGGGAAAAAGGGAAGAATTATGGTGGATGCTGACGTCACAACATTTCGGTCGGGCGACTCCTGCGCTCCTATCTCAGGTCCCATTGACTCTTAACCGGGTATTCCCTACTACTTATGTGCGATTGAACGTAATTTTCATTTATGGCAGGAAACTGAAAATTTTTGTGAATTATGTAAACTTTTCATTGAAAAAAAAGCAGCTTATGACCTATTAAGAGAATGGACTGCCAAATACGAATTTGTTTAACCATGGTGACTAATTATTGACAGCAAAGGATTCATGTTACATTGTGGTTTTATCTATTTTCACTCCTTTCGCAGACAATTCTAAAAGGCGTGATTGGCGAAATTATGGTTTATCTATAAATAATGATAAAGATGTGAACAATATGGATTAGTTCGCTGTATCAGAATGCCGCTACTGATATTTCATAAGAGCATAAGCCCTTATAAGTATTATTAACTTAGTGAGTAGGGTCTACAGGAATGTATATTTTATGTACTAAGCCTATACTGAGCGCCACGTATCTGCAAGCTACTATCGGCCACTAATTGCGCGGAGAGAATATGCGAAAATAAAAAAAAACCCTGAGAATAAATTCAGTAAGTTCAAGAATGCGATGTATTTACAGTATATAAGCGTATATGAATTGCAGTTGTAACACTAAGTATTTGAAAAAATGCTTCAAATTTTACTGACAAGAAAAGGCTGCATTGCAAAACAAGGGAAATAATTTACAAAATGTTGAGATGCGAACTGTATGCAAGGAACCGAATGTAAGAAACCAACCAAGTATTGGTCGATAAAATGGGGAATAAATCTTTCTTTGAGAAAAATAATATTAAAATGCAAAAGACTTAGATTAATAAATGTTTACTTGAAGAAAAAAAAACGTATTTTCTAGAAAAGCTCTCAATACTTCCAAGCTTTGAATGGTACATAATTGAAACTATAAAAATGAAATGACACCTGACAAAGTAATTCTTTCGTATTGTAAACAAAATAAACTGTGAAGAGGTACTTCAATATGTGATTAATTTTCATTGATTTCTGAAGACGATGTTTTATTATAATGCTCACAGGAAGCGAAAATGGCCTAATCTGAACGCTTTGGTGATACGGAAATGCTATCAGGCAACGAAATTGATCACAACAGTACAGGTAGCAGTTCCGAAAAATGTGTTTGAAAATATTAGGTCAGGTTTTGTAGTTGTAATATATAACGCAATATTCACGGCATTAAACTGATACGCTTCCAGTTGTAATGTAACGAATAAAGGAACTGAACAACGGTTACGGAATGAAAATATTGGCTTCACAAGCGCCATGTTGAAACCAACATGACACGGAATTTACTGTAGAAGCGAGTAAATAAATTCGAGACATACACCTATATAATGCAAGCGAACATGTTCAATTTAAGATAAATGGAATAATATTATAAGCTGAGACGAAAGTGGTGCATCTTCGTTTGTCCTCTTTGGCAGAAGTGTTTAGCCCTTATCTCAGGGTTTTTTTTTTTTTTTTTTTAAAAGGTAAACAGGTATTGTCAGTAACGTTCCCTTTTATTATGACATTGTTCAAACTAGCAGATACCTGGCGCTCATTATAAGATCGCGTTTTTTCCCCTCTGCCTAGATTCGCAACACCTAACAGGTAAGAACCTCCCAAATCTCTGTTTAATTTCTGTGTAGAAAGATATGCCTGTATATTTCTTAGCTGCGGTCTGACTACTTTGTGGTCTGACGTGGTTCGCACAGCCCGACGGCAATGCAGGTGCGCGCAAAGTGCAATGACGCAAGGTGTGCTCGTGGGAAGAAGACTACCCTCCCAGGCAGTTGTATTTATAGGGCAACACGGCATCATGCGGCAATTTCCCGTGCCACGCCACACCCTCTTTTTCCCTCACCTAGCCCCGAGCCGTATGGCCGGCTCGCCCATTAAGCCGCGCGCGTTCCAGTCGACGCTGCAAAGAACAATGACGTCATTTACATGCATGGAAATGGCTCGCCCCAGGGTCGCTTCCCCCCTTCTCCCCTCTAAAGCCTGGTGTATATTGAAAGAGGGTTGAAGAGAGGGGAGAGGAAGGGAGGAATGTGGTTTAAATAAGTGAAAAGCTCCGGTGGGGCGGAGCGAGAGAGTCGTTGTTGACACCAGGTGCGGCGGGACCGGATCTGTTCCGGGCGATGTTCTGGAGGGAAGGTTTTCCGTCCGCGCCATGTTGCCCGCTCTGCCCGGAGTTTCTAACCCCACAACCCCTCCTTCCTAACCTGTCCAGCAACCCCTTTCCCAACCCCTCCAACCAGAAGTTCTGCGAGGACATTTCTCGACGTTATGGCCACTGTGCGCTCGCTGATTATTCAAGGGGAATGGTGATGGTACGTGCAAAAATATCCTATACTTGGACTACTCATAAGAAACATGTTCCTGGATTCACATTCCTGCCAAACACTGTTCATATTGTAGGCGTGTATATTGTGTGTGTGTGTGTGTGTGTATAATTCCCAACAAGGCTTCCCTCTTCTACTTTTTAATGGCAGTGTGGTTTATTTTGCCTCACGCAAACAAAAACGAAAATACGACACAATCTAAGGCGAAAAGTACCAATTTAAATGATTATATACATGGTTCTTAGACATATTATTTTCATTGAAACTGAAAACTATAAATATAAGTAGCAATTAAAGCGAATATATATTTTAACATGTTATGCATGCTTATATGTTACTCAAGGTTACCCAGAGAACTATTTTTAGTGCAAATTACTTCGTCTTTACACGTGGTTTGATTGCGTTATTTTAGTGATAAGCCAAAAAAAACTTAGTTTTTATTTTTACAGGCAGTTATACAAAGTTATTTAACCGAAAACTTCCCCTCTCTTGTCGACATTTGATAGTATTCGGAATAAATATTAACCCAAGGAATTTAGCTTGCACGCAACGTTATCAGACTAGCTATTAACGTCCGGGGTGTATTTATATAGCTGAGAAGTGGAAAAACAGGCGAAAATGTCCAAATGTTTTAAACGTTATTACAGCTTTATGAGAGTGCGTCGGGATTTTTGCCGGGATCTCGATATTTATTGAGTACGATCAAATGAAACCCGTATGGATTGTATGCCAGCTGGTGTTAAGTTTGTTCACTAAATGTACACTTATAAATAATCATAAAGATAATATACAATACATTTTTTATTGAAGGTATTTTTTTGGCTAATGCTCAAGTAAACACACGGCAATACTCAGAACCATGTTACTGATATGGCGCTCATGTTTCATAATTCAAACAATAAAACTTAATATTATTGTATGATTTACGACTTAACTACATTATAACTGTATTGAAAACCCCAGTGCAAAACGGTGCAAGATAATTCCTTTAACATAAGGACAAATAAAACATTATATGACTTGTGACCTAGAATAATTCTTGAGACTCAAGATTTTCAAAGTATTATTTTTCAAAATATTAGAAACCAGTATTAAATAAAAAAATGTACAAATGTCGCCTTCCTGGATCTAAATATGTTAACTATTTACGAACGTTTCATTGGTATAAGTTCCCCATCCAAAAAGAAAATAGGGGTACCATATTATTATCATACTAAACTTCTTAGGTACTGTGATGAAAGGTTTTACGTTATATTGTGACGTTTAACTGAAATAAAGAAAGTGTCTTTATTCTCAGGCTGACGGTTCTCGAGCAAAATGGCAAAACAATATTTGAAATGGCACTGTTGTTTACCTGACACGAAGATCGTTTTATTTTCATAATTGAAAGGGATGATATTCCCCAGAAAACTGTCATAAATGTCAAATTTCAGTCCAATACAAGATTTATTGACATTTCATCACAAATACTTGCTAAACATTTTTTAATCAAAATCATTTTAAATGACGATGTTAAAGGAAATTTCCAAATTTTCTCGATCATAAGTTGTCATAATATTTTAATATCATTTTTCATATTTTTTTTTTTCACTCGGTTATACAATGAAACTGTTTCATTATTCTCCCTGGCGATTATAGTAGTGACTGGAAATTTTACGCTATATGTAAAACTAAAAAAAATATATATATATGTAATAAGAAGGAAAGGGCCATTAACGACATCCAAGTGATCGGGAGTGTGTTCTTATTTATGCCACAATCTTCTCTTGAAAAGTGAATTGGTAATTTCAGTCCGTAAAATACTACTCGGTGGAAACATGAACTCCATAATTTTTACTGCCTAGCAAGACCATAAAATTCGATGATAATCAGTAATATGGACAGTGGAATTCAGAAATCAGTAGAAATCATAAGTTTGAATTTTTTTACCAAGAAGGGAAAATATCGTCACAAAATAAATAACTGTTTGGGTGTTTTGAATGACCTTATCTCCGTAAATGCGAATACTATTTGGTGTTTATGACAGGAGAAATATTTGCATATTCCTTCAAGTTTTCAGGTGTAAATTTTCAAGATTTTAATTTTGTTCATATAGTAAAGGTACCAGACAGCCAACATGTTTTAATTTTATAGAAAAAGAATTGAGGTGGGGCTCTTACCCCACTTTAAACATTTTAGTGTCTTATTTTTTTTAAACAGTCTACGTTGAAATGTCTTTCGTGCCACTCTTAATGGTTTGCTATGCCTAACTATTGTGATTGCTTAACAGAAATAGTTGAACAAGACGGTATTTTATGTGCACAGAAACTGCTTTCCTCAGGTGAAAAAAGACGGCAGCCATGGATGGCAAATTTGTCGCGACTCTTTAAAGGTTTCATGACATTTCCCCAACGGAGTGAGGATCTGCAAAAGTAATTTCATTAGAGAACACATGCTTTTGTTTTCTAGCCGTACCGACGATATAGTTCTCCTTTCTGTTCAAGTAAGAAGCTTGTGGGTACTAGACTTAAGGTAATTTATCGCTACTTAAACGGGCAAAAGACCATAACTTACAAACTTGAAGCATATCAGTTGTGTCTGGTGCTTATTTTGAAGGCGTGCTGGTGTTTGGTCTCACCTTTTATTTCATGGTGCATAGCGTTTGAAACCATAAACAATGGTGAAGATATGGTGCCAGGACCATTCGCATGTGTGATCCAATTAGCAGAAAAAAATGAAATCGCAAGTAAACACCAGAAAACCTTGCAACAAAGTGTAAGCTACCATAGAATCAGTTTAGTTGAGAGATTTGGGTGGGTTTTTTTTTCAGAGCCGACGAGGGTGAAATGAGGTGACAATGGAGCAACGCCGGAATGCAAGAGCGGGGGAAACGGGAGATCCCCGAGAAAAACCCTTCGACTAGCGGCATCGACACGATTCCCACTTGCGAAAATCCGGGAGTGACCCAGTCGGGGATTGAGCCCGGTTCGCCTTGGTGGGAGGCGAGCAGTCCAAGAGTTCAGACAATGCCCCCCCTCCCCCTCCCCATCATCTCTAGAAGTAGATGAGTTGACACTAATACGTTAGTATAAAATCAACTAGAAATAAAATATCTTGTATACAGAAAAAATAATGAATATAGAAATAACATATTATGATACAATGTTATGATGTAGCAACAACAGCAAACAACAACAATAAACAGTGTTAAGCATCATCACCTAAAATTATTTATTTCTCACTGGGTATGAGCCCGGATGCTAGTATCCATAGTTACTAATCTCCAAGGTTCACGATAAAACGAACTCTTTTGAAATTCCTGCTTTGCTTCGGCTTTCATCCTAATGTGAATATATTCGCTTCATGAGGAATAAGGATTGTCGTGGATTTAACACGATGGATCCGAGAAATTTTAAGCTTCGCTGTGAAATAGCGTCACTAATTTCTTATACTGGAAGTAAGTTGTGACAAATCTCCCTTATTTAATTCGCTGACTACTGAAACGTAAGGCAATGAAAGCTACGAGCAGGACTTATCTCAGTGTTCGTATTACCGGGAATTTAGTGAGTAAATATTTTGTATGTGAATGAGACAGCCACGACGAAATGTGACAGTTACTGTCCCTCATGTAGGAAGGACGCCACACTAGGACCGGCTACAGGTATAACAGACGAGAGTGCTCAGGTGCGGTGCTATTGGTGCAAGAGTGGAGGAGCTCTGGCTGACAACTGGTTCTGGTGCGTGTGCAAAGAAGCGGTGCTGCAAGCACATCTCAGGCGAGGGTTGATGCAGGGAAGGAGACAGGGACCTTGTGAAGTAGTTGACGTACACTAGTTCTCCCAGTGAAGTTATGTGTGTGTGTGTCTATATATATAAGGTGTTTTTAAACTACATGTCGAAATTCAAACCACAGCATCTATGGGCTAATATCCTAAGAATATTATAAATGCGAAAGTTTGTATGTTTGTTTGTTACTCAATCACGACGTAACGGCTAGACGGACTTGGATTAAATTTGGTGCAGGGGTAGATTATATTCTGAATTCGTACATAGAGTACTTTCCATCTCGAAAGAACGAGCAGTTTCTTAGGAAATATTATGAAATATGCCACCGACCATTAAGATAGAGCACTTGCTCATTGTGATTAAGGTTTGATTTTTTCAAGCGGGTGAAGTTGCTGTTAACAGCTAGTAAATAATAACTCCTAGTAGCAAAATATTCAGAACATTTATCTAGTATTAGTTAATTGAAACTGAAGTTAGCAAAGCAGCGCCGGAGTCCGCAACTTCACGTATCTGCGTGCAGTGCAAGTTGCATAAAACGAAGGCGAAAGGAACTGACCTGTCACGAGGCGAGAGCCTGCACGTAGGGCAAGACCAACTAGAGGTACAAGGGCGCCGCTAGTAGTTGCTTGTTGGTACACGGGTGTCAAACCACACGAACAATAGGAGATTAGCAATTGAGTAGTAAAGGCTGCCAGAAGTGATTGCATTTTATTTACAACAACACACAAACAGCAGTCTTGGTGGTGTACGGTCAGTAAGTATTCACATGGTGTCCTATGTACAGGCGGTCACCACAAGACGCGCCGGTTCTGTTCGCCTTCGTGGTATGCTACTTGTTACGTAAGCAGGTTCGTGAAGTTGAAGTTGCAGACTCCCGGCGCTGTTTTGCTAACTTCAATGCCTAATAACAAATACTTGATCAATATTCCGAACATTTTTTAAAAAGTATTTATTGTTTATGTTAGCCCATATATGCCGTGGTTTGAACTTCGACATGTAGTTGAAAAACACCTTATATAAATATATATAAATAAATATATAATATTTTGGGTAGTTTGGCAGTATCATAGGATGTACGAAAAATTGATTAGTATTGGTAGTGTCTTAGAATTTACAATATTTTATGTACGTGAAACGTGAGCATGCTGATTACTAGTCGAAACCGCTTATAGCGTGTATACGAATTGGTTACTTCCCAGCCAGCATTGCGCTCTTTGTTAGGAAGGATAAAGAATGCAGGACGGATACTCATCATCTCATAGAGCCTTAAAAGCGTAAGAGTTGACGATACTGTATCATTTCTGAGTGTACTCGTAATATGTTAGAAATGGCTACCAGATTCTAATTTATCAATAGGTAAGGCGTAACGTGTCGCAGTTAGCGAGGTCATTGAAGACGGAGCAAGTTACTTAGAGTAGCAGGAATTAGGAAGGAATCGGCCATGGCCTGTATTAAGGGACAATCCCATTGCGCCAATCTTCTGGTGTATTTCGCTAAACCAAGGAAAAACGAAAACAGGATGTCCGGACCATGAATCGAATCTGGGTCCTCCCGAACGCGAGTCTGACGTACCGCAGCTGCGCCACATCGCTCGGTAAAGTTTATATATGGATTAAATCCTCTCCGACCGCTAAGACTGGCAAACACTGTCGCGTGGAACGTGTAAGGATACTATATATGACGTAGAAATTCATTTCATTACCCCACGTTTCTATTTATTCATAATAAAGAAAAGACTAACCCGACGAATAGACGGATAATAGAAGTTTGCTCATATACGATGTTAACAAAATATATATAATAAATAGGCCCAACACTGGTAAATTGTGTTAAATGTGGTCTTCGAAAAAACGTGGCGCAGGTATTCACCTTCACTAAAATATTGTATTGATTCTGTACTTAATTATATTTCCTTCACAGCTACAAGTGTTTTGCACGTAGTCGTCATATAATTGACAGAGAATTCGATAGTGTGTGTCAACCTTACCGCAATACCTCTCTTACACAACCATGTATACCCTTCAGTGATTGAAAAATACCACACTAGCTTACTGTTAGAGGGCAGACTGAGAGACCCCAGATTAAAGACATGCCACAAGAGTAGAAAACACTTTCATGATTGCAGCTGATTACAGGCTCGATATAATGGATATGTAGGTAGGTCTTAAGCCTTGTTGTCGGGTCGCAGTAATAACGGACACTTGAAACGTAACGGTAAAAGTAAAATATTGCATAAAAAACAGAGAGGAGTTTGTTTGCAGCAAAATAATCTCGAGAATTTTTTTTAGCATTTCTTCATAAATGCCAATTGGAAGCAAGGAATGAATTATACAGCCGGGACTGGTTAAGCAATTCGTAAGACCCCAATCTCATTAATTTTGTTCAATGGCATTCGACCTCAGCCAAATATAAAAAGCAGCAAATCTATGGCCAATTAATAACTGCTCACTCATAAATGTACGAAAAAGTATGGCGTATGCATACTAGCAGAGTAGCATGTATTAATGAATTGTGAAAGGAAACTCTACTGTCTCCCATTAAGGCGAATAATACGAATCTACTAGAAATCTGCAACCCTAGGTCTGAGTCCATGTCTCTGCTCAAGGTAGAAGAGAGTGACATCGAATGGAGCACTGCACTCGACTGTACATCGTAACACTGACTGTACTCTACATGATGCACATTATATAGGAGTACACACATTACCAACATTGTCAGAAAAGTTCTTTTTATGTTCCTTATGGAAGAAGCATATATTTGGCAACAATGTAAAATACTTTGATAGCATTTACTTATTTAAATGTTAAAAAATTAATTAAGGAGTCTATTATTATTCAAAATTTAAATGTATTAAAATTTAATATACTTCCTGTAAATTGTTTACAAGAATAATTTTTTAACTATGGAAATGATAAGTACTATGGTTGCCTGTAACAAAATAATGGTACTTATAACATTTAATAAATTAATTTATGTTCACTTCTTTCAGTTATAAAAATGATATTTCAGGTATAAAAATGATGATTTCGTAGATGAAATGGATGCGCATTAAATGAAATACTAAATACATTTGTAAACACTATTATTAATTTTATTACATACAGCCTAAATAATTACTATGGCAGTCCTACTTGGAGATTTTTTTCCTTCAAAATATGTCCTAAGAAGCATCCTGAAGGAAACTATGATTCAATTTTAATTAAAAATAGTCTAATATATTAAATATTTTAAAACATTTCAATGTATAAATTATATAAAATGTATTACAGTGTTACAAAATATTCTATCATATGCAACGTAAATCGACCTTTCTTACAATGTTGGTTAAGTAAGTACTACTTTGTAAAGAGTTCTGCATCTTGTAAAGTCGGGTGTAGTGATCCATCAAAAGTCACTCTCCTAGCTTCAGTACAAATGAAGTGGATTTGGGGGTGTGCGAACGCGATTGCCGAACCGACTTCCGGCCAAACACGATCTAGTTCCTAATCAGAGGTTTCTGATGTCTGCTTGCCGCTATACACCGAGAAGAATTACAATATTACAACTCTGTTGCGTACTCTTACTAACGGAAATGCAATTAGGGTGAAAATCGTTCACGATAAAATTTGGTAGGTGATGGGTACGCGCAAACCATACGTATAATACATGGAACATATGCCCAGAGCGACGAAAATTTGTGTAGACAAATCGTATCTATATTCAAGGAAGATCTCATAGGTCACCGAGATTGGTGAACGGTTGGAAGAGAAAAACGCAATACGCGGAATCATAAATACTTAATATTGATAATACGCACTGTGAGAAAGGTTTGTGTGAGCCAAAACACAATTTATCTATTTTATACGACTATATAAACACAAAGTTATGCTTACAACATAAACTTATTGGCCAAAGAAAATTTGAAGTGTTAACAAAACTGATTTTATTCATTTACCGGAAATAAATTTGGTTTGACGAAACCCATTGATAGACAAAGTGGATCTTGCTAACGAAATAAATTATTTGGGTAAATAGATATACACATTTATATGGCGATGCACAGACATATTTCTTTATTTCGTATGGCGCCTTCCACTATACTCTTCAAATTTATGAACAATTATGTGTTCGCAGTTCGAGATTTCAACGTCTCGTAACCCTTAACTCAAAGAAGCGAAGTGACTTAAACTTTTTGCTAAATATATTTTTGTTAACACTCCTCTGTATAATGAAAAAACGAAAAAAAGATGGAAAACATTTCTGAATAAAAATAAAACTGTTTTGCAGAAAATAATAGAGTAAAAATTTTAAAGAAATATTCGATCGAGCGTTGATTTCTCGAGGACACACCAATTTTTGGATGATGTTAGAGTTCTAATCAGTGGCAAAATGCCTTATCATTAATGTGTAAGCATAGTCTTATTAACAAGTAAGCTTTTATTTTTTATCTTTAATAATCATCCTCTTTGTATCAACATGCTTGCAGTTAGTCGTAATTTTTTCGATAAACAATTCTGAGTTTTGTTTTCTCAGCAGGAATGTGAAATATCTTGTAAGTTACTAACTAATATTTCACGAGTAATGTTTTGGTGCAAGCAATATTTGCGTAAGCGCTAAAAAAAATGACACTTAGATCAACGTTTTTGACTACAACTTAACAGAAAACATCAGTGTATGTTCCATTGGCTCCTTCTGCTTTTACAATCGATCAGGTTGTTTTTCTTGGTTTGTAGCGATTAGCTATCATGTCATTCGTTATTTTGCGCTTTTAAACCAATTAAGACGTTACCAACTTCAGCATTCATAGAAAATTTCCTCCTTTTCCATTTTCTCCAATTGTTCCTCAACTTATAGAAAATGTCTTCAAATGTGTCAATATTTCGCGTTTATGAACAGCAACTATTGCGGAAGACAACATCATGTTAAAATATTGTAAAAATTGGAATGCATAGCAAAAAAATACTTGAATTTCCAAGAGTTTTTCTATAACATAATATGAAAAAAAAATATTCGCACTATTCTAAGCCAGAGCCTGTACCTGTGAAATTACTCGGATCTGCGAATAAAGTAAATCGCCAGACGAGGTAAGGTGGGCGGGGAGGGTTTTTTCTAGCCTACTGAGGTATGGTTTTCTAACTGTGTTAAGACCGAAAGCCAAGGCTGTTAAAAAATACCAATATTTTTTTCCCTTGCTGCTTTTGCTCAGAAATGAAGTTGGCTGGAATATAAACTTCTGCACTGCCTAAGCGCATTATTTATGCAAGGTGGTTTTGAATAACACGTCGAAATTGAAACCACAGTATCTATAAACTAATATAAACCCAAATTCTTAGTAAAAAAAAAAAAATGTTCGCAGCATTTAACTTGTATATTTAGATTAAGAGCGCCCGGCGTCTGCAACTTCACGTACCAGCGTGCGCAACAAGTCACATATCACAAAGGCGCATGGAACTGGGCGAGTCTTGGGGCGACCGCTTCTATAGGCCACCATTACCTTCCGTGCACACAGCTGTTTGTGTATTGTAAATAAAATGCAATTACTTCTGGCGGCCTTTACTAATCAATTGCTAATGTACCATTATTAATGCAGTTCGACACACGTGTACTAACAAGCAACCACAAGCGGCGCCCTCGTATTTCGAGTTTATGGAGACATATTTGCAGGCGCTCTCCGCATGGCGCGCCAGTTACGTTGACCTTCGTGATATGCAACTTTGTTGCACATGCAGGTACGTATAGCTACGGAATCCTTGCTTTGTTTGGCTAATACTAGATGACCTTTCCAAAAATTGTCTTTCTAGGATTTATTGTGGTTTGAGTTCTGCTGATAGTGTGGTTTGAATATTGACATCTTATTCAAAAACACTCTGTATGTTCTGAATTATTGCTTTTAGAACTCCTTGGCTTGTGTAAGAAGGCTACTCTAAGAATGGCTTCAGCATAAACATAGAAATAATACATCATGCACAACCAAGGGTTACTACGGATTCGATCCCATGATAGTTAGCGACATCCGCCACGAAAGTGATATTTTCTGTTGTCACAGTCAATTCTCGGTAAAATGAACGTTTTTATATACACCGTGTCTGTTTGTCTTGTATATCCTTGTAACTGAAGAATTTGTTGCGTCATTGTGTCGGCAAAATGTGCGGAGATCTCTCCCCCGGGTGTCCAGTGGCAAAGCGCATGGCGTGCAGAGAGGCAGGTGAAAGTGTTAAGAGGGTGTGTTGTGGAGGAGAAGGAGGAAGTGCCGGGGAGGAGAGTACCTGCAGCCCCGTGGTAGTCCAGGGAAGGGGGGTGGGGCTCGGCCCCCCTCGACACGCCGAGCTGGTCGCCCGTCGAGTCGGGACCCGACGACACCCTGGCGTGGTCATCGGTGGCCTGCGTGGAGTCGCGCCTGGCCGGCTTCTCTGCAAGGACAACCACACAGGCAACGAGCGCCGATCAGCCAGAGCTCCTCCAGGGACAAGCATCCCCGCCAATCCTTGGACCCCGCCTCCCTCTTACACCACCTACCCCCACCCCTTCCCACGCCCACACTCGTGTCTCGTCTAGGCCTGTGCGATATACACGTCTCATTATCGTTTACTGACATGTTCACCTCGATCCTAGTAGGACAGATTTTCACATTGAGGTGGACATCTGCCACCCTTATTTGCTGATTCAGTTCATGAAATAGCCGCACATAGCTGTTATCAACGTAGTGATAGTTTTACACGACAATTTTAGGGATATTTACTGTTTCATATGTAATTATTAGGGAATATCTTTCAACAGTACGTTATATCAACGTAATTTTGGAAGATTAAGAAATGCAGCAATAGAGTATTTTTGAAAATAAAATGGGTTTACGTGTTACTAGGTAGGCCTGGGTTAGGAGATGCAAGAAATGTAATATGAAGGGCTTGGTTGAAGAAGGGCCTATACCACACATCCATAAAAATTAGATTTATAACATAATACGATCGCTCACACTATCTAGTGTGTGCATACATAAGTTTGTTGTTGTGGGATGGGCCATAAGAAACAGCAGAAGACCCCACAGCTTTCTTTCTTGGTGGAAGGTGAGTCTATTCCACAGTGGTTGCATAAGTTGTTACAGATGAAGCATTCTCCCTTCTTCCACAAATCCATTCGTATGAGTCTTTGCCCGCATTGTTGTCAATGGAGGTAAGACATTCTCATTTCTTACCTCTATGATGTTAGCCCTACACAGACAACGTAAAACCACACTATTTTGGTGGTACAGCGCTGTGCGGCTACTATGAACTAAATCGGTCAATATAAGTGACAGCTCGCGAACGTTAGTATGGCCGTATTGCTGACTATATCGTTATCGGTGCGATATATAGCTTCTAGAAAGTATAGAGAATCTATGACAATATTTCGCTAATATAGATTATATTGATATAGTAAATATCGCTCATAGCGTTATCACAAATATTTACATTGCAATTATTGGCATCGCAAATTTATACATCGAAAATACTGTTCATACTGACACTTCAAGTATTGAAACCCGAATATCTGTATTGATTTTTCACTAAATTAATATTACCGCTGATATTATATGTACCACAATAACGTTACCATTGGAATATAAAAAAAAAAATTAAAATCACTAATATTTTCGAATATCGCAAAATGAGCGATATTGAAAAAAAAAAAAAAAAAAAAAAAAAAATGGAACAAAGAATTTTCACTAATATCGAAACATCCCCATTGTATATCACCAGCATCGTAAATAGATAATATATTGATATGTGATATATTGCTCTAAATTATTATACCATATCGCAGTTGATTACGAAACAATTTTTCGAGACTGGTATATCGCCATATCGCACAGCCCTAGTCTCATCGACTTCCAGTCACAGCTGTTCTGTTGGTGCACCACCTTACATTTTGAGGACTGTGAAGAACTGGTTGGCCTTTGACACTTACGAACTTAAGCAACACTCTCAACAATAAAGAGCCTCAGTGGCCGTTATCGCTAAGAGGTTGACTTCATTGATGATGAGACTGAACAGTCGACATGAGATTTAAAACACTAACTTCGATTTTTCTTCTCAACATCTAAATACTTTACTGCAGCGGGACGTTTACTCGTTATTTGAATACTGTGACTGAAAGGGCCGATATGTTTATCTTTTGAACGATATGACGTATTGTATGCAGGAATTTCCTGAAATCCTTTACTAAACTTTGTAGTGTAAATTTATTAACCCATAACAAGACGAAAAAGTTTAATATATATATGTTTGTTTTGGAATATATGTTTTACTCTCTAGTGGAGAGTTTTATTTTTATAAACATTTGCCTACCATTTAAGGGGCATCAAGGAAATGTTTTTGATGGGGGGGGGGGGGGGGGTCACTTTGGAATGAAGCAAAGAGCTTGTGAACAAAGTTTAACCAATTATTTCAGAAAAATTTTGTATTTTATGAAGTTCAGGAGTTTCTTTACTATTTGTTTTCCAACACTTGTTATAAATGAGACTACAGAAATGTCTATTGTCTTAACAAATCTCAATTGCTTAAGGCAAATCTTAGGAAAATAAGATATGGAAAGAGGTACGTAATTCCAAAATGGCAGAGATTCATCCAGCTTCCACACACTAAGCTTTCATCTAGTCGAGCTTGACAATTGTGTTAAAGATACGGAGTATATAACATTATTATATTATGAAATATACTAACATATACCGCATTTGCCCCAAAACCTTTAAAACACACAGCAATCATCATAGTGGACATGCTACCATTATGGTGGCCATGCTACAGTCAGTGAAACCACAATGTCTCCACGAAAATAATGTGTATTTGGTAGAAAATAATTATACTAACAAAAATCAATTAATTCCCTTAATTCTATTAAACGTTGTATCACAAGTCTACGGGCATGTATTTGAAATTTGACTTATAGTCGTTGTGTTTTAGAAACCCTTCAAGATGATTAAATCGGCTTTAGTGTCGCATAGTTATTCAGTAAAATTCCGGTAAGCACTGCATCACTGATATACTTTTTCGACAAATAATTGCTATAAAAACCCCACAAGACTTGTTTATATATCGTGATCATCAAATTACATGTAATTCCGCGTACTTCATTCATAATATCAATATTTTATTTTAGAAGACTTCTTTATTCTTTTTATTACGAGCAGCGCACACTGACGAATAAGAAAATATACTGGACAATAGCCAAAGGCGGAAGAGCGAACGCATCCACTAGAAATTCAAGAGGAAATTTTACTATGGGGAACATCTATGATGGTATCAAAGCAACACATTTCTTAGTTTAGTTGTAATAACAATGCGGAAAACCATTTATCTTGACTTCCAGGCAAGGGCCATGTCCGTGATTGCAAAGACGGACACTTTATAGAACTTTGCAATAGGCATTTTCTTCAGGGTCTTAAGGTTGAAGACACATACACAGAATAAAGTTCTGCAATCACCAGAAAGTGGCCCCTGCCTGAAACCCACATCAACTCTTCTGCAATATTACTTGGGTTAAATTTTTTTCCGATGTAAGTAATAAACATGTAATCTAGCTGCAAAAAATGTTTTTTGAAGTAAGATAAATAAGAATTATTTTTAACGTACCACAGTACCAGTTTAACGATGGCTGTCTCACTTCTGACATACAAGAAACAATAACAGTGGTCTGTTATTCGGTTTTTTAGTAGTGAAGGTGTGAAACCTATTGAAATTCATCGATGAATTATGATTCAGTACGGTGATGCATGAGTGGCTCAACAGAAAGTTTATAAATGGAATAGAAAGTTCAGAAATGGTGTAATTCAACAGAAACTCTTTACCTGGGTTAGGCACGAGTTGTGATGGAAGAGAATGCTGCAGGGGATGAAGTCTTAGTGATGGAAAATCACCGAGTGACGGTGAATGAAACAGACAAAATTCTGAACATAAGTCATAGCTCAGAACACCGCATCATTTACGATGTGTTCCAGTTTCACAACGTGTATGCAGAATGGGTGCCACGGTGGTTGACTCCAGAATTGCGAAACATAGACATATTGACACCTAAATTGAAGTTTTGCAGCACACTAAAGCTTCCTTGTTAAAGTCAATACTGGAGACAAAACCTTGGCCATTTTCCACCAAATGGGTACAATGAGAGCGAGCAAGGAACTAAACCATTTCTCATCACGAAAACACAAGAAGTTTTTCTTGACACAGCAATTTAAAGGGATAATTATGCTGACCCTCTTTTGGGACGAACTGGGCATAGTCTAAAAGCATTATGTGCCTAAGTAGAACACTGTAACCAATATCTCTTATTCAGATTTCCTTAAGAACCATCTTCGAAATGTAATCAAGTGAAAGCGACGTGGATTTCTGTATACTGGTGTCATTTTGTAACATGGCAATACTTGGCACCTTACTGTCCGTGCAACAGTTACAACCAACCAAGGCCTGCATTTAGAGCACCTTTCACATACCTATATTCACCAGACCTCGTCCCTAATGATTTAGAGATGTTTAGGCCACTCAAGAAGACAATGGGAGGAAAGAAGTTCTGTTCGAATGAAGAGGTACACTAGGCGATACACGAGTTTCTGCACATACCAAAATCATTTTTCTTTAGAGGAGTTAATTCACCATGTAAGCATTGGAATACTTTCAATGAATGTAACAGAGAATGAGTAGAAAAATGATACATTCGTGTACCCTTTATGCTCTATTAATTTTATTTTAAATATTAAGGTTTTCATTTGACTCATACTTGTATTCGAGAAGTGCTACCATGTCGTGCAGGTTGGTTTGCAATGAATGTTGCTACTTCTTCTCTCCCACAGCCTTGAACATACAGGGGACTGGTGGTTCGTGGTTGTACTCCGTCTATATGCATGGATGCTGTGGTCCTGTTGCGATCTAGCTTTGATACTTGACTACAACTTTAACTGACTTGGTAAATATACAGGATAACGAGATTTGAACTCGATATATTTTTATGGGATATTTTATTTCCAGAGGTGTCAGCAGGTGGTTGGGGAGGGGAGAGTTACTAAAATATTTTCGGACAGGATATACACCAATACACTATCAACTTTCTTTGGTCATGAACATACTATAAGTGTTTAGTCTTTCTACTCGCATAATAAAAACAAAAGTTCGAAGCAATCTCTGTTGAAGTAAATTTTGTTCGTGCTCCTCCGGGGATAGGTTGACACGTCTTAAAAATGGACATATCTAATTTGTTACATAAATGACTGGAAATGTCAAAGTGCATGACTGTAGTTGTGTTGGATTATAGAAAACTATTCATTGAATACACAATCATCCAGATTCCTACATGATGACTACTCACTACTGGTTACATATGCAAAATATGGAGATTCTGTTCTCAAACCCACACTTATCAAGACAAGTACCCAGTTACTCTGAATGGCTAGAAATATGTGGGGCTCAAATGTAGTGTGCAAATTATGCTGACATGAATAAGATAACGTGAGAATGTTGTGGTAATTTTCCTCGATGTGAATATCTGGTTGAACGATTATATACCCTCTCGAGACTTCGTTGTTAAGAGCCGCACAAATCTCTCAACTCTCGAATTTATGCCAATGCTGATATA
Organism: Dryococelus australis; assembly: GCA_029891345.1. Classification (NCBI taxonomy): domain Eukaryota; kingdom Metazoa; phylum Arthropoda; class Insecta; order Phasmatodea; family Phasmatidae; genus Dryococelus; species Dryococelus australis. Next base: position 161,172,090 of record CM056998.1, read on the forward strand.
ATCGATTATCGGAATAATTGTGGACGATGTGGTATTCAATATATTTATTTGGTGTGGAGGGTCAGAATGTTGTTTGTTTTCCAAGTATGTATAGTTGTCTAGCTTGGTGGTTTATATGGTACTGTAGCTACGGTAGTTGACACAGTTGGTCGATATAATGGAGAGTATGGTGCCTAGTAAATTTGTCTGGTGCTTTGGTATGGTGAGAGGTACTGGATGCAGGAATATTTTGTGTTAGGGCTAGTAATGAAGAAAACTTAAAACACTCTGAGTGATTGAAATAAAATATAGGTAAGGTTTTAAGGATTTGTACGTGATATGACGTAGCTAAAGTATGCATAAATTATAGTTGGTGGTGTTTTGTATATTTGTCTGATATTGGTTGGTAAATGCTGTTCACGGTAAAGTGAGCACTTTTAAAAGCCCTGCTTAAGATTTACTTGTATGCACGTTGTGTATTCTTCCGCCTTACGTAAAATTAACATAGTCATTGGCCTCATCACTTTATTGATGCGTCGATCAAGTGATCTTTGAATTTATTAAAAAAGTAAATATTTCACAAATCTACTCTTTTTTACACTTCCATGCATTAAAAAAAGTACAAAACTAAATAAATAATATGAGTAGTTAGAAATGGTTACCCAACACTTTTAATTTGACGTCAAGATATAGAACTATTTTCCATCCATCGTTACCAACTTTACTGGGCGTACATCACCAAGTGCGCGCGTTATAATATATGCAGGTTGGGCAGTAATTTTTTTCTAAGGTTGATTTCAAACGTGCTCACTTTATCGCGAACAACCTTTATAATGGATAGTATACTGGTAGGGACAGAAGGTATGATAATGTTAGTGTTCAGTATGGTCGGTATGGACACTGTGTCTGAAGTATACCTAGGTTAATGTGTGGTTTATTAATATGACTGAATTGTTTTGTGTTATATCTGGTGGCATGGTTTTTGGTATGTTGCGATGAATGCAATGGTAGGTGTGCTTTTATTATTTCAGGTTAAGTAGGGGTAGGTATGATTTGACCTGGACTGTAGAAGGTTGAGTTTTGTCTGATTTATGTAGGCCAGTAGTAATCTTTTAGATGTTTCTTATGGGTTCTCGGCTCTCAAGACCTCGATGTTAAGAGCCGTTCAAATCTCTTCATTTCACTTCACTTCTTCAGGGTTAGTCTTTGTTGGTGCAAGACATGCTTTAAAAAAATTGAAAATAAATCAAATGATTGAAATAAATAAAATTGTTATGCTTTGAAGGAAGAGTATTAGGAAAGAGAGCGCAGGATAGTAATGGCTGTATGGTTGCTTGGAATGCTTGTGTTATAGCAGATATTATGATTTATTAGTATGACTGATATATTTTCTTGTGTTATTTATAATAGGTTGGTTGGTATGTTATAAGGCATGCAGGGATAGGTGTGCGTATATTATTTCAGACTAAGTCAAGGTACACATGATCTTATTTGGACTATGGTAGGTTGAGTTTTCTCTGAGTTAAGTATGCATGTAGACAATTTTAGATGCCTATTAAGTTGAAGTCTTTGTCAGGGCTAGGCATGTTTAAAGAACACTTTGAAAAATATTTTAAGTATTTATAAATTCAATCTAAGTTAGCTTTTAAGGAGGAGGAAGAGGATGAGAGGGATGGTGTTGGTTGTATGGTTTCTTGGTATGGCTGAGATAAACTTGAGTTTCAGTGGCTGATGTTTTGCATATTTGTCTAGTGTTTATTGATGTGATGGATGGCAGCAACAGAAGGTATGTTTGTGTTGCAGCTTTCGGAATGGTTGTGGTGGACTGCATGGCTGAGGTATTCCTTAGTTATAGCAGCTGCTGTGGTTTATAATTATAATAAGATTTTCTTGTGTTATAGCTGGTGATATGACTGGTAGATATGTTATTAGATATGTAGGGAGAGGCATACTTAATTGTATTTCACGTTAAGTTAGTGTATGAATGATCTTATCTGGATTATGGTAACTTGAGATTTGCTTGTGATACATATATCTTCTTCATCTTTAATCTTTGCTAGGGCTAGATATTTGGAAAGTAACATTAAAAAATAGTTTAAGTGATTGAAATATAGTTAGGCAACCTGTGAAGGATATTGGGTAGGTGGAGGAGGAAGAATGTGAGTGTGAAGAGATTTGGGCGGCTCTTAACAGTGAGGTCTTGAGAGTCGATGGAGGAGGAAGAGGGCGTGGGTTGTGTTGATGCTTCATACGGCTGAAGCATGCTTCCGTTTTAGTCGATGATGTTTTTTATATTTGTCTGGTGTTGTTTGGTGTGATGTATGGTAAGGGCAGCAGATATGTTGGGTGATATGGTGTCCAGTATAACTGTCCAGTGTATGTCTGTATGGTGCATGGAATGGGCAGTAGTTGTGGATGCTATGGTTTATTGGCATGACTTTTTATTTTGGGTTATAGTGGATAATATTGTTAATAATTTTCACTGGGTTTTTTCTTTGATTTATAGTGAATGGTATGGAAGTGGATTTTGTATCTGATTCTGCTGGCTGCCACAGTTAATTGGTTAATGTGGTGGAAGCTCCAGGCTAAGTTCTAGGGCGAAGTATGCTTCTGAGGTCGAGATAACGGGAAAGGACTTGTAAAATCTCGAAGTGGCTAACATATTGATAGGCATGTGGGGACTGATATGTCCATAGTATTTATGGTAAGAATGATTATGTCTGGATGGTGGTAGGTTAGGTTATGTTTTGATTTTTATGCGCTGTAATAGGTTAGTTTTTATTAATATTAGGACTGTTGTAGGTTAGGTTGGTTTGTTCTGGGCTGTGGTATGTTAGGTAAGGTTTTTAATATTTTTGGACTATTGAAGGCTAGGTAGTGTTGTTTTCTGGGATTTTTATCTTAAGTTGACAATATATTTGATAAAGCATGTGTAAAGGATAACTAGGATGATGTATGTTGGTAATGAATGACAGAGCCTGAAGAGGAAAGAAAATAACTAAAAAAAAAATGAAATCCAAGATAGCGCACATGGAATGATAGGGCATGAGATGGAACAAAGTTAACAACGAAAAGTTAAAACCAAGATGGCAATGGAGCAAAAACGGATAATTAGATAGCAAATGACAGCGAATAAGAGTGAGTAATTAGGAAACAAGATGGTGGCACACAATAAGAAGAAGACAGGAAACAAGTCCATGGTAGGAAAAAGGGGCAGCAGGAAATGAGATGGCGGCTAGAAACAAGATAGTGACAAAAAACATGGTGGTGGCCAGAAATATTATGTCTGCCATAAGCAAGGCTGCTGTGGTAAGAACCGCATTCAGCTCCTTGTTCCGATACCAGAACCTACAAATCTATATATCTTACGGCCAGTCCCTAACATGGCTCAGTTTCTAAGTACTGACTCAGGGTGCAAATAGTTCGGAGCGCATTAAACATATTGGATGACCAGACGTTTAAGTCTCAGATGTGAAACAAAATTTACTGTTAGGAAATGTCAACTGGCTATTTTGATATTACCACAGTAAAACCGGAGTACCCATAGTCATATCATAGCAAGAATAGTGACAGGGAAATACAAGGATATCATTTAAACTAATATTTACAAACTATAAGTAGAAACATGATCACTGACATGATAAAAAGTGGGCATTTTCAGATGCCGAGCAAAATTAGTTGGAAAAATATGGTTAAGACTTTTATTTCAAACCAAAGCTCGTCAGTATTTGTAACACGTACACTCAGCTCGACAAGAATTTTTTGTAGATTATGTGGCTGATATGTGGGTAATGCTGTTCAAAATACTCCGAAGGTCAAAACATTACCTTTGACAAGAAATTCTGCAGAAAATTACACAGTTATCAAAACTAATATTGATTGTCTACCATATTTATATAAGTGTTTATACAAATCACTTGTTTATATTTACTACTGATGGATGCTCGAGTACCACTAATCAGCCATGGTTTTGTAAGCCATGTAGGTCTTCTGTTGACATAACAACTTGATACTATTGAATGCTAATAAGATTCGTAATCAATGTAAAGCAATAGGGAGAGTTCGACAGGGAGTGGTCGGACAGAACGGAGTACTTAGTCTACAGCCATGGTGGCTGCTGCTATCGTGCGGCGAACTGTTGAACTATGTAGCAGAATGTGAACACAACCGATTCCACAGGTAGCGCGCGCTACATTACAAACGATCCTCCTGCAACTGCGAGCCATTGCTAATGTTAGTGAGTTATTCAAGTGTTTTAAGTTTTATTTTGTACGTTTTAAAACCTCCATTATTAATCGTTGGAAGAAACGTAAATATGTAAGTAACTATCATTAATCTAGGCGTTTTTAGGCGTTTATTTATGAAGGCGGTCATAAGTTGCAAATGTAATATCTTAAAGTCTCCCAAACTTGTAATATGTTGTAACTGCATAAAAGATGCTAGTGAAGGGTTTTGCGTAACAGGGTACCCCATTTTATACGGAAATTTATATATGCTTGGTTTGTTGCTTTCAGATGTTGTAATGTTGAACCATACTACTTAAATATGAAAGGAAAAAGTCAAGGCAGTAAGTAGTAGTCAGAGTAAAATATGCAGAATGCAACAGAATCTGACTTTTTAAAGTTCAAAAGAGGATGATCCAGGTGTGGCATGTTTATTTTATGATGGTTTATACTACAATTTATGCATCAAATGCGACCTGGATTATGTGTGATCCAGTAAAAAAAATTGGCTTACGTGGAATGCAGTGGTAAAGAAGCTCGCACATCATTTGTTTGTGACAAGTGAAAGCTAACATTTTTATTTCAAAATTTAATTTTTCTAGTTGTTGCACTTATTCAAAATTACAATGTAGCCTGGACTTTATTCGCCGACAGTTAGACTGAGTGAAATACTTCGTTTATTTGGGAACACAATTTTTTCTTCAATTTTATAGTTTCATTTTAGCTTTGCGGTTTTTAATTTAAAAATTCTTAAAGGCGTGAATGAGTTTTTTTATTGCATTTTAAACATGTTAGGTTTAAATTTAATTTAGCGCAGATATTAGGCTACTTTCAAATTGTTTATTTATAATTATTATAGAATGCTTCAGTCCGATTTTTTAAATAATTTCTTTCCTTTGTGCAAAAGCTTTCAATGGGTGCTTGTGTGTGTTTTAACTATGGTGTTAGCTTTAAATTAAGTTTTATATTTCAGTTTGTTATATTTTGCAAGTTTATAAAATGTTTATATGGTACTTATTGCAGCTGTATTTTCTTAGAGTAAAGTAAATCTATATTTCATTTGCAGAACACAAATTATGTAATCAGTGTGGTTTTACGTAATGGTACTGTTATAAGTTCACTTTTAACTAAAATATAATATATTATTTGGTATAAGATACCGTTTTTATCTTAATCTATGATAATCTCAGTTACTTCATATTACTGGTGTTTGGTTTTTTTTTTGTGTGGCGTAGAGTTGTATGTTCTTTTTATAACGACAATCATTAATTGTGTTATTTAATAACAATTTTTTCTAGTTCACTAGTTTCAAATGTAATTATTTTATAAACTTTTATTATTTATTCGATATTTATGGTAAGATTAAATACTGGGTCATATTTTGTGTGTACCATAATCTTTATTAATGCATGAAGTTACTTTAAGGAGCGTAATCATCTCATTTAAAATTTCTTTGCATATTCAGCCAGTTTTTTCCTACCAGTTCTATAAAATAGAGTACTTAACCATGTAACAGTAATTAGTTATTGTCTAACATAAATAACATCTGTGTTGCAAAAACAGTTCGTTACTTAAATGGTTGAGAAAGTATAGCTTTTTAGCACCTATTTTTCTATTCATTACAATTGTTTAAATGTTTCCGAACTCGTTTTATCTAACTTTCCCTCACTTATATAAACATTTTTACGAAATTTTATGACCTGAATGGAAATCGTAATTTTACATCAGAAACTCATGAATTTAAATGTGTTCGCATATTCGCTATTGCTAAAGCTATTGGGATTCCCAAAGCAGACTAGCCGCGGAAAAATTCCACTTCTAGAAATTACCATTTTTTGTCCAATCTCAAAATTATTGGAGATTATAAGTTGGCAGTAAAGTGGATTTTAATGGAGCATTGTGCCCCACTGTCCAACAAGCAGATTTCATTAAAACATTATAGCAATAAAATAATATTTAAAAGTATGTTTTACCTTCAAGTACATTTTCAAGAATTCTTCATCAAGCAAGACCATCATCTTAATTACTCTGGTTATAGTATAGTTATAGTATGGTTATAGTAATAGAGTTGACGAATACTCTTAATAAAATATTTTATGCACCTACATTCCAGCCATGAAAGTTATATTTTATTAATTCAGCTACACTTATTAAAGTGAGAACTTTCGAAATCAACCTTACAAAAAAACTCACTGCTCCTACCTGCATATATCTTAACTGGCGCACTGAGTGGCATGAGCCTAGTAAAGTTGGCAATGATGAATAGGAAGTAGTTCCACATCTTAACGTCGAATAAAAGTTGTTAGGTAATCATTTGTAATAACTTAGATTTTTTCCTTCGCGTACTGTTTTTTTAATACTTGTATCAAAGTGTAAATATGACAACATTTGTAACATTTACCTTTCTAATAATTCCAGAGATTCACCAAACCGAAGCATGAATAAAGTAAAGAGGTCCATGGAAACGTTAATTTTACATAAGGCGGAAGAATACACGACGTGCATGCAAGTATAACATAGGCCTATAATAACATAGGCCTATAACCATCACGATTGTCCTACTTGGTGAATGTTCCTTCTAAAGTATCCAGAATGGAGGAATACGATTAAATTAGGTTAAAACAAGACATTTATTAGTTGATTTTTAAAACACATTAGAAAGAAAAAATCTTGCAAAACATTCTACAGTATTACAATTAATATGAATTTTTCTTTCATACGCAACATAAATTGTAGTTTTCTGACAATTTTAGAAGTGTCTGTACTACTATGTAATGAGTTCCGCGCTTTGTAGTCAGGTGCCGTGCTGCACTGAAAGCTACTGTACCTATTCCGCAAAGAATATTGACTTAGGCCCACAAGTATTATTTTAATAACTAATATTTTATGAAATGATGGCATATACGTGGGCGTTTACAATTATTTAAAGCGAAACATAACATTGGGATTGGACAGTGTTGCAAGAATGTCAAGACGGTGGCTTTTCATTTCGGAAAAAACCTATCGTTTACACTGTTAATACATTCATCCACGTAATTGTAAAAATATTTGTAAGACCACATAGTGTAACCTATTATGTGTCATGTACGCTCCCTATCTGGATTGTAACCTCCGATGTGAATATGACAAGCATTCAGTCGTCGCAATATTAACACGCTATGTACAATCTCAAGTAGTGTGTTGCTGAGAAAGAATATGTCTCCTTCACTGCCTCATACATCAAGATCTACTTTTCAGAAATGTTTCATAGTTTCCGATTCCTCTTCCACACAGTGAGTAAACTTTGAAGTATAACTTCTGTCATGCCTACCACTTTACCTAACTGGAAATGATGTCTAGGCCATTCGTATGTTTCCATTTTTTAATTAAAATTTTTCTTTTGCGTTTGTTGTCTAAGATTCAGTGACTGCAGACTAACATTGGAGAACTAGTTCTTAAAAGATATTAATAGGAGCCAGCAAAGAAAACTCGCAGTCTGCATACCGTTGTTATACATCAGAACGAATAACCATAGTTTGTATACAGTAGAATTGAAACCCATGTTCCCCCGAATCAACAGCCATACCATAATAAATGGGAAATTCAGTGCTAAATTTCGGGTAGGATGCGCTGAAGTTTAATTAATTGCGAAGTTTGCGTGTCTCATGGGGCAGATACTGGTCAAATACACAAATGATATGAGCCGTTCCACATCGCAGTGAAATATTTTAAATATTTATTTGCAGATTTTTTTTCTCGCAGGAATAAGTGCAATTCCGGGAATATTTTTATACAAACTTTCTTTTTTAATCTTGAATATGTGGATATTCTGTATTTTGTCTATTTACTTTACAAAAAAAAAAAAAAAAAACAGGAGTGTATATTTCAGTAAAATACGAAAAAAATAGTTTTATTCCATTGAAATTAAAAAGAGCCTCATTGTACGAACATTAACCAGCTACAAAATGAAATATTTAAACTCACGGTAAAACAGTACTACACGTAAAATATTGCTTGTGATCAGTCTTTTTTACGACCTCATTCTCTAGGAATAGTGCGAAGTAGGAAATATGTTCGGAGATCCGGCCCGTTTGAGCAAGCCCTCAGTGTGAAGAAAGTAATCAATCATGAACAGGACGCGCGATGCGTGTCGGGGTCACGAGCGCCCGTCACAACGACAAGATTGAATGTCGCAAGGATTCCTTGTCTGTGTTGCTGCTGGGCCCTAGGTAGGTTGATATGAATTTCCTCAAGCCATGCTTTCTCAAGCATGACCATCGTAATGGAACTGTCTTGTCAGCGTCTGCAGCAGAATGTAAACCTACCCATATACATGTGTTTGTAAACGTTTTAATTTTATGTGACGAAATTAAGGCATGCGCATTTTTCACGTCTAACCAAGTAAAATAGATTATTTTAAAATATAAGAAAATATGACTAATCAGAAGTTAGTAAAAATGTTCTTTTGCACATTTCATAAATTGGTGAATTACTATCAAAGCAAGCTTAAACCGATGCGATAATTAATAAGGACATCAATTTTGTTTGTTGATATTTTCATAGATCTACTAATTATAATTTCGTTAATAATTCAAATTTTGTGGTTAAATGGAACATAGATGTCAGGGCTGAGCCGCATACCTAAGTCATGTAATAAAGGTATGTTACTTGTAAGGAGCGTTCGTGAACTGCTTTCGAGAAATTAGGCCGTCACAACTGCCTACCGAAATAAATTTTTTGCAGTGATGGTGACAGTGATTGAAAATCTGCCACACATAGTAGAAAAATACTGACAATCATGAATGCGGAGATACAGGTAGAGGAAATACAAATAGTGATTCTGACGACAAATTGAAAAACTGCTGCATCATTACCTAAGCATTTCGGGCGTTCTTTTTAGTAACAGTGAGTGCAGTGGAGATTTCATCAACAACAACTTCATCATCATCATCATCATCATCATCTATCGTCATCATCATCGTCCTCATCTTGGCTGTCTTCATTAAGGGCGACACTGAGGCAGCGATAAACGATTTCCTCCTCTGTAGTCAGACCGCTGATAACAGCCTCGTCATCAATGAAAACATAATCTTCAAATGTAAATTCTGAAAGTGATTGAAGTTGAATGAGAACTCGACTACATTCCCCCTTGTTACCTCTTCTATTCCATCTTCCGGCGCTTCTCCGATTCAGATGCCAAACCCAAACTTCCTGAAACAGTTGGCCATTGTGGTCGGTTTTACGTCTAATCAGGCTTTCCTAACTATCCAAAAAGTATGGCGATGACGGGTTGCTCTGAAGTCTGCTCGATGGAGGAAAGAATGAGTTGGACTACTTCTTTCCTGTACAGGAGCCTTAAGTGCTCCATAATCCCTTGGTTCATGGGCTGTAATTTACTTGTTGTGTTGGGAGGAAGAAAATTATCTTACACGTAATCTAGTTCAGACAACGCGGTGTGGGTACACATAAATTGTCGAGGATTAACACGATTTTTCTGTTCCCCAACTCTATTTGTTGGTTGAATCCCCTCAGTCAATCTGTGAAAATATCCCGCCTCAGCCAAGCTTTTTTTAAATACTTAACTTGTATTCACATTATTTGAAGGTATTTATGGCGTGTTTATTTCCATATATATATATATATGTATGTATATGTATGTATATGTGTGTATGTGTGTGTGAATTTGTGACAAACATCGACTGTGCTAATGCGTAACGTTTTTATCCGCCATTCACGAATATAGCACCACATGAGAAAATGAGGTTCTCAGACACCAATCAACCGATTCGCACAAAATTTTGCACACAAGTAATGCTACAGTAGACCATGTAAGCTTACATGTTTTAAATGGAGCAAACATGTTTTAAACTGTGACAATATAGATCATTTTGATTAGTTTTTGAAGTTATTAAACAATTTAACAGAATTCAACCAAACTTCGTATACCGACAGTATCCACCAGAATCACAAATTATGCATGCAACAACCTCTTTACCGCCTTTGTGAAAAATAGCTCCAAGTGCAAAAATCTATCCTTTATGTCCTATTTCGGAAACCAACCAAACTAATTCCTACCAAATTTTGCATAGGAATACTGCTACAGTAGGCCACTTGCATGATTTAAGTGACTAGTATACTTATTTTCCAAATGAGGGCGTTAAATATGTCGGGTTTGTGAATCGTATCCACCAAAAACCTCCGTAATGGAGTTGGTTGTATTCCAGCTTGTGGTTGGCCAACGAGAAGTTCTGGGTTTGAGACCTGGCAAGGCACATGTGTGTTGTCTCACAAAAGTGGTGCACGTGTTTATAGTTCCATCTCTAATGTTACTTATTGTCAACAGCAACCGTCTAATCTTTTAAGAATTTTTTCAAAACTATTTGCATTCAGGTAGAGAAAATTAGTTTAATCTGTTATACAAATCATTATATTAATGTTTCAGTGAAACTTAAACGGACTGTGGTCTAAAACTACTTGGTTCGAAGAGCGGAGTGTAAAAATACCAAAAGTCGCGATGCAGACACCATGCGAATAAACGAAGGTAAGAGAGGGAAAATAAAACGTAGGTGTGAAATGAAAGAAGAAGTGGGGTTAAGTTCCCTTCGCTCCACTCCTACTCACTAACGTCCGAAGCGGTACAAACTCGTGCTGGACGCCGCATACATGCATGTGCGGTGCAGTTCATAATTAAACACACAACGTTGCTCCTGCCGCGCGGTTAATTGGCGCGCTGCCGTATTCCATTCGACGCGTCGCTGACACACATTATAACACTCCTCCCACCGCCATCATACCCTTCCCCTCGCATGAATATTTAGGGCTGACCATGAGCTCCGCGTCTCATTTACATGTATTTATAATTTTTTTTAACCCCCGGTCGGGGTAAATTGGAAACAGGCACGTCACGTCATAAAGCTAACGAGGAAATTGGTTATTATTCAAATTAACGGCGCTGGCAAGATGTGAGGGAGTGCGAGCAACGAGCTGGGTATTTCTTTTTTATTCTGGATTCCATTTACATAAAAATGTATGTGATGAAATGCTGTTTTGACAAATAGCCCTTTGCGCTCTGACAAACAACCGGAGGCCATCGCTTCGAGGACCACTGTATGCCGGGCGTCCTCTCATTTGGGATGAACATCGCCTCCAGATGACAGGAGCACACGAGGTACAAGGAATGTGTATCGCGTCCGGGGAAATGTCATCTCGCAAGTTTGTCAACATCGTGTTCTGGAGCTGAGACCTTTTTACAATAGAACCTTTTTCCAAACAAACTGACCATCCGACCGTATTTAGTTTTGAAATGTAATCACGCGAATTTATAAAAAATTCGCTTTTTTTTATAAGTATATATATGCAAATAACCTACGTACGAATTTTGCGGAATAAGTTTGCATAATGCATTTTTAAAATTTAAATAAAATAAATTTTTTCAGTGCCTCAAATAGGTGATTTTAACGACATATTATTAAAATATTTTCAGAGACGTATTGTTTTTCATTTTTAAGTTATTATTTTAAGTATAGTTTTAATCTGTTAATAAATAAAATTACATACGATCGTTGCAGACATTGTGGGTTTTTTAAATTTTTTTATAACAACTTTGCGTTTAGCTGTTGCATGTAAAGGCGTATTGTACAACAGGCAGCTGAACTATATGCAGGACAGTTCATTGGCAATAGTGTGCGAGCTGATGTCTTTCAAAATATGACACGCGATATTTCATAAAGGAAGACCTGAACCTATTGTAACAAGGCATGAACCTCTTCCTCACCAGGTATGTATATATATAGTACATATAGTATAGTTATACAGTGTGTATATGGTAAAGAACTGTCGTGAATTACCCATGAGAAATTAAGCATCATCAGAACTACACCAGCAAATATCACCAGCAGGTCGCGACATAATTTTGGGAAATACGTTACCCTAAAAGAAGTTTCATATTTTCTACCGTCTCTATATTTCATGTCATATGACAGACTAATAGTCTTTAAAATATCACAAAAATTACGGAAATATTAAACTTATATACTTCTACCATATGAATTTTAATACTATAGGCATTTGTAAAAATCTGAAATCGAACGTTATGAATGATGAATAAGTTTCTGAAATTTGTTTGACGAACGACAGTTGTTTTATTATTTTCGTCACATTGCCTTTGATGTGTCACAAAACCATAAATTGTCGCCAGAAATCGTTCAGCTATCTTGACGTGCCTGGAGGTATTTCCCGCATCGGGTTTTACAAAGCCTCTACGCGCAAAACGCCGAACTGATATGCAATGTGTCCGTCTTGTTATTGGAAACCCTGCAACCTATTAGGCAGTAAGTTTTTAGGGAAATTATATAAGTTTAGCAGATGTTCGGTTAGACTATCCTAGATAGAGATGTTTATAAATGAAATTATGAATGACATAAATAGGCTTCAAAATCAGTTTGCAGTTCGCAAGGAGTCTTGATTTTTTTTTTTTTTTTACCAGAAGCCAAAGAACGTGAAAACTGATAGACTGAAGGAAACCATTTTCTTTTTGCTCTCTTGCCTTTATGTTGGTGGGCAAACTGTCCAAACTTACAAATTACAATATCACTAACCGTAAACCAAAATCATGTAGGCCTATACGTTGCCCTGTATAAGTCCGTGCAAACTCCCTTCTGCGCGATTGATATCTCGCTGGCAGTTTGGAAATCTGGCCGTATCTACACAAACACGAGGCTTCTGTACCTCGAGCCGTCCCGCAACAGACAATCCGAGCCAGAAGCGAAACCACGCAGCTCGTAAATTATCTGCTTTGTTGTTCCCACGCCTTCCTCGGCGGAATTCCTGTCGCCGAGATCGTAAAAATGGCACCGCTTCGGTAGGAGGACCCATATCACCCACAGTCGAATACAAACTAGGAACCGAGGCGTGGGTAGGGTGTTTACACATTTATACAGCGTGTTTCAGGCAAAGGTCTTCGGGTGATTCTCTTGCTCCACGATTTCGAAGTAAGTTTTCGAAGCTTTTTTTTTATTTGCGGCTAGAACCGAGTGTGTTTGGTCATACTGTACTTTGTAGCGACATCGCATTCGGACAGTCGTGAGTTCTTTCCCGGCCCGATGCTACGGGAAGGGTAAATTGAAAGTTGAGAGGTTTTGGCCCGCGCTCAAGCGAAGTTATGAGCCCAGGCGAGGCTGAACTGAGGCGAAGATGGAGCAGCGGTGGAGTGCCCCGAGAAAACCCACCGGCTAACGGCAGCGTCCTTCACATTTGCCATTGCGAAATTCTGGGCAGTGACCCCGCCGGAAATCGGACCTGATCACTTTGGCCACTATAGTCCATTCACGGTATCTCCGGATTTTTCTGAAGCCCTGCTAAATTTCTACTTTTGGTTACTGATAACGTATCCTTCGGATACACCTAAGAATAAACACTGTCATGTGACTTCTACTTTTATAACTGTCAAATGCGCTGTTTACTGTTTTCAGCTGTTCAAATAATTCTGTCATATTCCAAAAACCATTTCGTACGAATGTTCACACTTTAGGCCTATAACAATATTTACCTCAGCTTTATAACTTTTTAAAAATGCGTGTATTGACTATAGTTCTTACGGTTATTATTTTACATACACTACGTTGTTAACACATTTGTTATACACGACATTGCACCCCACACGCTATGGTATTTAACCCTGTTGGAATGAAAATCTTATCGAAGGAAGAATTCCAACTAACAGACACAGTAAATTGAAGCATGCAGCTTGTGTCGCTATTTTTTGGACGTAGCAGTGACTAACTTAAAAGATAGTAGTGAATATGCACACAAATAACAGGCCTGCCTTAACTTTTATTCCGCTTAAATTTATATGCATTGCTACTTGCTATCTTTTACGTTTATTTAATTATTTATTTAAATTTATTTGGCTGGGCTTATTATTTTGTTGGGATGGTGGAAAACATTCAAATCACAGAAACGTAAGCACGTTACACAACTGAGTTTCAAATATCCAGGGCAAAGGTACAACATTGTGATAAATAAACAAGACGTGAATTTAAATAATTAACTTCGTCATAAAAACAAGTCACGGTTAAAACGTATACATTTTGCACATCCAACATTGGATATCACACACACACACACACACACACACCGGTCCAGTGTAACGACCACGACGCAGTGCAGTCACCATAGAAGAAAGAACTGGCAGCCACGCCCTTTCACACGCAGCGATCACAACGCACGTCAGAGTACATTTATTCCTGCCGTGGAAACACAGATTTATTACAACATAGTAACTTACCTAGGTAAGTTTAAAATAACACAATGTGCACAAACTTGATGTGGTAATTTGAAGTATTTTTCGGAGCAAGAAAAATTTACGCTTCGTTTGGCAAAAAGCAACACACCATGTCATGACTCACCACTTCGGTCAACTTAGGATTTGTATCCCTCCCGCCATCACATCTTAATATTTTAAAATAAGTATTCAAAAATTAAAATCTCTTTTCAGTTGTAAATTACAAATTTGAAAACATTATTTTGCGGCAAAAAATATTAAATATGCTAAAACTGAGAACATGTTTAATTTCTTTGCTGCTACTAGCGATGAGAAAATTCCCGAGGGAGATAGCAACAAAGAGAGAGAGAGAGAGAGAGAGAGAGAGAGAGAGAGAGAGAGAGAGAGCGATAAGCTCCGCTCAGCTGTCAGTTTAGCCCTTGGTCGAAAAAACCAACACCATGTTACTAGGGCCTACGCACGACATTTTGCACTGATATTTTAAACTGTAACAATGAAATATGTTTGCATCGGAGCTACCTAAATATTTAAGTACTTCAATAGACAAAGTTTAATTTACAAATAACATAACAAAAAACCAGGATGAGACAATATTGTAACTGTGAACTATTTCTTACCAGCCGTTCCCAACACATCGCTGCCCTCACTATTTTGAATTCGTATTTAATACGAAATAAATAGTAGAAGTTATAAAATATATTAAGTAAAAGTTTCATTTATTCAATAATACAGTACTTTAAAGTTAATCACAATGTTATATATTTGTGGAATATAAGTTATTGGAAAAAACAGGTTGACACGTTACGCCTAGGGTAATTTTTGAAAGGTTCCTTTCAAAAGATCCGAAGGAACTGTGAATGAACTATACCCGACGGCGTTCCCGGGGAAGGGAAAGTTGTTCTTTCAAGCGGTTTTCTGTCCTCGTCATCGGCGAATGTTTGTACAGCCACTTAATCATAGCCTACTTATTCTTAACCTGTTATGTTATAATCATCTCTTTGCATAAGAGGTACTTGAACGTCAGAAATGTTGTTTTGGTAACTAGGGGCGCTAAAATGTTTAGGGTAAGAACTTGAACATTAAGGTAATATTTTATGAAAGTGAGCACATGAGTTCCGTGTCATGCTCTATTTGCATTGGTGTCACCTGCGCTGGTGTCACGTTTGTAGCGCAACTGTGTACGTTGGCGAAACGTGATTTCTGAAGACATGAAAAATAATTCCAGTTCAAGGTTAGACTGCTATAGGCTGTTCACGGTAAAATGAGGACTTTTGAAAGCCCTGCTTAAGCTCTACTTGTATGCCCGTTGTTTATTTTCCGCCTTACGTGAAATATCATTGCCGTGGGCTTCATCGCTTTATTCATGCGTCGGTCAAGGGAAACTGTGGAATTATTATGAAAGAAAATACTGTACAAATATGCTCATTTTTACACTTCGATGCATTAAAAAATACAGAAAGCTAGAGAAATAATCTAAGTTATCAAAAACGGTTACCTACATTTTTTTTTGGCGTTTATATATATATGGAACTACTTTCCCCTCCATCGTTACCAACTTTACTGGACACATGTCACTCATCGCACCCGTTAAAGTATTAGCAGTTAGGGGAAGTGTTTTTTTTTTTTTTTTTGCTAAGATTGATTTCAAACGTGCTCACTTTATCGTGAACAGTCCTTACCAACAATGCGAGGTCATATGTCTTGAAATTTTGGAAGAAAGAAGAATAAATGATAAAAAGAAGTGTTTATTTTGTTTATAAGAGAAAGGTAGTTGTCATAATTTGCTGGCGCAAGATATTGTTAATTTATCTGACAGAGTTTAAACTACTGTACGTAAACAAGTAATTTACACAAAATATAGCGCTAAGGCTCTTTTAAGTTAAAAGTACACAAAATTATGACTGTGCTATTGAAACACATTAGTGCCCAAGATGAGAAAACAAAAGACGATTAGTTCAATAATCATACGAAAATGACGCTCGAAAATATCAGTCTTTTACTGAACCTAGTTGAATACGATCTTCACACGTTTTCGTCCGGAGACAGATAGCACGGAGAAAAGGTTTTCTATTACCTCGCGAGATCCATTAGTTCTCACGAAATCAAATCTTGTAATACACGAAAACAATCATAGGGAAATTAAATTTTCATTACGTAACAGTCAAAGGGATTCGTTATTCCCACTTACATTTCAAATGTACAATTCACTACTTGGAATAGCACAAATAATGTGTGAAACACACAGTAATGGCTGGCACGTGTGATGGTGAGGAGAGAGATCTCGCACAAAATCAGCGGACGAAGATTTTTTGCTCTTTTGAGGATGGCTGGAGTGGATGGCAGTTACCTTAGGGAATTGTACATGCAATGGAGCTTAATAAGCACTTCGTATCTCTAGATAAGTCAACGAACTTACAACTTACACAAAGGCCAAAGTGGTATACCGCCTTTCCACGCCCAAACGATCGCTGCGGATTGCCGAGTCCCAAGCCCCGCCTTCTGTGGCACACATCCAATAGAATAATACACTCTTAAAATGGTCCGTATATTTACGGAGAATTTTACAGAAATGTACAGTAAATATACGGAACCGCAGTCTGTAATGACTAAAGATGGAGATGAGCTCCAAAATACGGAAAGTCTCGGTATTTCCTATAGCTTCGGTTATAGGGAACGAACAATGCCGACTCTACACGAAGCTTCCTTCGCTACTGTAACACGAGAATTATCGTTTCTGCGCGGCAGCTAGGTGACTAACGTCACTAAGACCTATATTCTTTCACAAATCAAAAAGCAGCATTAGGCGCCTGTAACATTTTGCAACAGTTAAAATACACTTACTTGAATAGAATTAGAAAAAGTTGCTTACGGAATCGTACTAGAGAAACCAGTCTTATACCCGATATCATCGTGCGAATGTAGAGTTATGGGCTACCCACTTTTTGACTCGGGTTTAAATCTCGCTGAGGTATAATATATATTATTTGTTTTTGATATTCTATACGCAATACTATACCCACTCAATGAAAATTAAAAGATTTTTTTATCATTATCTCTTTTTTTTTTAACTGGACGTACAGATAATTAACTAGGATATTAACGGAGGGTTTTCGTGTATGAAAATCAATGAATCGGTTATTTGACGGAGAGTTTATACACATTTCTGGATTAATTTTTACCAGAAATTGTCCTTAAATTTAAGGAAAAATATTTAACCATGTAGTGCTCATTTGTAAAGTTAGATGATAATTAATAAGAGTAAATACTATTACTACTGAAATATTGTTTCAGGAAATAAAAAATGTACGAATGTACATTTGAATGCTGCCGCAGCGAGAACTCATCACCCTGTTGGAATTGGCCGAAAGAAATTAAGCAGCTTAGCTGGTTTACATTTGGTTCAAAGCCCTGAAGGGCTTACCGGAAGAAACTTTTATTGGGTCTAATCTGTTACTTAACGATAACGCGAAATTGTAGGATCTGTAATAATACGCTACTTCTTGCTATAATGAAGAAAACAAACATTGACCGGAATAAATAAGCCTAACAATAATGTAGGTACAGAATAGAAGACCCCAGATAAAATTGTAGCTTTGACGTTAATGAACTGAGTGATAGGCTTTAAAAAAAGGGCTGGCTCACATTCGAAGACCTCAAAGATTAATTAAGAAAATATGCTGCGACCTGTACTAGAATGAAAGTGGAAATGTAGTAAAAAAATATAAACCAAAATTAGGAAAAACTCATAGGTCGCTGTAACCTAGCAGGATCTGAACAACGAAGTCTCGTTCGTGTGTGAGGCGTTGAAAAAGTAAAAAAAGACATTGCTGCTGTTGTAATACAAAATACACGAAAAATGTGGGGGGGGGGGGGGACAGTTTTATAAACATTTTACCTTGACGTGAACAAATACTTAGAATACGTTCTCAATGGTTCCTAGGACATCAACACCATCAGCAATATTACACATATAGAGTGCTATGAAGACACCATCCCGTAATAGCTGGTGAATTTAATACAAGAAATACTTGGAACGATACACGTCATATCGGATTTATTTATATTCATCCAAAACAAAATTTACAGACTAATTATTAATACAAAGGTCTGTTTGTCAAAGGTTATATCACAAACGTTATTTTCAAATCCACTTAACACGAAGGGGATTTACCTACCTTAAGCAAGGAAAGCAAAATTTAGTCTTACGTCGTACGGTTAAGAATTAAAGCTAACAACGAAGTGAAGCGATTTAAAATTTAACTCAAAACGACTTGCGCATCGACATGGCGCGTAGATATTTTTGAGTCATGTTGTGGAGTCGGCACGAACAATTGTGAATCCTGGCTTCTCGTTACATGGATGTGATACATTGGCTATCACTGTCCCCGAGGACGAGAAAAATGAGATTTCGTGGTAATGGTACTTTACTACGACCAGTTATTCTGCCTGACAATGAGCATAACACACCTGACTCAAATGGACCCATTGACAATCATTATCACATTAAATTCACTGCAAGGTCTGTATCTGGAGGTAACTAGGTACTGTGTAAGTTGGGAAATTTGTATTTACTGAATAAGATATTTACTTAATTCCCGAATTTTTTTTAAACTTCTTGTGAAGCACTCTGTTACTGACACGTAAAAATATATGTCACGTTGTCTTACCTTACAATGCACTCTAATAAAATCAAGTAGTTGCAGTTAGTGCAGTTTCCTCTTAGTATAGCACTGTATAGCTTGCACAACCGAGGTAGTATGCACCTCCTGTAACTCCACGCTGACGTACCGCATCCACCATTTATTAACCTTTTGCGCGTAATTTTCAAAACTGTAAGGGCGGTGCTTCACTTGATTCATCAGTACCTACTATAATTGACTGTTTACTCGACGAATTCATGTGCCCTCTCAGGGACTCTTTGGATCTTCACTCACATTTCCTGTTACGTTTAACAATGGTGCTAAGGCAATTTCTGACTAGGAATATGTTTTGTTTACAAACTGAGCACAGTAATTAAAAATCAAATTTTCGAAAGCCATTCTTTAGAAAATAATTTCTAAGATTATTTTTGTAACACGTAAATTAAGGCAGACATTTAACACGTGTTATGCAACAGAGAAATGTTTGTTTTTATTCAACAAACATGTGCTCTAAGACGTTAAGTTAGTCATAAACATTCTGAATGTTCTAAAATTATATGCCGTTAATATAAGATATTTTGGAGGGTTATGAAAGTAATTATTAGGCTATTTTGGTTTCTAATTAATCGTTCTACAAACGTTTACAAATCCGTTCTACTTTGTTTGTATGTATGGATGTAGGCTGTATGCACTAAGATTCGAAAATATATGCTTGGCATTGTATTCTTTAGAAGATATCGGGACATTTATAACGAACTAATTATTAATTTTATTGTATACATTGAGTTTTTCAATCAAATTTTTCCTTCACAGACGAATAAGAATCTGAAACATTTGGATAATTCAGTTTTCTGCTGCATTTAAAGGTGGGACCTTCAGAATCACAAAGTAGGCCTCAATGAACCTCAGTAAGGTGAAGAAATAAAGTGTTCAGTATACTTAGTTAAAATATTATTATAACGAGAACGCTACTGCGGGTATAACCGCAAACAAGCTTGTTCTCAGTACACAAATATTATTCTTTGTGTGTGCATGTATATATGTATGTGTGTGCACTCTAAAAACCCTATCTGCAACATATGAATTGTTGCTGCAAAGAAAATCTGGTCTATATATTAATACATGTGAAGCCTGAGGGCCGTACCGGAGTTCGTGAGGGATGGAGGTCTTTAAAAAAATTAAAGAAACTAAATTTAATATCTAATGTACTCACTCCGCCATTATTTACAGCATTAAATTATGTCTCCACTTTTACTCTTTTTATTTAACAGTGAGCGCAATTTTTAATGCCTATTTCAATTCTAATTAACATCCTTATTAATTGTTTCTCTTTGGTTACTAATAATTAACTAATACTCATCATTAAGAAGTGTTCAGTCTATCTATTGCACCTATTTGTAAAGTGTTTCACTCAAGCATCTAGTCCACATTTCCAGCATGCCAGCCACACTCTTCACTGCTTGATACTGGCAGACGCAGACTTCCCTTCCGCTGGTCACTTCTCTCGCTGCTCGTCTTTTATCGCTCGGAACTCAGTCACTCATTCACTCAACAACTCCAACACAACTCGACTGCCAGCCCGCAATACTTATAACTGGCCATCTCGAAGGTTCAACACACCCCGATTCACGCTGAGAGAACGAGGTCAGTAATCAAGATCATTCTTCAGATACACGCAGTGATCCATACAGCCAGGGTCAGAAGCGCTGCGCCGCAAGAGATTATCGCGTCGGCTAGCTTTTTGTAACTGATACGCGGCCACCATCGCTCGCGCTGCCGCCGCTATCATATAATGACTCTTTGCCCTCTTCGCTCGCTCGCGCGGGGCGGACCAGCGAAACGTAACAATATGAACCACTGCAAAGTAGGTTCGGCACAAACATAATTTTTTTCATCTATAGTTATCATTTGATCTCTAGTTATCCAAATCAATAATCACTATGACAACTTTAGTGTCGTTAAATAGTTCAGGAGAAGTCTTTGTGTTAATGGCAGTTACGCTTTAATGAAAGCTTGTGCTCTGAAAAATAACCGTGATTGGGAAATGAGAAAAAATTAAAAACCCTTTCAAAGTTATATTACAAAAAAACACCAACAGTTTTGAAACTAGAATCTGTAATTCCCGAGTAGTTACTTGCCAAAAGCCCTACATCAAACAACCACTTTTGTCTTTTCATGCTATAGCTGCTTAATAACGTGGGCCGAAATACGTCACTTCTTTGCAAGAATTGAGGCTAGTGATTCGGAGTTTCATTGCACTTCAGAATGAAATTACAATTCTGTAGAAGGACTGTGAAATTGCTCAGTTGCAGTTTCGTATCTGTACGATATGTATATTTATTCATTAATGTTTGTAATCGGGAAAGAAGTCGCGTAGCCTACTGAAAACTGCAATGTACGACGGGAAATTTTATTTCGCTGAACTGTTACCTTTGGTGCGAAGTAACATTTCTTTATGCAAACAAAATCATCTCAAAGAATGTTTATTTCTTTGCTATATAGGAAGATAATATTTCCATAACAGAAAGACGTAGAAATGCCATTTACTAACAGCAAACTTATGTTTCTATAAAGCTCTCTATGAATTAAACAATAATGTGTTACAGTAAATAAAACCGCCTCAGATAATGCGTTTCTTTGCAGTACAGGAAGCTTAGTTAGGGGTTTTTTAGAGGAAGATTATGGGATAGTATATATATATATATACACATACATATATACACATACATACTCACACACATACTAACCTATAACCTTCCTAGGGCGGTATAAATTTGTACCTCCGTAATAACGAACAAGTTAAAAATTAAGGTTAACGAACAGCATCCTACCAGTACTATTTTATTAACTGTGGAAAATGGTTTTTGAATTATGTGCTTACAAACACGCAATGAATATTAAGATAGACTTTCAAAATTGAAAGCATAGCGACAACAGGGAGCTTCCAAGAAACGGTTTTGTACATGTATGTATTAAAAATATTTGTTGATTGAGTAGTAAATGTCACGGTATTAGTCCCGTAATTTTCGATTTAGCATGCCTTCAGGGCTGTGTGAATATAATCCTCTAATTAATTCGTGAAACTGTTTTTTTTTTTTCAGCTCGGAATGAAAGTCTCATTTTAATATGAAAGTAGGAAGTTTTCAGCTGTGTGTGGTGGGTAAATTCACGGGCTGATGAACTTCTGCCGGCGGCTGTACTGGCCAGGTAGCGTGGCGACCCCCTGGAGCTCTTTCATTATTAGCATTGTTTGTTCAGCGGGTCGTAAAGCGGAGCTGTTGGGGAAGAGAATTGCCAAGACCTTTCCAAGACAATTCCGAGTTAACGGTCGGCCGCGTACAGTTGAAACATCCCGGCGCGCGCTCTGTTACAGCAACAGGAGAATTGTGTCGAGGAGCGCATCTCACGTGTGTTGACGAACTAGGGTCGTCAAACATTCGGAAAGTAAAGACAGATCACGTGTTGGAGACATTATGTTTTCCACCCACCCTTAATTAAATAAGTTAGTACACTCGCATAACAGACACACATTTAAGGCCCTTTAGGAGACAACTTTTTTGGCCCTAGATTTTTGAGGAAATTTTATTATTTCGTAACATAACATAGATGGCAAATAATTTAAAATACCAAATAATTAAAACATAACATTAACCATTTTTGTAGCATGAATATGAGAATTTTCGTTTACAAACCTGAATCGTAGAAAACAAATTTCAAAAAGTTATCTTAGCTAACACAAAGGCTGGTTTATGCTATAGTGTTAATTGAATTCATGGTATTTCTGGTAGTGGTTTGTCTGCAATCCCACAATTAGTTCACCCGTGGTAAGAGTTTAATTTCAGGCCATATTGACTTCTGATTTTCCTCAAAAGTTAAAATTTATATAATGACGAACCGCACAACAAATTTCTAAGAAATATTGTCATGCAATTCTAATAAATTTAAAATATATGAGCTGCAGGCCGACGAATAAATTCTGTTCAGTTCTAAAACGTGTACGAAAAGTATATAAATTTTAAATATCTTTAAATAGTTATATATATATTTTTAAATTTATATCCTACATTGGTAAACTTTATTCAATCTATTATTACACATCGCAATAAAAAGGGCTGCAATATGCTAAAAATGCTTAAAATAATTTTAGACACTTGAACGCTCCTAATGAACCAGGCTTAGAAACTAATACATGCAATCGAGAGAGACAAAATATTATATAAACATATGTATGAATACTTGTGTGAACGTGTCATAGTGAAAATGTTTTGTCTTAACGAAAGTTTTTTAGAAATATAACCGAATAATGAATAACATCTCACATTGTAATGAGCCAAGTCAGCTTAAGTTTCTTTCTTCTGTATATCTGATATTAATAACAAATGTTTGTATTTGGAAATACATTTCATAGTTTTTTTTTGGACTGCGTACAATATAACTTTTTTTTTATTTACAAAAATATTTGTTTGTTTCCAGGTTACGATCGAACTGTCACTATTTTTGTTTTCAGACTTACGTATCATTTATTTCTTCCCTACAAATATTTCTTTTGTGAGGTATATCTTGTTTGACATCGAGAAAATTTCCAATTTAAAAAGTTTTTTTTTTTTTTTTTAAGTAGGAAAACAGGTTTTTAAAGCTTTCAATCATAGGGTATGAAATTCGGCCCTACAGTAAGTACAAATCAATCCTTTACTTTTGTTTTAAAACATTGCCGGAAGATCCTGCAGTAGCTACTCACTAATTAGTAATACTTATGTAAAAACCCTGAATTAAGGACAATCTAACCTTCGTTAAGTATCCTTTGTACTGAAATGAAGGCTAGACATATAATTATTTTTTATATACGAGCAAGCGTATGATTACGTTAAACATCTATATACAGTAGAATAATGTAGCCGATTGGGGCATAACGCGTCCCGAAGCCAACCGGCGCCAAGTGGGAATTTCCCTTTTCTCCCCTAATTTTTTCTCAAAATTTCCCCTTTTCCTCTTAAAATCAACAATATTTTTTCTAAAAATTCTTTATTTCCTTAAGAATCTTCCGTTTTCCCTTAAAAACTACCCATTCCCCATTTGCAAAGAACGATACACCATTTGAAAAAACGATCCATTGTAAATATTGGGGGGGGGGGGGGTCACATTTTACCCTTGAACTTAACCCCAGACAAAAAAATAAAAAAATTAAAACTCTTCCAAAAAAATATATTCTAAAAATTTAAATATTATTTTAAAATTTACTAATTATTTTTTTATTTAAAAATTATTTTTAAAGGTTCGTCAAAAAAACTTAAATTTCTGAAGGCCCCACTAAGCACCATGTCCAGCAGACGACTGACCCACTTCCAATATATCAAATTGTACTAGCATACCCCCTCATTCCGCCGCTGCCAAATTATACAAAAAATCTAAATATCACAAAAATTCGTTCACAAAATTGCGAAATTAGAAGATATTTCATTGTATAGCCACATAGCCATATTGGATGCCAATAATCTTAACCTTGATCTTAGGTGACCTTTGACTCAAAACATCTAGAAAATCAGAAAATCGAAAAAAAATTCCAACAAATCGAGGGAGAAATTGTGTTATTAACACCAACTGCCATTTTTTATTCCATTTTTCTCGGTCACCTTTCCTTGAAATTCAAAGTCCAGCACATCAAACGTTCTCAAAATATAGTTGCTGATACCCTCTTACACATGTTTTAAGGCCATAAACCTAATGATATTCCGAAAAATGAATTTTACCCTCTGACTGAATTTCCATTAGTTTTCAAGGATATTTACAGACATCAAAAAGAGGATAGTGAGCTGAAAGGCATTATACAAAATTTAAGTTCTGGTATTGAACACAAACCTTACCATTCTTTACTTTAAATCTCGCGATGGTCAAAAACCGGTTTTGTTTTCTAATAATATGAGGCCTATGGTCTTGAATACTTCCAGCTTTCACCTTTGGAAGGTCACTTAGGAATATATAAAACTATTCAGGCAGCAAATTTATTTTTTGTGAGATGTGTGCACTTAGTAATCCTGCCCAGAGCACTCAAGTAGGTCTCCTTGTTTCCGAAATGGCTGAGAAGACCATGCAAAATATGTTTATTCACTTTGTGGAACCTTTAACAAATAGCAAAACTGGGCATAATGTATTGCTTGTGTGAATTGATACCTTCTCTAAATCTGTCTTGCTTATTCCCTTAAGGAAAGCAGTTGCTAACGCTACTGTTAAAGCTATTCAGAACCACGTATTAAAAAATGTTGCCATTTCATCTATTTTCGTATTTGACAATGGTCCTCAGTTCATCTCAAGGCTTTTCAAGAACATGTGTTTCTCTTATGGCATTAAGCATGTTACTTTGTCATCGTATTATCCTCCTTCTTCGCATGCGGAGAGCTTTAATAGAAACCTCAATTCTGCTTTGATAGCATTTCATGAGAAAGATCAATCCAAGCGGGATAACAACTTACCCTGGTTACAGATGGTGTTTAATTATGCACGCATGAATCACAAATGACCTCACCTTTCAAGCTCATGTTCACCTTCTAGCTGAATAACCCACTCTCAAATTTATGGTCGCTGAACTAGCTCTTTCCAGATGATACCAAAAATATCCATGATATTTGGGCAGCAGCTCTCTAAAATGTATAAAAGTCACCCGAGATAGTTCCTGTTAAATATATTCAAAACAAGATTGATAATCCTTTCCAAGTTGGTGACTTTGCTCTGTGCAAGTAAAACCCTCTCAGTTGAGCTGTGGACAAGAATATGGCGAAACTTGCTTATTGTTGACCTGATCCCTACCAGATACAGTGTTTCCTTACACCAGTTACAGCTACTTTGGCTGACCCAAAAACGGGATCTTATCTGTCTAGAGCCAACATTTCTCTTTAAAAAAAAATACATCCTCCATTCCAGACTAGATACGGCGAAGCAGAATCTAACTATGTCTTTTGTTTCGTGTTTGGTTGGCCAACCTCCTTTTTTTTTTGTGGTCCAAATGGTGGCTTGATCATCCACCACTTGTCGCCTTTAGGGTCCACCCCAAGTATCTAAAAACTCCTATCTTCTATGTTAAGTTCACTTGTCATGTGTTTATTGTTTTGCATTTGTGGTTTGATGTTGTCTTGTAGTAACCTGGCTACTAGGTTAAATGTGTTATATTTATCTTGGGTTGTCATGTATTGTAATATAGGTGATCCATGATATAATTAGGATATATTGGGAAAATTTGGGGTAAATATTATTTTTACCGTATTTTTACATGTTATAACTAAAATATCCAAGCTTATCTTCATATTATATAATTTTATCACTTTAAATATTATAGGGTATTCGTACTCTCTAATATACTTCATTCTTTACTTCCTTTCAGGTCCCTTTGTTTGTCTGTTTTAATGCGTTAATATATAGTCCGGATTTCGCTTTGTGAAATTTCGGATTCTCAACTCTCGTCATGTTGGTAGTATTGCTCAGTATACTGGCTGTTGCCATATCGACCCTTGAGTCTTCGTTCACGGTAACGACCTTAATTCTGGCATAGTGTTTAAAAATGATGAAGACATTGTGTTCTTTGACAATTATTATTCTATTGTATTAGGCTTCAACCTTAAGTCTCTGCATCAAGAATGCACTCAATTGGAGGACATGTTGGAAACTGTAATTGCAATACATGACAATCAACTTGTATCAAACAGTGACAGTAATTCTTCCGAAAATAAAGTCGAACTTGCTATTCTCCAAATTAAAGAAAATTTGGTAGATTTCAAGACAGAAGTACTTATCTCCACCTCTTAGTTGCCTCAATCTGCTCAAAAACAAAAGAGAGGGCTTTTTAATTTTGGTGGTAAAATTTTGAAAACAGTTTTTGGTACTTTGGGCACGAATAATTTGCAAGTTTTAGGTGAAAAGTTAAATTCTGTATCCAATGCTCAGGGCAACATTTCTGTTAATATAGTTAACCACATTTTCCTCTTCAAAAACCTTGTTCATCAAATTTTAAATATGAATAAAAGCATCAAACTTTCGGTTTCTTATAGCTGTACGCTATATTTAATCGAACCATTCATGACATCTGAGACAAACTGATGATTGTTAGTCTCAGGTTAGATTTAAACACCATGTTGTGTGTCAGTGAAGCCTTGTCTAGTGCAAGATTGGAGTTGTTTAATTAAAACACGCAATTGAAACCAGTGTTAATGAAAAACTAAGTTCCACCTTACTACATCTTGAAACTTTCATTGATATTCTGAATAGAACACATGATATATTTAATGTATGATTGCACGAATCACTCTGGAAAAAACCGTTATGTGTGTTATGGTTTCAATACTGTGCAGGCGGGGGTCTTTGACTCTTCTTTGAATGTTGTGGCAATGCATCTATGGCAAATAACGTTGGCCTATTTCAGATTTACCGTATATTTCCTTTTCCTATTTTTTTTCTTCAAAGTGGAACAAATATTTAATATTGAAAGTTGTCGAGTTTTTATCGTTAGTCCTTATAGAAAACATTTTGCCCCTGTTGATGCCAAATATTTAGATGGCAGTAAAAAGCCTTGTATTACCATATGCCGTCCTCATTTCCCATGTTTTATGCGCATGTTCGCAGTTGTAAGTTCAACCTTTTTATTGGTAAACCTAACCTCGAACTGTATGAAAAATCAGTTGTAAATTTAGATCTACTTTTTTTTTTGGAGAAAATAATGCTCTTTGGCTATTTGTAAATAAATTTCTTTTCACAATCAGTGTCAATGTAAAATAATCTTTTTAAGCATAAAACAAACAAAATTCTTAAATAAATGAATTCAAAGTATTAGCCATTAAGATAAATTCTCTTTTTACAACTTTATGACCAGATGTTTTCAGCAGTATTATGATCCTTGGGTTCCTATACTTTTTAAGGTTACTAACGTATGCTATGGCGTAAGTTCCACGGAACACGCAACGCAGATAGATTTGTATAGTCTATTCGCGGTTTCTTCTCACTTTCGAATAAAATCTTAGTAAAACTGCCCTATTTACGACGTGATTGGTTCTTTTCTAATTATGTTATGTATCAGAAGCATTTTATACTCGTGTTAATGTAAAAATAACATATAAATTACCTTATTTTTGGTAAAATTAGAATTTTATTTATATTGTAACTATAAATAATGATATCTAAATTATAATTAATATTAATAAAACATTAGAAAATAGGTCGATTGGTAATGCCTCGTAAGAAATAGTTATCATGCTAAATATTGTTCCAGTGAGCGCGAATGCAGTGCGCTGTACCTTTGGTGCAATTGTGTAGACTCGGTTAACCTTTGTTTGCACGAGACGGAGGAATATCTTATAAGTAGAATTTTAGCAGGGCAGTAACCGTGAATGGACTATACTCGCTACTTGCGGTACATGTTTCGTTAGCACTCAGTATAAATCGCAATATTCGGCAGAACATTGTAGTCAAACAACTGTTAACGCACACACACTAGGTGGCAGTACAACCGATATGTAATATTTCGCTGCACGCAGTAGCCAATCAGATAGAGCGACGCCACTTCCAAAGTCTCACGCATCCAATAAGCGAATATGCACGCCTGCATCAAAGGATGCGCCACTCCATTTCACTCCTGTTTTATGCACTTTCCTATTCCACGATAGTACTGCAGACGATTAATTCCACAGAAAAAAATAATTTATACGTTACGTGTACAATTGCCATGAAGTTTTAATTCGCGTGCGTATAATTTCAGCTGCACGAGGGACGATTAACAAGGGAAATACAATTAAATTAAAAAAAAAAAGAATAATTGTATATATTTCGCGCTTTCCTGCAGTCTTTCGCCACGCGCGCTGATTGTTATTTATAACCGAGATAATAACCAGGTCAGTAATTAGGGGTGGGGCCATTAAAAAAGACAATTAACACAGAATTTTTGCCCTCCCCTCATCACGCCTCTCCTTTTCCTCGTCGGAGATAAACGTGTGAAGGCGGGGGTGGTTGGGGGTTGGGGGTTGGTGCTTCGAGCTGGAACAACTGGTTGTTCAGTCCGAGAACGCGCCAGCAGCTCCCCCCTCCTCTTGTACAACCATCCCCCAGGAGCACAGTTGGCTCTCCCGAGTAGAGCCTTAAAGAAGATACGGGTTTTGTTTTGGCAAGGGTGCTCTTCTGATAAGCACCGAGCTCGAGTAGGCTGTCTGCACCCCGCCTCGCCGAGAGATCCCTTCGCTCTTTATCTGCGCGGGAAACGAGCTTGTTTGACATCACTTCAGAATTATCAAGACTTGTTTTTGTAGAGGCGGAAAGGAGAAGGGTGGTTTGGAAGAGAGGCGGAAGGCACAATTAGGCAAAGTTGTGAAAGTTCTGCGATAATGCCCACCTGTTTCGTTAAGGGAGGGGGGGGGGTCTACCAGCATTACTACAAAACTGGTTAAAAGAAAAAAAAACCATCGTTTAGGCATGTGCCAGAATCTAGTAGACTTTCTCGTATCCATAGTATATAGAGATTTTTAGATGTGATTCTCTTTAACCAGTATTTGTGGTTACGCAGAAGATTACAGTGCGAGAGGTCTTGTGTTCCTTAACTTTATTAAATGCGTGCAGCTGATACGAGCGTTATTTCGCGAGAGAAGTTTTACTAACTACATTGTTTGTTCGTAACCGAAATTGTTCAGGAAATTTGTGAAGAACCCCTCGGCAGGTAACGCACACACAAATACATATGAGCAGACGCACTGTAGAAACAGTACGTGGACTTGAGTTTGGTCATGTAGTTATTACTATACTAAATGGAACATTTTTCTTTACGCTTCGTATCCTTCCGACATGCAGTCACTGCTGTTCGTGTTTACATAAAACGTGGCGATTAAAATTTTATAGTTCTCAATAGGCTATGCTGTATTATTGTTACATCGACAGTAACAGTAATGCACAGAAAATAAAAAAGAAACAAGGTATTTCGGTTGTAGGTAACTGAAACAACGCATTTGGTGCACGACGTGAGATCAAGGAAATACTATACCTAAAGTCGAGAGAAGTGGCGTTGTGGCAAAATACTGGACTCTTATTCGAAAGGAAGTGCGTTCGATCCCCGGACCAATAATCCTGAATTAGGCTTTCTATGGTTTCCCGAAATTACTCGAGGCGAATGTGATGGTTACTTGCATAGGGCATGGTCGACTCCTACCATTTCCCTGCTTCTCTGACTCTCAGACATTCAGGATATTCAAAGACATCCAAGAGTAACAAAGTTACATTCACATGACTACCAAAATATATCCACATGTCCACCCAATATCCTAAATGTGACATAGATATTTTGGATTCCCAATATACATTCTAGATGTAGTCTCATACCTTACACTCTAAATCTGAATCAGTGAGAATTTCACTCTTTCAGTCAAACATATTTGACTGATTCACTTCAGTGAATTTAAATGATAAACCAGTGAAAAAATGCCATATTTTCTTCACTGATTGATTTAGTGACATTTCCCACTGATTTGAATATAGAGTGTACGTTATGATCACTGGTAGTTTTGATATATCTAATGGATATTCAGCAAGTAGTACAAACCGATATCTACTACTATATATCCAAAGTACATACATTCGAGATTCACGGTAGGACTTAGAAGAAATTTAGATCATTTGGATCTCTTTAGGATATCCGGTGGATACCGTGTGATATGTGGGTTGCTCTGTCTCTAATGACCTCGCTGTCGACGAGACCGTAATTCCTACCTCCCTACTATTCTAGATATGCTGGCAACATTGCAAGTAGTTGAGACGGTATGTTTTCGTCTCGTGTTCAGGAGCTCCAGTTCCCTATAAACGGTACGTCTCGTTAGGAATTTCCGCCTGCCCGTTATCAAATTCAACTGTATACTTTTTTTCCTACATTTGGCGAATAGTTTAGCAGCTCTGGAAAACCACGATGTACGCTGCTTCGTCTACGGTGAAAATACGTAGCAGATTCGGCACCCGACGTCAAGTGGGTCTTCGAAGCAGCAGCGAGTGGACCAGCACAGTGACCGTCTCAGCGTCACAAATCCAACCACCAAAAAGCGCCAGACGAAAGACTGGGGTGCCTCTCTACTGTTGGCTACGCCTTGGTGACGTCAGCGGTGTTGCCAAGAGTAGCACGTTGAAGAGAGAAAATGTTTACGATAGGAAATAAAATGACTGTCGCCGTGTAGTTCTGAGAGCCCTCTATTTCGAAACACGTTTCTCCTATTGGTTAAAATTAAATTTACCTAATTAGATGCTAAATACCTCGTTGCCAAATCTATGAAATGTGAAGTTGTGGGTAGGAGGGAAGAAAAGGTTTTCAAATAAAGAGGCATGGATTCTAGGATCTGGCGTTCTTGGTTCTCAGACTGTGGAAGTTTTCACAATGGAGATAAGCATTTTAATATTTGTTTTTTTTTTTAAATAGTTAAAAATGTAGAAGAAGTGACTATTTTTAAGCACTAGCCTTTGGCCAGAATGTTTTAAAATTGAAGTTTTGTAAAAAGGAAAGACAACTTAGAGCATTTAAATTTTGGGGATGATACCTAAAAAATATATCAAAGTAACGTAATGCTATGAGATCGTTGAAATAATTATAAATATTTTTGTATAAATTTTGTTAGTTTTTAAAGGTAAATATTTTATCTAAATATGTATTTATTTTTCTCGTAAAACACTATGAAATATTGTATTAAGCATTTGGGTTAAAAGTAGTTATATAAAAATATTAAAGAACAGGATTTTAAGTTTTGTAATTATGAATTATTTTAATTACCCATGAAATGTTTCCAGTTGCAACCATGTAAATAATAACGTTTGAAATGTTTGAGAAAACATGTCACGGCCCCTTTATGAGACAACACGATGCAGACCAACATAAAATCATCACCTTTCTGCTGCCTTATGCTGATGGGGTTTCTTCAGGGGTGTTCCCCAAGTCTCCAGTCCACAAGGGATAGAGGACACGCCATAGTATTCTAATCAGTTTTTAATCTTAAAACAACTTTAAGGTAAAAACACAGAACTGATTACCTAGTCTGTTGCCAATTCTACAGTTAGTTTTCCTGTTAGTGTTTATATGGTCATGTCCTATAACGAGAAAGATTTTTCTCAAAAGATTGCTTTAAGGAGTAAACAGCCGTTAAAGTTCTATAGATACTGGGGCTTCTTCATCTAAGAGCTAGGAGTTCCAGGTCATATCCCAGTTCGCGGCATGTTTTCTGGAGTGATATCTTCGAGACGATTTATTTTGAACGGAGGTGGAAAAAACGGAGGGCGGGAATGGTGCGCGCACATTACCATTGTGAGAGTTTTCTCGCTATACTTACGTTTTAACCAATAATTCTTATTCCGCAGCTGCTCTACCCGTAATACGCATATCTCTCAGTCTAGCGAACCTTTTTCACGCGAGAACTCCTTGTGAGTATTAATGTACCGATTTAAAAACGACATCCCACCTTGTGGAGGTGATATGGAAGTTAACAATTTTTAACTGCAGGCGTTGTATGCCGAAACACTAAAAAGTAAAATTTTAATGAAAACTCCACTTACGAAAATGTTAACAGACCTCAGGAAATTGAAAGTACCAAATATAATTCTGGGTAATAAAAATTATTTAACACAATAGGCAAACTTATTTGGTTAACTTCAGATTAAAACAATAGTTTTTGATGTTCCAAGAGAATGTGACAAAGAAAGTTTCATTTAAAATATTGCAAATTTTGTGTAATTAACGTTTTGATAATATGACATTGGTCGAGAAAATTAAAATGAGATATTATTAAAAAACATCGGTGATTAATATATATTAAATTTAAATGTCTGCATATTGTAACGCGTGGCAAAACAAGGCTTCACATCAAATTAATAATACATTGAAGTTACAAATGCATGAAATAATGATACAAGTATCACTAAAGATATTTGTGTACCCAGAGTTACAGCCACGGTTCGTCGATAAATTGACATTACACGGTGTCCACAATACGTCCACTACTTCTGAGTGCTGTAGTTTTTGCGAAAAATCATAAAAACTTAATTTGCCTATTATTTCAGAGGTACAAACGTCCACGAGCTTAACTTTTCAAGACATACCTAAAAAAATTATATTTTCCACAAGAAGTCGGGAGTTAAACGGAAATGAGCCGAAACTTAAATATAGGTAGATGAAAATTGGGGTAAAGTAATTTTCAACTAAAGTTGTGTCCAGCACAAAAGTTATAAACATATGTAAGACATTATAAATTGTTTCCCATAAAAAAAGTAAATTCCTTTTGAGATGGGTATGTTTTCGAAGTTAGGTGACTCGCAGGGCATCGGGGCGGAAATGTAACGTTTTCAAGGTAGGGGAGACTGGGGCAGGTTGGCACACTTTTAGATAATTTATTTTTAATACGTTTTCTATTAATTAATTTTAAGTTCTATAACATGCATGTAACTAGTATACCTTCAAGCATATCATGGTATTGCAAACTTTACCAGTATTGTAATATTACATCTTTCAAACCGTTATAATCAAAGTAAAGTCACCTGTGCCAACCTGCCCCGTTATCGGGGAAAGTTAGCACAACATACGAATGTCGCTAAGTTTTGAGAATGAAACTCGTTATAGCAAAGAAATAAGATCAAGTTATTAATATCAATTAAGCACAGAGTAAAATACAACAAACTTGTTTGTTTGAACGACTTACAGATCAGTATTTTCATTTACATAATTTTCATTGTCACATCTGAAACACATGAAAAATACAGTGTCCTCAGAGATGCAGTCGTCGTGTGCCCAATTATTACATTTGGTACGCTGCACTCATTCTTCACGGCATTTCGATGTGTTGTATGAACCTGAGCAGAAAATAATAGGGCAATCCTCATCCTCACTCACTTTCCAAAGGGAAATTGTTATTTGGTTTCCGATTTGTCTTCTTTGTGCTAGCAAAACGAAAAAGATTTTTTGTCAGTTTCTTGTTTAGAAACGATCCTCTTTCTTCCTCTTTTTAAATTCCTGTTCATCTGCCAAAGACCTCTTTATAGGGGGGGGGGGGGGATCTTTCAAAATTGCTGATTTCTTCTTCTTTCTCTCTTTGCAAGTTACTTTCCTTGATCCTGCTTTCGTGAATTGCCTCACCAACTCTGGGGAAGGAAACGAAGTCTGAGTTGAAGCTGATGGAGAGGTATCATCATGTGCAGAAATAGATGGGAGAGGAGACTGAATGGATGCAGATGAAGTAGAAGGGACATCATTGTTTGCGGTAGAAGGGTCAGGTCTATCTGTGACATAATGTGGCATGAAATCAGCATCGGAAAAGATGTCTGGATTCAAAGGGAAAATCCCAGTAACTTTAAAGCCGGAGATCATGTTGAAAGGTATTGTGGATAATGTAAGGCTAGAAGCTACAATGCTCAGAATGTCATAAATGGTCATGGAATGTTTGTTAGTGGACATCCATGCATCACTAGCTGTGTTGGCATACTTTTTGAAAGGGCCATAAACAGATCGATCAAGGGGCTTCAGTTTATGACTGCAGTGAGGAGGAAACGACAAAACAGTAACACCATTATTTTTGAAAAGTTTACCACCTCAGCTGAGAGATAGGAGTCATGATTATCAAGTAGAAACAGGCAAGGATGTTCAGGAGAGCACCACACATGAGAAACAAAATGTCTGGCGTATTTACTAAAACTGCCCTCTGTCATCCATCCAGATGGGTGAGCATCACATCCACTACCTACAGGACCATCACGAATGAAGTGAGGTTGATATTTCACTCTCAAGAAAATGAAGAAATGAGGAATGCTATTTCCCACAGCATTAACTGCTTCAGCTAAAGTAACTTAACATTCCTCTTTCTCCTGATGTCAACTTTCCTACCTGTTTAATGCCACTACGCCATACTGTTCCGCCCGGTTTTTAAACCGTAGTAAAACCTGTTTAATCTACATTCCAGACATCCAGACCCAGTCGTTTGAAAACCGATGTAAGATTTTCAAAAAACAAAGAAACATCGGTTCTATTAAAACTGGCAGCACGAGCTAGACTTGTCGCTTGTGGTGACCTTACAGAAATATGTTTGTTTCTTTAAAAAAATAGAGGGCAACCAATCAGGGTCAGCCATTTCATACTCGGTCCAGGAGTCTGCAACATTACAACTACAAGCAATAGCATACGTGTAGGCGAATCTCCTGACTCCTCAAGGCGTTAAGCCGAAATTAATATCTGAAGTCTTCATCAGGTATTCGATGAGCAGCATTCTCTTGTTCAGGTTGAAATACCTAAAAAAATAAGTCCATTGAAATTGATAGTTAAAACAGTCTCCTTTAAGGGAATATCAAAAATATATAGAAATAATTACATCAAAACAGTTTTGTGTATGCCTACCTTCCATGGTTTAGCGTAGCTATAAATCCCGCCCAAGGTAAAGATGTAATAATAGTTGCCAGAGGCTGAGGTGTTGATGATCCAGGCTGTGGGAATGCTGCATCTTTCTGTTGTGTTGCTGGTTCTGACTTTTGTGATGCTGGTTTTGTCTGTGATGATGCATATAACTGTCGTGTTTCTGCCTCAGGTAGTAATGTTGCCACAGGCTGTGTTAATGTTCTCACAGACTGCGGTAGTGCCACTACAGACTATGTCGTTTCTGGCCCGGGTTGTAGTAATTCGTGGTAATTTGCACAATATCTAGCCAGGGTCCTGAACGGTATACCATAGTCTTCAGGAGCACCTCTGATTGAACAATGCGTTATTTTCACTGCTAGAACGGCTGCTTTCGTTGTTTCGGCAGATATTTATCCCTGTGTTGTCTTTTTCTTGTATGTGCGTACCATTATAAAACCTGGGGGTAAGAAACACATATTTTCAATCGTAATTCTTTATTTTAGAAATTGAGAGTGAAATATAAACAATAGACAAACAATAACGAAATTAATAAATGCGTTAAAATATATTTACTTCAGCAATTTCAGACTCGGTTAGCTAACTGAGAAGCAACAAACTAAATTGTTGTGTTACGGGGCACGTTGGCACATTGTGCCAACGTGCCCCTTATACACTGCGTCAACGTGCCCCGTCACTACGTTTTTCCTTTCCGTTAACATGCAATAATCAAATCAAACACACAAACACTTTGTGACACACAAAGGAAAAGCTAAAGTATTGGTCTTTAATATAAGTATATATAGGCTGTTCACGATAAAGTGAGCACTTTTGAAAACCCTCTCATTTGGAATAATAGGCAAAACATATATTTTATTTGAGCCTTAGACGTAAATTACTGAGCGTGGTAAAATATACACATTATGTTTAGTACATACATGACACTATTTATTTTAAAAGGTGGGTAAAGTATAAAATGGTTGAAAAGACAAAGTAACAAGGGCTTCAAAAGTGCTCACTTTACCGTGAACAGCCTAGTTTTATATATATATATATATATATATATATATATACACACACACACACACAAACATCTATTTACGATTATAAATTAAAGTTGCAATTTACTCACAAGATCATACCACACATAAACTTATTGTACCGATGACGTCTTCACTATTGTCTATATGGCCATCGGAGAAACAAGACGGTCGAATAAGACACCTACTGCGAGACTGGTGGCGCGATCCTGTATCTGTTTTTACGAACTACGTCTAGTGTGCAAAGTGCCCCGGTCTCCTCTAATCTATTCTGATACTGAGTAATAAAGTGATTGAAAAAAATGTGTTCTTATTCAATCGGGTATACGGCTATAATGAGAGCAAGCCCTTGAATTGGCGTCCCGCCTATGAGAGGACCAGGTGAAGGCCTGTGGCGTCTGGTGGCAATTTCGGGCGTGGCCAAGAATTTTTGACTCCGTGACTCTAATGTTCCAACGCGCTGATATCGATGTCAAACGAAAGCTCTTGTCTATATCTGCTGATTTATCTTTGTAATAAACGTCAAGTATCCGTTTCGTTACACCCATTTCATTCTCATAGCCCAAAGAAAATATTTTCCGTAAGTGCAGACATATTCGCCTGTGTCCCCGATACCGACACACTACAATTACTTTTGTTAGTTTTAATTAAACCTACGGAGAAATTTGATCAAAATCATTAGATTTTTCTACGGCGCAAGTACTTTTGTAATATAAGTCTGGGGTCATAAAATTTTGGCTCGTTCTTCTTTGAATAAATCCGCCAGTGAAACGGATGCTTTACCTAAGAGATACTGTATTAAAATGAGGATAAGAACTTATGTATAGCATTAAAGTTCATGTTGACAGCAGGCTCAGCATAAACAGACCATATCAATTTGACGATCGGGAATTTGAAGGAATTTGCAATGGCTTGTATTAGGGATACATCTCAGTATTACCCTCGATGAATTTATGAAAACCATGGAAAAACCGAAATCAGGATAGCTGGACCACTGCTACACGTCATTATGTAAGTATGTGAGAGCATTGGTAAATTCCACACGAAATACTTGGTTCCGGTGTGTATAGGCTGTTCACGATAAAGTGAGCACTTTTGAAATTAACCTTTGAAAAAGTCACTACCCCTGAATGTATATATTTTGATGGGCGCACTGAGTAACATTCGCTCAGTAAAGCTGGTAATGATGGATGGAAAATAGTTCCATATCTTAACGTCGAATAGGAAGTGTTAGGTACAAATTTGTGATAATTTTAATTATTTCCTTCGCTTTCAGTTTTTGTTAATAAATCAAAGTGCAAACATGAGCAGATTCGTATACTATTTACTTTCCTAGTAATTTCTAATTTTTACATGACCGACGCATGAATAAAGTGATGAGGCCCATAGTAAAGCTAATCCTACATAAGGCGGAAGAATACACAACGAATATACAAGTAGATCTTAAGCAGGGCTTTCAAAAGTGCTCATTTGACCGTGAATAGCTTACAAACCGAGCGACAGTAGCGTGTAGAAATTTATATTTAAATATCCAGTCACATTCCTTACGTGATAATATGATTAGGAGAATCTGAGATACGTTGGGGGGAAAAACGTTGCTAGTTAAAAAAAAAATATATTCTCTTTAATCTGCTCGAGGTGCTAGGCGAACCTATAGTGGCGTGTGCGAAAAACATTTTTCGCTTGTGTACCACTGAGAGTTTTAAAAACATGATCGACTTCAAAGCAAAACCGCCGTGGAACAGTACGCCCGTTTGCAGGACATGTAAACGATTTTCATGTTGAAACAGCGAGCAACAAAAACAACGTTCCGAACCTTACACTTTCATGCTGTAATATGGTTGCAGGCGAGGCTACAAAGAGTTGACTCGTTCTACTTCTTTTTTTTTCTTCACTGCAGTTTAGCTGAATATTTGTATTTT
Organism: Dryococelus australis; assembly: GCA_029891345.1. NCBI lineage: Eukaryota > Metazoa > Arthropoda > Insecta > Phasmatodea > Phasmatidae > Dryococelus > Dryococelus australis. The sequence continues at coordinate 161,210,518 of CM056998.1, forward strand.
CTGTTTTCACTTGGTTGATAAGAAATATTTTGAAAGTATGCTTACAACTGTGTAGCAATATTAACGTGAAAGCTTGGTTGTGTATACGTAATAAATTGTAACAAAAAATGTGTTCGGAAATTTTGCCTGGGGAGTACTTTGTAGTAAAAAAGGCAATGGAAAAATGTTCAAGTTCCTGGCCTGTGGGTTAGACTTTATGCTCGACTTTGAACTAGAGGTTCACTTTTGCGAATTGGCTGGAGATACTTAAAACTGATTATAATTCACAATTTATCTTTCTAGATTTTCAGGATATTTCATGACACAATATTGATAATAGCCTATAGTAATTAAAATACCAAATAATTAGTAAAATTACATTAATAAAAACAATATTTTGGGGTAAATTTAAGAATTTTATGATAAAATGTTGACTTGTACATTTTTCAGAAAGTTATTTTAACATAAAGTTAGGTTCAGTTCAGATAAAGTATTTATTGACGCCACAGGAGTGGCATGTTACAATTTATTTCAAATCCGAAACTTGGTTCATCTGCGCTAAGAGTTAAACTTCTGGCTATCAAAAGTTAAAATTATAAAACGATTGAACCGTATATAGGCCATTAACAGTTACTTCCAACTTTTCTGAAGTCATACCATTGTTATATTTCCAGGATATACCTCCGCCTCATGCAAGCAGAGCTTAACTGATTCGACAAAATTACACCAAAAGGACAGGGCACCTCCTTCGTGCGCACTCACTTTAACAATGTTTTGCATATGAACTATTTCTTACTAGGCATTACCAACGCACCTATTTTCGCACTGTTTTTATTCATCTAATTATGAATGGAATATTCTAATTCACAGATAAAATATAAGTAAGTGTTCAATTTAACCAAAAGTAAGGTATTGTTATGTTAAAACAAATATAACACGCTTCTGGCACATGATAGTTAGGAAACAGCCAATAACGTCATACATGGAATGATTTTTCCAAGGTTGGAATCAAAAAGTGTTAATAAACCGCAAATAGACTATAGGAAATTTCCAAGAAATATATTTATTGATATTCTAATTATATCAACAATCATTTTGAGAGGTATCCTAACGTGATAAATTTGTTCATTTGCGGGACTGCTATGAAAAACAAGAGAAAAAAATTACTTCAGCTTGCTTCAACCATATTTGAAAAGTAATTTTACTCCAAAGTCAGACTATATACAGACTATAATTTCTTATCGCAACCTAAATAATAAAGTTATATGCAATAAACGGAGAAATAGCTTTAGACTCTAGACCGCCATTTAACATTCCATTGGATTCCGTAGATTCTGTCCTTCGTTTTTAGCCACTAAGCTAAGGTCACCAGGCTGTGCCGAGTACTGCAAACGTAAGCCGAAAATAAACGCTTCGCAGGCAATGACATCTTTGACCAGCTAATCGTATTAATTGCTGTCGTATTGTCGAACTAGCATAACAAATCCTTGAGAATGGCAGAAGATTTGAATCGCATATTTCATATTTCACTGTTTTGTTTTGGGGTGTATGAAGTACAAATTGCAACAAATATTATTTAATTTTTTGTATGGATACCAATTAATTAATTGTTGGTATAAAGCTATTTTTTCTCTTATTAGAGGTTATAAGTAAAATCACTAATTAAACCACTGACCAACTAAATATACAGGAATTGGTAGGAAAATCTAAAAATTAAATAATAAATGAATTAAGAGGTTCTTGTTAGCGTGTAACAGCACGGTATTGTACGCTGTTTAGGGTGAAAAAAAGGGTAAAATAGAGATACAGTAGAATGCAGTAGCAGGGGAAACGGAAGTGCCCCGAGAAAACTCCTCACCGATGGCAACGCCCGCCACGTTTGCCACTTGCAAAAATCCGGTTGACCCCGCCGGGAATCGAATCCCGTTTTCCTTATTGGGAGGCGAGTGATCTGACCACTGTGCCACCGTGGCGAAACACAGAAATATAAATAAATAAAATAATTACTATGTAATTATCACAGAAACATAAAGGCCACGTGTACTCTGATATATAAATGCGAGCGCCATTAAATTATTTAAACACGCAAGCAATACAGTCGCTACGTCGTTCGCTAATCTGTATAAAGCCATGATATTTACACTTGTTAGTCGTAGGAATATGGAAGCCAATTAAGCAGTGTTCACTGTACTGAACACGACACCAGTCGTAAAAATTAAAGTTTCAATTAGTCAGTGTTCACTGCATCGACAGCAACATCATTTGTGAACACTGACTACTTGGCTTCATTATTCCTACTACTAGATGGAGATTTTTGGACATTCGCCGTTGCGATGCAGATGTCTGTCATGGAAAAACAATACTGAACACGAAAAAATTCTTTAAAAAGAAAACTAACCTATGGATAAGAATATATATATATATATATTACACAGGAAAATTACAAGAGGGAATAGAGTCAAGAAACAGGAAATCAAATAATTACGAAAAATATATATGTTCGTGTACACCTCCTACTGATAGCATATAGAAAACAACACTGACTAGAAACCTGTTTGAAAAATAGGACAACACTGACAAATATGTGGAAACAAAATTGGACAACACAACAACACAGCAGATTTAATAAACACGACAGAATTGCAAGCCAGGTTTGCTGTAGTCAAGAATAGTATGTACGAGTGCGTTTCTTTGTTGTGTTGTCCCATTTTGTTTCCATATATTTTGTTAGTGTTATCATATTTCTCAAGCTGGTTTTTAGCCTGTTTTGTTTTCTGATACACACTCATGTGTGTGTGTGTGTGTATTATATATATATATATATATATATATATATATATATATATATTATATATATATATATATATATATATATATATATATATATATATATATATATCGTAACTAGTTGCTCTCCAGTTTTTTGGAATATTCCCTCTTTGAATTTTTCAGTTTTGTATAAATATTTTTTTTCTCGCCCATACAACGGGTAATTATCTATTTAAAGTATTTTTTTCGTGTTCAGTCTTGTTTTTCTATGACAGACATCTGCATCGAAATGGCGAATGTCCAAAAATCTCCATCTAGTCATTCGCCCTCATTGAACCATTCATTCAAAGATTCTTATTCATATGCTTGACATGTGTAAAGTTCATGGCATTATGCTGACTGGCGAATGAGATAGTGACCTTGGTGTGGTAGTGACTGCATTACTTGCGTGTTAAATCATTTTGGTGGAAAGTGCATTTAGAGATTAGAGTGCACGAGGCGTTTATGCATCATTTAGTTTCTATTTTATTACCTGTTTTGTGGCACGGTGGTGATTGTATACTAAGGTAATGCTATTAACCCCTGCGCTGCAATCGTTGTTGTTATTCCTAATTATGAGTCATAAATTAGAGAAGTCTTTGTAATAGATACTTTATACCCAAGAGTTTGTATTTCAACATAATATTACATGTTCGCCCAGCATCGCGTAGGATACGTCCAGCCCCCTCCACTTATGCTACACACATCACTTATAGGCTGTTCATGGTAAAGTGAGAAACTTTTGACACCCTAGTTACTTTTTTCCTATCAACCTTCTGTTTATCCTTCCATCACGTCTTAAAATAGACAGTGTCATGCAAGTAATAAACACAGGGCATGTATTTCACTAGACTCGAAAATCGACTTCTAAGGTTACAATAAAATACGTGTATTGACTATTATTCCAAATGAGCGGGTTTCTACTTTACCGTTAATAGCCTATATCTGACATCACAAACTCCCGTGGGACCGCGGGGGTGTAGTGGTTAGACTACTCACTCGCCTCCCACCTAGGCGAACAGGATTTGAATCCCGGCGGGGTCGCTCTCGGATTTTCGCACTGGGGAATCGTGCCGGGCGATGCCTCTGTTGGCGAGTTACCTAAGCGATCTCTTGTTTACCCCGCCTTTCCTGTGCTGCTCCATACTCACCTCGTTTCACCTTCATCAGCCCTCAAGACTCCGATGTTAAGAGCCTACATCTTTTCACTACACTCCACAATATCCAGTAATAGCATCGCGGAGGGGGGCGTGTACATGTGTCGGGTGGCTTGGCGTAACAGCTGACATGGATGACAGAGTTGTGACTTATTCGATAAGTTTCTGATAACTTGTGTTGTCACAACGCCAAAGCGAACCAAAGAATGATTAGGATTGCCTAAGGGAAGGCATTAATAAGAGGCAGTGAAATGAAAATTTCTTGTTTTGAGTAAATGGGAAAAGTGGGTTCGAGGACAAGGGCTTCAGGGAAAGGATCGAAGATCTGCCGGGTGCCAGCCGCCATCTTGGGTTCTGGACTTCCCACTCTGTCAATCCAGTCCCACACCCGCCATATTCGATTCCGCCATATTTGTAGTCAGTACATCGCCATCTTGGGCCGCCGTTTTGATAACCAGTATGTAATTTTTCATGCTGTTTCCTTTCATGTTGTTTTCCTATGCTGTTTCTGATACTCTGTCATTCTGAGGTTCTTCTCAGAGTATTCCCATTTGATCTCTCTTGCATTCTTTCTTTCCTTTATTTCTCTCTTTCCTTCGATCTCTCTCTCTTCCTCCACATTCGTTTGTCATTTGTTTCCAACAACCATATTTATTTACATCGGCTGCGATCTGTCTCTCAGCTTCATTCAACTGGCATCTTAGTTTTTTTTTCCATTTGTCATTTATTTTAGAGTTTTTCTCTCAGGTACATCGATCAGTCGCATTTGCTCCACTACCGTCTTTGTTCTAGAGTTGACTGCTAGATGCACTGGTGTCACTGTCATTCAGTCATCAGCTCTCGCATCTGTCGCATGCGCTCTACTGCATTATTATTTTTTTTACATCGGCTGCTGCTAGGGACACTAGTGTCACTCTTGTTCGATTAGTCGCTACACCACAATGTTGGTTCTGGAGTTAGCCACCAGGGGTACTTCTTTTTTTAACACTCAAAATACCATCTCGAATAGTGCGGGATCGAAAACTCGAACTGCGATATCTTGGGTCGTCAGACTAATGCCTTAGACTGATTGGCTATCGTAACATGCGCTGGGACAAGGGTTTATAAGAAGTACATAGCTGGCGTGTGTTTCTGTGGACGAATAATTATTTTGTCTCTTGTTAAAGACATTTCTTTTTATGTTTTACTCTTTAAGTATTTATTTCTTATTGAGGTTTAACTTTTATAATTTTTAAGTATTTTATTTTCATAGTCATTATTATTTATATTTTTTGACTATCCCAGACAGTTTATTAGTACGTATTTTATTTTATTATTCACTTCTACATATGTCAATTTTTTACTACACTTTAAGTATTTTTTATTATTTAGATTCTATTTACACATATATAATTTAGATCTAACTTACATACCATTTTTAAGTATTATTTAGATTTTTTATTGTTCAGATTTTTAACTTATATATTTGTTACGTATTTTATTTATATAATATAATTTTTTTATTATCCCAGTAACTAATTTCTCTCCATATCTACTTCACTTAACCTAACCTAACATAACTTATCAATCATGTAAGACTTGTATGCACTCCACACATATCCTTGTTTAGGACTGAATAATTTTTCATTTCTAGAATATTAAATAGATTTTTTTCCTTTTTAAAATAAATTATGAAATATGTACCTTAGAAATAAGCCTGCCACTAATTAACCCCTTAATATGTTATCCAGAGTATGCTCTCTCTACTGACCTAAAATGAGATACAAATCCAGTAATGGTGGGAAACATTTTCCTTTTCTGTACTACATAAAGAATATAACACATTCGTATGTGGTCATGTAACCCCCTAAATAAATCTGGGCACGTATGAAATGCTGCCAATCGTCTTTAAGGGTCGTCTACTATCAAAAATACCATAACTCTAGCATTAAATATAGCTTAAGGAAAAAATTCGCTATTTTACAACCGAGCTGCATGGTGAAAACATTGCCCAAAGTGCTGAACGTGGTTCATTTTTATTTGTGGCGGTTGTTTCGAAAACGTCTGTCTCGTATACAAGAAACGCGAAAAAAAAATACTTTATAGGCGGGGGGACATCAACATCCATTACTCGCCGACTGTCTGGTGTAAAATATATATTATTTCCGCATTACATACAGACACGGGCAATAGGTATTAAAGATTCCATGTCGGTTGTCGACAAGCCTTAGTTATTTCGTATGAACAGTCCTCAGAATTGTGGCGAGTGAGCGCTGATTTAGCGCTGGCATCTCACAGCTGGTATATGTAGGTGCGGCTGCGCTCGCGAAAGATAACTCACGTACGTCACTTGTCCGAGGGATAACTTCTTCTCGTTCGCGAAGTCGGCGAGATCAGGTGTAGTATGGCGCTACCCACGCGCTGTGAAGTTCAAGTCAGCGGTGCAGGCTTAGATTGATGAGTCGGCGATTAAGTTATATATGGCGCACAGATGGGAACAACTTGTCCTCCGGCAAAAATTAAATTATTTCACGCCAACTAATGATTTTTAAATGGATGGTGCACTTTTTAGAATGACTTCTGTGTTAGAGTTTCTGGCAAGTTGGCGATATAATTATTTATAATATTGATTTTTTCTATGCTTCCAGTTATTCTATAAATACGCGCACGAATCTGGTGGATTGTACTTCAGTTACTCCAACTGAGAATGTATTTTATCGTCCAATATATATAAGTAACAAGAGGTTTAAAATTCTATAGTTCTTTTTTACCCCAATGGGTTAAACATAGTCGTGTATTATGTGTATATGTTATAAATGTACGATAAGAACTACCATCAATATACAAACATTGTTAAGAATGCTGACCTAAACACTGACAAAAATTGTGAACATTCGTACGAAATAGTTTTTGAAAAATATGGCAAAATCTTATGAACAGTAAACATAGCATTTAACAGTTAACATGTAGAAGTCACATGGCGGTATTTTATGTTTATGCATAGCGAAAGGATACAAAAGTAGAACTTTTAGCAGGGCCTCAGAATAGACTTTAATGACGCAGCAAGCAACTACTTACAGAGTGTAATGGTGTATATAATGCAAAATATTCTAAATAATAATAAATAGTTTTGTTACAGTTTCAAGACATAAGATTCACTCCGAAACTTCTCGCAATGTCAATGCTCTTCGAGCCTTCACATATAAACACATAGTCTTAAAATTAAATTAATATTTAACAGGATACAAACCTCGTTTTGAAAATTATTTCGTGTAGAACTTTAGATGGCAGAAGTGCTCGTAAAAATCTTTTCTACTGCTTGACCGTACACATAATGTTTTTGCGTTACGGCAGAACAAATTAATTTATAATTTTTATTCAGAACACCATAAAATAATTGTAGGGAATTCATTGCTCTCAAAATCTCTTTCACGTATACAATAGTATAAACTGGGGCTGCATATTACTTGAGCAGATTACCGTAAAAATAATTCTAATGAAAACTGAGTGCATTAAATACTAATTTTCCGTGGTGGAAGTCACCAAACCATATGTCATTATTTTTTTAAAATAATATATTTGATCAGTCACGTACATTAGCCCTTGAAAGCCTCGACTTGACTCCCCTGCATTGCATACTTGGCACGATTCCCTGCGGGGTCTTCATGAATTTTCGTCTGTGCTTGAGCATTTTTCTTGGGGTCTTAATTTCATTAACCTATTATTTTGCGGTCACATTTTGTTAAGTACGGAACTTTTTTCATTTATATGCCTTACACACGAGATTTTTTGATGACTCCAAACATGAATTATTTGCTATTTTAACAATATTTTTTTCTTAGTTAAAAAAAAATTTTAAGGTCAGTCTTTTAAAAAATTAAAAAAATTCAACAAACTTTCTTTTACGCAAAATTTCTTAGGTAATGTACAACATTATGAAAACACGTATACACAATGAAACATTAATCTCGTACACATTGTTTTGTGTATTTCAAGGCATTGTTCTCCAGTGAGTCCTGATTTCCGTGGGTAATCGGTATAATGCTTAAAAACACTGTTTGCAGACATTAACTTTGTACGTGATTTTCTGTCTCTTTACATTCTTATACACACCTAATCTATCGTTAAGCCGAGGCATGGGGCCTCCAGTTTGAGACCCGAAACTATAGAAAAATTAATTTTCTATCGGACTTAGAAAAAAATGTGGTCACTTTTACCAGGGTTTGGTGAATATTACAGGAATAAATAGTGAAGTAAAAATGGAATAATCCTGGAGTCGGATGAAATACAAGGTTTGTAATGTCATTAATAGTGTAAGTTTCTAAGCTTATTAGCACATTTTGTAAACTGCTTAGTAATTATGTGCAACTCGTACAAGTTTTTAAACAAAATACCTCGGGTAGATATTATGTAAGGACCCGAGTTCGAAGCCTGAAACTATTAAAATAATATTAATTTTCTCTTGGTCTAGAAAAATATCGGACGGCGTTTTCCGAGTTATGGGAGAAAGCGTATATAGAACCACATTTATATATTAAAAAATGATAGTTGACATTCTGATATCGTGTGGAGAACATCGATTTGGAAGCATTCTCTCGCTATACAGTGAATATGAACTGCGACTACGAAGGCCTGCCATTGTTCTCAACGATAATGGAGTTGCGACCTGCATCATCGCTACCAGTGTCGATTCTGCAATCGAATTTTCACCTTTGGAAAAAAAACTCGTCGGCATGAGAGATGACCTGTACGAAGATACCTTTACTCGCGATGGAGCATTACGACAATGACCACATGCAGTTTATGCAAGGTGATATAATGAAGGAACATACTGAAATATGCATGGGTTCGTCCATTGGGAGCCAGAAAGTGATGTCGCCAATACCTCTTGCTATATCGATGGGTACTGTTTCCGCAGACAATTATGAATTATATATATATATGTTACATTTAAAAACTAAAAAATACTTAAAATGTAAAACTAAAAAATACACAGAAAATAAATATTTATCTTTGGGACAGTAAAAAAAATTATGTATGTAAAACTGAATAGTAAAATTAATGGCGATGTACTGATTACAAATTTGGCTGCGTACTGGCTACCAATATGACGGGATCCAACATGGCGGTTGTACGACCGGATTGACAGAGCGGTAAGTCCAGACTCCAAGATGGCGGCTGGCGCTTGGCAGATACTCGATCCTCTGCCTGAAGTATTTGTCCTCGAACCTACTTTTTCCCCATCTACTGCCGTGAACATACGTAATCCAGAGCAATGACTTCACAGAAAACTCTGACGACATGAAACTCTAAACTGAAAATAAGCCGAGATTTCTTGTGATATTATCTATGATTTTTTTCTTGTTTATTTTTGTTAACTGTTGTGCTGATTTCAGTATATGTTTTTACTTCATCGCCTTGGTTTTTTTTGAGCAATATAACTTTGCAATTGCTTACTTATCCTCACAGCATGAATCACTTTATTCATTAATGAAGTTAGGAAGCAAGTTTTCTGGGTACAACGTATACACAGTTTGCGACTAGCGATTGCGGTAACAGGCTAATGAGTGCTGGATGACACTGGTAGCGGAGTGTGAGAAACAGTGAAGCGCTGGGGGGAACGATGTAATCACCCTGGCGTGGTACCAGTGGACTGCAAGTTATGTTAATATTGTGGGCATTCTTCGAGGATCTCCAGATGGCAATGGATACTGTGGTCACTCTTCAAACAGTGTGCAGGCGAGAAGCATTTAGTTTGAAGCTATTTAATTAAAATAATATTTAATTTCATGTATAGGATATTTTAATGCTTTTTTTTAAATTTCATAGTGGAACAAATTCGATTCTTTTATAGAGAAGCATTAAATATTAGTTAAATGTTTTATTTTGCAAATAGTTACAGTATTTTTTCTGTAAGTGACGAACTGTCATAACCTTTTATACCTAGCACTGTGAATAAATTAAAACAACATTTTATTACACTTTGAGCAGGAAGAAGGCATTATACCACGAGTCTGGCAACATTAATTGATGTCAGAATATTTCCCATGATAACTTTCAAGAAATATTTAGTTCATTCTGTCTGCTGAGCTGGTTTTAGTTACCTTGTTTGTATTTATTTTTCCAAACTAGGGGTTTAGTTGTCGCGAAATTTCTTCTGTTCATTCGTTATTTTGAAATACAAAACAGCTCTTTTGAATATAGACTGACTTGTGGAGAATTTATGTAACAGATCGCATGGAGAATATCAAGTAATACACTTTTTAAATATTTAAAATATTTTCATTTAGTGAATATAAAGAATTCATGTCCATGGCTGAGCCATTTTCTTCAGTGAAATACGAAACGAACGATGTCAAATATTATAATCGATTTTCGGTTAATGGTACTCTTTCGGAGACATTGTGTAGATTCTTATTTCAGAACACTGCCTGCTCCTTCACCAGATATAGTGATTGACACTGTCTTATGCCTATTTACAAGCATCGATGTCTCGATCTTGTGTGACTCAAGCCAGTTCCAAATATAAAGCATATCAAATTAATATATGTCTGTTAAAATTAAAATCTAATCATGTGTTTTTATAAATGTGTAATACTTGTCATGTTTAAGTTATATATATATATATATATATATATATATATAAATTCTGATTTTTCAAAAATATGATTTCTCAAGTTTTCAGTTAATCGTGTACTAGATCGTCCACATGTTCTTTCACGAATAACTATGCAAGCTATATATAGACAATTATATTTATTTCTGAGAACGAACATAAACATGGTTGCAGCAATCATTATAAAATCTACCATGATTAAGTTCCGTTTAAATTTCAGTGGTAAGTAAACTTATTAATATTGTTAGGAATTCCTGCAAAATATGTATTATGATGTACTAAAGGAAAAATTGCTATGCATAGTCAAAAGTTCCAACTGCCAATTTTAAACGCACATGAACGCATTTTTTCATATATTTAAATTTGCCTTTCCATTTACACTCGGAACAATTATAATTTTGAGAGGTATCATAAAGTTATCTCACCATAAATGTTGTGAAAGTAATTTTTTTCTAAGACATTCCTAACAATGAGCAACATTCTTGGAAGTTTGCAAAACTTTGCTGAGTAAAATATTGACATAACGCCGTTGCTTGTACACCTGTGGACATGTGACAAAGGTTCGGCCACATATAAAACTGTTAAGTCGAACCTGAGAGACACGCACTCGTGTAATTTATCAGGGTGTGCTGATAGGCACAGATGGAAAATTTTCACGAAAATAGACTACTTCAATGGTGGCAACGCTTACTCTCGTTTCTGTAAATTGTCCAAGGGATTTGAAGTTCCTAATTCCTGTCTGGAGTAATGTGAAATAGGCCACTTTAACAGTGAACTCCCGTCATTCGCCTGCAAAAAAAAAAAATTACGCTGTACCACGACTGCATCGATCAACAAATTAAGCGGGAATAACGTAGAGCATTTTGAAAATTTTCTGTTAAAATTTTATTTTCTGTCCATTGTCTGCTGATATTTCAGGATCGGAAAATTTGTGGAACGCATTATTTTAATTCAACGCGCGTACGTTTAAATACATATTGCAATTTGTAACTGTTTATATTAAAAGTCCTGGAGATCCCTGAATTAATAACAAAACTTCAAGAACATAAAGAACGAATATGAGAGTATTGTGGAGTTAGTCTTCAGCTTACCTAACCCTTAAAGGGATAATCCGTCCACGGCATATGACAATCAGGCGTAAGCCACTACGCGGCCAGAGAGCACGGTGATATTTAAAGAATCGCTCCACATCGTATCGCCCTTGCAAGCTTATCGCGTCTGTATTCCAGGAACGAGTGATATTTCTGGGAGTTGATCTGAATCAGCAGCCCCCTTGTTGCGTGGGACGGTTGTAGATTGCAATTTCTGGAGGTCAGATATAGCCACGTTGCCCGCTAGGGAAGGCAATGCCACCTGACAGGTTAAATGCGTACACGCTCCCCCCTCCCCCTCTGCAAGTCACCAAATCCTCACCCCTGTCACAACTCCTCCCCAGGTCACACCTGCTGTTCGAGAGACTCAAATGGTTAAACATTGATGTAAGCGTCGCGGGCGGTGTCAGGGGTGTTAAAACATTTACGGAGCGCGCGCTCCCGTGTATAGGCTGTTCACGGTGAACTGAGCACTTTTTAAAGCCCTGCTCAAGATATGCAGGGTGAGTCCTTTAAAAGAGACCCCTATCGATGGCATCCCACAGCACGTCCTCGAACGTGCCTTTCACAACTTTTGGTATCGTCTGCACACCTGCCTCGAGGTTAATGGCGGCCACTTCCAGCACATACGCTAGGTATTTTATTGTCACACTGGACTCAATTTCCTCATTCCCTCACTCCGTTACACACGTCCTCTTTTTAAGGACTCACCTTGAACTTGTCTGCATGTTGTGTATTATTCCGCGCTATGTAAAATAAACACTATCATGAGCCTATCACTATATTAATGCGTCGATCAAGTGAAGCTGAAATATTATTTAAAAAATAAATATTTTACAAACTTGCTAACTTTTACAATGATATGCAATAAAAATTGAAAGGAAAATAAACAATTACATTATCACAAATGGTTACCTAACACTTTTAATTCCCCTTCATCGTTACTAACTTTACAGCGCGCATGTCACTCAAGTGTGCAGGTAGGAGGGGTGACTTTTCTCTAAGGTTGGTTTCAAAAGTGCTTACTTTATCGTGGACAGCCTTTGTATGAGTGTCGGTGGGGTCGCAACCCCACCGTACCCAACCTTTACCCCACCGTGCCCGCAGCCGTACTCGCATCACACTTACCCTCCTGGCCCGCGCCGCTCCGCACCTCCGTGGCCTTGGGCGGCGACGACGGCATCGGGATTTCTGCAACACACACGGCGACATAAGCAACACCTGCCGAGCAACAAACGTACACAGGTCAACTCTCTGAAGACTAGGCCCAAGTTCAGAACACCTAGAGCCAATATTACACGATATCTGCTGCAAGGAGCGTCAGGACAGTGACGGGGGGGATGAAGGTCTAGTAGAGTGAGTGAGTGAAACGATTCGGGCGGCTCTTAACATCAAGGTCTTGAGAGCCGATGAGGGGGAAGCAAGTTGAGTATGGAGTAAAGATGGTATGAAATGGCAGGGGAAACGGGAGATCCCCGAGAAAACCCGCCGACCAGCAGCACGATTTCCACATGTGAAAATCCGGGAGTGACCCCGCCGGGAATCGAACCCGGTTCGCCTAGGCTGGAGGCGAGTAGTCTAACCACGGCACCACCACGGTCCCAAGTTCTAGTAGAGAATTGGACACCCTGATGCTGCAAAAAGAGTCCCTTTCCATAAAATATTTTTGAAATCAATAACGTTAGTATTTATACACACACTGCTTCATTATTTCACATCTGAACACAAAATACACGACGTGAAAAACCCAAATATGAGATACGATTCTAATAAGAGACACATTGTTATCCTTTCCGGTAGGTGCTGCCATCTATCGGTTAGGGTAAGAGTAGTCACGCGTTACGCGTGATCACCTGACATTATCTTCTGGCGTGCAAAGCAAGTAATTTTGCAGTTTTTTTTTTTTTCTCAAGTTTTTGAATAGGAAATATTTTAGTGCCGAACGAAAGTAAAGGTAAGACACTTTGTTATTAGTAATTTATTTTCATCGATAGCTTACCTATTGCGTTATTTCGCAGACAGGTTTCAAATAATTATCACCGTATGTTTGAATTGAGGCAGCCATTTTAGTTTTATGAAAGCACGCTCTTAATAACAGACACGATGCCATTAATAAGGGATAATGTATTTTATTGGGACAGTGACTCTTATTAGAATACACCAGATATAATTTATCAGCTAAATTATCATACGGTTATGTATTATCGAAATTTGTAATAATGTTCCAAATGTATTAAAAATTATATTATTATTTTATTAGACATATAAGACATATTTATCGTAGCCTACATAATGAAGCTAAAGTAAAAACCATATAAATAAGAGGTCTATTCTTATGACCTCAAATTACTAGATAAACATTTTATAAAACGTTAATAACTTCCATACATATTTATCTTTGTATGTGTTCTTGAAAATATCTCTTACTACCGGTTGTCAGTAATTTCACTACTGTCTATTGTTTTAAATGCCTCGTGGGAAAGGAAAGCGAAATGTAGAAAACAGAAAATATATCAGAGATGCTCTTCAAGGTGTTCGAGCGGGTGAAATGGGGGGTACTTACGATCTGCAAAATCATAGCAAAATAAAGCAAACAAAGAGTAACTATTTAGAAGTTATTTGCAGAACATTCAAAGTAGAAGTCTAAGAAATCTAATCCTAGGGAGCAGCATCCTATGTCTGGCAGTAATGATTGATTTGAAGGGGAAATGCAGCTGAACAATTCCGCTGATTCAGATGTCGGTGCGGATAATAATGCTGAATTCTTATTTTGCACGGATCTTTTCATTTGTTTGCTACAATAATTGTAAATTAATTTAGACATGCGCAACTTAGTAACTGAATCTTTGTTTCAGGAAGGACAAAGATATATGTTCTGCCTAAAGATGATTAATTTTTCAATGGAATGAGTTGCGCAAATATGTAAAACCATTGTACATATTCTATTACAATTAATTTCAATGTTTCCCTTATTTAGTTTGAACTAAACGGCAAACAATTAAGGTATCTTATTTGGAATCCTTTACTCAATTTATACGAAAATTCCGTTATTAGAACTTTAACAATGGAAAAACTTTAGTATGCTTGATCATTTTATGATAAAATACGTTTTTCAGAAATTAAAGCAAACGTTATGTTTATATAAGCATTTAGTAAAACGAGCATCTTGTTTGCGCGCTTTAACAAGTGCATTTTTATTTAACATTATTATTGGCTTCCATTTTTTATAAATATATTTAAAGCGTGGAACTTAAAGTACGTCTTTGTGGTACCCACTAGCGAAGTATTTGACGGCCACTGGTAAGAACTGGGGAAAAAAAAGGGGTGTGAAAAGTCCCCTACCCCCTTGCTACTCCCTTTACCGACGCGCCTGCCGTAGGGCGTACTTGCTCATGCACATGCTACTATAGAACCTGATGCACGAGCTGGTATACCAGCCGCTATGCGAACCGGCAACGAAGATTCTTGTTAGCTGCTGTCACTATACGTCGTTTTGCCTAAATTTGAGGCAAAACTACCTTACACAGAATATTTTTTAGCGAGATTTTTTTTAGGCAAAACGAAGGTTAGAAAATCTCTGTTAGGCATAACAACTTTATACCGCTTGCATACTATCACATTTGGGCGGGACCAAATACGGCCATGTGGGTCACTATAAGTATGCGCCCCACTCGTAAAACATGTGACTAGCAGCTTGTATGTAAAACAAAGTACAACTTAACCAGTTATCTACACACACATAAAGTTACTCGCATAACACGTGTGTTTCAGTGTCCCGCGGACATGCTTGAGTGGATTACGAAATTATGTTTTATTGCTACTGCTAGTTAGTACTGTTTAATATTATTAACGTATTAAAAAAAACACGAAAAGGTTTGTGTGGAACTGTCAGACATTGTTTTGAAGTATTTACGTGATTTATAATAACAATTTTAATGATTTAATTTAAAATTCAGACCACATTTTGTAAAAAAAAAAAAAAAAAACTTATGGGGTTTTGAACACATGTTCTAAAGTAGTACCCAAGCTTACGATCCCATACACTCTCACTACGCGAAAAGAACTATGAAACTCAGGCGAATTATGATTTTGGATATGTTGGTATGTTTTAATTAATCAGTTATATTATCAGTTATAATTCAAGCTATATTTGAGAGCAGTCATCTTCAACATATTTTTCACATTGCAGTTTTTTTAAATCATCTAAAATAATTTCAGCCTCATGGACGAATAATCAAGATGGAGGCATCGTTTTAGGCTTTATCGCCTTCCTCAACTTATTTTAGGAAGTGGCCACGAACGGTGATTTATGCTCTGAACCTGTAAAGTGAATTTGACTATAAGAAAGCTGATAAGGTTCTTATAACGTAAAATAAAGCGGGTCCTACTACGAAACCTGGTGTAATATCCGGCCATAGATGGCGACAAATGCCGAGACGGCTGCCTTAGCAGCTGATATAACAGCTGCTATGGCAGACCTTGTACAAGCTTGTGCGCAGTCTGGCACCGTTTAACCTGGCGATAACAATAACGAAGCAGAAAAAGCTGCGAGCATCGTGAACTCCAGTCACTTTTGCGAGCATAATCGGCGCTTGGAAACTAACATGTCAGAATGCACTCCAACAAGTAGGGAGTCTCTTGCAGCATCAAATACCCGATACATACACCACAGTTACAAGGCAAGTGAGAAAGCAGTTTTATATCTCAAAGACCACTACGTCATTTTGCTGCAGCTCCGTCTGTGTTCCCATTAACTTGCTAATCTTTGAAGACTACACAGTAAACTTATTTTTGTACTTTTACAAAAAAAAGTTTGGAAACTAGTTGCTAAAAAGTACTATGCAACACTACAAACAAATATTTGTAAACTTTGCCAGAAATTACTTGGAAAGTGAACGGTATAAATGAAGAATTTGTACCAAATGTACTGTAAGCTACCGGCGGATATCCTGTAGTATTACAACAATATGTGTAGTAACGCTCAAATTATTTTTCTGCAAAATCACAAGCATCTATCCATACTTCCACAAAGTGATTTGCCTCCTTGATGATACTCAGTAGTTTTTATGGTATAAAAATTATATTTCAACCAGAACTGCACTGACCTCATTTTATGTGGCCCAGTCAGCCATGTCCCAACACAACTAAGACTTTGAAAATTCCCATTGGGGTGACGAGAATTAAACCCAGAAGCTCTCCGTCACAACCACTACGTCACGGATGCATCCATACGGCGTGCTCTGTTTTAGTATTATATGTCATTTGAATAATTTAATATTGTGTTAACATGTGGAATTTTACCTTCAAAAGAAAAGAGCAAGTTTTTATTGAGCTCGTGGCGGAATTGTAATTAGTTCGACACTTAATTACATGGAGAATGTTGGTCCTACGTAAAAAACGTAAATAATGCTGCTTTGTAAATACAGGAGAAAATTAACACTGCCGGAGGCTGTGTAATTTTTGGAGCGCTGCTTCATTTTCTTTATCCCTGCATTTTGTCACTTATAATCTTTCATTCAAAGGAAACCATGTGAAACCGTATGAATATATTCGTATTTTGCTAAATAAGTTTTTACATTTATCTGTTATCTGTCTACAGTAACATAATCAAATACAAAATTTGTATTATGGAATAATTCTAAGAAAATCTTCTAAGATTTAAAATAAAAGTACATATTTGTACATCGCAGCTAAAATTAAATAAATTTATTTAAACCTGGCATGTACTGTTACAAAATTAATATTGCAAACCCGTACCTTGAGGGAACACATTCTTTACAAACCAGTTAAAATGGACTTTGCCGTGTTTCCCGAGGAAATAAGTAGCCCTCACCATAAGTGGATTCTCGGAAATGATCACTCATCGGCCTTCAGCACACATCTTAATTTGAACTTCCGAAATGTTATCTGTAGTTTATAAATATCAGTGTGTCAGCAAAAATCTTAGTTATATATATATATATATATATATATATATATATATATATATATATATACACACACACAATATATATAGACACACACACACACACTATCGACCTAAAAGTAATTGGGCACCTGTCCACAATGTTTGCTCGATGGTTGTCGCCCCGTTAGAATCTCGTAGGGCCATATCTTGCGGCTATAACAGCAGCCACCCTGTCTGGCATGCTCTCTACGAGTGTTTGCAGGACATCCACGGGGATTCGTAACCATTCCTCTTGCAACCATTCCATGAGTTGAGAAATGGATTTTGGCCGCGTCTGACGAGCCCTCACCCGGCGATCCAATTCATCCCAAAGATGTTCTATAGGGTTGAGTTCGGAGCTCTGGGCGGGCCAGTCCAATCGGCGAACATTGTTTTCGGCGTAAGACTGCATAGTAGCCCTTGAACCGTGGCACCTCGCATTTTCATCCTGGAAGTAACACGGGTCCATTCCGTATAAAGACCACATTGTTGGGAGTATTTCATTATCCAGAATGTTACAATAGGCCTCTGTGTTTATGCTACCACGGACAAACACCAGCGGTTCTACGCCGAAGGCCGTGAAACAGCCCCACACCATCACTCCACCACCACCGAATTTCCCAGTTGACACTATACACTTCGGCAGAAGCCGTTCCCCGGGTAGACGCCACACCCATACACGTTCATCGGACCGGAATAATGTGAACCTCGACTCATCACTCCACAGAACCGATTTCCACAGCTCCAGTGTCCAGTTGCGACAGTCGAAACACCACCTGAGTCGCCGAGATTTTTGCTTGTCGTGATATGGGGCTTATGTGCAGCTGCTCTTCCGAAATATCCAAGTTGGTGGGCCTCTGTACGCAATTTTCCAATGTAAACAGATAATCCTGTTGCTGCATGGAACTCCTGTAGGATGGTAGCCATGGGTTGTGCCCTATTTTTGACAATTTCACGTTTCAGGGTTCTGCGATTTCTGTCGGTCAAGATTGGAGGTCGCCCAGAACGTGCAGCATTGGCATAATGCTCATCGACCTTCCACTTACGCAGGACGAATGCGACCGTTGCTTTGGGCCTGTTTACCTTCCGTGAATTTGCCCGGCTAGACAGCCCACTGAGATGGCAGCCCACGATCACGCCCTTATCGAAGTCCGATAGCTCTGTACATCGTACCATCTCCTTGTCAACTGGTTCTACACCGGCCTGCAGCGTATGGCGGCCATAGTCAACTGACGTACTGAATTAACCTATCTTCACGGGTGCCCAGTTACTTTTTGGTCGCTAGTGTGTGTATGTATGTATGTATATATATATATATATATATATATATATATATATATATATATATATATATATATATATATATATATATATAATTCACTCTCGTAATTTTTCATTTCACTAATATGTACCAATATTTTATGCTAATGTTTCTGTGCAATTATGATATTCGAGATAAAATAGTTTAAGCTGAACACCATTATTTTGGCTTACTGTAATCCTTCATCTAAAATTTAAGACCCCAATACGCTGTTCATACTCTTTTAACGACGAGTTTTAAAATACTTCAAACATATACGAGATTAAAGTCTATAAACTATTTTACATAAGTCATACTAAAAAATTCTCTGCTTTAATATGCTGGAATAACTTTCTTGGAATGAGTAGAATTTGTAGAAGTGACGAGTGATGATTGATTGTCTACAATATCTTTGTAAAAACGCAAATTTACTTCGATATTCACACAAATTATATTCTTGCAAATAAACAAACATTGTAAATTCACAAAAGATAACTTTGTGAATCAAGAAAATTTGTAACCATGGATGAATTTGTTAGTTACAGTTACACTTTATTTTATTTTTACAATGTACACTCGCTATATATATATATATATATATATATATATATATATATATATATATATATATATATATATATATATATATATATATATATATATATATATATATATATATCGGCAGTTTAATAATTTAAACACTATTTTTCTCAATGTCACAAATAAATACACAGCCCATCAACAATAAATATTTTAAGAAACAAATATTTAACAGCGTTTAAATTTTGGGAAATAAAGTAGCTCTTTTATAAATCATGATATATTTGTAAGAACATTCCAGACAAAAACTTTTGCCATTCGCCGACTGACAGCGAGTAATAAATGAGATGTCCGATTTTGAAATTAAACCAATAAGATGGTAGTAGAACAGAATTATACAAACATTAATGGTGTTTCTGCTGAGGATATAAGCGATTCGCTTCCAACTTGCCTTAAATGCCAGTGAAAGCGTATATACCTCAAGGTATAGTGCGACAGTATTTCTGAATCAATGGTTGTTCACGGACACTGCTGCACATTTTTGCAGTCTAATTCAACATGTGGGGGGGGGGGGAGGAATTAGATTGTAAGTATATAAATTAAATATGTTTCGTATATTAGAAATATTATTTTGGAGCTCTTGAAATATTAAAAATCACAGAATATTTATGCCGATATACTTTTAACGTTTCGAGGACGATGCTCGATCTTATGTAAAGCTACTGTGCTAATTCTTTGTCGATGAAAACAAAACTCGCGCGGATATAGATCAATTGTTTCGCTGGTGCGTAATAGGATTTTAAATGACGCTGTAAACCAGCAACCATAATTGTTTTAGCTAAAATTTTATTCTTTATAAAGCCATTGAAAATGAAACAATCGGTTGCAAGTCGTTTTACACAGTAAAAAAACTTGGTACGGCATATTTTAACTAGGCGACACACGGACTGGTGCCCAGCTGATAGTAAACTGTCAGTTACAGTGAACATGTCCTGTGTGACGTGGACCATTAGGACGTTATGAAATGGGCAATACAGGGACCAACGTAACTGGTCCTCTTGGAGTGGCGGATGTGCGTGAATCGTTCCTAACTGGTTTTGAAAGAAAGTAAATGCGTGCAGCCCTCGATAGTATCGCGAGTCGTTATACTTGCCCCATCAGACATAGACGTTATTGTGTGTGTACATGGGATACAAGAGGACTACTTTACCCGGTGCTGTGAATCTCAGTGCACAATGACCTTCCCTGTGGATTACTGACTCGTGAAACGCGCTACTGTTCTAGATTATGAATCTTAATAATATCATACATGTGAAATATTGAATGTTTGTTTGTTACGCAATCACATATAACGGCTGGTCGGATTTGGATGAAATTTGGTAAAGGGGTAGATTGTATTCTGGATTAGAACATAGGATACTTCTGATCCCGGAAAAACTAACGTTTTATTAGTAAATATATAAAATATGCCACCAACCATTTGAGTAGGCGCTGGTAGGTGGTGTGTTTTTATATTTTGCCTGCGGGTGGATCCACGGGCGACAGTTAGTGGTTTGTATTACTATGCCCGAAGATGAAGCTTATTGGTTGCGATAAAGAAACAATTGCCATGCTGGCTTAGGTACAACACGCATTTAAAATTTCCGTAATTTGCAATACCAGAAAGTGGGTCTGGAAGAGTTAATCATTTTACATAAATACCATACGACACTTAAACAAGGACAGAACCTAAATTCGCTACGACCTTTCAATCAATAAAATAATGGAGTTGCCACTTGGCTGCATAAAGCACGGTATCTGCGGTGGTACAGTAGTAATGGGACTCACCGCCTTAAACCACGGCGAACAGAGCTCGTTCGGGGTCATGTTGGAACCACAAAGCCCCGACCAGCACGACACCGCAAGCACGACACGACACTTCAACCAATGAAATAAAAGCTATATCTGACGTAAGCCCCACAATTATGTCGTACGACGAGCAGTTTTGGATTAGAAATTATTTCTGTTCTTCATCGTGTCGTGCGGCACGACGCACAGAGTGTACACCGTTGCAAAATGATATTGTATAATAAGCGATATACGTAGCTTAAAAGAAAACAAATTATGAACATTATTGTATTTAACTCTTACAAATAATAATCTTACCTTTGCATGCATTGGCTATACAACTTTGTTAATCAGTGCCTTCTAAATGGATCCGAAAAATTCTGCTCGTGTCGCGTCAGTAAACTGCCGGGCTGTAAATTTGAGCAAGCACACTGAAGATGGCCGTGGTTGCGATTTTTGTCGTGTCGTGCTGTGCTCGTCGGGGTCTATGCGATTCCGTCATCAAATCCGCATTTCCATACGTGGGAAACGTGGCGGACGTCACCATTAGCCAGGGGGTTTTCCACGATACTCTACCTTTCCCCTTCCTCCACCATTTCACTTCGCACTTATCGACGACGAAGACCCGCGCCCCACGTTTCACGAACTACATGCAGCCGCAGCCGCCAATGAAATAGTCTCACACGCGAGGAATATTGTTGATAATATCTGTTCACGGTTACTTCAGTCTTTCCTGAAGTCCTGCTAAAGTTCTACTTCCAGGATATTCCTCCGCCTCATACAAACCAAGCTTAACCAAGTCTGGAAAATCACACCAAAGGAAAAAAACACTGTATTCGTGTGCACTCAGTGTAACAGTATTTTGTATAAGAAATATTTCCCACTAGGCGCTATCAACACACGTGTTTTCTCACTGTTTATTTATTCAAATTATATATATATAAAGTTCTATTATCTATAGATAAAATATGAATGGCATTTCAATCTATCAGAATAAAGTAACTTTTATGAACACACGTATAAAACGCTTGTGACATATGTCATATGTTGGAAATAAATAAACGCGTCATACATGGGGAGATTCTTCGAAGGTTTGATCCAGAAAGGGTGAACAAACCGCGAATAGACTATAGTTATCCGTCAGAGTGCGGAGACTGTAGTCTATTCACGGTTTCTTCACACTCTTTGAATCGAACCTTTGAAAAATCATCCTATTTATGACGTGTTTGTTTCCTCCTACGTCATTTATCACAAGCGTTTTATACTAATGTTAATATGGACGTATCTTATTGTCTGTTAAATTGAGCATTTTATATATAAATAATAAAATTTCGTTTATAATAAATATGCATTAAAAAGAAAAAAATAGGCGTGTTGGTAACATTTAGTAAGAAATAGTTCTTATGCGAAATATCATTAAACCGAGTGTGCAGGAATACGGTGCGTTGTCCGTTTGTTGGAATTTTCTAGACTTAGTTAAGCTTTGTTTGCGTGAGGTGGACATATAACCTGGAAGTAGAATTTCGGCAGGGCTTCAGAAAAGTATAGGCTATTCACGATAAAATGAGCGCTTTTGAAAGCACCGCTTAGGATCTACTTGTATGCAAGTTGTGTGTTCTTCCGCCTTACGTAAGATTAACATTGTCAGGGGTCTCATCACTTAATTCATGCGCCGGTCAAGTGAAACTGTGTAATTATTAGAAACGCAAATATTTTACAAATCTGCTCATTTTTACACTTCAATGGATTTAAAAAAAAAAAAAAAAAAAAAAAAAAGCATTTAAGTTCTCAGAAATGGTTACCTAACACTTTTTATTCGACGTTAATATATGCAACTACTTACTATTCATCGTTTACAAACTTTACTGGGCGCATGTCGCTCAGTGC
This sequence comes from Dryococelus australis, assembly GCA_029891345.1. Lineage (NCBI taxonomy): Eukaryota > Metazoa > Arthropoda > Insecta > Phasmatodea > Phasmatidae > Dryococelus > Dryococelus australis. Next base: position 161,233,649 of record CM056998.1, read on the forward strand.
GCTCGTTAAAATATAGTCTATGTAGGTAGGGAAAGTGACTTTTCTTCTCAGGTTGATTTCAAAAGTGATCATTTTATCGTGAACAGCCTTTAACCACGAATGGTCTATACATTTACTTTTGAATGAAAATGTTTATACCTACATTCTAAGAAATTGTTCGCAAACTTACCACACGACGAGAAAGCATGATTAGTACGTTTTTTTTCCCCACACATCCGTCATAACTTCCCTCCATTTGTTCATGAAAGATTCAAATGCGCCGCGAAGTTCCCAAATTTGCATGGTGACGACACTCGGCATTTCATTGTTTTCAGCCTGACATAAGGGGAATGTCCCATTTCAGTTTAGGGTGTTTACAGATGTTAACGGTGTATTCTGTGCCCCCACCATTTCTAGGTACGAGTTCGCGTTACGATTTGACGATCGTGTACTAGACGCCATGAAAGTAATCTCTACTTTCACGTTTGTCACTAGACCTTCGTTTAAACTTGTCAAAGTTAAAATGAGTGACCACTTCCAACCATTCTCGCAATTATGGGCTAAATACCATAATTTGAAGATCGTTTCGAGAGAGCTACGTGGTTTCGACTCATTAAACTGTTCGTGTGGTTTCTATCAATAAGCGAAGGACGTGGTATTTATTGGTGACGGATATACCGTCGGCAGATGTGTTGTTACGGGCGGGGTATAAATGAGTTCCGGATGGAATTAACCAATAAAAGGAGGGGTGGGGGGGAATTAGCCGCATTAGCGGCGCACTTGGCGGTGGACGATTTGCATGCTAAACAGCTGCAGGCAGCGCTCATTGAATTACGGCGCGGCCGGGCCCCGCGCTAACAAACCGCATGCAGGCACCGGCCGCAGAGTAGGCGACCGTACAGAAGCACAACCGCGAGGCGATGCTCTGGCGCGGAACACGAGAGTACACACAAGCTACGTGGCGAGGCTGTGCCTTGCACGTTAGCTGAAGAATCCCATTCACTGATTGGCTGCGTGTTACTCAGGTGCAGAAGTAAATTATTACCTCCAAAAATCACTTCGTGAACTGAAAATGCGCCATCCCACTTAAAAAAAAAAAAAAAAAAAAAAAATGTAAATACTGTGAAGCGAAATGAAATGTTGGTTCCTTAGATATGTAGTACACTAACTCAGTCGCAGAATGGCTGTATGTATGGATATGTCTGTCTGTGGGATATTCTCTAATTTAGGGACAAGGAAATTTTGCAGGCATGTTAGATTATAAATTCCTCTGCATACTCGAGCTTCATAAAGTCTGTTCACAGTAAACTAAGCACTTTTGGAAGACCAACTTAAGGCTCAGCTTCGCATTTTTGTAGAAATTCTTTCTTTTCGTGTCACAATTTCAGTTTCAGGGATATTGAAATTGTTTTAGTATAGAAAATGTACAATTTACTAACTATTAATTACTTTTGTATCTTATTTGCATTGTATGCTATATCTTTCTTGAAAAAGGTAGGAACTTATTTATAATATATAAACAAGTTCTCGACTTCATACAACTAGCAGATAACATACAATTAAAATTAAGCACGGAAATATTAAACAGCTCGTAAATTATAGATTTTCTATAATCGTATTAGTGTCAGTAATTACTCAGAAACCAAAATTATGATACGAAAAAGAAGAATTTCGGCAGACGAGGTAACGCTGAGCCTTAAAGATCTACTTGTATGCTCTCTGTTTATTACTACATCTGATGTAAAATTAAAACTGCCACGAGCCTCATAACTATATACATGAGTCGGTTAAATGAAACCATAAAATTATTAGGAATATAAATAGGTTATTTTATATATTTGCATATTTTTGCACTTCGTATCTATCAAAAATAACCGAAAGCAAAATAAATAATTTCAGCACTCACAAATGTTTACCTAACACTTCTAATCCGACGTTAAGACATGGAACCACTTTCTGTTCGTCGTTACCAACTTAACTGGGCACACATCGCTCAGTGTGCCCGTTAAAATGAATGCTAGTAGGGTGAGTGAGTGAGTGAAGAGATTTGGGCGGCTCTTAACAGCGGAGTCTTAAGAGCCTGTGAGGGTGATTGAGGTGAGTCTAGATCAGCGCTGTAATGAAGGGGCGGGGAAAACCGGAGATCCGAAATTAATCCGCCGACCACGATTCTTACATGCGAAAATCCGGGCGGCGTTCCAAAACGTTACTCAGAGAGTAGAGTGAAGTACAGACGAGGGGAGGAAAAAAGTAAACGTAGTTTTGGAACGAACATGATGTAAATAACATTCTGTGTTTACAAATATGTGCTGATCAAGCAACCAATGTAGATTCCAAATTATGTTTCTCCCTTTCCACAAATTCTTTATTTTAAAAATATTAGCTATCTACATAAACTGCTTTAGTTTCGATCAATTAATTATGATCATTATGTATAAATATATATCCTTTACAAAAGTAAACTTTTAAATAAAAATACAAATATTATCACTCATCATCTGTAAAAGGGATTTCCACATTTCCTTTCAATTTGTTTAATGCAACTAAACTTTCCGCCATTTTCAGTTAACCCTTCGTTACTCGCTGAAATAGTGTTTGTAAAGGTTTTACTCTAGCAAGACGCTCAGAGTAACTACTCTGCCGTTTTGGAACACTGCCGAGAGCGAGTAAAACATTTACTCACAGTGTTTTGGGACATCTAGAGAGAAAAGTTTACCCGCAGAGTAGCGTTTTGGAGTACCGCCCTGGGAGTTCCCCGGCCGGGGATTGAGCCCGGTTCGCATTAGCGGGAAGCGAGCAGGCTATCCGCTCAGCCACCGCAGCCCCCAAACAGGTAGAGACAGTGACATTCTTCATAGGTTGTTTTTAAAAGTTCTCAAATAACCGAGTACAGATTATATAGCCATTTGTTCACTGGCCTCTGCCACAGAAACTAGCAAGTTTTATCCCAAACCATGTAGCATACGATTCAGTTCTTACTTGCTTGGAGGTTTATTATTCATCCAGATTAATTCCGGATGTTTCTAAAAAGCCGTCATACAAACGATAAAGAAAGTGAAACGTGCACAAGTTTGATTAGCGAATAAATTTCAGGACACGCTATGTCATCAAACTTGCGCACGTTTCAGTTTCTTCAGAAATTGTATCGCGCTTTGTTTGAAACCCATAAAGTATTTTTTCTATGTTAAGGCTAAACAAGCACTGTTGATTGTTAATATGCTTAAAAATGGTACCGGACAAAAGTTTACTGATACAGGCGCGAATACGAAAACAATCACAGCAGAAATATGTACGTATTAAAGCAATATGGGTAAGAGTCCGCAGACGCCATTAATGGGAGTACTCGCAAATATCTGTTTGGAGCGACGTTGTTGTGATTTGTTTGTGTTAAAAAAGAAGTACCTGCAGAACTGCAACGAATTAATGTTGTCCAAGAATATGTACATTTACATAACGGGTATGTATTTAACTTGTATTTATATGAGGGTGTAGTTTAAATAATGGTTCTGTGAAATTTAGTTGGCAAATTTCATTTTTCCTGTTTGTTGGGGCAAGTTTCCTGGGGTAGGAGTCCGCACAAACGATTATGCGGTCTCTTGCCCATCAAATTTAAAATCCTTTTTTTTTTAATGCGAAGAACTTATGCTCTTTGTCCGTTTGACAGAAATAAAAGTTATATACCTACTTGTTATGTTACAAGTAAATCAAATACGTGGTGTACAGAAGGAAACAAAGATTTTGGTAAAATCAACGTTATCAGCAAAGATGTAGTCTGTAGGCAAAAGTTTTCTACGGCAAAAGTAAATAAATAGTAATATAAATATAATTCGAACGTATTTTAGTGAAGTAGTACACCATACTGAAAGCGTATTATGAAAATGCATGCGGTAAATGGGTGTCAGCACATACTGGTAGATGCGAAATGCAAATTCAGAATGCTAATTTGTTTCGACTGGCTTATGAAAATGCAGCTACGATTGGAAATGCATCTCGAGGATTTCAAGCATGTGGTATACTGCCAATGTATCGCGATATTTTTTTTTATTTAGTTGACGTTCTTCAATCTGAAATTACCGGCAGGCCTGTATCAAATAATAATGACAACCAATCGTCTCCTGTTGGTGACAGTAATTATCTTATGAGTGAAGAAGTACGGCTAGCTCTACTGGCGTCTCCTCCAATGCTTGTCTTAAGAATGTGTACACTCCTGTAAAGTGTTCTGTTTCGCCAGTAATAATCAGGCTGTAGCATAGCGTCAAAGGTATGCAACTGTTGAGTTATGCCGCCCCACGCGAGGAAGTCAATTTAAAATATGTAGCATGTTGCATAGAAACTCCTGGTGATATGTATTATGGCCACACGTATGGGCGTTAATTAAAATTACATGCGACATCTAATGGCTGCTACACAATATTTTTTTTTTAATTTGGCGTATGCAAAAATATTAAAGGTGTGTAAGATATGTACATATGTGTATGCATCGGCTATGGGGATTATAATTTCTGTTCAAACTTCCAAAAGAGAGTCAACCAAACAATTATGAATCTATATGGAAAACATGTAAAATTTTCATATGGCAATTAATATTAGGACAAATTATTAATAATCACAAAATTCGTTTCTATCATTTGAAATATATTCAGTAAAATTCCAGATCCTTGAACAAAACAACTATTATTCTTGTGTGAACCAAATTACCAAATAATGTCCTACAAAGAAATTAATGTTTTCATCTCTGAACACTAGAATTACTAAACGTATCCTAAAATTAATTATTATTAAACTAACACTACACCAGTCAGAAAGACTCCCGCTGCACATATGCCAGAAAAATACCAGCATTAATAATGCATTATATAAAAAAAGGAGTAAGCACTTATTAGCTCTTCGTGCAAGCAAAAACTTATCTGTTGTTGAACTGTAGGGTAGTTCCACAATTCCACTGCATGTAGTCCTAAGGGGCGATAGATATCTTGACGTTACTCTGCGAACCAGGACTCCCGACTTCGAAACCAATTCAGTAGGAGGTAGATATCCCAATGTCGTTCCGCAAAGCAGAATCCATGGCGTCGAACTCAGGACTCGAACACTGGACGTCGATGATGTAGGCGGATGCTCCTCCGACCTTTGGGCAGCGTAGAATTCCATTGATTTGGACGGAGACGTCAGCTGGTCCTTAAACTGTTGCCGCTTGAAACCGCCGCTCAACGTCCGTCGTACGATCGTCAAACTTAGTCGAATTCCACTGACGAGATCATCTTCTTCGGGCTTATTGTTTTCTTGATACTTATATTTTCTTCTAGGCGTTAGTTCATCAAATATTATTTAGCTTTTCTTCTTATAATACGTTGCTGTATCCAATTAATTCAATTTGACAAATTTGCAGACATAAGATTCGAATCATTCTGGAGCCCTTCGTGTTTCACGTCATTCTCTCAAGAAAGCTACTTTTAGAATGCATTTGGAATGTTATAATTTACTGAATGTTCCTAATAAAACAAAATTTTGTTATTTCCGACTGGTGTAGCGTGATTAAACGAGAACAATATAACAAATATTCAACTAACAAAACACTTTCACTGCTATAGACAAAACTCATGAATCAATTTAACAATTTTGCAAACTACGAAACAACACGACTGTCAAAACAAACACCTATACAGACTAAACCTACGCAAAACAGTTCACACATAAAGCATTTACGAAATTTACATTAAATCAAGGACATTCATAGCATTATCATAACATTGGTAAAATTGAGATGTTACATGGCCCTTCATAAAAGCTAGTTCACTTGTATATAATCATAAAATAGCGTTATCGTAGCATATACATGTGGTTTTATGTGAAATACATAATTACAACAGACACAATCGACTACTGTTTTCTTATGCGCGGGCTCTTGCCCTACAGTATCCTACTGGTACTACGTAATATCTAGTCAAAGCTGTGAAAACCTTTTCAAAGTGGAAAGGAGGTACATTGTCTATATACGTTGTGTTGGTATATAAAAGTTTTCTTCTGAATAAGGGCGTCTCCATGTATTCGGTAACGGAGCAAACGCTGCCAGGTTTTTCCGCAGAAATGCGTAAGATGTACGTTATTATTGTATAATGTTTATGATGCAAGTCTCGAGAAAAACATCAGAATACTAAACACAGGTGGTTGTGCATTCGTGCGTAAAAAAGTTATTTGTTAAGTAAAGAAAGGTGAAATCATGAAGTGATCGCTGATCGCCAAAGAAAGGAAAAGTGGAGAATTTCTTAATCCAAGTGGATACAGAACCACATTTTAATACCAGTTGTGTGACATCTGGAATCATTACCAGTTCGTACGCCTATTCACACGGGAATGATGTATGATTTATCACAACTGTAGACTATTAATTTCGCGTTATAACGAGCGTGCTTGTCATGGCGTAGTGCATGTCCCTGGCTCGCATTCGGGAGGTCGCGAGTTCTATTCTCGCTCGCTTCAATGTGAGAAAATTTTCCCAAGCGGTTCTCTATCCAGCTGAATTTTGGCGCTGTTTCTTACAAAAGTAAATTTTAAATCCTTGCCCATTAAATTAATATTCGCATTATCCCTCAGAGTATTAACCGTAATAAACAGTTTCTTGTGTGGCATTGGAAAGAGAACATGCATTAAAGAGAACTGTTTGCGATTTTATCGTTCGTCATTGGATTTTCGCTCATCAGACACGTCTTAGAAGGCTATGAAGATATACTATGTAATATGAACTATATCGCTGAAATCTGGTTGGCCAGACGAATGTGATAAGTCCTTACTATTACTAAATCCAGCAAGAATCTGGAAATGAGAATCTTAGCTCGCCGCCATATTACAACACGAAGTGTTAGGATCTCTACACTCTAAATGCGATTCAGTGATTTTAATCAGTAGAATGCGTTTGAGTGAATCTTCAGTTAATGAGCTGTTATCTATTGGCGATCTAGTGTAATGCACTTATTTTCCACTGCTTGGCCGGTGCGATTCACTATGAATCAGCACACATCACTGTTTAATCAATGATGACCAGAAACTAAAATAATCGGTAGAATTTTTCTGATACAACTGGAGTGGAGCAGAAGGATTTGGGCGGTCTTGAGAGACGATGAATCAGGTGGAGCAGTTTCAAAAGATCTGTAGTCAGTTTCACTGATTTGGAGCAGTTTAATTAACTGTTTCTATTTCAAAGTGTAATCTTGACCACTTATAACATACGTTACGACAAGGATACGCCGAAGTACATTGAAACTTACGAAGATACAACTATTTATTTAAAAGCCCCAAATAACGTGACGAAGAAGTACAGGTAGAGACACTCCGACGTTCCATTGTAGTATAGTATATTTGCATTTTAATTTAAGGCTCGCCCAACAGGACCGTTTACTAATCGATGTTACTTGCTGCCGCCGATGCTGCTAACAGACGTCAAATTGAACTACGTTACGATAACTGACTTTTACGGATTGCGAAATTAAAAATAGCACTACATACATAACAGTGCAAGAAAAATGTAGACTATTTAATAATAAGGGGTGGGGGTGGGGATTATGTTCCTTCGAATCAACTAGGCAGTATTCGGACGTTCCCGAACGTTAAGTCTGATAATTACAAATAGAATGTCTGCGAGCATATTCGCCTGTTTTCGCAATCCAGTGGACATGTTTAGTTTATTAGCGTAATATACGCCAAAATGAAATTAGGTTTTTTAATCGAGTTCAAAAGTTCATCATTCAGCATGGTAACTACGTATAATACATTCAATACATTCGTTCTCCGTGTTTTTTTATTACCCGTGAATTACATTTACAAAAGCGACATAGGGATTATTGCAAGGAAGTTTCTTCTCAAGTGATGAAATTGATCAACTGAGCAAAGATATTTTAAGCAAATAATTATTGATTTAGACAATATAAATAAAGACATTAAACAACTGTCTGTAACAGTTACTATTCGGAATATAATAATTTTGACCAAAATGTCCTTTATGACAGTGCAGATTTCGGCGTTCGAAGTTTATTATTTGGCTGAAAAATTTGACAGGACATATTAAGTCCGTGACAGAATTCGAGTCTGTTTTATTCATCATTGAGGACTAGCTACGCACATAAATGCATCAAGAATACACAAACGAAACGTCACACGCAACACGAATTCCACTTCTTGTGTCAACAGAATGTTTCAACTATATAAAAATATTATTGTCAATTCAGTTACTAAGAGACGATCTTGCCTGGCGCTGGCGGAGACAATGCAAAACAATCCACCGTTCGCTGTAACCAATCAGACAACAAGGGCCGTTTACCATGTGTCACACCCAAGTACGTCGGCGATCAAGTGTGCTGCTCGTATATTGAAACGGAATGCCACGTCATTTTGCTGACACATAGGTACTTAGTATGTGGTTCATGCAACGACCAAAGAAGACCCAGAAACTTTATGCCAACAAAATAGATTCCACATTCTTCTGTATATCCATGGCTTAGCTGGTGCTGCGCTCGAGACTAACTCCATGCATGGTAGGACGGAATTTGATTCTCGTTTTAGCATTTTGGCTCTGAGAAAACAATATGGTCGTAGGAACAATCTAGACTATCAAAATAGGGACATCCATTTTATGGGTCGTAGGTACCATCTTAATATTGTTAACATAGAACCAGAACGGTTTGTTATATTCCTGCCTGTAATTGTATTTGCTACTATTCACATGGGTGCTACAGCCAATCATTACGTCCCTACTACCAAACAGGTAGTACCTCTGACAGATCTTCTATAATATTGGGATTGTTTCCCCAATAACTAGGATTATATGTTGCTACCCTCAATCCCGATTACAGAACTGTTAAGTTCCAGCAAGAGAAAATTCTGTTAGGTTATTATAATTATGAGCTGTGGGAACAAACCAAATATTGTTGAAGTTGTTCGGTTGGAGTAGAAACCCAGTGATCTGCTCTAAACAACTATATGCGCAGTGGCAAATAAAATCACACGCAGGAATAAAATAAACACTTCTGTTGATATTGCAATTTATGTTAACAATATTTAGATGATACTCTAAACCCATCAGGCGGCTGTCTCTATTTCAACAATGTAGATAGTTCTACAGCCATTATTTTTTATTAGTATTTTCTCTTTACACTCCTAGTTGTAAGGCGTGAATATAATAAACTACGGACAAACTAAAAAATAAATTGTAATGCACACGCGTCTATCTTATCCTCAATTCAATTCGGAAAATTTGTGTGTCTAGGAACGAATTATGGAGGGAAAATGTAAGTGCAAGAGGCATTTCAGTACATTATGTACACACTGTAGTTTGTTAGCTGCTATCTGTAAGAGAAAAGTATTATTCTTTTTAACATCACCCTCCATACTTAGACTACTACGACGAATAGCTGTGATTCGTTTTAACCCTTTCATTTCCTCATTAATTTATAATTTCTAGTGTGGCAAATGTGAAAAATTTTGATTCGTGCTTAACTTAAAGCGGCAAATAACTTGTTTCGTTATCACAACCAATAACCAACTGTAGTCTTTGTGTTCGGTGATCATTGATATGAACCAGACTTAGCGTAAGCAGTAGCACGGTTTATGATGATCACTGGGTATTGAACCTCGCAAGGTACAGGACCGTTCAAATGTAACCTTCCTGTGCAACATGTTGACGATTGTCTGCAATGGGCATGAAAGGTTTAAAGCAACTAGGAGCACACAGTGATTTCTAATGCTCGTAGTCGCAGAAAATCGCCATACTGTATTTATCCATACTTACCGATCCGAAATAAACGTGAAATGATCATTTAACAGGCTAGATTTTCAGATACTATTATTTGAAATCACTTTGCAGTTAGAAGAATTATTTTCGACCCGACCTGGAAGAAACTAAGGCATACTAAAATAAGTGAACGACCATGTTAAGTACGATGCATTCAAGAATAAACCTGGCTTTTCTCTAAAACAACAATGAAGGAACAAAAGTTGATAGCGTCAGTCTATGAAGAGGTGAGGACTTGAATCTTCTGCCAAAAACATCGTGTAATCCTGGGTCCGTAGTGCTGGCCCGTTAGAAAGGTGAAACTTACATCCAAATATGTCAAGTCAATCCTGTTTGCTACAATATTTAGCAGAAATTGAAACATGTCTTCATGCCAGGACTGATTAACTGGAAGCACTCTAAGTCAACTTATTTAATGTGTGTTAGTAATTTGCTTATATCTGGTTTACCAACACATTTGGGTTATTTATCAAAATAAAATAAATTAAAATTTAATGCACGGTGTTTAAACTACAACTTTGTTACAGGAAGTTAATTTAAATTTCGAAGTCCTTATTCATTTAAAAAGGAAGCTAACTGTTATTATAAACTACATAGTTTTTGAAAGTAATACTGACTTACAAATGTTATTGCGCATCTGGAATGTGCTCTCTGCTATATATTCCCGAATGGAGAACGCGGCGCATAAAATCCCTATCTTGAGCGGTCTAAGAGTTAAAAAAGAAAGGCATTAAACTGGAAAAGCTAAGAGTAAATTTAGAGTAGTAAACATGTGAGTGTATAAAATGTTTTTATTAATTATACAAATGAAATTTAAGAAACTAGTAAAATTAACGAAATTTTAATTAAGTGATGTACACGCCGCTAAGATCACATTACAAATCACTTTGAATTAAAAATTAAAAGATTTTTAAACACCATAAAATATCTTATTTGACCCCACTTCCTTTCCTACACACATTGTTTCGTACCGTCATTTTTGTGTGGTGACTTACTTAGTTCACTGCATATTCGTCTGTTGTCCCCTAGTGATTAGAATAACCAGTTGAAGCACTTTGGAACTCTAAATACCAAATGTACAATATTATTGTTTGTTAGGAATGAATTCACCAAATTATATTTAATACTATTTATGTAATTATATATACAATTTGATAGATATTGTCATGTATCTACTATTAACATGTTTGAGGCCGCTTGGGGCACTGTACTGAGTTGGGCGTTGTGCTCATTTGTGTTTGTTGAGGGACTTTCCTGCGAGCTAAGGAGCTGGACTGTATGCACGGAGCAGGCATGACGTGTTGTTACCGCTCGGTTAGACAATGGTACAGGATAGTTGACCTGGTCAAAGCAGTCATATCCAATTGACTTCGGATTGACGAGCCATGCGACGAGAGAATATAAATGCGATCGTGTGGTAATTTAAAAATCGTGGACTGTTTTGTATTTCGTTTTGATATATATATGAACTGTCCTTCATTACTGATTGGGACCTTGGTCATGGAGAACAAGATTTCACCGTACCTCGGGGCTCTTGTAGCCTCGTTGCCGAACATCGCCTCGCGCCATTTGCCAAAGAATGCTTGCCAGCTGCCGGTGAGTTCTGCTGTCAATAGAAGCAGAACATTCACCTTAGTTGTATGATTACAGGCATCTACATTTATGTGGAAAAATCTGTCTTTTACTATTTGCGAAAAAAAGGTAACAAGGTACCGTACTGCATTTTGGACTTATGGTGTGGTGTATTGAAGTTATTGCCTTTTCAGTGCTCAACAAATAACTACTCTCAACATACACGTAGTCGTTCTTAACCTGCCTTGATGTAATACTGATATTAACCTGCATAAAAGTAGAAGTAAGCTGTCGGCCTTCAAGATCGTTTATATATTTTTATTTATATTCTTGTTTACAGTACAGTCGTATTGGTATATATATTTTAAAGGAACAAAATTTAAAATATTTATACAATAGATGCCTTGTTGATAGTGCGTACAAAATGGCAGTAATAATATGCTTGTGTCGGCGCAGGTCTCAGGAGAGAAACAATGTTAGTATTCAGTTTAACGAGTGTTAACTTCCTCACAGAGCGACCCTTTATGAGACCTGTGCTTGCACAGCTCAATCTACGCTACTCTGCTTTGGCTGTTTTATTGCTCATTGCATTTTGTTTTGTGTGTTACATGACGACTTCTTGGATAAACCAATGCGATAAGGCCACTTTGAGCATTAATCTGGTGGCTATCGGTTTGGAGGTGAATGAAGGGAATGACATTGACATGTGGAAAAGGATGGCTACTTTTCTTAAGGAGAAAGCTGGAGGCAGCAAGAGGGTGACTGTGGCGACCCAATACATGGAGGGATTAGTAAGTGCAGAATTTAAGGTAGAATTGGCAATGGCTCGCTTATCTCAGGTCCGAAGTTTTTCAGTTTGGGATCCGCGTAACTTAACGAAATTTATCATAAATATATATAAATTGAAATCTGCCTAAATATTCTACTCCGATCAGGAATTGTTGCAAACTTATTGAGAAAATGTGTGGCGATAGTTTCAGATGTTATTTTGAATGATCTTCCATATGAGGTTCAGTGAGGGGTAGCGAAAAAAACAGGTTATGGGAAAATCTTTGCCCCGAATGATTTAAGCAGTATATAATATGGGATGCTATATTTCGTTTCCAACGACCGGGGAAATAGACTGTGAAATTAAGTGAGAGTATATCATGTTATTTTTCTGCTTTTGCGGTCAAAGTAGATGATCAGGAATTTATAAAAACAATTTTGAAAATATTTCCACTGTAGTTAGACAGCTAAGTGATTTGATAACAGCCACCACTCAAGTAGATCATCTGTATTCGTAGTCCATACAGTTGGATAATATCATGTATACTGCCAACCAATATGCTAAAAATTGCCACAACAAATAACTAAAGAAAAGAAGAATCAACCAATTCAAAGGGCCAAGGACTTGGCTGTTTCAAATGCGGGAATGTGGCTCATATAGCTATTAACTGTAAACTGTGTGATCTTTATGAATGTTTATCATGTGGCAAAAAGGGACATTTGCGGAAGGATTGTCGTGTCAAGAAAAAAGATGAAGAAAAGGGGGTTAAAGGGGAAATTCAGAATAAGGTAGAAACTATTGTGTCCTTGGGCCAAATTGGGGAGAGTTTAAAATTTACTTGATAATTTGTCAACTAATGTTAAAATGGTTTCAGCAATGGTTGATAATGGAGCTAGCGCATGTTTCATTAGTCAAAGTATGCAAACGTTCTTGTGAAGGAGTTCTCTGTTTTAAAAAGAAGGTGACAGTTGCTGAAGGTTTTATAATTTTGGTAGCAAATGGTGTTAGTTATAATGTTTAGGTTAAAATTTCTCTGCATTTCACAGTATACAAATATTCTTGGACTAGAGACTTTTGGATTGTACCTGGTCTTATTTACCCTATTGTGTTAGGCTTAAATTTTCTCACAGAACATAAAGCTATGGTTGATTGCAGAAACAAATCCTTAATATCTGATTTTGATAGTAATAATGCAGTCACAGTAAAGAAAATTCTTGGCCAAAATAAACTAAATTGCAAATCAACATATTCCTGACATATGACAGTGGCCAGATGGTAATTAAAACACTTACTGTACATTGTAGACGACTCCGACAACATTAGCATCATGAATACACTATTTTCACATATTTGTTTTCTTAAATCATTATCCTGGACATGAAAAAATAATTTTGTTTTCAACTCTTAATTGTCGTAACACATTAAAAAATTCTTGCTAAACATTCAAATTAGCTGCCAACGTAGGCACAAGAAAATCTTTACTTCTTTAGAGTGCTAGGATATTCCTTTGATGGCATAGATGTTGCATTTTAAGTAGGCCTACTTCAAAATAAATAAATAATTTAAGATTATATGACATGAACACAAATAGCCAGAACTACACAATTTTGAACAAACTAAAAGGGGAACCTGAATTTCCAAACTAACCTATGAGGGTAACATAATAAATAAATGTCTAAAGGACAAATAAAATATTAGAAAACGAAATAAATAGCGGCCGAGATAAAAAAAAATTAAATAAACATCAGGACTATATAAATTACAATATATATTTTCTGTGTGCAGAACAGATCATAACCACAGAAGATCAAGCTTACAGAAGCTGCAAAAGCATGGCGGTTACTTTGAAGTTAGAATGAGTAGAATTATTAAGCCAAGTTTGGCACAAGGTTTGGGGTGTCGGAGCTCGAAGCTGTTCATGCTCTGTCATTCTGTTCAACCAGCAGCCATTTTGTCAGCCATTTTGGATGTTTGTAACCTTAACCTTGAACTTTGACCTTGACCCAGTGACTTTGCCTTGGAAATAAAAAAACAATAAAATCTAAAAATTCAGAACAATTTCAAAACATTAAAAAAGAAAGATATATATGATTTAAAAAAGGGATATTGAAATAGAATTAATAATTATTTATAGATTTATAGATTTTTTAAACTTACTTTACTGGAGGTCCCCCAGCACCATGACCTGCAGATGACTGACCTCTACCAATGTTTCTCATTGGCTAATTAGTCGGTCCCCTCCACTCCCACCACTCCAATTTTTATTGGTACATTACTCATGTTGGCTTGACCCCTCCACCACCTTTCCTACACAAATTTTTATTGGATCTCCTTGACCCACTGTCCACCCCAACTCCTCACCAAAATCCCCAATTTTTCAACCACCACCACACCAACCCTGCCTACACCCCACTCCATCACCATCACAACCCATCCCCTCAACATCACCCCTGCCCCCACACACACACACACCTTCACTTCTTCTGTCCTTCACCGCCAACCCTCAACCCACCCCCACCCAATGCACCTTCACCCCCTCACCTAACCCCATCCGTAATCCCCCTCCTTTCTCCCTCCAGTACACTCACTACCGGTTACTCATGTTTCTTCGACCTCCTGTACATCGCCTCATTCACTTGTATCTCCCTCGATCCCCTCATCGACCCTACACCCTAACACTCCCTCACCCTCTATCCCTCATTCATGACATCCCATGCACTCCCCCTCGCCAACTTTTTTTCTAGCCATTCCATCGAATGTAACCATCTTGGTTTTTAGTTTGTAAGTTGTTTCCATTGCTGGAGTTTGTCTTGGCTATGCCCAACACTCCATCTTGGTTCCCAGTTTAAAGGCATAGGTAGTGCTTGTGTACACCATCAGACGAGCTGCCGATTTAGCAACCAGGCAGCAGCCATATTTGTTTATGTTTTTAATGTATAGGTGGTGCTTTTTACGCCCTCCATATTAGATTTCATTTTCAATACATAGGTGGCGATAATTTATCTATTCCTCTGCCAGTCGAACTGTCGGCACTCTTATTTGTTTTCAGATATAGAAAAATCAGATATTTTCGTCGGATAAAAAAATATTTTTCCAATCAACTGTTTACCTGCATGCACGATGTAGGGCATTTACTGATTATTAAATTTACTAAACCAATATGTTTTTGTATTAAAAACTTTATTTAAGACTGATTTAATAAAACTATTTTTTTTCCATTGAATGATAAATAAATTATCATTGCAATTGAGTATTCATTCTGTTACCCCTCACCCCATCACTATAGTCCCACCAATTATTAACCCTCCTCTCTTAATCCCTTACCATTACTGCTCTTGTTTTCAGCATTGTCCGCCACAGCGTCCTAGTTTGAGAAAGTAGTTACTGGGAACAATGTCGACGCTCTGCACTCTTTATCATCTGATGCGAGGAGTGACAGATCACTCTATCGCCTCCCCCCTTGCGTCTTTTAGCATTCAGACTGGTAATTTCAGATAATTAATTACATCAGGTCACAGGGTTTTTTCATGTGTGCACGTAATACGCATATATTTTCCCGCGAAATTAAAAACCTGTTCAAATTTGGAGTATTGGTTTGGGACAGCTAGTCCCTCGAATCATATGTAACCCCATAAAGTATGGTACTATATTTGGATATTTTTTTTTAAATTTATAAACCCGCTATTAATATAATTTGTCGTGCCGCTACTGTAACTCCTCGTTTGCACTCGCCAAATCTGCTCGAAGACACAAAAAGTATGGATGCTCGATGATTACGGATCGGGTGACAATTGCAGAAACTGTGGCGTGATATTTGCTAGGAGCGATAACTTGCTATGACATGTGAAAACCTGCATAGTTGTAGGACCTTCACCTATCAAACTGCGAAGTATTCAGTCACCTTTGTCACAGCGTACGAATTTATTTTCTGGAGCACCAAGAGCCCAAGATAATCATTATAATTTTGTTTGGATTTTTCTATATTTTCAAGGTCAAGGTAACCGGTCTAGTTCGCCGATAAAAGACAAGATCAAAGTCACCGACATCCAACATACTGATACAGAAAGAAAAATTTATAAAATTTCGTAAGTTATTTCCATACATTACTAATAAATAATAAGAGAAGGGTCTGCCATCAATGGACCAGTGCCACTATTGGATCACTTCAGTATCTCAGGTGCTACGCACAACGTATGTTCGTAGGACGCGGTAAAGTACGAGCGATCGAGTCGTTACCAGTTAGAGAAGTTTCGGATTTGGGGGGGAGGATGAACGTGTACATAGGATATTGCCAGATACGTTTATTGTCGTACTATTATTAATTTTACATTGTCTTTTATAGCATATGTGCTACAAGTTATTTATTCCAGAGTTATAATTGGTAGACTAACTGAAAGTATATTTCCTATGTAACATGTAGCTGTATTGTAAAAGTATGTATTGATTTTTTACTCTGAAATGCAGCGCACTCAATACAAAATGGCGTGAGTGCAATGGTTGGACCAGCAATCAGTGCCATGGACGGACTGGTGGTCCATCCATGGTATACAAGGTCCATCCATGGCATCACAATTCTGCAGTGCACCTAACATTAAATTTAAACAATACCTTCTTCTGTAATGGAAACTGGAACAGTTTTATTTATATTGACGCGTATTCAACCTATCAAACAATAAAATGTAAACATCAGAATACTTTATTTGCAGACACTCTTAGTTTTTTAAATATACTATCTCTTTCAGAACTAGCCTTTCTTTGCTGCGGCACCACACAAAAAAAAACAGGAAGGAACAGAATGATACAGCCTGGAGTTGTTCACAGGTCAGCAACTTATCTTTCTGCTGGTTAACGGCTACTCCCCTTCTCTCTTCAAACATGACCTTCAAGCGTGACGCTACTCTTATATTCAACGTAGACGAGACAGGACTAACTACTGTCCAGAAAGTAAACATATGAAGATAATTTATCAGAAGGTAATATCTCAAGTAAGAGCATTATCGAGCAGGGAGCGTGTAATCAACACTACTGCTGCGTGCTGCATCAGTGCTTCAGGATCCTACATCCCTCCACGTTGATGACGATTTCAAAGATGGAGCTCCGCCTGATACTGTTTTTTAATTCAGTCGTGAAAGCGTTTATTTAAATAAAGATAATTTTTTTTTAATTGTTGCAATATTTTATTAAGTGTGTTAAACAAAGCATGCAGGAAAAAGTTATTGTTCTTTTGGGTGAGCATTAGACGCACACTCTTTGCGCATTGCTCGCGAGAATGGCATTTTAATGTTATCATTATCAGGTCACACCAAACCCCACCTCCAGCTGTTAGATGCCATCTTCTTCAAGCCGTTGAACACCTACTATTCAGATGAACTCGAAAGTGGCCTAGGGAAAATCCAGGTCGGTGCGTAACTCAGTCAACAGTTGCCCTGTTAATCGGTATTGTTTATGGATCAGTTGCTGCATTGGGTATGACGATAACGCTTTCAGATATACATAAGTATCGCCAATCAACAAAGATGTATCTGAGAAACATAATTTGTTGCTTCTTTCGTCCCCACCCCCTTCGCGGGAATTCTGTCATTAGCTCAGCATATTACATATAGCGGCAAAAATAAAAATGCCGAGAACCAGCAAAGAAGAAGATTAAACGAAGTGATCCCTATCAAACAGATTGAGAAATAAGTGAGTGCTCCTTTGCCAAGCTCCAGGCCAAATTCATCGTCTTCGCTTGTGCGAGTGAAACAAACATGTCCACCAAAAGCAGCTGCCGTGGTTTTCTTCGCCAGAAATAAAACAGGGAGACAAATAGCTGCTGTACTTACTTCTTCTCACTACAAAGCAGCACTATAAGCATCCCAAACATGTCCACCAAAGGCAGCTGCCGTGGTTTTCTTCGCCAGAAATAAAACAGGGAGACAAAGAGCAGTTGTTCTTACTTCTTCTCACTACAAAGCAGCACTATAAGCATCCCAAACATGTCCACCAAAGGCAGCTGCCGTGGTTTTCTTCGCCAGAAATAAAACAGGGAGACAAAGAGCAGTTGTTCTTACTTCTTCTCACTACAAAGCAGCACTATAAGCATCCCAAACAAGTCCACTAAAGGCAGCTGCCGTGGTTTTCTTCGCCAGAAATAAAACAGGGAGACAAATAGCAGCTGTATTTACTTCTTCTCACTACAAAGCAGCACTATAAGCATCCCAAACATGTCCACCAAGACAGCTGCCGTGGTTTTCTTCGCCAGAAATAAAACAGGGAGACAAAGAGCAGCTGTACTTACTTCTTCTCACTACAAAGCAGCACTATAAGCATCCCAAAAACTTCAAAAAGCGCGCTGCTAAACTAATCCGCGAACAGCTACGCCCTAAAAAACTTAAGAATATCTGTACAATGGGACAGTCGTGGTTTTCTAATATCTGTGAAACTGCAAGGGAAAAATACACGATACAGTATGTGTCGTGCAAAAAGGGATTTCATGTAGATTAACACACAGATATTAGAAAACCAAGATTCCTCCATGGCATGAAAAAGAGAAAGAGAAGCGTTGTTACACTGGCCGATAATGTCCATTTTTCAAAAAAAAATTTTGACTCCCTTATTAACGCAGGGTTACTATTAAAACTAAACTTTCATTATAGCTAAAATATATTACTAATTCTAAGTTTTTAAATTGAGATATGTGAAAGTTGATTAAATCTGAAGTTTCTCTTGATCGTACCTAATACAATACATGTATATCGTTTGAATTTAAGTTTGTCAATTAAGAGCATTTTTATTGTAAATGTAGTAGATATTATGAGTGGTCTATTAAAGGAACTTACATGGTCTATTCACATAACCCGTTACCTATGAATGGACCATTCGCACTTTTTCGAACATTGTTTTTCTTTAAAACATATGGGAGTAATAAACCCATTAAGGGTTCTATAGAGTACACTAAATTTTTCAATGGTGTTGTTTCAATTTTCATTACGCTATAGCACTAAATATTTACCAGGTTCATTGATGGCATGTTCTCCTATATTGTGTAATAAATGTGTTAACTGGAATTTAAATATAGTATGACATTAAGCAAATAAAAAATCCACATCTTACATTACTCCGAAAACACAAATGTCTAAAAATATAATCTAGGATTATGTAACAATTGTTGCATGAAAATCGTTTAAATACAAATGTCTGATAAGGATACAACTATAAAGAACTTGCTGTATTTACGGGGCTTTGGTGGCAGTTTGTGCCAGCTTTTGTTCGAACATAGTAACTGTAAACTGGGGTTATAGGATGCCCCAGTGTGAAGTTAGTCAGGTTGGGATTGAGATACTGACACGTAAATGGATACAGTCAATCGTAGATGTGTCCTAACAGGTGCCTCGTGGCCTGCTTTTAAGTGGTCGCAATATGTTTGGTTACCCTCGGCTCCTCGTGCACACGAAAAAACATAGCAGTGGGAAAAAACCAGCATATACAGATTGCAATGCTTCACTACAACCGGAAAAAAAAACATAAGACGACTGCAACACCCGCCATTTTAATTTAGGAAATTGGCCCCGGCCAGTCGTGGTGAGATGCAGATTGAATATTTTATCGATGTCTGTATGTTTGTCAAGGATGACCAGTTATCAAGGACAGCAAATATATAGCGGCATCAAGATAAATAACAGATTTGTACTGAATAATCTGGAAAATCTTATTCACGTCACTCGTCTTCAGTAGTAGAACAAGCGAAACTCCACTGGAATGCTCCAGAAACAATTACTCCCTTCTACTCAGAACCTATTGTTTTGGAATTAGGTCAAGTGTTGTTTAAAGTATCTTTCCATGATTATTGGGTGGTTATAGTGTTGGACAGAGTATAAAGGGGCAGTTTATCGTATGCAATGTTACGTTAAGTAAATTAAAATTCACTAAGATACGTTAAATTCATTGCATAATTGTACTAAATAGTTCACGAAGTATCAAATTCGTGCATAACCAGCAAATATCATTGTAACACATTGCCAGTGATAAAACATATCTTATTACACATATACAAATATATCTCCCCTTTATCTATTTAAATCGCAACCCCCTTTCCGCGAATTTTTTCCGTCTGTAACCTTTATATCTTAATCTGTAGTTCGACAGCTGACGTCACACCCCGTGTGTAAAAGGGCTTGTTCGTTGGTGGTCAAAATATGTTTCGTTTCCCCCGAAGTCACGTTAGTTGAGAGTGTTTCCGGGATTGGGAGACACTAGAACACCTTGAAAAAGTACACCGTCCTCCATTGCTCTATCAAGACCCCCGCGCACCAATAGTCGGTGTCAAAACAATTGCTTCGTGAGAGGAAGTATGAGAAAAGCGGGTGTGTGAGAGAGACTTGAGCGCAATTTAACAGATTGGCTGGACCGGGATTCGAACCCAGGTCCTCCCGAATGCGAATCCGTATGTTTACCACTGCGCCTCCGCGATCGTTTGGCGCTTGACAGCTGAGGTCCTCAGTGCCAGCGAAGGCGAAGAGAGTTGGATAAGCGATGGAATGCATGAGGAGAAAAAGGGAATACCCTGAGAATGCCCCTCTGCAGCCAATGACGAGCTCTGCTATGTCTGATTTCATTGGGAACAAAACCCAGTTGGGTATGTTAGGAGGCGGTTGTTCTGACCATCACACCACTGCGGTTCGCTAATGAGAGGTAGATGGCTAAATCCTTTCATCCTGAATCTATGTTTGTTTAACCGTATCTTACTTTTCAGTTCAAATATTTAAAAACGAGTGTTGTTAGAGCATGGGACATGCCTTAACATATATATCTCTAAGTTTATAATAATTTTATCATGTGAATTTTTGTTACATACACTAAGTTCATAAATATTTAATCATTATTTATTAAATTTTTTAGTCTCGCATAAGAAAATGCGGACTAAAATCTATCCATTCTGTTTTCAGGAATTCTGTAAACACGAGGATTGAAATTTAGTATTAAATTCTAACAGTACAGCAAATAAATAAATGTCGTGTGGGGAGTGCACCCATGGCGAGACGACACCCTGCTAATGACGGGCTTTCAAGCTATACCCGTAGGTGCCATTCATCCCCGGACATTGCATGAGATGGAGCAGTATTGGGTTGCTAGGACGGGGGGGGGGGAATGGGAGTAGGTGCCCTGAGAAAACCCGCTGGCAAATGGTATCGTCCAGGCCGACTCCTACAAGCGAAAAATCCGTGAATGAACCCACCTGGAATCGAACCCGGACCGCTATGATGGGAGGCAAGCACCCTGACCACTATGCCACCCCACCGCTGCACCAACGGTACAGTCACTCGGGGTTACCACGTACTAAGCAAGAGTAATTTTGTACCAGACCAAATTCTATTTAAAATGAAGGCTTTGCAGTCTCTTGCCTCCATATATACTTCATGCTTACCAATTTAATTGATAAAGAACAAAATATAATTAATGTAAACGTATTTTATTTGGAATAAAATGAGGCAAGTGGTACAAAGTTACCCTGGAAGTTATGAATATGTACTGTGTATGTGTGCATATATAAAAATTAAATATATTTACTAAATATATATAAACATATCATAGGAGTTACACTTTGTGGTTTCTTAAACATCCGACACTTGGTTCATCTGCAGTTAGTATTTAATTATAAGCTATCTAAAATTAAAAATTATCTGAATATTTATAACTGATACACAGGCGAATCGCATAACAAATTTACAAAAAATATCCTTCATACTATAACAATAAAATGAAATATAATTTTTAGCTGTAGCTTAACACATTAATTTTGGTTATAATTTAACATTTTTGTAAAAATAAGACGTAAATTCAAGCTTGTGATAAGCAATTTAATTTTTTTTAAAAAGGAATTTTTATTTATTTGTTAAATTATTTTTAGACAATCATTTCTTATCATAACGAAAAATGATGACATACGAGGTCGTATCAAAATGTTTTGTGATTAGATCTGTTTTAAGTATGTTTACGCACTATCGCCTTGCAAATAGTTACCTTGCACAGCATTGTAGCGCTCCCAGCATTCCTGCCATATCTTAAATGTGTCCTGCAAGTCTTCTTCTTGATGAGTGTCAAGCATCTTCTGTGATTCGCGCAGGATCACCGCAACTGTGTCAAAACGGTGACCTTTGAGCTGGATCTTCGTCTGAGGGAAGATGGCGAAGTTCGCAAGGAGCCAAATATGGCGAGTGCGATAAATTGCAGAAGCAGAACCATGTTGTTTACGGCGAGAAACACGTGAAAAGAGAGCTTAGTTGCAGGGAGCGATGTACATCAAGAATTCGTCCCCACGGACTTGACAAACAATAGCGCTTCCTACGATCAGATTTTATGGCGTCTGAGGAAAATCTCGGTTAAATCGTCCTGATTTGTGGAGCACAAAAAACTAGTTGCTCCACGACAACAGTGCACCCTGTCTACGAGTTGTCCTCACACGGGAGATTCTCCACCGGAAACAAGGTATTGCTTCCACATCTATCTCTACTCGCCAGATCTATCATAGGAGGATTTCGCTATCCTCCCGAAGACGAAGATCCAGTTCATAGATAGCCATTTCAACACTACTATGAAGATCCAGTGCGAATCGTAGAAGGGGCTTGACATGCTTCGAGAAAAAGACTTCCAGAACACAAACAAGAAGTAGCAGGAACACCTTAAGAAATTATTCTCAATTTTGACACGTCAGTGTATACTAATTTTCAGAAAGCGCAAAAAAAAATGAAAATTATTTTCGCATATATCTATGATAGCGTTTCTACATTTGCTCAGGGGAAACTCAAATTCGTAGAGAACTTCCAACTTTGTATGGTAGCTACGTTAAATATTCCTATATTTGCATCCCGATGTGTGGTATTATTTCCATACAATGCATGTATATTAAAAAGTCCGTTCAAATTGATAAGTTTACAAGTGAAACCCCTAGGCATTATGCGCCACGATCGAAAAATTTCCGCACCCCGTCGAAAATAATTACACGCAGCCCGAAAAGGGGACGTTATTTAACTTAAACTCAACTTGTAGTTTTCGTCTGCTGGCTTGTGAACTTCTACATCGTTGCCGGAAAGCGACCAGCGACGTCGAAAATGAGGCTGCCATCTAGGAGTGACCGCAGCCGGGCAGGCTGCTGTCTTCGTGCATTTCAAAATGCATACTGCCAGGCGCAACGAGTGTTGCCCGTAGCGCCACTGGCAGGGTGGTCACGTGATCCATGTCACCACGCCTTGATTCGTCCCTTTCCCCATGCGTCGGCGGGGTTGGAAGATGTACGAGAACGAAGACAAGAATAAAATAAAACACTATTTTTGGTATTTTGCGCATGCGTCAATTTAAATAAAAAGTATAAATTGGCTGTGATGCCATAAGCGAACTGATTATGAAATTCGCAATGTTGTGATATTTCTATCCCGGTAGAGAGGGGGTGTAAACTTCTGATATATAACATGACCAGGCTGAGGCCGTCTTGAGGTATTCGGCTCCTGCCTGCGTCATCAAGCACTTAAGATAAGCATTGTATTAGGGACCCTTCTGGTGTATGCTAATATGGACATCTTGCTCTCCATATTTTGTGTTGGGCTTTCACTATGGAAAATGTTATAGGCATGGTTGCCGGCTTTATTTCCTTTTTTTGTAACGTATTGAAGTCTCTAATGTGCCGTACATTTTGAGAAGCCGTTTGGCTTTGGATAGTATGTAATCGCCATAAGGTTTGGTTATGCTCGTGTGAGCAACTTTTATATAATTCTTTGTAATATCACGTTTGGGGCAAATTTTTCTAACTACTTATTCCTCTATTTCGGTATAATTTTAGGCCCACTCGTTTTAAAGAAAAAAAAAATTTCTTTTTTAAATGGAATTGTGCTTGAAATAACACTGTAGTCTGAAAGCGGTATCTCTGAAATTTAGCAATATATAAAATGCAATTAATGAACTTTCCTGGTTTCACTGAATGTGGGGAAGTATTCCTGTGGCAAAGTATCCCAGATTTTCCCCAATGTCTATTACTTATCCTGGTTTCTGGATGGATGAGGATTTTGAGTTGTTTAAAAGCTATCATTTGAATCAATATGTCCTTATAAGTTTGCCAACTGCTGAGTTTTTGCTGGTTGTTGGACTCGTGGCAGTCGGATTGTTGGCAACTGCACACATGGGGTGCCGGTAACAATCTCCTGGGGTCTTACAAGAAAATTTTTTTACATTGAATGCTGGGGGCGTTATATTGCTGTGTAGGGTAACTACTTAGAAGGTGGTAGACAAATAAAGTACTTTCGTGTGAACAGAGCTAATGCTAAAACATTTTGATGTAGGCTTTTCACTGTAAAATAGGCACTTTTGAAAGTCTTGCTTTAGATCTACTTGTATGCAGGTTGTGTACTATTTCACCTAATGTGAAATTAACATTGGCAAGGGTCTTATCAGTTTATTCGTGCTTCGGTCAAGTGAAACTGTGAAATTATTAGGAAATAAATATTTTACAAATCTACTCATTTTTACACTTCAGTGCATTAAAAAAACCAGAAAGTAAAAAAAAAAATTATTTAAGTCATCACAAATAGTTACTTAACATGTTTGATTTGACGTTAAGGAATGGAACTATTTCCTATCCATCGTTACTAACTTTACTGGGCGCATGTCACTCAGTGTTCCCGTTAAATATATACAGATTGGAGCAGTGACACTTTTCTAAGGTTGATTTCAAAAGTGCTCACTTTATCGCGAACAGCGTTTACCTCGTCGTATACTGGAAGTGTACGAAGTAGGAATGCTACAGTGCGTGATAGAGACTGACCGTAGAGGCGGATGGAGCCCTCCGTCTCGCCCAGCGAGTTCTTGGAGATGCAGCGGTAGTTGCCGAAGTCGCCCGGCCCCAGGCGACGCACCGTCAGCTTCATGTGAGCGCGGTAGCTGTTCTCCGCCACGTCGGTCGAGTACTTCTTGGTCGGCAGCAGCATCACGCTCTCGTAGACCCAGTAGCTGATGGCGCGCGGATACGCCTCCGTGTGGCAGTCGATGGTTACGTCTGTGCCGGCGGGCGCGCCCACCAGCTGGTTCGGCACCCAGATCATCGGCGAGACTGCAACACAGCACGGCCCCAGCCCCACCCCGTCAACGTCAGCCACAGCCAAGGCTCTCATATATTTATATTTGCTACCGGAGGCGTAACTACGGACGCAGTGAGGACAAGTGATGTGGAGAGGTTTCGGCCCTGCCTACCAAGCCGGCAGTCGCGAACTTCAAATGGGGTATCAATGTTAAACGAAATTCCTTCTCATTGCGTCAATTTTAAAGATAACTATTTCAAACAAAAATTTAGTTGACGAGATTTTCTCAGAGAATATTGCTACTTAAAAGTGATTTTGAAAAAAAAAAAAAAATTATTTATCCGTCTTCTTTTTTTGTTTTATGTAAATTTCCTTATTTACATTTTACAAAAAAAAATATTAAACAAAAAAATTGGCAAAATGTTTTAGAGTATCATAATTCCTTAAGAAATTTCACGTAGAATCCTTTTGTTTAAAATAGTCATCTTTAAAATTGGCGCAAAATTGAAAGAATTTCGTTTAACAATGATTCCCCATTCGAGTGTTCGCGGCTGCCGGCTTGGTGGGGAGGCCCGTTAACATAGAGGTCTTGAGAGCCGATGAGCATGAAGTGAAATGAGCATGGATCAGCGAAGGAAACGGGAGAACCCCGAGAAAACCCGCCAACCATCGTTCGGCACTATCCCCAGATGCAAAAATCCGGGAACAACCCCGCCGGGAATCGAACCCTTTTGCGCCCAGGTGGGAAGCGAGAAGTCTAACCGTTACACCACCGAGGCTTTCAATGAGGAAAACTGTTCTACTGAATAAAATAGATCGTTAGGCGCAACGAAATTAATTATTTCTATACGGGTAGTTAAATATTTCGTCGCTAAAATCAAATTATTTTGTTGTTCATATCAGATTGCCACAAACTCGTATGATCTGGTTTTGCAACTAAATATTTGTATAACTCTACCAATTTAAAACAGTTTCCGTTATAATAAAAAAAAAGTCAGTTAAAGCACGACAATGTTTAGCACCCAGAACTTCTGCATCG
Organism: Dryococelus australis; assembly: GCA_029891345.1. NCBI lineage: Eukaryota > Metazoa > Arthropoda > Insecta > Phasmatodea > Phasmatidae > Dryococelus > Dryococelus australis. Next base: position 161,259,832 of record CM056998.1, read on the forward strand.
GAACGCTATACGACTTAGTAACCTCAGAATATCTGACTACGAAAGAAATGGGAAAGTTGTAAAATATAAAATTATTTATTCCAAAAAAGTTACGTAAAAATACTTTCAGGTTTTGAAGCTTTACGTATTGTTTCCTGTTGAATTGTTTTCATTGGGTTTGTTTATAACATTACTAAGTATCAATCAGTGCACTAACATACAGTGTTGCCATTGCTGTCACTATCCTAATTATCGGGAAAGCTACGAACAATTTCTCGAGCAATATTTTCAAACACAGGCAATAAAATAACACAACTACCTACAACCAACCAAATAAAATCCATTACTGAAGCAAGATGGTTTTTTTTTTACCCTCGAAAATTCTGTAATAAGAAACAAATGAGAAAGTTTCGGCTAACTAAATTCTTATTCACTCCAAACAAAATATATATTTGACTATGCATTGATATTGGAACAACCAAATAAGTGTTCCGCTCAAATAATATTTATTTAATAATTTATTTGGTTTTATGGGGAATAATGGAGATGTTTGGAGTAGGAGCAAATTAGTTGAGGGAACCAAATATGTGACAGTGTAAATAAATAATTTTCAAGTGAATTTAATTGTTATTCGCAACTATATGTTTCTCTCAGAGCACCTGCTTTTCATGAAAAGCGTTCCACAAAGGTTAAACTTCAATATGCTATGTGCACACCTGCAGTTTACGTCTAGTTATTGGCCACGTACAAGGTGAGAAGACATTTTGGTGTTCGACTTATACAAACAGAATCAGATTACTCTGGTTTTCAACATCTGTGATTCGCCGGCAAGAACCTGAAATTTAGAACAATAGAAATAACCCGATTACGGAAGTGTTTCAGAGACAAACTATTGTAAAATACGACATTACACTGTAAAAAATATTGAGAAAATTACCTGATACACGCAAACTTGTTCGGGAAACCTATTTTTTTTAGATGTAGGATAGTATTACTGCACTCTGGAGCAAAATTCACTTACGTAGCAGTGGAAAATCCTTACGACGTGTGCATCTCAGAATTTTCTCAACGGCTGGATGGGAGGAAGAAACAAAAAGAGGCGCCATGTTGGATAGCTTGCAGGACATATATTCGTTAGGACAGGCATAATATTAAGAAATAAATAAATTTATAGGTAGAAAATCTGTAAAATACAATTATCAAATACTTACCATTAGAATGTTTGTGAATAAAGGAAATAAAAAAATAAGAAAATCCGTAAGACAGTGGAAAATGGATAACTTTTTGTTTCCTTTTAAAATCTTACTGTACACCTTTATCTTTACTCGCGTAGTTTTTATGCCAAAGGAATCATCAAAAGACTTCGGAAAGCACTAATAATACAACAAATGAACATTTCGCGTGTAAATACTAGGACAAGCTAGACTCGAAACACGCCCACAATTCCATTGCTAATAATTCACAATTGAAGAGAGGCCCCCTCAAGGACTCTGAATCAACAAGAAACAAGGAAGAAAACACTTAATACCATGCTACCTGTGGGGTAGAACTGGCCTCTCACTGAGGTAGACAGCAGATGAATAAAGAGCTGGTGCTTGAGTATGCATAGGACTGTGGAATCTAGCCTGCAATACACTGAACCTGCGAAACTGTTGTGTCACTAGACAGAGAGAAAGATTTTGGAAATATTTCAGAATAACTTAAGCTTCAGATATATGCTCTTTACACTTACTTCTGCAGCCATATCACGTCCATTGCACGTGGCCTGGATGGTTCTGAGTGAATATTAAACGTGCGAGAAAACAAGGACTGAATCCCGTTTTATTTGATGTTAGATACAGTTGGCTACTCACTCAGGCAGGATGCAGCAATCAAACCGACGAAGCTCTAGTGGGCCTATTGTTGTAATTGTGGAGCCTAGCCCGAAGGTCATTAAACCCGCGAAATTTGCCTTCCCAACCAACAATCGAGTGAGTATTCAGAGTCAAATATAACTGATGTTCATGTTGTGGAGGTCACAAGTGTTTCTATCTTGCACTGAAAACCAGTAAAAGAGCACGAACCTCAAGCGATGATACCGTAACATTTGTGAAAAACGCAACACCAAGGATATATATATATATATATATATATATATATATATATATATATATATATATATATATATATATAATTGAAACGAACTTTATACCACAAATTAAGTACCTACATGGCCATAAACAACTGATTAGAATAACATATCTCTACATGATATCTGTCCTTGAGGATTCAGTACGGTGTGAAGCCCCCGCGTGCGAACAATGTATTTGGCATGGAATCAAAGAGAATCTTGATATGTTCCTAGGGAATCTTCATCCACGCGGTTTGTATACGAATCCACAAAGCATCAACTGTGGCTGCTGGAGAATTATGACGAACAAGTCACCGACAACCTTATCCCAGACATGTAATGGGCGACATATCAGGTGAAAGTGCAGGCCAGCGAAGCAGTGGTACGCGTCATTAATTGAAGAAGGCTTGCACGTTCCTCGCCACATATTGCCGGGCATAGTCCTGCTGAAATATGGCATGTGGGGTTGCCTGAAGGATGGGCAGTATTTCGGGCTCTAAAACCTCCCTGATGTAGCAGTTGTTCAGATTGCCCTCAATAGGTAGGTGTCGAGATAGTATGTGACATTCAATGTAACACACGAGAGGGCGCTGCTGGACCTACGCGTACACCATTTCTCTGCAATCGTGATAACTTATTTCTGGTACACTATTTTACATATCCTCCGAGTTTTTCAATCGGACCATTCTTTCTGTTGTCGTAATTTTCACAAACCTTAGTCTAGTAATGATGATCCTTATTTCAGTTTATGAGCCTAGCTTTTAGGAAAGTTGATTACATCGTTTAGGGTTAGCACCTGCTTCGAAAGAGATTGGAAAAAAAAATACTTGGGGTAATCGCCCCAAATAAAGCAGCCGGAATCGAACCCACGACCTCCCGCGTACGAGCTGAAGATGCAACTGCATGACAGACACGCTCGGTACAATCACTGAAATCCTGCTGATTATTTCAGTGACCTAAAGTTGATGATATTGACGCCCAATTGATTACATTGTCCCTTGAGATGATTCCCAGAGCATCTCCCTGATCTGTCATTAAATATCTGCATTCTAAATGAATTTTCAACGAAAATCGTGTTACCAACGATAGAGATCTCTGAATATGCTTTTCCGTATGAAGAATTAAAGGCCATATACTATACATTTTGTGCCTTTATATGATGCCAGTTATCGAGTAACTACCTTTACGAGATAAAATAGCATTCCATTACTCAATACGTCATATGTATTTTATAGGCATGTCGCGATACTCTATATTTAAAGACAGGGTTTGAACGTTTTTGTGAATGACAGTGTAGAGGATAATGCCACCGTATTGAGACTATGTTCTGTAGTCTTACCACACACTGCCAAACTGCAACATGACTATTAATTTTAGTAAATTCACGTGGCTAAATGTGTTATATTCCAATAGGCCTACTCTAAAAACAGTACCTAACTATTGGTGTTTCATATCCTAGTTAACAATTGGGGAACGGATATTTGGTTTTCGCAGATGAAAGTATTTGGTAGTGTACAGTTTTCTACCTCTTAAAACCACACAGGAAACAAGAGATGGTAATTCTATTACAAGGGCTGGTAGCTCGGATCCTAGAATCGTCCGTTCCGCCATCTTTGATTATGTCACGGCTGCTATTTTTTATATTCTAGACCTTTACCTTAGCGTGTAGACCATCATGTTTCCTTTCGCCATCTTATTTCTATTCTACATTTTGTTTTTCATCCACCATTTTGTTTTCTCCTTTTTTTTATTTATTTTTTGTCCTAACAGTTTTCCATTTTCCTCTTAAAATGCATATTTTATCTCTGAATTTCACATATTTTTCCTAGAAAAATTTTTTTACTTTCCCTCTAAATTAATAGATTTTTCTCGTAAATAAATGTTTCGTTTTCCTGCCACTGCAGCCACGCGTCCGCCATATTGACACCTCTTATAAACATCTCTGCGAGGTTGAGGTGAAAAATTAATGGCCTTATTTAGCTAATAATAGTGCATTTGCACAATGCGAGCTGGAATTGAAAGAAAGGCACAGCCACATCGCGCAGACAGCCACCAGACATTAAAACATCGACCATGTTGGATCCCCACGAGTCATAGAAATGTTAATTTTCACGAGTTGTGGGCGAATGAAGTAAAGGATAAAGCATGAATGTAATAAATATGTAAGCAGGGATTCTAAGGTCTTCACTAAAGGAGAACCACAATCATGCCCTGGTACTATTTACAAATACAACTGCAACACCTAAATCACAAGACATATTAATACAAAATTTAAAATTCTATATTCATTTAGTCATAGGACGCTTTGGAATAATTTATATCAGACGGACATTATTTCGGGAAAGCAACCACATCAATAACTTTGAAGCATACCTGCGTATAAATAGGCGCTGGCACACCGCAGTTCATAACTGCCTGCATCCAGTTCAGTACAGCATGGAAAGTCCCACTTTATGTAGATTATTTTGTGTGTTGTCGGATTGATGACCTTAAGTATAAGCTGTTCATGGTAAAGTGAACATTTATAAAGACCTTGCTAAATTTTTCCTTTCAGCAAATTTTTATCTTTTCCCCCTTTTAATATAAACATTGTTATGTGACCTATAAACATAGTGTATACTTTTCATTACACTTAGAATATTACGTCTTAGACTGCGATGAAAATATTTATTAGTGGTTAATACCTGTTGGTAGGGACTTAAAATGTGCTCACTTTATCGTGAAAAGCCTTTACTTGTAGTATGGAAATTTAATTGTAACGTAAGTGTCAGGGCTGCGGTGGATGAGCGGTCAGACTGCTCGCCTCCGAAACAAGACGAACCGGGTTCAATCCACGGCCGGGCCAGTCCCGGAATTTTGCAAGTGGGAATCGTGCCGTACGATGACGTTGGTCGGCGGGTTTTCTCGGGATCTCCAGTTTTCCCCGCCGTTGCGTTTTGGCGCAGCTCTATTTTCACATCATTTCACTCTCAATGGCCCTCAAGACCTCGTCATTAAGAGACGCTCAAATATCTCAACTGAACAAGTGTCGGAGATAAAGCAGGCGCGTATACAACATTAATTAACAGCGACTGCATTTTAATGGATCGGGGCTGGAAATGTACGTGATTAAATTCATGCAACTTCCCAAAACCGTCTCCTACCACACTGATGGTGCTGGTGGTTAACGAAACCACGAACTCCCGATTGCTGGCCTGGTACACCACAAATCTCAAGTTATTAACTAGGATTCTTTCTTTCATTGGACCAAAACTTAATTTGCCATTCCGTGATTAGATCCGCACCAATAAACAAATATTTTATTTTGGTGTCAGCGAATCATTTGCCGTGAAGTTAGAAGGGCAATGTCTTTGCACCGAAGATAGCAACACCACTCGCTTATACAGAAAACCGCGAGATAAGTTATGCATGTCGTTGAACCCATGAAATATTTCCCCGTACCTAAAAATTGTATACAAATTGTTATAATAAATAATTATTACATTGATTATTGATGTCCTGTAGGACTCAGATATTTAACGCGGATGCCTAGTGAAAGAACAGGGCTTTATGTGTAATATGTAGGGACATCCGACTTTTGTGAAAAGATTTCCGCGCATGCTATATTTCTATAACCTACTGGCATACCAGTAGTCTTCCTTTGCTTATTGGCCGTGTGTGTCTGTGCGAAGACATTTTCCCACGTGAATGGCCAATCAGAATTAGGTTACTCCGATACTGTACGTCTGAGATTCGCGGGCAGACACCTAAGACGCGTAACACCTAGATCGTCCAATCACGAAGGTAAATCTGAGCTGACGTGTTATGAAGTGTAACTGGTCGTGAGATCGTTTCGCAAAATGTGGGTGTCCATAGATGTTAGGCGTGTCTAGTCCATCTTTCACGACTTAGCCCTCGAAAAAAAAAAACAAAAAAACTGGTGGCTCTGTGCCTGGGCCACTTTACTACATAGTGTTTGTCGTTTACATAATATACTGATAATTGAGGGTAAACTAAGATACTTACACTCAACAAAAACACAAATACACAAACTTCAATTATTTAAACCTACCTTCATTCTTGTAGGGCTGTTGTTCTCTTCAAAGGGCACCAAGATTATTTTGTTTGAAAGCAACATTGCGCAAGGTAGCTTAGACACGCGCGCTTTACATATTTCGTTGTCTGTTCACGGTTATTTGAGCACTGTCGAAACCAACCTCTGAAAAATATCACTGCTCCTACGTGCATATATTTCAATGGACACACTAAATATGCAAGCAGCCAGTATAGTTGGTAATGACGGCGGGAATGTAATCTCATGGAATGACGTTGAATTAAAAGTGCTTGCCAAACATTTTCGAGAACTGAAATCATTCCTTGCATTTTTTAAAATCCATATAAGTGCAAAAATAAACCAATTCGTAAAATATTTATTTCGTAATAATTTCAGAGTTTCGCTTGACTGGCGAATAGATGAAGAGTTGAGTCCCATGGTGACGTTAATTTTAACTTATGGTGGAAGAATACTCCATGTGCAAACAAGTACATCAATAGCTGGGATTTCAAAAGTGTTCAGTTTAACGTGAATAGCCTTTAACATGCGAAACTCTAGCCTTTCGTTCGTTTGGTTCTTATGTAAGCAGCGCCCTTAACAACATATTGACACGTGCCCGGTCTTCAAAGAAAAAGAAAATGCTCAAAGTAACATCAAACAATATTCAGGGGTGAGAACATCCTGGGTCCACAAACGGGAACACTTGTTACGGCAATCTCGTTGCTACAGGTCATGAACGCTTAGTTGTTCCCGAGTCTGGGCACGGGGTCAGCGAAGCCGGAACTACGTAAGTCCTTCTCTTTGTCTGAACCACTAACGCAGACAAAGGGCCGCGATCAGTCGAAGGTGTGGGAAACAGGAGTAGAAGGACGTTTGGTGGGAGGTCGGCGGTTGTCAGCGGAACCGATGGATGGCCACGATCGATTTTTAATGAAGCTTATCGCGGCGCCATTATCGGAGAGGCGCCAAGCGTTAGTTGGCCTGGCGGGCTAGGAGGGAGCGTGCTTGTAAAGGGAGAGGATGGGATCGATTATGCACGCGCCAGCACTCGCGCCACCCGCGGCCTGTCTAATTGGGCATCGAGCTGTGGCTATCGGGCCGCGGGTCAACTCGACTGCTCGGCCGTTCGAACGGTCCAGGAACTGCCTTCACTCCCCAACCCCTATACCACTCTCCTGCTCTGCGGGCCCGTTTACCAATGACACACCGCAGTCAGGACTACTTCGACAGCGCCAGAAAAAAACGTACTTTGGGAAGCTTTTTTTAGGGGTAGAGAGAGAGAGAGAGAGAGATGGTGACGTGGGACAGTCGCTTATGAGCAGAGCCCGGAGTATCTCGCGAAGTCACTCGATGGCGAGGTAGACTTGGAACACTTTCTTCTATTATTGTGATTGGGCAGCAGTTCTTTGAACAAACCCCGTGTAACGGTGAGCCATTAATAAGATGCAGGAGATAGTAGCGTGAGTGAATGTTGAATTGTAACGTAAATGTCCTTCGGTTTTATGCTCGAAAGCTTAGCAGGGGACGACTCGTGGATTAACTTAACCTATCTTAAATTAACACCCGTGACTTGCCTGGGATTCGAACCCAGAGCCTCCCGCACCCTAGATCGGTGGCGCACCAACCGACTGCGCCACGGGAGGTCGGCATGTGTGATGAACAGTTCTGTAAAGAAGCCTCACTTCTTCGCAGCATTCAATAAACAAACGATAGTGTCTCGAGTGTACAACGGACTGTAAAATGTAGCATGCCGCCAAATATATCCGCAAAATTATCTAGGTTCTACGCGTCAGTAGAGAGCCTGGAATTACGCGAGTTTAAGAGGTCCTAGAATGAAATTCAAACACTTGTACTTTCATCTTACTTTTGTTATTTGACCACTCGATTCCTAACGCGCTCTACAGGACTGCGAATCAGTCATACACACGTAGAAACAGACGGAGTGAATCACGTACACCATAGTAATGAGTATAAAGTCCTCATCATGAAAGCACTGGCTAATGGACACATAACAGCGACTGCAGGGTATACACAACTGCCGACAATTGGACTCCCGTAATTCTGGGTGTCTAATTATGAGCAAAGTAGTTCTGTGGCCACATAAGTTAATTACACTGGACGATAAAACATTTCTCACTATTTTATTTTTGTGCCTGACACTTTTCAACTTGCACGCATTATATGTAGAGTAATTTTAAACTAATAAACAAAATTCAAATACATAGCTTTTCTTACTTATGTGGTAACAATGGTTGAAGACTTACCATCTGTAACGCCGTCAGCAAGGGTTTTTGAAGAGTGTCTAGAAGCAATACACAAACAATATTGTTATTGTGGAAATACATTTACTACAAGTTGTCATGCACGTTGACATAAATGAAGTCATCGTTTGTTCAGGCCAGCATCCCAGTCGCTCAACTGTGATAAGTGTGATAATATGTTTACTCGTAGCGATATCCTATATATACATAAGAAGAATTGTAAATGTAGTGTTTGTCGATCTTCGGGAAGCGATTGCAAGTATTGCAGTAAGACATTTGCGACTAGGTTTAGCGCTATACAACATGAAGATAGTAACTGTCCATTTGCCATCAGTTAAAAGACCTATACATGTGTTAACTGTAATGCTGTGTATGCGAAAAGGGAAACAGTGAGTGGTCACTGCAGGGAATGTTCTATAAAACTAGAATAAAGCATAAATACTTTTGTTGAAACGAGAATATGATTGAGTGTATGTAAGTAATACTATGTATTTTTGACAAACGTGTGAAATAAAGATAACGTGTATGGAAGACTAATGTTTTTATTAATTTTGTTATTAAATATACATTATTTATCTTCCTATTATACTATATTAGGTGTTTGAGATTGTATCTGACTGAAGATGAGGTATAAGTCTGCATGATGATGATGTGATGATACGATGATGTGGTTTATCTGAGTAATTCTCTGAAATATTTCATAGGAATGCTTATTTGGTTGTTTTGTTGTCCTAGATGATATGAAGGGAAGTGTTTTGTATAACCGCTATGATGTAGGTAATGACTGTTGATATGTTTTGGATATGTAATTGGGATATTACAAGATAGAATACATAGAAATGGATATTTTTTAGCAGTGGGTATGATATAATATAAAGTTATTACGAGTTATTCTTAACATTATTCGATGCGTAGATGTAGGTTTGCGCTATATAGTTGGATGATATCTCATTAAATTACGATTGGGCGATGGGAAAAGCTGTCGATATATTAAATTAATAATATGGCGAGCTCTCTGTTTCTGTAAATGAAGCAATGATATATCGTGATGTGTGACAAAAAAAGAAATTATTTTACGTAAGCCTGAAAAATAAGTGAATGCATCAAACAATTACAATATAACATGTGTTTTTAAAATGAAGTTTATAAGTGAATGGTGTGTAGGAGATGAGATGGTGATAACACAACTATTTCTTACGGCAAATGTTCACAACTAAATAGATTATCTTGGGAGTGTATAGGTAAGGGCTGTCAGAATGTTCGAACTGATGTCCTTCCGAATATAAGTATTTACCTTCTTATGGTAATTGACTAAGTTTTAAACATTGTTGTTTATTTATTGTATGTGAACTGTATATGGATATAGTTTTTTTTAAGAGTTTTGTAAAAATATTTTTTGAAAAGTAATGCAGTATAACTCTTATGAGACGAGACACTAAAATGGCTTATCTACACCACAGATGAGTGGAGCGACAAGGGGTGGGAATATACAGCTACGCACCCCCTCCCTCCCTGCCGTACCATTCCCCAAAGCCCATCTTTGTCCACCTCGGGCTCTACCTACTCACCTTCCCTCTGCTCCCGAACTTGGATGGTGCCGAGGTGAAGAACCTTCAAGTATTTGTCGTGAAAATCATTGGAAAAAAGCCTCCAACCCCAGAGATTGGCCTGTTTTGAACTTTTGATTCCAACAAATATAAATTGAACAAGTCCCGTTGAAAAATTATTTCCTCAACACTAACATTTAAGTGTGAATTTTCATTAATCCCAAACTTACAAAAAAAGAATTTTAATCCGCAGAATTGTATCCCATTTCCCAGTAAAGTTATTAATTTTAAAATCCCACAGAAATCTAATTCAAGAAAAGAAATCCAGGAAACTACGAATAATTTCACACAAGACAAATACAAGAGATATTTACACTAAATACATTTTACAAGATACAAAGACTTTATATATATATATATATATATATATATATATATATATATATATATATATATATATATATATAATATATATATATATATATATAGAACACCACTTTCACACACATACAATTCATTTTAATAAAATTTCTGCAATATGTAAGTCAAACGTAACTATACAATGGAAAACTTACATTAAACAAACATGTGTACACATTCAAAATATCAAATATTTTGCGCATAAAATTTAAGTTATAACCAAAGTTGTATGCACGTGAAAATAAAGTTTCCATACAAGATTTTCAGTTACACCAACTGCCAGAAATGTGTATACTTGAACAAATACAAAGTTACTTTATTTAAAAATACTATGTTTCGGCTTAATATTAATGAAATACCACGAATCCAGGATGAAATGTCTTCTAACAGGACTGGAATATGCCAAATTTAATGATACTTGGGAAAATACCCTATTTTACGCAAATTTCAGGAAAAACAGTGGCCATGTTGGATTAGTTTACTCTATAAAGGGGAATTAATTTTTTTTTCAGTGTTAAGTCAACAGCTACCGAGGTCACATTGTGTGCACGCGTGCATGACCATTGCAAATATACGTCTACAGTTCGGCAATCTATGTCAGACGTCTACAGCATTAAGGAGACGTCAAGTGTCCACACCACCAAGAACAATGTCAAGCATCACACCACCGAGAGCTACGCCATGTTTCTACAGCATAGAGAACAACGCCAAGCATCCACGCCGAGATCTGCATCAGATTTCAACACCATCAAGAGTTATGCCGCAAAAATCTACAGGGATTACTTCTCTCTGCACCAACATCATCTCGCAACATGTATAATGCACGAAGGCAACTGCTGCAATAACTGTGACCAGGTGTGCATAGAAATATTCAATGTGATTCTAGCTTACGGATGTTCGAAATCATTGTTGAGTCTAGACTTTTTCTCAATTGGGGGTGTTACTTAAAAAGTTTATTATCACCTTTGAGTACTAAGAAATAAAATTACTATAGCCATTCTTTCCTGAACATTTAAGAGCAGACGAGGATATTGTGTCCAATCTTCTGTGTGAAGACTGCCCATACGGTATGCCCGCTTTCTTTAACGATATCAATCAACAACATATGCAGAGGGATTGCATGTCGCGAAGGTTGGAACAGCTAATAAAAACTAGGATCGTCCCCGATGTAGTGATGTCAGACTTGGGGGTTGACGAAGTTAATTCCGAAGCGGCCACCGAGATATTGTAAAAATGTTTAGAGACATACTGTACATACTATATAACTTGAACTTTACAGTGTAAACTTTATAAAAGAAATAACATGATGAGCCATGCCCAAGGATTTTAAAATCATCAAAACAATTATTTTGTCATTAAAGAACTTGCCGTTACATATGCAAATGATGGTAGTAAAAATAGTAAAGTATTACGTTTTGAATCTCCCCTTGCCTTGGTCTGCTTTAAATCCGGAAATGAACATGATGTTTCAGCATCAGACTTACAAATTACATTATTTAAAATGGGACTTTGGTGTTATGGCTTACGAAAACCATTTCCAGTACTTGAGTGATGCGATCCTCGAAGACTATCCCATATACGTACTTGGAAAAATGCAGAAGGAAATTTTAAAAAGAGTAACTAATGCAGAAGTTGTAAATGTTAGAAGATATCACGGCTGTTCAAGCATTAATTTGCTAGTAAAATGCTATAACACTAATCACTGTGGGAAAAAATGTTTTGTTCACAATACAAAAGCGAAGCTTTAAGAGAGTATTTGTATCAGCAACCTACCTATGTGTAAAGGTAATAATATAATTTTAAAAATGTTTGTTACTGGTTCATACCTACGTAGACTTTGAAACACAGACATTCAACCCAGAGCAGGCACACAACAGTGTGGTGTACATATACATGATAGTGTGGTTCAAGTCTAAAGACAACACATTCTTCCAATTAAAGATGTGTAACCGAGATGAGCACTGGAACTTTTCACAAAGTTTCGCAGGAAATATCTTTAAAGAACGAGTATTGTGTTATGAACAATGTGGTTGTTTGGTTTTCAACATGCGAACCGACAGCAAACTGCCCTATTCTTCTGGGGATGAATGTTTTAAAAATAGAAGTGAAGAAATAACCAAGGAACCAGGAACTAAACAAATAAATTATAAATTATATATGGAGTTTTACGACAGCCCTAGAGTTTGGAAAGAAACCTATAATAACAAACAACACATCACACAAATGAAAGGAAGTAGCCGAATTAAAATGTCGCCTTTTGGAATGTGGGAATGTGAAGTATGGCAGAGCAATGCTTATGGCTTTAAATTCGTCATAACCAAGATATCGTTAAACAACTAGTATGTTCCCGTAGTGCAAGAAAAAACTTAACTAACTACATAAAGAAAGAACCATATACCCGAATATCAGTTACGATGGAGAGGTTCTACCCATCACTTCATTACACAAGTATTACTCCAGGGTACAGGAGAGTGTGGTTCCGACTTGAAGAAGACGATAGTCCACTACAGATTCAGATGTATGACGGAGAAGAACATTGGTGTTTCTTGGTAATCAGTTCTGAATATACTTTAATAGTTTTCGATGTTTGTTTTGGGCGAAAATTTTGTCCTTTGTATAATATGCATCCTGACAGTACCTTCCAGTGAGAAAGAAATAGCATTTGAAGCTCAAGCTAGACACATCACGAAACGTATATCATGCAAGAAAATCGAATACATCAAGCAGAAGGAATGTTGTTGTTCTATTTCTACAGTATGGAGTGAGTAATGTAACAGCAAGGAACATTTTACATACATAGGAAACCAAGTAACAGCAAAGAACATTTTACGTACGTAGGAAACCAAGTAACAGCAAGGTACATTTTACATATGTAGGAAACCAAGAACTAACTACTCTGTGTGGCATATGGGAATGAAAAGTTTTTCAAAGCAATAATATTTAAATGACAAATAGTGATGTCACAACAGCTATATACAGGGATGAATAATTGAATAAATTGTCAGTCATGGTTAGTGTCTTCGATCCTACAGACGTATACGAGGTCCTGCAAATATGATACTGAAGAGTTTTCTTTAAGTTGTATGGTGGTATTTTACAAGTTCAAGTAAGCAACGATATACAACATTGGTGTTACACTTTCGATAACAGTCTCAGCACTTGCTTTGGTGAAGGCATAGCATGCAACAATTGTGTTTTGAGGTATCTCTGCCCCGACAGTGAACTGCCATCCACACTAGAAGACCTGTTGATAGCCAGCATTACCAAAGAGATGGAAGAGGAACGAGGTATTGGAGTGATCGGCTACCAACTCACCAGACATCGCCAAGGAATCACCGTCTGCTGGAAGCGAACCTGTGATGGAGACATCCACAAATTTATTTTTGAACAAGGAAATATAGTTTTCCCATCAATGTGCAACATATATGTATGTGAATTAGCTAATTCAGAATGATGTATAACCCAAATGCCAAGTACTTGTTCATCGAATATGGTTTGTAATCTGTTACTTATGGTTTGCCATATTCACATGTTACTTTTAAGGGAATGTGTGCATACTAGCCAGGATATTTGATAGCACATAATTGCCATATCATTTTGAATCTAGTTTAGCTAATTGTAACAGTTCGAAACGTCTTGTAAATCAGTGCAGACTGTACAGGTTAGAGAGAAATTATATTGAGCTGATTGTAACATTTTGTGAGGAATAATAGAGTTCGAAACATGTTATTTATAATGTAAATAATTAAATGTCATTTGAGTCTTTTAAGGAATGTAATAAAGATATTCATATGTTTGCACACAATAACAATGAGTTTTGTTATAACCGTGCACTGGGTGTCTTTCATCAAAGTGTTACATATATCGAGCAATAAAACTAGCAAAAGTAATTCTGCAGTCACAGTTTAACTTTAAACACTAGAGGATGATTTTCAATATATATATATATATATATATATATATATACATACATTGTTCTTTAATATTTGTTCTCAGTCGAGTATTGGATTGCAGACGAGTAGCATGCATTTTCATCCGGGAAACCATTATGCTAGTGTCAAACCAGGAAAGTCTAGTATAATTTATGCATTATGGTGCACCACTCTTGTCCGTGAGTTTACGGAAACTTGCAACACTGTGTTCCATTTTAAAGTGATTAATTTTCTGCTAGGAGATTTAAAAAGTCATGAATTGATTCAATGCAATGATAATACTAAATGTCCTGTGTTATACATGACTGTAACAAGGCCTTTTCCATCTGGTATTGAATCCATCACTAACGCTATGTCGGAACGTACCTAGACATATTTGAAAGAGTCGTTTTACATTACCCTGAATGTGAATATGTTTGTGTTCAAACCAATAGGAGCAAACAAGGGTGTTAGAAACACTCCCTCCTTGAAAGTAGATTTCAAGAAGAGGACTTATCCAATATTATGAAAGTGTATGAAATTATTGTTTATAGAGGTTGTAAATAGCTTGTAATATGTGTTAAAATATTTGTAAAAACCCCTATACTTACTTCGATATCTATAGAGTATCTATTTTGAAACAACCTGTAGTAAAAAAGTAATACCCTATACTTACTCATGCTATAATTTAGTATCTATTTTTGTTTCTTAAAAAAATGCTCTGTATATATTTTTAATTATCCTATCTCAAAAACATGATGCAACCTGTACTTGTTAAATTGTGTATATATTTTTGAAACAGTTTGTCAATAAAATATGTTTTAAAATGAATTCATTCATACCTTTATTTCCCACTTCCCTTTAAAAACCGTGAAATGAAATTTGTTTTCCTAAGAAAGGAATGACATTGATAAATATCACTATTGGTGTTGCAAAACAGACGCGTGTTCTAATGAAAAGACGTAAGGTAGAGGAAAAGAACACTGGTTAAAAACAACTAAATACACTTGAAACTGTGTCCAGAAAACATAGTATTATTTTAGAATGATGTTTTCCAACACAACACATTTATACAAAAAATAGTTCATTCTTTCGCTGACCTCCATAGCATATTTAGATTACACTACAGTTTGGAGGTTGTGGGTACGAATACCAGGTAAGACATAAATTATTCTAATCTAGTTTAAAGGTTCTGGGTTCGAATCCCGGGTAAAGCATGTATGATTGTAACCTACTTTGTAAGTCAGTAATCTTACAAACCATTAGAAAATAATATATGTTAAATAAAATTCTGTCGAGGTATAATGAACGAATCACAAAAAGTTTGATAAGTCATTAAAAATATATAATTAAATTATATAAACAACAGAAATTCCTTTGTGTATGTAAAAAGAATACAAAAATGTTTCCAATCATAGTAAAAATAAGAACATAACTCAAATTAAATCTAATGGTTTAAAACCGAATAAATACGCATATTCCACATTCCACTTCAAAGTGTGCAAGCTAAAGGTTAAAATAGCATCCAATCGTGAAATAACCATTTTTATTCTGTAAATTTGTGTTAAATTTGGTTAAATATTACTTAAAAACTTTACAAATATGTTATTTCTCCGATTAAAACAGATTTGAGTCGAATAGTGACATAAATTATTCAAGAAGGGAGGGTGCCTGGCCTAAATATGGGAGGTCCTGCCCGGACTTCCTCATTTGTGAATCAACCACCATGCAGTAAAGATCTCTGCTCTTGTGCGCACTCACAATCTGGTCTCACCCCCCACCTCTGAAGCTGCTGCCGGGCTCTTAGGGAGTGACTCGCCCACGTTCAGTGACCTCTCGTCTGCCACTGCTTGCTGGGATCTGGCGGCAGCTCATGCGACACTGTGGGGTAACCCAACCAGCGGACCTCGGCCCCACTCAGACAGCCCTTCCGTAAACCTAGCCAGCCACCTGCGGCGCTCGCCTGGGATTCCGCTCAGTCCCTCATCTACCTGGTCTGGGTCCAGACCTTGCTCAGCGACTACCATCTTTGGTAGTAGACTTTATGTAAGTATATAGGGTTAACGTCTAGGGTTTTTTAATAGTGTTCAATATCACGATAGTATTTTTAAAATATTTTATACTTGTCGAAAGTTTTGCTTCGTAATTTGACTTTCTTATCCGATCACACAAATTCTTTTTCGGTATTTGTTAAAAGATTTTTGAATTTATTATATTTGTATCGAGATTTTCTTAAATCAGTTTAACTTTCTTCATATAAATTCTTTTTCGCTATTTGTTAAAACGTTTTTGGATTTCATTGAAGTTTATGATCAAATAATGTGGGAAGTTTTTAAAATTTAGTTTGTAAGTAGTTTGTAAGCTATTTGATGTATGCTTGTGAGTGTTTGATGGAACAGCTAAGAAAATCGGAGAACAATTCCGAATACATCTAGTGTGTTCGGAGGTGTAATACATCTGATCCTCAGTTTGTTTTGAATGTTTTGTATGGAGAGGGACGAAAGAATGATGAATATTTGGACATGAGTGAATATAATGAATTTAGTTTTGATGTTTGAGAGAGGTGGGCAGTTGTAATTAGTTTTTAAGATTATTTTCATATCTAACTATTTTTTATAAATTTGTTGAGTGTGAGCATAACTGTGAGTAGGAATGAGGGAAATGGTTTTAGATATGCTGCCATGTTTTTTTGTTTGGAAGAGACAATATCTGTAAAGTTAACATCTGAAATTATTTTGAATGGAGTTGTCTGATGAGAATACCTGGAGGTGTGTACGGAATATTTTTTTTATGTTTGTGTACATATGAGAAGGCTGGGATGGTATTTGCTTAGTTTGTATGTTATTTGCTTAGTTATTTTGTATCTTAATTGACAAATAAAATATATACTTTTGAAATTTTATAAAATTTAAATTTAAATTTTATTATTTTAATAATTTTCTAGTTATTACATGATTGTATTAATTGCTAGTATTAAATGCTTAGTTGCAAGAGTGCAAAATAGTTTTCCTCGCTAAAACTTTCTAGAAAAAATTGTAATTAAACGTGTTTTTGGAAATGTATTTAAACATTATCTGTGTCAAAATAAGTTAACTTTTAATGATGCCAAGTAATTAAGATCACTTTAGAAATACTTTCTTTGTAAAATGGAAAAGAGTAAACTGATATTCAAAGTTTTGTCTTAAACAAATTGTTTTAATCTTCATATGCATTGGGATTTCGCACACACAATGAACGATGGTTACACATGCTTTTACGCGGAAGTGGATTTTCTTTTCCAGATGAATGCCATGATGCTCTATCAGATCTGCCTTGGGCCCCAGTAACTAGCATACCTCCAAATGG
Source organism: Dryococelus australis (assembly GCA_029891345.1). Lineage (NCBI taxonomy): Eukaryota > Metazoa > Arthropoda > Insecta > Phasmatodea > Phasmatidae > Dryococelus > Dryococelus australis. The sequence continues at coordinate 161,277,438 of CM056998.1, forward strand.
CTCTCATGAGAAACTTCTTTTGACACTCGCGCCGCAGAAGAAATATGTTATACATGGAGAAACATGGAAGCACTATTTGATATATGGGGCCAAACTTGACTCTGTTCATCGCATTCTGCGCTTTGATCAGAAAGCATGGATGGAGCCGTACATCGAATTTAACTTTCAGAAGCATGCTCTGGCTGCGAACGAATTCGAAAAATCGTTTTTTAAGTTGATGAATAATTCCACATATGGAAAAACTTTGCTGAATGTCCACCGGGAAAGGGGTGTAAGAGTCTTTTCCAGGGATAACACGATCTACAGGGCTGCAGAGCTTATATGTCATCCTACACTCCAGGCAGGCAAATAATCGATGAAAATCTTGTTCTGATCGAGATGTCAAAGAGTTCTGTTACATTTAACAAATCATTGTACACTGGTGTTGTCATTCTTGACCTTTAAAAAAAAAACCTTATATGAGTTTCTTTATCACTACATGTGTACCAAATTTCCTCCGCCAGCCTTGCACCTCCTGTATTGCAATACTGATTTATTGATATATTCTGTTGCTTGTGATGATATATGTAAAGTAATTACCCCAAATTTAAACGCACGGTTTAATACATCTAACTACGCGCTCGATAACCCACAAGGATTCTCCCACGAGAACAAAGGTCATACGGGGGTGATGAAAGATGAATGTGGTGGTGGTATAGTCAGATATTTCATCGGTTTACATCCCAAGCTTTACACATACATTGTTGCGAACTAGCAGTGTATACACAAGGCGAAGGGCGTAAAATCTAACGTCTTGCAGAAGCTCCGATATGAGGATTATCGAGATTGCCTCGCAAATTGCACCAGGGTTTTGTGGACCCAATATACCTATCGTTCGCGTGGTCACGAATTCTACACCGAACGTGTGACCAAAGTAGTGATATCAGGTTTGGACGATAAGCACTACATTCAAGCAGATGGAGTATCGACCTTGCCCCGTGGCACTACAAAATCCCTAACTAATTTTTTTTCCCACAACATTAGTTTCAGCACCACAATAAATACAGCCCTTCCACCTACACCACAACTGTCAGCACCACACCGCCAATGATGACCATCTGCCAACACCACACATAGCACTACAAACAGCACCACAGCTGTCTGCAACATCTACAGTTGTTTGCAACACCTACTGCATAAGCATCGAATCGACATCCCTCTCTCCACTCGAGAGGACATTGCTACCAGTTTGCCTAACTGCAAGGCATGTTAACAGCTATCTTCATAACTGCATCGAACGTGTCTTCGATCCAACACCTCTTGTCACAGTTCAAGCAAGAAATTATCTCCATTACACCTCGTGGTTCTCTTCTCAGTGTGACATAACATCATTTGAAATCTATGCGTGTGTTATAGGCCATTGTTGGTAGGTGTAGGTGCTTGTCAAAAATATACCTCCCTCCTGGACATGTCTCATGAACGTCTCATCTGTGAGTCATTATGAACAGTGCATCATTAATGTACTTAATTAATGTACATAGTTAATTTTATAAGAGCGAGACGACGTCCATATGCTCAAGATTTTTGTTTAAAAGAAGATTGTTTTGTGAAATATTAAGTATTTGTAAATGTCTGTTATTAATTTTTTAAATGTTCAGTCTGTTTTTGTATACATTTGTTCTTGTAAGTAAGTGATTTTATGACTATTTGAATAAATTTATCGTTTTCTGTAAATATCTTTATTTTGTGTGCTTTAGTATGTAAATGTTTTGAAAACAGTAATGAATGAATAATGTTATAAAGTAAGTGTTTGGCATTATATGAAATTTGTTTTAATGTTGTTGTACATAACTGTTTTAGTGTATAAATGTGAAAGAATAATGCTATAAAGTAAGATATAACATTTGTTTTAATGATGTGTATGAATGCGTGAATGTTTGTTGGTTTGTAAATATATTTATAAGTATTTTTAAACGGCTGTATAATACAATTATAAGAATTTGTTAAGCTTTGTTAAAATGTTTTTAAAAGTCTTTAAAATGTTTTCGTGAATTTGTAGATCATTAGATGATTTCTTTAAATGTTTTTGTTAAGTTTGAAACTTTTTAATAATGTTTGCATGAATATTGTACATATAGTTTCAAGGATGTTTTTCAAAAATAAATAAATTTTATATTTTTCTATGTTAAAAGGAATAATGTGTTTTGTTATTTAATAATTTTAATTCCTATTGTCATTATTTAATATTTTGTGAACGATTGGAGATTAATTACACGATTTTAAACACCAAATATTATGCAAGATCATCGAAAATTGAAGGACTGGGTAAATAGAAGTGCTCGGGAAAATCATGTGAATGAATATGAAAAGAAATGAGGGACTTGTAGAAACTCGAGAAAACCGTGTCGGCCCAGCTCAACTTGGAACACTTTGATGATACAACCCACACCTTTGTTACTGGTCAGGGTAAGCTTGCCGGAAGGCGAAAGTTGTTTGAAAGAAATACAGTTAACCAGTCAGGTATAGGACTTCTTCTCCGCACAGCGCGGCTAAATAATACTGCTGCTCCAGGATGTCCTTTGCCCTGCATCACCAAGTGACTGCGTGCATCAACTTTGTCTTGTAACAAACTAGAATATTATGAAAAGAAACTAAATTATTATTAATCAGTCTGTAAAAATTAATGATTTTTACTTAACTTTTAACATACAAATATTACTACAACTGTGAGTCAACACGAGGATGTCTGCTGCTTTCTCTGGTATAACACACATACTTTAAACAAACTCCGAAAACCTAAACACATTTTACGTTGTAAGGTACCTGTCTATTCTAAATATAAACAGTTGTGTTTTGAATTCGTCGTTATTGTGTTGTAGGACTAGTGTGGTTTAATTCAAGTCGTGTAATTTATTCTGTCTTAATTATATATTGGTAAGGAAATTGTTTTTTGGCTTTCTTTAAAACACCAGAATAGCTGCGCCGGTATTGAAGTGGAAATACGTTCTGTAATTTGTTTAGTAAATTAGCACTTATTTCGTGTCATTTGTTTGTAGGGAAATAATTTTTCTTGCCTTCGTTGTAGGTATAACTAGTTTCTTGATCTCTTCAAGACACCATGATAGCTGGACTGGTATTGACGTGTAATTATTTAAATGGAAATTCGTTTGGTGAGTCAGCACTTGTTTAATTTATTCGACTGTTTGAAATATGTTTTGTTGCGATATTAATATAAATTTTGTGGTCCATTCCTTATAGTTTTGTTGTGTGCCACATATTCGGTTTGTCATTTTTCATTTAATTTATTATTATTATATATTTAATATATATTATGTCGTGTGTAATGTCATCGGTATAATTCATTTTAATTGATTTGTCTGGTGGTAATCACATGAATTAACTAATTTTTAATGTTTCGTATTTATTTCATTTGCTTCGATTGAATATTTATTTCTGCTGTATCACATATCTAATCACTCGTGTCAATACTTAGAGACATTCCATCCCCCCTCCATCAGTGGCCTGCCAGATGGTAAAAGAACTCCCCAATAACATACAAAAATTGATATTACACAATACCTATATATATATATATATATATATATATATATATATATATATATATATATATATATATATATATATATATATATATATATATATATATATATATATATATATATATATATATATATATATATATATATATATACACCCTTTCCTCAATACATCGCACCACTGGTCAATGCCAGAGCTCCAAGGACGAAGACCTACCATGACACTCCCACGCAAAATAATGAAATAAAGAAAGACCCTTTGTACATTCTTGTGCCAAACATTACACTTATCAAGTCACACAAAAAAAAATTCATTAATTCAACTAAATTAATTGGATCAATCAATCAAATTATAGCATATTATCAATTTGTGGATTTTTTAAATGTGATTAAGAATGGATTAATCTTTAATCTGATCACCAATTTGATATCAAATTGATAATCTGATTAATGAAAAGTGGGTTGAAACTGGTTTATGTTTTGTTATAATGTGAAAGCTTGTTAGGTATGTTCTTTGAAGAATAAGCAACGATTATTGAGAAAAAAAGCAATGATTTTTAAAGAATAAGGAATGGCTTTTGAGGAATAATGAATGATTTTTGAGGAATAAGGAATTATTTTTGAGGTATAAGGAATGATTTTTGGGGAATGAGGAATGTTTGTTTGAGGAATAAGGAATGTTTTTTGAGGAATAAGGAATGTTTTTTGAGGAATATGGAATGATTTTGGAGGAATAAGGAACTATTTTTAAGATTAAGGAATGCTTTCTGAGGAATAAAGAACGATTTTTAAGAAATAAGAAACAATTTGTTAGGAATAAGGAATTATTTTTGAGGAATAAGGTACAATTCTTTAGGAATAAGTAATAATTTAAGAGGAATTAGTAACAATTTTTTTATGATATGTAGAGTAATAATTTCTTACATGCTTGTGTTGTGTGTGTTATTTATTAAGTGTAGGAATAAAAAAAAATAACAGAATGCTTTAATTACGTATATCTGTTATGCAGTTTGTGATTGTGTATCCTTCCTAGATAAAGCACTTACTTGCATCTTTTCCGCAAGACCGTTGTTCTCCTTCGAGAGATGACGTTGGACTGATGGAAACCTGTGTGGCAGTGTATAGGTAGTTCTTTGTTGCCTATAAGCTGTGACAGACTGGTGTAGAGAGATAATGAATGCTGCAGGGGTTGTATACAGGATGCTTTGGGTTTGGAAAGGTATATTGTTAAAGTGTTTGTTTTGTAGTGTGTTGCAGTATGGCATGTATATAAGTAATGCATAATATCAAACATATATTAGCTGGATGTTAGTTTTGTTTATTGTAATATGTGTACTTAGAATGAATTTAATTAGGTTAGTTATTCAATATGTAAATACTAAAACATACTAGATAGATACTACTTACATTTGGATATTCTTTATGCCTATAGTTTGGTTAAATTACTTGCTACGTGATTTTAAAAATATCTACTTACCCTGTATGGTTCTTTAATCACTATGCATATACTACTTATATGTAAATAGTCTCGCTTAATATGTATCTTTGTTATGCCAATATACATATTTTACTCTTCATGATTTATAACATGTGTTCTCAACGCTCCCAATGTAAGCCTAACCTATCGTGATCGATACAATTTTCTAAAGTTTCTCGGAACATTGTTTAGGTGATATATCAAGCAAAATGTTACGCTGTATAGATAACAATTAAACATGGTATTCTTCGGAAGTTTGCGAGAACTTATCACCCATTCACAAAATAGTCTTCCTAGAATAATTAAATATTAAAATGTTTTCGTTTATGATAGGGTATGTTAGGTAATGCATCGACTTGCATTATGTAATGTTAATGTTTGTTGCATTATGAATACTTATCGTGTGTGTTATTACACTATATTAAATTAGCATGTCTTTACCTTATTGATAGATAACAATAACATTAATTTTAAAGAATTATTTAATATTTAATGTGTAAGATGAGTGGGTTTAAACAAACATCGCAAATAGTAAATCGTATACACATATTTACCTCGATAGGAATTGAAACAAAGAATACGTTAGTATAACTGTAATTGGCTTTGTTTAGATTGAAGTAGTGACTAAATCAGTATGTATGCTTCAACTTTGATAATTTTAGAAGTAGATAAATATAGTAACATTTAAACAACATTTAAGCTTCTTGTGAGATAAAAAAAAAAGTTTAATTGTGTAAATACTTGCTACGCATATATGCTCTATGTAACCTAGAAGTATCGAACCAACAGTTAAAAATAGTAGATCTTAACAAACATTCTTTGATTATGGAGTTTAAACAAGTTTTGATTGCTGTACGTAGTATTTGATAACAATTAGAGTGAGACGAGTGTTTTATTTGGATCTTAATTTTATTTTAAATTATGTTATATAGTAAATTAGAAAAAGGGATTCTTGGAAAAGTTTTTTCTTTTTGCAAATCATTAAACTTTAAATTAAATATGTGTAATAATACTTATTGGAAGACAGATGATGGATATTTGTTCATTTGTGTTGTATGATAGTTTTTATCTATTTGTTAAATATTTTGTTTTTCTTGAAAGGTTTGATGCTAGGGATTTTGCAAGTGGGTGGTATGTTGTTAGTATTATAGTTTGAAGTGGTTGCATAATATAATTGATACTGTTTTTGTATTCTTTTTTTCATTTGAGTTGTATGATAGGTTGATATAGTTTCAAGTATTTAGTTTTGCTTGTAAAGTTTGATGGCATGGGGTTTTGCAATTTCCTGGTAAGGTATATGCAAACGAGTTGTGTGAGAGTGTGAGTGTGTGTGCATGAGTTAATAACTGAGTGAGCATGGCTGTATGCATGTGTGCATGTGAGCATGGAGTGTATGCATGAGTGAGCATGGGTATCTGCATGTGTGTTTGCGTGTTTGAATTTAATGAGTTAAGACATTTCCCCATTAAGCAAAGTGTACACCTTTCGATTATTCACATTTTCCATTAATGGGTGTGCTGTGAAATTTTCAGGTAATAATCCTGTATACAGTTAATTTTTCCCTGAAGGGGTTCGAATCCCTAGCAGGGGTGCTTAGTAACCTATGGCTTAATCAACTAAAATACCGAAGCGCCCCACCCTACATCACTTTAATACGACCACTTAAAAATATTAAAAATGTTTCAAACCAATTAAATTAGATGATATACAAAAACAAGTTAATACTGAATTCAATTTAAGTGACAGAAGAAAAGCTAACTTTTCAAAACGGGATAAACTTCAAGAAATCATTAAACTCTAAGAAGATGTTAAGGTTTATGAGAAAATAGAAAATATTAAAGTGTATGACTGTGTGAATAGTAGAAAGGAATAAAGGGTAAAATATGTTAAAGGTTAGAAAATGTAAGTGTTTGAAGGTTAGGAAATAATAACACAATTTCAAATAATCTGTCTGGAACACGTTCTGAGTCAATCTACTCACAATTCGTTAGAGATCCCGTCCTGTCGGTTCTCCGAGGCATGGCGAGTTTTTGGGTAGGCCTGCAGTGTGTAGGGGTTTAGGTGAAGTGTATGTGTGTATATGTGTGCGTGTGTACCGGAATAAAATGATTTTTATCGTAATTAAAAGTATGCGTGTCGATCCAATTTGTAAATACTACTTCGTGTAGTTATCCATTGCTTATTACACAAATTCATTTACCTTGATAGGTTTCGCTCGTCTTTCACTGTTTCAATTTAAAACTAATAAAACCTGAATAAAATGTAAATACCCTGAACAAGAATCGAGTTCAGTACTTATATACTCACAATTCATTAGAGTCTGAGTTTGATGAGCATAGCTTTGGTAGATGGGAAATTATGACTAACTATGTTTATAAAAGGGATTTAGCTATGTTTGATCCCATGGTCTTGTTTCTTATGGGGGTGATGTGTATATTATGGATTTAATGACTATAGCTTCAATGGTTCGGTAATTGTTAGTAACTAAGCTTATAAAAGGTCTTAATTTGTATTTGACCCGGTAGTCTTGTTTGTTAATGGGGGTAATGTGTATGTTATGAATTTTATGATTATAGCTTCAATGGTTCGGTAATTATGAGTAACTAAGTTTATAAAAGGGTTTTAGGTGTGTTTGAACCTGCGGTTTTGTTTGTTGTTGGGGTTGATTGGTTGGAATGTTTTGGAATCTAAGTCAGTGGTATGTTGTTAGTATTATATGTTGAAATAATCCCAAAATATGATTGGGTCTGTTGTATGATTTTTCATTTGAGTTGTATGATATATTGATATAGTCGCTCAGTATATAGTTTTGCTTGTAAAGTTTGATGCTAGGAGTTTTGCGATTAGCTAGTATGGCATGTGTAAATGAGTTGTGTGATTGTGTCTGTGAGTGTAAGTGTGTATGGGTGTGTGCATTTATATGTATGTGTGTATGTATGCATGCTTGGGTGTGTTAAACAGTCAAACATATTGAGTTATTGCAACCTTAAGTCAAAACGAGCAAACCATCAAATTATATAAATGCTAGAAAAGCTTACTTTTCAAAAAGGATAAACTCCAAGAAACCATTAAACTCTAAGAAGATGTTAAGGTTAATTAGAATACAGAAAATATGTAAGTGTATGACTGGTTAAACTGTAGAAAGGAATAATAATTAGAAGATGTTAAAGGTTATAAAATGTTAGCATTCGAAGTTTAGGAAAGACAAATAAGCAAAATTCCAAATACCCTGCCCAGGAATCAATCTCTGTAGCATTTCACTCACCGGTAATCAGAACTCATGTCCTGTCAGCTCTCCAAGCCTCGATGCCTGGCAACACAACTCCTGAGATCTCCGGTAAGCCTGCGGGGTGTAGGAGGGGGACCAAGGGATATAGGTGAAGGTGTGTGTGCAGGAACATTACCCTTCCATGCCTATTTGGCTGTGAAGTGCCAACTGATGGGTCAAGTGAACAGTTATTGTCCAGCTAACAGGACGTCAACATGTGTAGTTGTCCGACATCTCATTTTCTCTCCGAGACTATATGCATGATTGCGTGAGTAAATTCATTTCATGTTTTTTCCTGGAAAAGAACACTCATCCTTCGTTGTGAACATGCAGGTCGATGTGTGATTACACACCTGCATTTTCTGGTAATTTCCAAAAATTTCTAAGTCGAAACTTACATAAATACTCCGACCAGGAGTTGAACCTGGTAGACTCAATTTAAAAAATTACTAATTACAAAAATTATCAAGTGTTCTGCTTGATAGTCGAACTCGGTAATTGTACTTGTATTTATTGCTAATTACATAGTAACACAAGTATGGGCTTGTGGGGTTATTTCATTGCACAATTATATCATACAAGTGCATAATCCCCCCTACACCGACAAGTCGAGAACAGCGTATGTAACAGTCATTGAGCATCAGTCGAGCAAGGGACGTCGAGCATGTAGCATCTATGAAGCAGTGGCTGTAAGTTCTCACTTGTGATTGCACAATTTCCAGGAATTTCCAAAAACCTTTTAAAATAATTAAGTATCCCGCTCGGGAATCGAACCTCGTATTTCCAAACACTTACTCAAATGCCTTTTCCGGGAACTGAACCAGGTATTTCCAAAACTTTAAAAAAATACTCCACCCGGGAATCAAACTCGTTAGTTCAAAATAATCATTCAAAAATTAAAAATATAACATGAATGCAGTTGTCGGGTTCTGAACCAGTAATGTGTTACACCGGATGTGCGAAATCATGGCCACGTCATAGTCAAATAGAAAGTAGGCCAAAACTCCAAAAGTCGGTAAAATTTTCAAAAGTAGGTCAAATTTTTAATAATAGGCCAATAGTCAAGGTCAAATTTTAAGGTAGGTCAAAGGTCAAGGTAAAGATAATTTAGACTCAAAAACCATATGGAACTATAGAGCATGAGAAAAAACATGGAATGATAGAGCATGAAAAACAACATGGAATGATAAAGCATAGAAAAACACGGAATCATAGAGCATGGAAAAACAACATGGAATCATAGAGCATGGAAAAACCACATGGAATGGTAGAGCATGTAAAGTGACTTACTGGCTACAAATATGGCTACCAGAAACAAGATGGTCGCCAGGAGCAGAGGGAAATAAGAGAAATTTCGAGGAAAAGGGGGGGAAAAGGGAAATGTTGAAGGAAAAATGGGAAATCCAATATGGCGGAATCCAATATGGCGGAATCCAATATGGCATTCGTCCCTCGTCCCCCCACACCACACACTGTCCTAGAACTCTTGTTTTCATCTACTCCAAAGTACATCTTAAAACCTCTCTGGCTACTATTTACGATTATTTTAGATAGAACAACATGATTTACGACCTTGTAAAGATAAACTCAAAACGCTTTTGTGATCTGTATTTTCACTTCTACCCAAGGTCCTTTTGTAACCGCCATCAGGATATTAGTATAAGCGGTACACCATTTTACCCCATGTTTTTCATTGCATGTCTTGCGCAATGGAGTTTATGGTATTCAAAGTTTTCCCTCGCTCAGACCACCAACCTCACATACATGTGAAGAATAAACATCTTTCACGGTCCTCCGCAGGAAGATATCAAGTGCGTTTATGTCAGTATTCCGTGGCAGCCATCTGGAATCACGCCCTATTCGTAGTTGTGGGAAAGTTCTAACAAGAAACAGTCATGATGCAATCTCCATCGCGGTGGTGCTTCATCCTACTGGAAAAAATGCATGTGACTGAAGAGAAAGAAACTGAATGACAGCAAAGTGCTCAAGCATGTCGGTGTGAATGTTCCCAGTTACAGTTTGCCCAATTGAAGAATAATGGTACGGTTATTCTGTCTCTCACCAAACCACATATGACATTCTCCTTCTTGCTCTGTCTAACATATTCCGGAACACTGTCGGGATTTTCAGAACCCCATATTCGTACGTTATGGTGAGCATTCCGTTTCCCGGATCTTTGAATGTTTGCTTCATTTGTGAAGATCACGTTCGTTAGGTAGTAGAGACTTCGGACAATTTACTCCAGCATCTCAACAGCAAACAGTTCCGTTGTGGTTTGTCTTGTGATTTTAGTGTCGGTGTAAGTTGCATACTGTATGCGTACAAACGAATTCGTTTAAGTAGCACGTTATGATGAATTTAATGCGGAATGTTTAGTTCCCATGATGCTCTGCAAATTTATTTTGACGGGTCGATACAGGTGGCCAGCGCAGTTATCTGACTTAACATTTATTGACTTCTTGTGGATGCTCACGAAGGTCAAGTATAATTTTCCACCTGTACGCGATCTTGGTGATTTATGAGGTGAATCGTGGACGTCATGAACTTCATCGCCGTTGACATTCTACGGAGTACATGGGGTAAGATACAGTACCTATCGCTTAGACTCATGAGGTAGGCAAGGGCATACGCACCCCCAATAACCGGAACATAATCAATGTCCCGGATACGGTGCATTTTCTTCCCTCGTGTGAGAGGTTCGCACTTATAATTAGGAAAGTTTGCTGAGAGTTCTTTCTTTCTGTCAAGGTGTATCCTTCTACCTTATGCAACAACTAGCATTGCCATGACTCTAAATACTATGACAATGCTTCGAACGTGTGAGGTGCGAAATTTTGGTAGGAAGTTCAATGCAAATTAAGCACTTCGTAAATCACTGCATAGAAACTATTTTTCATCTCGGTCTGTATCCTTCTGAAGTAGTATAAAAACGCCGAGTCGAGCACAGTCCCCAGTTATCAGAAAATCATCGGAAAAAATTACCATTTTTTTCTGATCCAAGACATCAAATGCTGATTCGAGCACAGCAGCAAAAAGTGACTCAAAAAGTTGCGTTTGGGAGCAACAGCAAAAAAGTGGCTCAGAAAATTTGAATACATAAAAAATAAAATGTTGTACATAATAAATGAGCACGAATAAAAATCAACTGATGTCTAATATGACGACGACCATGGCAATGGAAAAGGATAACGCAACTGGTAATGTTAGGAAATAATATAAATTTAAGAAAGATGTTTTTGCGGAAAGAAAGAAGAAGAAATCTGAAGAGAAGTATGTCAAGTGTGAAACTTGTAAACACTTTTACAAACCATCTCTCATAAGAAGCCATCTTAAAAGGATATTGCACAAAGGTCTTACACCCATACATAATAGACATGAACCAACAAATGCATGGGTAATTTTTAAAGTACCACAACATTTAATATCAAATCAGAAGTTCCCACAAGAGAAACAAGTGAAATGTGAAACATGTAATTACTATTACAAACCATCTCTCATAAGAAGTCACTTGAGAAGTAAAATTCATAAGTACACACCCAGATTCAGTATAGAAGAAATCGAAACATCATTTCAAAGTAGGATCAAGACTTTTGCTGTAAAGATTGTGAATGCATACAAAGACACAAATCATTTCCTAAATGATGTAAAAGAAACTGTCACAGGACTAATTAGTAAACATTTAAAACCACTCAAAGTGAACATGAAACTCTTTACTGAGTACAAAAGGGGAATTGCTGAGAATATTGAATATGTAGAATGCTCCTTTAAAACAAAGAAAGAAATTATTCTGAAATCAACTAATCTGGAAGAATTTTATGCCAACAGCATATCGGAAATCATAGCTGAGAGGAGGGTTTTCTAAGCAAAGGGATCTCAGTGGGCACTCAGCAGAATATTTAAACTAGATGTGTGAATAATAAATATGTACCATTCAAGGGTAGTTCTTATGTTGATCTCCCAGAAAAAAACAAAAAATAAGCAGGCGGCAATTAATGTAAAGAACAATGATCGAAAATGTTTTTTTTTGTGGTCTGTTCTATCTGCATTGCATCAAGTACAAAGAACCCCCAAAGAATGAATAAATACATACCTTATGAACATGAGTTTGGTGATGCTCTTAAGGGTTTGGAATTTCCAATGAAATTGAATAGTATACCAACCTATGAGAAAAGAAGTGGAATTTATATTAATGTGTACGCATACAAAGAAGAGGATGGTGGTAAGAAATATATAATCTGCCAATTAAAACAACAAAAAATAAGACAAACCTACGCTATATCAAAGATGAAAAGAACGACCACTACTGCTGGAAAAAAGTCTTTCGAGACTTATCGCATCACAAGTAACAAATAATGGTCACAAAATCTACTGTATTCGTTAAAATGTCAATGGAAGAAACAAATTCTATTGGTGATATATACACAAATGAATACCAATGCTTCCACTAACTCAGAAAAAAACAAATTGTTTATGATACAGCTACCCATTGTCATATATGTGAAAATCCTTTGAATGGTGATTCTGTGTGAGACCATGATCATCTTATGGGGATATTTAGGGGAGCTGAACACAGAGATTGTAACTTATCGTATAGAAATCCATGTTTTGTCCCAGTGCTTATACACAATCTATCTGGTTATGAAACACATTTATTCATAAGAGATCTTGGCATCGATGAAAATAAAATTGATCTAATCCCCAACAAAGAAGGAAAATATATTTCTGTTACGAAACATGTATGTGAAAGTGTAAATCTTAGATTTATTTACTCATTTAAGTTTTTTGGTTAGTAGTATCGATAAACTCTCTAGCAACCTTTCCAGAAGCCAATTCCGAGAAACGTGAAAGCATTTTTCCAGTGAACTTCTTGACTTTGTTACAAGAAAAGATGTTTACCCATATGACTACATGGATAGTGCTGAAAAATTTTGTGAGACATCACTTCCATCCAAAGATGCATTTTACAACAACCTCAATAAATGTGGCATTACAGATGAAGATTACGAATTTGCGAGAAAAGTGTGTAAAAAATTCAACATAAAATCTCTAAGAGAGTACACAGAACTCTATAACAAAACTGATGTATTGATATAGTCTGATATAATGGAAAATGTTAGAGATGTGTATCTCAAAACATATAAGCTAGATCCAGCATGGTATTTCACAGCACCGGGGTTAGCGTAGGATGCTATGCTCATACATACTAAAATATAACTAGAATTATTAACAGATTACGACATGAATTTGATGATAGAAAAAGGTGTTCGTTTTGGAATTTCACAATGTTGTAAGCGATATGCTAAAGTAAATAATAAATATATGAATGCTTATGATAGTACAAAATAAATCTTTTATCTTACATATATTGATGCCAATAACTCATATGGATGGGCTATGAGCCAGTATTTACACTCTGATGGGTTTAAGAGGAGAAATACAAAAATTAATGAAACTAAAATAGAAGATGATTATAGCAAAGGTTATATATTGGAAGTTGATTTGGAATATCCACATGAACTACACAATCTACACACAAATCTGCCATTGGCACCAGAGAATAAAATACCAGAAGGTTAAAAAAATATCAAACTCTTGACTAATCTGGGTGAAAAAGAAAAATATGTATTACACTATGTAAATCTTAAGCAATATCTATCTCTTGGAATGAAGTTGAAAAAAAATCCATAGAGTTCCGGAGTTTGATCAATCAGATTGGCTCAAGTCCTATATTGATCTAAACACAAATATGCGAACAAAGTCAACAAATGACTTTGAAAAAGATTTCTGCAAGTTAATTAACAATTCCATTTTTTGGGAAAACAATGGTAAATTTTAGAAACAGAGTGGATTTATGGTTGTACACAAGTTGTAAGCAAATGGATAAACTAGTGGCTAAACCAAACTTTAAAGATAGAACTATATTTACTAACTCTTTGGTTGCAGTTCATATGATTTAAACAAAACTGTGCTTTAACAAATCCATTTATGTTGGAATGAGTATTCTTGATCTATCGAAAGTCTTAATGTACGATTTTCACTATAACATAATGAAACCAAAGTATGGGGAAAATACTGAACTGTGCTATCAAGATACTGATTAATACATCTATTATATAAAAACACCCGACTTCTGCAGTGACATGAAAGAAATGCTCGATCATTTTGGAATTTCTGACTATAAAAAAGATAATCTGTATGGTATACCATTAGTTAACATTAAGATTATTGGTAAAATGAAGTTGATTATAATGGAAAAATAATGGAAGAATTTATTGGTTTGAAATCGAAAATGTATGTAAAAAATGTGGAAGGTGGTGTAAAGATAAGAGCAAAGGGTGTGAAATACACTGTTGTCAGAAATGAGATTAGTTTTGGTGACTACAAACAGTGTTTGTTTGGTAAAAAAAAAAGTGTTGTGCAAAAGTATGAATCTTATTAAAAATAAGAAACATGAAATCTATACGATTGAGATGAGAAAAAAACATTTAGTCCCGAAGATGATAAAAGATTTATTCTCAAAGATGGCATTAATACACTACCATGGGGACATGACAAAATTGAAAAAGTGTGATACTACGAAAGAGCAGTTTTCCATCACGAAGTGCGAGCCGCCTTATAGCTGATATCGTTCGAATAAAATCGTTTGTGACAGACAGTTTGCAACGGCCGATCGACTTGGAGTAGTGTTTCGAGACGACATCTCGTCTCAAAAGGTCGCAAGCGAAGCACACCACGTATGATAATTGTTCAGAAGGCACAAGCTGTAGGGAATGAATGCTTATAGACATAGTGAACAATAAGCTTGTCTACGATTGTAGAGAGGTGTATCGATGAAGAAGGCAATCCGTGGTTTAAGAATAAAGTTGTTGCGAACATACTCGAGTATGTAAATCTGCGAGAAGCAATCAGAGAACATGTTAGAGAAAAGGATAGGCAGACATACGCAGATATAAGGAGAAGCGAATCGCTCCTCCCTTTGAATTTGCAGCCACACACCATATTTATCAATGAACCAGGCTTGTACGTATTGATCATGAAGTCAAAGTTGCCTCTGCAGAAAAATTCCAGGATTGGGTGTATGAAGAAGTGCTACCAACCATACGCAAGTACGGCATCAAGCAAAAGTACGAACCACTACTGGATGACTTGAATAAGAAGCTTACAGTGGCTAAAGATGTTATCGACTAAAAAGGCAATCCGTGGTTCAAAGCAAAAGACGTTGCGGATATACCAATCTGAAATAAGTGTTGCGAGTGAATGTAACGGGAAAGTATATGAAGCCGTAGCCACAATTAAAAGGGGTCCCTCGAGGGACCCACCTTGTGAATGCACATCTTCAGATGGTTTTTATTTCAGAGCCCGGGTTTTACGAGTTTATATTCTCGTCCCATTAGGTCTCATGAAAAAGCAGTTGCCCAGAGCGAGTCGCCGTATCGCTGATATCGTTCGCGAGTCGTGCGTGAGCTTAAAGGAAAGCATATGTATGACAAAATGCAATCGATCATCGACATTGTAAACAACAATCTTATCTATGGTGGTAAAAATGTGTATGTGATTATCGACAATGGAGGCAATCCGTGGTTCAAGGCGAAGACATTGTGAGAATACTCGAGTATGTGAATCCGCGAGAAGCAATCAGAGAACATGTTAGAGAAAAGCATAAGCAATCATACGCAGATATATAGAGGAGTGTTTCGTTCACCCCTTTGAATATGCAGCCACACACAGTATTTATCAATGAACTGGGCTTGTATGCATTGATCATGAAATCAAAGATGGCAGCTGCAGAACAATTCCAGGACTGGGGGTACGAAGAAGTGCTACCACCTATTCGCAAGCACAGCGAGTACAAGATTGAGCAGAAGTTCAAGCTGCTACTGTATAATCTGAATACGAAGCTTATAGCAGCTAACGACATTATTGATAAATGTGCGCTACCACCAACTGAAGATATCGGTAAACATCATCGGTTCGTTCTCATCTACACTGGCGGTATCTGTTACTGTATCATCAGATGTCAAAAGCAACTGGTGAGCGTATGACTCGATGCGATTAGGCAAGAGTACCCCGATATGCAAATGCTACTAACTCTCGATAACGTCACTCCCATAAAGCTGTATAACCTTATGAAAGAGCATTTGCCATCACGTCGATAGGTACCTGCTTCATCACAGAGATGAATCAAGATGACTTGATCTACAGTATCGTACACATAAAGTCGTTTGCGAGCTTACAGGAATGCATAACAAAATGTCATCATGAACAACAAGCTTATCTACGGTGGTTAAAAGGTGTATCGACTAAGAGAATAATCCGTGGTTCAAAGCGAAAGACAATGCGAGAATACTCAAGTATGTGAATACAAAATAGGCAGTCATACTAAACGTCGATGACGACGATAGAGACATCCTTCAAAACTTGCATATACAAAGGGAGTCTGTGCGACAGAGTCCCTTTAATGCGCATCCTCAGATGCTTTTTTTCAGATCCCATTTAAAACACTCTTATAGCGGTATTATATAAGAGTTAACGTTTTTAATGGATAACCATCCATTAAAAACTAATAACCATACATGTTTGCACACTTTTGTAATTTGGTGATTCTTTCACTTTTAACATCATAAATTAGGTTTCTTTGACTTACTAGTCCTACATTACAAATAGTTGTAGCTGATATTGGTTAATTAAAATCAACTGTAAGTTTCAGATTAGTTCTATCTTTTACTATAGCAGTTTTTCTGTAAGAACGATCAATAACACACAACGGTATTCTCCCAATAAATGACGCAGAGTTGAAGCGCACTTCATTATTACAATAAGAGGTATGTAGTTTAGTATTTAAATTTCTAAAATCATTGTAAGCAATATACATCTTATCGAAAATTTTATCATCAATGTTTAAATTCCAATTCTCTTTGGGAACACACCATTCCATCCATTCTTAATAGAAATAATTTTGACAAAACCAGAGTCAACCATTGAACCGTGTATGAATTGCCCAGGATCTTCTTTTCTGTTTTGCTGAAAACTAACAATGACAAAGTCTGGCATATCGAATTGGATTGAATTGAACTGATCTTTTATATCAAACTGAAATGAGTTTGTATTAGTAGGTACTGGTTTTTCAAGACATTGACAATAATTAAAACTAATTGGCATTTTGGGGTGTTTGTATAATTTTGCTTTAATTTCATCCCCATAAATAATATTGTATTCAACAATTGGTCATAGAAATTCCATTTTCTCAATAACAATTTTAGCAGCATCTGGTCTATTATCTTCATCATCAAATACATCTGCTTTCTTTGGCGGTCTCCTGTAAAGCGAACATCGTCACTATAATTTCGAATGAATGTGATCTTGTACCCACCTTTCCAGAATATTTCATTACAATCTCTCATAAACCCAAACAAATATCTTAATGGATAGGTAATTCTGCTATACTTATCTCTCCTAACATATTTACCTAGTTCTTTCCCCAACATTTAGACGTATGCTGATTCTAATTCTGAACATAGTAATGTATGCATCATTGTTGAAGTGATGCCAGGGTTATCAATACTTTGATTATACAAACATGTTTAGAGCTCTCCATTCTTGAGAACTGGAATGGGAAGAAATTCTCGCAAAGATCAATAGTTGAATTTTTTTCATAATCTGCATTTGTATCTCTTTTAGTTAGCTTATATTGTTGGTATACATAATCTTCATTTGGATGTGAAAATGCATCGCTAATAGGAATATCATACTCAATGTGCTTGTTGTATTTATTCAAATTAATTTTTGTGTTATCCTTTGGTGGAAACAACTGATGCTCATAACTTTCAATTTATTGTTAATCCATATATTATATAGAAAAAAATTTCTTAATCAACTACACTTTTCTTATCAACCCAATAATTATGACTACTATCAAAACCTAACAATTTAATTAGCAGCTTATTTCCTTTTCTTCACAAAACTTTTTCCACTAAGTAGTCTTTATCATATTTAATCTTAAGCAGCTCTGGCTCATAAAAAATACCTTTAATAAGTTAATTTTTTAAATCTTTTATTCTTAATGTCGTGGGGTTTTTCGTGCAATACTTAACACACCTCAAATAGTTCAGTGGACCAATTTGGTGTATATCCTTTTTCAAATAATTGTTTACTTTTACTTATACAAATTTTATCTCCTATTACAAACTTTGGTTTAACCTTTTTTCTTATTCCTCCATACATGTTGATTAGAATAGAACTTTCATTCTTTGCATTTACATTGGTGGGTTTCATTCCGATTGTTCTGTGAATAGTGTTACTGTACTCACTTATTAATTTAGGTAATATTGCCACCCATTTATAGTTTCCCTGTATAGTAATTATCTTCCACATTTTCTCCTACAATGTTCTATTAAATCTTTCTACAACACTAGCTGTCTTTCCACTGTATGTTGAATATGGTGTTATGTTGTTATTAGTCATTAATGCCTTTAATGATTTATTGTAAAATTCTTTCCCTTCATCTGTTTGTAAATGCTTGGGTTTGCGATCATTAAAAAATTTGAAATGCTAACATAACATTTTCAGGAGTTTTATTTTTGATTGGTATTGCCCATGCATATTTGGAAAAAAACCTATCACAATTAACATATATTTAAACCCTTTGTTGATTCTGTGTTTACCTTTTAATGATACAGAATCCATCTTAACTAAATCAGCTTGCCAAAGATCATCGATGCCAAAAAAAGAACAGTTTTTTTGGTTAAGTTTTTTCGCATTGGTTTATGAATTTTATTTACAATATCATTTTTATACCCCCACCAGTGAATATCGAGTTATTGGTAACACAACATCTACAAATTAATTTAATTCTTACTTTGTTATTATTTGTAAGTTCATAAGAACTTAGTGTATTTTCATATATTTGAGACAGTATACATTTAAGTTATGATTGTTCATTTTATTTATATAATAAATGAGACAACAAGAAATTGCAAACAATATAGAGAAAAATATAGAGAGAAGAAGACAGCTAATTGATAAGTTTAAAACGTTTAGAATATTTCGCCAATATGAATATGATAATAATAAAAAACACAATCAACCATTGATAGATTCGATAGAAGATTAAGGGGCAAAAAATTAGACATGTAACAAAGTAGAATAAGAACTTAATTAAGAATTTGTTCCATTCGCTGTTAAGAATTTAGACTACCCACAGACACCAACAGAAACATTTTTTTGAAAGAAAACTGTTTCGTAAAACAGGCACCAATAAACACTATGACGATGGCATTAAACGAATTGGCAATGACGATTAACGCTATGACGATGGCGTTAAATGTTTGTTGATGACGATGAATGCTATAACGATGAATGCTATGACGATGGTGTTAAAGCATTGACGATGACGATGACAGCTATGACGACAAATGCTATAACGAAGCGTTGGTACGTTTAAAAACTGATATCTCACAGTTAATTAACTACAAAACAACATTTATTGATAAGAAAGTGGCCGATTTCTTAATTGACTACAAAGACGATGTTTTTGGACTAAAGGCTGATAAAGGTAGATTGTATATTGGTGATAGCGAAGTAACAATCATCAATGACAAATTTACTGTAAAAGGTCGGACATACACTGGAACTGATGGTTTGATGAAATTACTAACTAGTAAGCAAGTAACAGAAAGTGACCACACTGCAACCGACTATGAACACTATAGTAGTATCCTAGCAGATACAAACACAGTTTTTAAAAGCAATGATCTAAACTTGAAAATGCCAAAATCGAGTAAAGGGAATGAATGGAAAATTATTGTTAAACCTGTTTACTATTCGGTAAAAATAAACGTCCCTCACCTAAAAAGGGGAAGGTATAAAGAAGTATGCAGACTATTCCAAAGAATACATATGGATGTATGATGTTAGGATGCTTATTGATCGACTTCTCGTTATTTATGGCGAAGAGAATGCTAGAAATGATAACTATTACAATGAAAAAGTTGGAATAATGAATATGCTCAACAGCAAGTTTAGTGACTTTGTTGTAAAATAATCCAAAAGGTATGCCATATCTGATACGAATGTTAAACACAATACCACATACTTTTTGGGAGTCGGTGCATCACGGAAAAGGGTTACTCAATGACATAATAAATTCACTACCTTTTGAGTTGCATGCACCCAGTTATCAGTACTTTTGTCCATGTACCAGACTAAAAGAGAGAATTGAGCATGGCGATAAACCCATTAATTCACTAGATGCTGCTGCAATGGAACATGACTTAGTTTATCATCATCATAAAGATCTAGCTGAAAGACATGTAGCTGACAAAGAACTAGAAAAGAAAGCAATCAAAAGATTGTTAAGTTCAGATGCTGATCTCAATGAGAGATTGTGGGCTGGTGTTACTGGATCTGCGATGCATATTAAACATAAGCTTGGCGGGGGAATTAAAATGAAATGATAAAATATTTGTTATAATAAATTAAAGTATAAATCATTGTATTTTAAGTTCCTAATGATGAGTTGAAGGGTTTGAATATTGATTCTTTCCTAACGAAAGACCAACTGGATTGTAAAAACAAGAAATTAAAGGAAGGCAAAGGGATGAGTATCACAATTTCAGTTCCACAGCTTAAGAAAACGTCTAAAGAAATGAAAACCAAAAATGGTTTGACAGTTCACAAGGGTGGATTTTTACCCTTAATTTTTGCAGCATTGGGAGCTCTAGGAGCACTAGCTGGCAGTGCATCATCTATCGCGACATTAGTAATTAATGCTAAGACGAAAAACCAGAATTGGAAGAACAACGCAGACATGATTTAGCTATGGAGGAATGTGGCAAGGGATTGAAGAAAGTTAAGTGGGATAAGAATGTTAAAAAAAAGTAACTCCAATCAGTAACTTTGATATTGATAAAATGGTTAAAAAATTAAACATTAAAAATTTTCGGGGTGTATTTATTGCCGATGAGCTACTTCACACGCAACTCGATAATGAATGTGGGATTGTTAATCTAGATGTTTCGACAAACTCTGGTACACACTGGGTATGCTATTAAAAAAAGCAAACGACATATTTTATTTTGATTCATTTGGCGGAAATCCACCGCGACAATTAATAGCATATCTCGGAAGTAATATTTGCTATAACGATGACAGAATTCAAAATTTCAATCAAGTAACTTGAGGTCATTTGTGTGTAATTGTGCTAAATCACTTTTTGCATAATTTTAAATTTCCACAAATTATTTCACTCTTAATAAACAATGGATATATGTGGAAATGCATTAATGAGATCTTGGATTGAAGATCAAATTAAAGAACACACGGACAATGATACAACTACTGAGAAGATCAATCCTAATGATTTTGTTTCCAACACAGAGTTCAATGACTTTATAGTCACACTGACAAGAAATAAAAGATCATTGGATAAAACCTATCTTACTTACTTGGAAGTAGATAATATTATAGATTTTGAAAAATACTAAGACATGTGGGAGATCCCATTGCACCGATGGAAGCAATCAATTTAGAGTACTATCAGAAAAACAGAATTAACATTATTCGTTTAGTTGGGAAATACAGTTGAAAATAAAAAGTATTTTGCTTTGATTATCGAATAGAATATATTTTTATGAGAGGTGGAAGTATAGTTGAAATAATAATAAAACCAGAAAAATATAAAAGTATTATCAACTAATATCATGAATGGAAAAAAATTGACATTTATAAAACTTTTGAAGTATACCCTGATGGTACGATATATTTTAAAATACCAAAATCCCATAATGTACCCGAAGGTACAATTGTGTTTATCGAAATAGTTATGGCATATCAATACATTAAAAAAGTTCAGATTATTTTGGTTTTTAATGGAAACACTTCCATTAAAAACATACTTATAATCTAAGTATTAAAAATGTCTTTAATTGTATTATGGTACTTACCATTATTTAACTTATGAGTCATATCTATTGTAAAAAAAAAACCATATTCATTATACCAACATTTTGAGAAGTCTTCCTAAATTTCTCAACGACATATCACCACCAACAAAATCACTATGAATATGTTTAAGATTTGTATCGTCTTGTCTGAATATGCACAGAAAATTGGCATTGTCTCTTATAAGCTGCTTAGGTACTTTTGAGTATGTCTGAGCTAAATAGAAACCATCAATATCTTTGTGTCTACCATGAGTAAAGTAATCCCTCACCATATTTTGATTTGCAACTGTGATATCGAAAACAACTACAGACTCTTTATGACATTAATCTACATCAACCATTTATTCATTTGATGGAAAGAAGTATGCTATTGATTCAATAAATAATTTTGATGCTACATCTATATCTTTCTTTAAATTGATATATTTTGATTGGTCCAGACTTTTTGAACATACATAGAGAGTACCAATGTCCACACCATCCCTGAGCATATATGAAATTATCTATCATAAGTAGTTTTTCCACAGTTACTAAGACCCACTATCAAACATCTTATATTATTAGGTAATAATTCACCATGACGTTTTGTCAATACAGTCTTGTCTGGTATTCTTATTTTAATATCCCCGTCTACATGTTTCATGATTTTCTTAATCATTTATTAATAGATTTAAAAAAATATATAATAAATGAGTCTAGTATTCAAACTAACAGATAACAAATCAGTGTTGAAGAAAAGACTACATTACCCTCTAGAGAAAGAGGGGCACTCAATGGCTTTAGTACAGTTCTATACTACTTATCTAACGCATAACATTATCTCTGGGAGAAATGTGCTATATTTTGTCGGTCAGAATGATATGGAATCAGCAATTGATATTCAAGTTGGTCAATTTGGTTTAAAAGAACTTGAAAAAACTATAAAATCTATTTTTTTTCATTTAGTGTAGATTCGATGGGTGGGAAAGAAAATAATATATCTTTCGAACTGGATAAAATAACAAACAGAGTGAAATTAAAATGTACGCTTAAATTACAGTTTGGAAAACGGGGTTCAATAGGAAAACTTTTGGGTTTCGTAGAAAATATAACTCTGAAAGCAAATGTGGATCATTATGGTGATACAACTCCAAAATTTGCTCCATTTGAAACAATATATATACACTGTAATATAGTAAATGGTTTGATATTAAAACATGGTGAATATAATCATAGAGAAACTAACATAAATGCCACTTTTAAACCAAGAACAACATTTAGATTTGGCGACACGATCTATTACGAACCAGCTTATGCATTATTTTTTCCAGTGCAAATAAATCAAGTTAATGAAATAATAGTTGAAATTAGGGATGAAAAAGGTAAGTTAATTAACTTTGATTTGTCTGAAAGAACAGTGGTATTAGAGATGAGACCATAGATATTTTTTGGGTTGGAAATAGTCATATTCTATATATAATGTTACTAGTTTTTAAAGTATTAAAGTTTCATACGGTAAAGATGAGTAATATTTCAATATATAGTGCAATGAAAGATTTAGAAAAAGAATTCAATGTTTCGACTACTTTAATATGTCGAATTTGGAGATGTGTTTCTAAATTTTTAATTAGACTATGTTGTAGCACATTGCCGAAGTCAGAGCGATAATTGTGTTTTAATGATTGGATAACCATTAAAACTTTATAGAGATATGAGCACAAATAAAAATCAATTGATACCTAATTATACGACGATGATCATTTACTCTTTAAA
Organism: Dryococelus australis; assembly: GCA_029891345.1. Taxonomy (NCBI): domain Eukaryota; kingdom Metazoa; phylum Arthropoda; class Insecta; order Phasmatodea; family Phasmatidae; genus Dryococelus; species Dryococelus australis. The sequence continues at coordinate 161,301,411 of CM056998.1, forward strand.
AAACCGAATAAGATGTATTTGTTTAACACCACAATTCGCCATTCCATCATATGCATAACTTATACCTCCACGACTTAATATCATCTAAAAAATTTTCACTGAAAATCTGAACATATCTGTCTGATAAGGTTCCTTTAAAATTTCCAGATGTAATTACCACTTTGTATCCATACCGTGTATCATTTATTTCAGCATGGTCTATGGGATAGGCCTGTCCAATTGTAATTTCGTAAAGTTTCTTAAATTGGTTTGTTCCGTTTAATACATTTAGGAACTGATCCATCTTTTATTATATACATCATTTTATTTGTTACGTGTTCAAATTTTCAGAGCCACTCTTTTTTTGCAACTGCTCCCAAACGCAACTTTTTGAGCCACTTTTTTGCGGTTGCTCCCAAACGCCACTTTTTGTAGTCACTTTTTGCAGTTGCACTCAAACGCAACTTTCTGAGTTACTTTTTTTGCAGTTGCACCCAAACGAAACTTTTTGTAGTCATTTTTTTGCGGTTGCTCCCAAACGCAACTTTTTGAGCCCCTTTTTTGCAACTGCTCCCAAATGCAACTTTTTGTAGTCACTTTTTTGCGTTTGTATCCAAACGCAACTTTTTGAGTCACTTTTTTGCGGCTGTGCTCGAATCGGCATTTGATGTTTTGGATTAAAAAAAAACAGTAATTTCTTCTGATGGTTTTCTGATGGTTTGAGCATTTAATTTATCGTTGGTTCTCTGATAACTGGGGTCTGTGCTCGAATTGGCATTTTTATACTACTTTCTGACATATGAAAATATAGCATTGGCGTTGACCCTCTCACATTATTCATGCGCTATGCAAGTGAAACCGCTGTTTAGGGAATTCTGTTAATTATATGCAAATTTGTGCTTTCATGTGTAGATATTGAAAAAAAAAAAAAAATACTATGTTCAGCAGCCATAAATTTGAACATTAATTTTGTAAAACAATGTAAAGTTTTATAACGATTTTTATTTATTCGCTGCTGCATGATAACAAGCAGTGATTTTTTAAAAGTCAATTTCAAAAATGTTCACTTTACATAAACCGACTTTAAGAACATGAACACACAAATGTTATACTATTTCTTATTTAAATGTACGTAAAATAACAACAAGCTCCATCCACGCATATATCAAGTCTCATCACTTATCCACACAAGGTATGCCTACTGAATTACACAAAAGAATGTCTAAATGATCTTTCAACAGAAAAATTGCTATTAAGGCACTTCTTTAAATGTTTATGTTGCAGTAAAATTAATAATGGTGTGACAAAATTAATAATGTTAACCATTTACACAGCCCTGTATTACTGTCATGCAAATCCATTGTTGAAATATTATGTTAATAAAGCATCCAAGAAATGTTGCCGCAACCAAATTTTATTTCGCTACAAATAACAGGAAGAACAAAATAAGTCGTGTTACTGCGACATTAAAGAAATGTGCAACCAACAAAAGTTTACTATGACTTGGGGTTGTGAAATGGCGGATACTAGTGAACAGTGATTACCTCGTGTAATGAAACTACTGTATTTAAATTTTAATGCTTAGTTTGAGAGCTAAATATAGCTTAGACCAGCTATATAGCTTTGCAAAACAGTTTACGTGTGCAAATTATGCTTATATCATTAGCAGAGAGCATAAATTATTTCCACGTAACGAAAGAGAACTGAAATTTGTCGTTACGTGCAACTGAATACCCATAGTACGAAACACAACCACACTAGCAAAAAGAGTAGTTGGTAGGACGAAAGGTTCTGTAATGTGGAGAACGCCAAGCAGTCATGGCGCGGATTTTATTCCCCTCCCAGATATTATTTTTTTGTTGGTAATATTTCTTTTGTGAGAAATAAATTTACTTAATTTATTTTCTATTGGAGTGTTTTTTTAAAGCAAAGAAAATACAAGCAAATTTGTACCACAAATGTAACATCAATTGAACACAAAAATTTACTTTGCCATAACATGAACACCACCTTAATGTTAACAGAACGGTAAGGTGGGAATGATGTTGCAAAAGTACTTATTGTTACATTAACATTAATAACTAATAATATATAACAATAAAAGCTTAATTAGCCTCACAGATATTACTGTTGTAGTAACATAAATACAGTTGTCACAACATTAGACTGTTTTTTCTGTGTACCATGCATTCTATCCTTCGGAAACACGCCGTTTAGATACTTGCTATGTTGACCCTATCGTTTTTCAGTGTCATCACAGGTAAAGGTGTGCAGCATGACAATATACTACTGTAAATATCGTGTATTAGTTACTTCTTATCTAAAATGATTGTGAAGACGCCGATTTATATACTTTTTTACTTTCATAAAATTCTCTCTGTAGACGAAAATAGATAACAGACAATGTCGGAAGTCTATGCTTAATATGTGTTCTTAAGCAGACATACCTAAGAGACCTTGAATATACTGTTAAGAAATATTCATAAACTTGCAGAAATTGGTGGACCAAACTATCTGGACTTTTTACGGACGCTTCGTTCATGGTAACAACATCAAATCCATAAAAAGGAGGAACATAATTGTGTGACTTCACGAAATATTTTATAAATTTTCAGAATTTACATAGATTTGGAGATAAATTTTTTTATAATTTAAATTTATTTGAAGCTTTGGTTATAAAACATATTTTTTTTCGTTGTGAAGTTTTTATGCTGAGCTAAAAGAAAAAAAAACGACGTAAGTGAATGATAATTTTTGTTTCTGTCAGAGCTTTGAACACTACGAAAGGGTTGGGAGTCATACATTATATCTTTCAAGCTTAGTTTCTTTGGTCTTGTTACTTATGAAAACATTTAATTTACAAGACAATGCTCATAATTTTACGTTTTGTTGCTGGTTTTGTGGTACTGCTATATGTTACATGCTGCTTGTGCCAAAATTTCCAAAGAGTATGGAAAGGTTTTGGAATGTGTAAATTCCAACCCCCTCTTTTTTTCCATCAAGCAAGACTGCCGTAAAACTATTATTCTTGTATGTAATAAAAATTAGAGTAAACATTTACAAATATTTATAATAATTTATCTTAAACACATTTATTTCAACAATGAAAGACATAATTTATATAATTGAAATAAAGAAAGATTAAAGTCACTATATTCAAATATTTTAACACTATGCCAATATTTTCTAACATACAAGTTAAGTAATAATTGTGATTTCCCTACATGATGGATGTTTTACTGTAAAATATTCTTCGTAAGCATCCATAATGGAAATGTGCTTAAATTTTGATTACAACTGAACTCATATTTATAGACTTTTAAAACCTTTAAATAAATTTATTATACCAAATATTTTAAGTTATAACAAAACATATGAATTCCTCTTTCATATGCATTATAAATCAAACGTTCTTGATTATTTTGGTAGCGCATGGGACACACTGCTACTTCTCAATGAGTTCTACACGTTGTGGAGTAGCCAGCAGTGCTCCGCTCTGAGCGACTCTCCTCCGAGGCAGCGGCGAGCGGAGCACAGCGCACAGTGGTCCAGAACTCGAATCTACCTGGACAAAATTGAATGTGATCATAGAATTTTTTGTGAAGTACTGATTGGTACAATAACTGGAGATTATGCAACCATGAAATACTCCTACAGGTGTCTAGTCTTATCTTCAGCAGACGCGGCAGAATTTGCCGTGTATACAAACCGACATCGCCCGTTCATCACATGTGTTCAGTACCTCACTTGAGAGGGTGCCTTATACTGTTACTAGGAGACCCAGCCGATGCAAAGCTAACGAAATTTCAGTATTCACTCATCCGGAAGCAGGCCAACTCGCAGTCTGCAGACATCTATTCACCATATAATAGTATTGTTGAAACCAAGAAAGCCTGCTATCCCGAGGAACGCACAATTGTTATAACAGAAATGTCAGCTGAGTTAAATGTACAGGCTCTTTCTGGAACAACCAATGATGGAAACACGGCTCGAAGGTTCGTTTTAAATTCTTTTGTAGAAGCCTCCATCACTGGAATCAATGTAGAACTTATTCTGCACTATGCAACTATTTTTAAGACAAATTCCTCTGGCTTGGAAATAAATGTCTAAGCCTTCCATGAATATGCTATAGAAACCGCGAAATTGTATATTAAATATTATAACTGGTGCTACATGCCTCCAAGCGTGCATAAAGTACTAATTCATGGGGGAGATGTTATAAAGCATGCCGTTGTTCCCATTGGACTATTGAGTGCAGAATTGTTAGAAGCACGCAACAAAGAATGAGGAGCTTCAGAGAAAGAGACGCGGAAATTCTGCAGATCGAATACCATGGAGGACTTGTTTCATTTGTTTCTTATCACGGCTGATCCTCTTATTAGCAGCAACAGGACACCTTTTATGCACCATACCGGCAAACGTGAAGACGATGAAGAAGAAGACGAAGAAGAAAACGAAGAAGATGCTATCGATCATGACGAAGAGAAAGACGAAGACGACCAGTGAATAATATATTTTGTGATGGGGTGGAGTCTTGTGGTATAACTGGTAGTAGGAACAATAATGCAACACAACTCTCATGAGTTATAAATTTAGCCCTCCACCCCTAGAAACCGACTAGAATGTGCACCATTATGTATGTATATTTTAACCAGTACATGTATAATATTGTCAACATATGTACAAATTCCGATGATTTAATGCTTTAAAGTTATTTGCGTTCGTTCAGCGACACGAAATATTGTCCGGCAAGGTACGCATTCTGGACTACTGTGCAGCGCCACCTCGCTACAATTCGACAGCCGCCACTGGAAATGATTCGGAGGAGCACGCGAACCCGTTCCCTGAGAGGCGACGCGCTGTCTACTCAGGTTTCGAACACGCGAAAACGAAATCGTTCTCTTCGGTTTGCTTCTTTCTACGCCTCTTTCCCAGGCGGTCGCATTTATATGTTACTGGACGCGTGCGGCCTTCGCTGGCAACGGAGATGCTCGGAGGTTGCCGGGATTTCGTCTCGCTGACATGGAGAGAATGGGAAACATAATGAAATCTGACTTCTTTGGGAGCCGCAGAGGTTCGCCGCCACTTGAGATATGTTTGCATGGTTAAAGGCCTTTACACAAATTCAAACTTTAATATTTTACTTAACAGCTGGATTTAAAATTTTCTTTGCGATATGCTATTTCACATGGAACTTGAACCAATGGAACTGCCAAAGGCAAAGTCAAGCACTCTTGACTTTAGGCTTTCGAAAAATTGAAAATTAAAGTGAAAGGCAAGCTGTCATTTTGCCGAGAATCTAACATTTGTTATGTGGAATGAGTGATAATTTATTTTAGGGAGATTTTCCTTGCGGTATATTAAACCAAGCTCGTCTAAATTAAATAAATCGCAAACGAATATGATGTGAAGAGGAAATATATGAATTTATATCTACACAAATATTATACAGAGGAAATTTGAGTTTATTTATATGTGACGGGTAATCGCGGAAACTACAAGGTCGATTCTTATAATTCTTTCACTATTATACAGCTACATTCTTCCAGATGAACATAGTAAGAGTAAAGGCGGGAGCATTCCAACCCACTTTTGATTAATCGGATTATCGATTTGATTGTTTGGACGAATCCGATCTTAACCCGATCAATTTTTTTCATCCGATTTTAATCAGATGAAATTTTTCTTTAATCCATAATCCGAACTTAATCCGATATTTTTTATCGGATGAAATGGGATGAAGATTTGATTGATTTTTCCAATTTATCTAATTAAATTAATGAAAAATTCTAATTTTGTGTGAATTGATAAGTGCATAGTTTGATGCAAGAGTATACTACGAGTCTTATTACTTTTTTTATTTTTGGATGGGGAACGGCATGGTAAGTCCTCACCCTTGAAGCTCTGGTGTTGTATTGAGGTGTAGTGTTTGGGAAATGGTATATATAGGTATTGTGTAATATTAATTTTTGGAGAGCTGCATGGTAGGTGTTGACACTCGGGGAGCTCTGGCATTGTACAGAGGTGTGCCTATGTAGGGGAAGGGATGTATACAGGTATTGTGTAATATATTAATTTTAGAGTATTTCGTCTCACAGGTGACTGAGAGATGTAGAGCGGGGCCGGCGTTTGAATATCGGATGAGTTATACATATGTGAAATGCCAGTTATGAAATAGCAGTTAAACAAAAAGAGAGGTGAATACGTCTACAACATGATTTTACTAACTCGTCCTGTATGCTAGCAATATAATTTACGACAGACTAAATTACACAAAGGACTCATCACCTCTCATTTGTAAATGTACCTTACGTGATTTCAAATCACGTCCATTTGGTCGGGAGATAACTGAAGGAAAGTCTGCAGTGTATGGTGTGTGCCGACTTATAAGTTGTTAGAAATGTCTGCTTCAAGCACTGGTTGCATGGCAGGCGAGAGAGCTGTAGTGGTGTATTTCTGCGAAATGAAATTATTAGAAAAGGCAATATTTTTAATTAAAATGAAATCTAGGCTGTGACTACCCCATCCAGTAAGATTAGATATACTAAAAGTCGTCAATGAATAACACCGATGATGTTACACACACAAGAGAATTATAACAATGTGACTATCCTGGTTTTTAAAAATAAATCAATCAATCAAGTAATTAGTTATAGCTATCAATGTATAAATTACACATAGGAATAACTGAAACCGTACAAGCAGCTCTCCCAAAACACATCTGGTCGGCTGTGAGGTTAGTGGAGCAATGCCTTGAAATTACACGAAAAACTCGAAAATGAATGAAAAGAGAGGTAATACGACTTACGTGACAAATGGTAAAAATTATGTTTGCAATGCACATACTAGATGAAACAAAGTGAATGAAAACACTTAAGAATATATAAAATACACTACTTGAATTAACAACAGATTAAAAAGCATGTCGGAAACTGTACCAGCACTTCTCCCAAAACACATCCAGTCGACTGCCAGGTCAGTGAAGGAATAACTTATAGATGTGGAGCTTGTGGCCGATAGGCGACTGAGTTGAAATTACAGGAAAGAGAGGTGTTTACAAAACAAATACTCTTTTGAATCAATTTAAAAATTAAAAAAAATCAACTATTTACAAATTTGAGGTACAATGATGGGCCATCCATTATCTCGCACTTATGAGGCGTTCATAGGTCACATCCCGGAAGAAATACTTTTATGTAAAACCTGCCGAATACACACCAACGACGACCTTTAACACATGAAGCAGTGTATTTTCGTTGATAAAAAAATTATCACACAAAGTCATGCTGTCCCACACTGTGAAGAGAACCACAGGGGGTAATGTAGATAAGAGTATTTCTTTAGTTGAATGGTGAAGGTGACAAAATGGACCACAGGGGGTGGTGGATCTAAGACATGTTCGATGAATTTCTGAAGACAGACAATTCTTTACATTTCCTGTATGTAGGCAAACAGCAAGTTTTTCCTGATTTAAAGGCGCATTAATCAAGCTGAACAGTTGGGAATGTCATTTAGATTGGAGAGGGGGTGTCAATTCGATGGTTATGCAGCAGATGGTGTTGCAGGTGGTCATCATTGTTGGTGTTGTGGGTGTTGCGGGTTTTAGGGTTGTAAATAATGTGGTACTGAGTCTAGTGCCGTGGGAAAAAAATTAGGTAAGTATTCTGTAGTGCTTCCAGGGTAAAGTTGATACTCCATCCAGCTCAATGAAGCCCTTATTGTCTAACCCCGATAACACTACTTTGGTCATGCGTTTGGCATGGTAATGAAGTCTATACTTCATTACCATGCGAACGAAAGTGATATATGGTTCCCAAAACCCTGGAGAAATTTCCTAGGCAATCCCAATAATCCACATAATAGAGCTTTCGCTACACTTTGGATATTACACCCTTTGCCTTACATATGCACTGCATGTTCGCAACAATATATGCATAAAGATTGGGATGTAAACCCACAAAGTGTATGACTATGTGGCCGGCAAATTCATCCTTCACAACTCCGGTTCATCCTCTATTCTCACATGAGAATTTATGCGGATTATCAAGCGCATTGTCAGATGTTTCAAACCACGGCTTAAAATCTCGGGCAATTACTTTGCAGATGTCATTGCAATGTAAGAGGTACAATGCTGGTGGAGGAAATTTTGTATGCATGTGCTGTTAATGAAATTCATATAAGGTAAATTTGGAAAGCTCAAGAATGGCAATGCAAGTGTACAAAGTTTGGTCTTTGATGTCTCGATAATGACAAGATTTTTATCGATGATTTGCAGCAACTGGAATGCAGGACGATCTATCAGCTCTGCAGCCCATTAATCGTCTCATTCCTGGAAACGACCCTTATGTCTGTTTCATGGCAGACATTCTGCAAAATTTTTCTATATATGGAAATATTCATAAGTTTAAAAAAAATTATCTCGAATTTGTTCGCAGCCTGAACACTCTTGTCAATGTTAAATCAGATGTACAGTGCCATCTATACCTTCTGCTCAAAGTACAGAGCTTGATGAACAGAGTAAAGTTTGGTCCTAGAGATCAAATAGTGCTTCTGTGTTTCCCCGTGTATAACATATTTCTTCCGCGGCTCGAGTGTCAAAAAAGAGTTTTTCATGCAAGCCGATAGAGGTATGCCAATTACTGGGGCTAACAGTAGATCTTCTAGAGCATTGTGGAATTCATCTGGAAAAGACAAATCCACTTCTGCGAAAAAGCAAGGGTCACCATCGTTCACTGTTTTCATGAGATCTCACAATGAAAACATGTCAAACTCAACCTACTCAAAATTACCAATGAGAAGCTTGCATCGCATTGTGTGACTTAGAGCCCATTTATGTCGAAATACATATATACTTCGATGCCAAACTGGGGTTGTAATCTTCACCCATGTATATATTATTGGCTTCCATGCACCTTCTGGAAATGTGTGTGACGCTACCCCTAACCTTGTGTTCTACAAAAAGATACATGTCTGGGTCAGCCAACAATTTTAGCCACACATGTGTCATTGACATTAAAGAATTCTATGAAAGAGATGGAACTGTGACATACATGGTGAGGTCAAGACCATAATGAGCCTAACATACGGTCCTGAATTTTCAAAAAACATCTACCAGCAAATAAGTGTCCATGTGTAAATAATGAATGGCATATTACAACAAATTTACACAGTTGAACACATCCCAAGCAGTTTGGGCATGAGCATAATCGTCATCGCTAATGCCTTCGCCTTGCATCACATTATGAAATGCGTCCTTTTGTGGAAGTGACATGCACATCAGACTGGCCATCGACTTGACAAATTCATAACGAAAAACTCCCTTCTGTTTTGCCAATTCAAATTCTGTGTTGTCTGGAAACCTCGAGCAGGTGATACTCAATTGTCCAGGTTGTAAATTACCTGCCATAGTTTCTAGAGAGGCGCTCATGGAATGGAATGAACCAATGAAACATAATTTGACATATTGAACCTTTGCTTTGAAATCAATCCCATTGTGAATTTGTTTGGTAATGGATTTTAATTGTCTAGAGTCATTCCAATCACCTCGATTTTACCCAGGTTTTCGATTACCACAGCTCTGCTGGGTTGTTTTATGTGATGTTCAACCAAAGGTTTTGTGAGAAAGTGAGCATCATAATTTTGCAAGTTATGAAAGACAGCAACAAGTTGTCTCTGGGCAATCTGAAGTTCAAGTTGCATTTTTTATGTGCACGACCTCTGATTTTGCTCATAACAAAGTCATGATCGACCACAAAATCTGCACCGAACTTTTCCTTACAAATGTTACAATGTTTTCGAGCTACTAACCTAGCTTCGTCAGCAGGAGTTTTTGGCTTCATCAGAGCAGTCATGCTGTTAATTCCTGCAACCCAATTACTTAATTCAACTAATTTAGCTACTAACTTTTATATACAGTTCTCACCCACAAACTCAAAGTATTTAGATAAAGCTGGATTGTCTGAAGAGACCAACAGAATGCTACAAGCATATGGAACATGTTGGTTTATGGTAGTTGTATTACTGGTGTCATTACTGGGCAGGCAAGTAGACAAGGGTTTCAAGCATATTTCTATGTCGCAATAGGCGACAAAACCCAATATTTGCTGTTATTCATAAATTCCAAGTACTTGTCATTCACAGTGGTGAAAGTACTGCGAACTGCCTTTTGTTGCTGGCAAAGAATAGTATGACATGCATGTTGCTCCTCAGTTCTGAAATATTGGAGGTAATATCGCAAACAACTTTTTTGTAATGGTTTTACTCAGCTGACTACCAACCAACTTTGACAAATTTCTGTAGCAAATGAAATGCAAATACACAACATTACCACTAACACAAATTGCCAATACATTATCATGGTGCACATAGCATTCAGGAGAATTATGCATCAGTACCACAACCGCTTTTTATAACAAGTTTAATTATTTATATTGCTATCTTTGTCCACAACACAGTAGACATTGATAGAAATAGAATTGTTCTCCTCAACCTTATGAGTATCCTGTATCACTACAGGTGTCGACAGACCTTGAGTATGCAAAACCTCATGAGGTTTTGGATATGAAGTAATTCTGTGAGACCTTTGTGTGGCAGGGAACAAGGATGCTAAAACTGCATAGTGGAAACACATTGCCTCCAAACAGTTTACATCAATGCAGGCCTTCTTATTAGTAATAAACTTGGCTAACTTAGTGTGTGTGGCATCAATTGTAAATGCCCTATATTACAAAATATGGACATCCATATGCGATATTAGTTGCAAAGCCTATCTACTACTACATGCAGTAAATCCCTCAAGTCTGTCGGTAACATAAGGCGTAATTGTCTCATTGTAAATTGCACAAACATCGGATGAATGCAGGATGGGAAGAGATTTACTTTGAAAGTAAAATGTCTCCAAAGCACCTTCCTCTGCCATGAAGAATTTCAGACACTTGCACACTATGGTTACACTAATCATTTTCTGTTTCCCTAGACGAGGTCTCTCTATCTCACACACTAATCATTTGTGACTCGGATGAAACACTATCCAAATCTGACAAATTTTCCATGTCAGTCAAATAGAGATTATCTAATAGGAGATCGATTTTACTTTGTTTGGAGGAAGCTGTCGCTTCCCGATCTTTTATACTCTACAGCCTTCCCTTGCATGATTCAGTGTCCAATTCATTCAAGTAAAGGTGGTCCAATAATATTTCGAAACACCAATGCTTAGGCGAAGCGACAATGCTCTGATGACTCGCATTAGCCAGTCTTTTTGCTTGTGATTAAGATTCACTCGCTGTATCACTAACAAAAAGATCTTCCAACAAACTATTAAGACTGTTGCTTTTGCTCACTCATTGTTACTTCCTAACTAAATTTTTGTTTCAGGAATATTCTCAGTACCACAATAAAGATAAAACATTCCACATTAATCAAAAAGAAAGAAAAACACCTTTATAACCACTTACCATGACATACATATGGATCTGAAAGGAAATATTTCGTAGAAACAACATAAACACAGGGGATATGTTTTTAATATTGAAGGGGCCAGGGTGAGGGAAATTTATGTTTTCATATTAAATTGGTCTATATTTTTAATTGCTTTTGTCTATGTGACTTTGGTATAATATTATTTAATGGTTCAGTAGTATAAATAATAGAAATATGGTTTTTGATATGAAGAATAGTAATTCAATGCTGTTCAAAATTTAAATTCATTCTTGAGCTCTGTTTGAAAAAATCACAGTGTGTACGAACTTTTCTTCAGCATGCGGCAGGATGTGTTTACACAAATGCTCGCTTCAAGCACCAGTTATGAGAGTTTTCTCCCACACTACGAGAGCCTGGGAGCAGGACATGGTTGGAAAAATGGCTGCAGCATGCAATAGTTATCGGTAATCACTCCCCCCCACTTCCCGCCCTCTCTGCATTGACCCCAGCACTCAGCCGCCCCCTTCCCCCCATCAGTGGTGAGAGTAATGGCCGACACTCTCCCTCACCGCCCCACACAGAATGCTTAGACTGTGTAGCACTATGGAACATTCACCAGCTGGCGAGCCATTTGATCTGTCCTCCACCACTCATGAGTTAAAAGGTTCTTTCTTGGTTATCTATAAGTGTGTTCTAAAGGCAGCACATGGCCTGCTAGACTCCATGCGCCGTAACAGGCGAGAAGTGTTTAGACAGCATTTAATACTTCTAGTTCACAGCATTGTATTGAATTTTAGGTAACTTGTTTAACTCTGCACTAACACCATTTGGTTAGGACAATACAAATCTTTAAATGTTGCGGTAAATTTGTAACATTTGTAACACCTGGCAGTATTAGTAGTTGAATAAAGTTTTAATGTTTGAAATATGTAAACAATTTAATAACAATTTTTTTCCAGAAACTTTTAGCGAATTTGGCGAGGGAATACTATGTTGCACTATAATATAAAACTAAATACTAGCTATCATAAACCCACCGCCTCCCTCGAACGAATATCTTAAACACTAGTTACAAACTAAATTAAATATCACACTCTTATCAACCATTCCACAATTTCAACAATCACTCATTTCCAATCAGCTTCAAACATTCATCCATCATTATTCAAATCATTCTGACCAAACTTTAGGAGTGAATGTATTGCACTTTCCACAATGAGCTAGGCACAGGGGATATAGTTATTTCTTTATTTTAATTTAGTCCATCAATCCCACAAGAAATCACACACCCTTCCCCAACCTATATTATTGAAATATTACATAAACACAGATAGCAGTAACATAAAGTATTTTAAAATTAGAGAATCATACTTTACACTAATGAAAAATAATATAATGAAAACTGTGATACAGAGATGCAAAGATTGTTTTTAAATAATCAAGTTTCGTTAAAAAAAAACTCTCGATTACCATACAATTTAAAAATAATTCAAGATTCGCGATAATTAATTGTAATAATTAAAAATCTCTAAATTTAATCACTATTTACTTGCATAAAGTCTACTACCAAAGGTTGTACTTGAAGAAGGCATTGAGTAGCTGCGGGCTGAGTGGGAAGGACCCCTGTGGCCTGGAGTTAGCACAACTGGTGTCCTGAGCGAACCAAGGTGGCACAAGAAGTGAGCATCATGGATGGTTGCTCCAGCCAGGTGTAGTACAGGCCCTGCTCGGAATCTCAAAGAGGATCAGTGACAGCTGATTTCGATGTAGGCTAGGGCGGGCGGAGATCCCCTAGCAGTGGGCAGTGGCACAAGCGGCTTACAGGTCTCCAAAAGTGGGTGTGGGCAATGAGTCCCTTAAGCAGTGGGCGGTGGGGGTGGACAGCAAACCCCCAGTGGTGGCATGAGCGGCCAGCAGCAACACCAGTGGGTGGTGGGTGGCGAGCTGCAATCCCGGAAACTGGATCACAGAGCGGATTGGTCCGTCTCCTATGGAGGTTGATTTGCGAATGGCGAGGTCAGGGTGGACTCCCGATATATGTCCTCATAACCCCCTCCACCTCCCCCTTGTATTACCATTTATATCGCGAAAATTGGCTTAAATGTTATGAAAATGCATCACTAGAAAAGAAATGTTTTCCTTTAGAATTTAAGAAAATTTAATGAAAAATTACGGAATTAAATGTTTATTTCACGAACGAACACATTTTCTGAACTTTAGAACGCATACTTTGTTGAATTGGATATGTAATGTATTAAAGTTTGAAATATGTGAATTTATTGGAAAATAGTTATTGGACTTAATTTGATTACATGTTTTTTGTTCGATTTTGTAAACAAACAAACAAATGTCTTTTGCAATATGAGCTTTAAGACTATTATGTAATGTATTGCATTAAAAGTTCTTGGACTAGTATGGAATGAAACATTTATTAAACAGTTTGTAACCTTTTATGTACACGAACGAACTTTGGTTTCGAATTAGTGAATATCAAGTGAAATATTAACTTATCAAACATTAGGTGACTTATGCATTATTCAATGAAATAATTTTATGTAACATCTATTATGTTTGATGGTTTATAAGGTCACTGACTTACAAATTAACTTATCTCATCCATGCCTTACCCAAGATTCGAACCAAGAACCTCCAAGCTGTAAACCAACACACAAAACAACTATGCTATGAATGAATTATTTTGTTTAATATTACTTAATTGTGGGTTTTTGAAAATATGATTTATAATAATATATGTTTTAACAGACATCTTTTCTTGATTTAGTCTTAACTAGCTTAAGTAGTTTTCAACCAGTATTTTGACAAACAAATAGGTATGTTAGTTGTTAAATTTTCCTCTGCCTTAAGTATTTTCACTACAAAAACATACTTTGTTTTGATAGAAACCAAATACCTTTTAATTTGTTACAACACCAATCATGATTTGCAACATACTTTTAGGAAATTTAAGACTCTCACTGTTGAGACATTTATTTAACCAAGATAATAACCTCTCTCACTAATAATTCTCCTTTCTTAGGGATACAAATGCATTTCACAATTTATAAAGGGATTTGTTAAATAAATATACAAATCATTTCATTTTAAAACATATTTATTGTCAAATTGCACAACATTTCAACAAGCAAACACCAGTATAGGTTGTATCACAATGTTCAAATCAATTCATTTTAACACACATGAAGCGACTTGTTCCAAGATGCACAAGATAAATTATTGGATGTTGAAATAAACATAGCAAATGTTTCACATATATTACAGGCTGTCACAAAACATAACAAACACTAGTATAAGGTTATCCAAAAACATAACACATGTTACACACATATAGTACAGGTTGTTTAAAAAAACATAACAAATGTTTCAACACAGGTTATAAGCTATTTACCACCTTGGTAAACAATGTTTTGTATACTATCTTAGTATTGGGTCTATGTCCTCTTCTTGAAGTCTACTTTCAAGGAGGGAACTTTTCTTACAACCTGGTTTATTTCTCTCTGTTTGAATGCAAACATCTATATGTTCAGGTGAATGTAATACAACACTTTCAACTAAAACTGGGTATGTTTCGACATAGTGTGAGTGGACAGCTTCAATACTAGAGGGAAGAGATGCTGTTGCAGTCATGTAGAACACAGGATACTTTACTGTATCACTACATCGAATCAATTCATGACTTTTTTCTCCCCTAGCAGAAAATAAATCACTTTAAAATGGAAAACTCCACCGTAGCTCTCCATAAACTCATGCAATAAACCATTACATCATAAAGAGTATGATCCCTTAGAAAACAAACAGTTAACATTTTAAGATGAACAGTGATTGTGGGCTAAACTTTAGTTTTGCTAATTTTAGAGCTCGAGACACATAATGCTTTGATGAAACACACTTAGTAAGCAATGCATACCCAAACATTTAGAGATCATGAACAAACATATGTATACATTTATCAAATTCTTATAAATACTGAAATGGGTTAGTATTATCTGCTGTGTAGATAATATATTTCAAACTCTCTTCTTCCCCACAAAAAGTTGTTACAATATGCTCATCCTCAGTCTTAAAGTTATGGTTTTTCACTGTCGTGTACAGTCTAAATTTATTTGGTATGTCTTGACATATAGCCATGAAAAAACTAACTTTTATAATGAATATCTGACTAACACATTTCCTTATACATGACATGTGAATAAAGCAGTCCATAATTTAAAGAATACAAAACATAATATTCAATAAACAAATACTTGCAATTCGGTTCAAACATGATTATGAATTAGCTACTTCACATGCATAAATGTTGCACATAGATGAAAAAGTTAAACTTTCTTGTTCGAAAATAAAGTTGTGGATGACTCCATCGCTGGTTTCATTCCAGAGGATAGTGGTTCCAAGTGAGGTGTGGTGAGTTGATAGGTGATTACTCCATTGCCCCATACCTCTTCCACCTCTTTGCTATGGCTAGCTAACACCAGGTCTTCTATTGTACATGGCAGTTCAATGTTGGTGCCAAGATACCTCACAGTACAATTGTTGCATGCTAGGTCTTCACCAAATCGAGTGCCAAGACTGGGATCGAATGTATAACACCAATGTTTGATATTGTTGCACACTTAAACTTGTAACACTCCATCGAAACGTTTAAAGAACACTCTTCTGAATCCTGTTTGCAGGACCTTATAAATGTCTGTAGGTTCGAACACACTAACCATGATTAGCAGTTTATTACATTATGGCTTCCTTTATATAGATATTGTAGCAACATGCTTTCTCGTTAACAAGTAAAATGTTCTTGCTTTGAAAGAATTTTCATTCCCACATACCAGAGGAAGTCGTTCATTCTTGGTTTTCTATGTGCATATAATGTTCCTTGTTGCTGCATTGTTTGTTCCACACTATAGGAATACAACAGCAGACTTTAGCTTTCTGTTTTTAATTTTCTTACATGATGTGCATTTCGTGATGTTTTTAGCCTGAGCTTCAAATACTAGGACGTTCTCACTGCAAGGCAACTTACTGCCAGAACGCAAATTATACAAAGGACAAAAATCTTCGCCCATAACAATGTCAATAATTTTTACACTATATTTCAGACTAATTAAAGAGAAACACCAACTATCTTCCTCATTACTCATTTGAATCTGTAGTGGAGTATCTTCTTCATTTCGAAAACACACTCTCTTATATCCCAGAGTAATACTTGCATACTGAACTGAGGGGTTGCACTTCTCCATTGTAACTGAATTTCTGGTGTACAGTTCTTCCTTTTAATAGATTCTCATTTTCAAATTGTCAAAAGTTTTGTCGGCAGTGCATCATCCAGTAGTTTTTTAAATACCATTTAGAAGATTAATATTTTCCCAGTGACATTTTCATTAAATTGAATTTGCAGGCACAAGTATTGCTTTGCACTTCCACATTCCACAAGGCAAGACTAGATGTCGGTTACATTCATGGATTTGAGTGGTGTGTTGCTTATTATTGCAGGTTTCAGTCTACAATGCAGGACTGTCATAGAATTCCCTTATTAATTTATACTTTATCTGTGTATATCCTGGATTCTTTGTTATTTCTTCACATCGAACATGGAACCTTAGTTCAGTTGGAGTACATGGCAGTTCCGTATCGGGTTGCATGTTGAATACATGACATCTCTTCATCGCTCAAACTCTGTTCTTCGTACATGTATTCCACATTAGCTTGTGAGAAATTGCAATGTTATCCCACATTGAAGAGCTGTATTTGACATGGTGTATTGTAATTAAGCCAGAACCACACTTTCCTGTGTCTACATACTATGCTCTCGCAAGACCTTGTTGGGTTGAACCACTCGATCTCAATGACATAAGTAAACTGACATAGGAGTTGTAAATGTTCCTGTATTTATAGCTTTTCTCATTTTAGGCTGTAACAAACAGATATCATCAAAGTTAAATTACCAGGGGTGTTGATACATGCATTCCCTTAATGATTTGCTTTTACACTGTGAACAAAACATTTTGTTCGAAAATTGATGAATATTATTATAGCACTGTAAAAGTGAATTTATACCTGGACATTCGTAATATCATCTAATGTTAATAACTTTTGCATTATTTAATGCCTTCATTAGTTCCTTTTGTAGTTTTCCCAGTAGATATATGTGATAGTCTTCGAGAGGCACATTATATATGTGTTATAATCTGCCTTCATATTCTAAAACACCAGAATCCCATTTCAAATCATGTACTTCATATGTTTGATGACGAAGCATCATTTGCACTTCAAGGCTTAAAAGAGACCACAGCTGGGGTAATTTTAATATCATAACTTAGTGCCATTATCATAATTCACATATAATATAGCATTTTCTTTTACAATAAAAAAATTATCATAATGGTTTTCAAAGCCTTGCACGTAACAAATCATGGTTAGACTGTCTCCTTATTAAATGAAGTTAGGTCAGAATTGAAAGTAATGAAGACATAACATTAATTTGCACTATGATATCATAATTTGCGTATAGGGTATCCATTGTCATTTCTGAATCAAGTTCATCAATTCTAGAATGGTCCGTTGGTAATTCGCGATAATTATTACTGACAAGTTCCATTACTTGTTGCCACCTTCGCATAATGCAATGCCTCCTCAAATGAGGTGTGTTCGGATCACTAAAGAACGCCGGTGTGGCGTACAAATAATCTTCACAAGAAAGGTACGATACAATGTCCTTGTCTGCTCTTAACTCCTCTGGGAAAAACAGGTAAACATGTTGAATCTCATGCGATATGAATGTAATTATAAATACTTTAGGAAGCAGCCATAATTGCGAATGAATGTCCAGGGTAAGCAATACTATGCTTCACCCATACGTTAAAATTGGGTAGAAAACATTCACGCACTCTTGATCACAGTCCTCGCAGCAGTGCTTTTTGTGCATGTTACATTGTTCCGCAAGATGTATGTCTCGGTGAGGCCTGCTGTATGTCTCAGTGATCCTGAAAATTGCTATAAGTTTCGATGGTCCTGAAGCCTGCTATACGGTCTTGGTGATGGCTGATGTAATCCAAACATCATGGTGATGCACTCCCGACATGATCTGACCTTGCTGACTGCTGACTTTAAACTCAGGAAAAATAATTTATTCCTTTCTTATATAGTATTCGAATCCAAATGGCGGCAATTTAACTTGCATTTTACTTAAAACAAGGCCTTTTCGGTAATTTTGTTGAAATATTGATAAATTTGCCATATTACAACTTCTACCGAATTAATTTCAGACTGGAAACATAATAAGTAGTCTTTTTAAAATTAATATATTGTCGAAATATAGTATCATTAAATAAAATAGGTGTATATTTACTTATGTATACACGCCATTATATCCAAAAAATCTTGGATGGAAACATTTAAAAGTTTGTAAATGGAATGTATTATGGACATAATTTAGTTTCACACACATAAAACTTTGGTTATAGAAAATATAAAATTTGCGAAAGGGACCAAGTCCACATTTTGAGCTAATTCAGGTTGTACCTGATTACAACCCTCTATAGCATCCTCTTGGATGTCAACAAATAAAAGAACCAAGTCCTATATCAGAAACACACTGACATGGTGCAGCAAAATATCTGGAACTAGCAAAAGGTACCAAGTCCTGGACTTGGTACCATTTTCTAAAAAAAAAGAAATGTGTACATTACAAAGGTATTGTGTCTCATACATCCAAAGCTGCCTGTGAATTAATATGAGTACTATTTCTGTTGAAATATGGAAATACTGCCACCATATTAAATTTAGTGGCTATATAGAAGGCTGTAATTGACTACATCATGAGAGATTTGGTACCACTGAATTACTTAGGGCTTTGTTAGGTTTATTGGTCTTTATGAAGCCGTTGATTAAGTAACATAGAAATGGAGTGCGGAACTTAAAAGAGAAAAAGAGTGGCCAACAAATATGTGAATAAAATAAATGTGATTAAGAAAGCTAACATTAAAGGCCAACCTCATGTGAACAACAGAAGCAAGGAGGTTTTACAGAGAGAAACAGGATTGCCATGCAAGTATGTTTGTTTATATTTTGAGGTTACCTATGTTGCCACTACATTACAAGGAATGCAATACTGATTTGTTATTATTTTAACTTAGCACTTCCTTTTATTTCCAGATGTAAGAAATATTGCTGTGAAAAGTTTAATGATAATCAGCAAATAGATATAATCCAGCATATCAACAGCTTTGATAGCGAAGATGAACAAGACATCTATCTATAAGGATAGATAGAAGGAAGACCTATACAATGCAGACGACCATGAAGTGGTGAAGGATCAATGATATCAAGTTCTTGCATCTACAATTTATTACGTAATGGTGTCAAAATATGTGTGTGTTGCGATGCATTCATTAACTTACATGGTGGAACAGTGGAATGTGTAAAAAGGCTGTTCAATACTCTCACAAGGTATATCGCCAAAAGATTCCCAAGGGAAACATAGGAACTCCAGAGAAATGCCAGGTGAGGAACAGCAAAGGACAAACATTCATATAAGTTCAGTTCCTGTGCATGAATCTCACTATTCTGGCAGAGAGAAGTAGGTACTATTTAGATGCCAGACTAAATGTGAAACAAATGTATGCATTATTTAAAGAACAGTCACCAAAGATGAAAGTGTCATACAAATACTATGATTAGTACTTCTGGGGAAGTTTTACTTTAACTTTTGGACAACCACAGATACACACTTGCTGCACATGTGAAGAGATTTCTGTTAAAAATAAGAATCCTTGACTAAATGATGTGGCCAAAAGGGTTGCTGTGATAGAGACAATGGTACACGAGAGACAAGCACAAAAGTTTCCTCACATACGAAATTGGTAAAGGAAATGTGAGAAAGGGGCAATAGTATAGGAGGTATTGTAATTGACTATATGCAGAACCTTACCTTGCCACACATTCAAGTGCAGGAAATCTTCTACCTAAGGCAGTTGTGGGTATGTGTGTTTAATGTCCACGACTTAAAAACTGGTAAATCTGTTTTTTATGTTCATAATGAATATCAGGCAGAGAAAGGGCCTATTGAAGTCTGTCCATTTTTGCTTCAGTATGTAAATACTTTCGTAGGACCCGAGATAAAAGAGCTTCATGTGTTTTCAGATAGTTGTCGTGGACAAAACAGGAATAATACAGTAGCAAGATTTTGGTTATCTTTAACAGACACAGAATTGTTTCAGCGAGTTGTCCGCTGTTTCCTTATTCGTGGGCAATCTTATCTTGTCTACGACAGGAACTTTTCTGTAGTAAAGAGAGCAATAAATAAACTGGACAGAATATATACCTTGAAGGAATACTTGGAAAGTATTGTAAACTATTCTGCAAAACCAAACTTCGCTGCCGTAATGGTCGAAGGTGAAGATATCCTTGATTTCAAGGGCTGATGGCCTACTTTATACAAGAAGGCAGGGATTTCTTTAGAAACATCAAAGAGGGAGGTGCCAAGAGATAGGAAGGGACAGTTCTCAATTTATAAGTACTACCAATTCGTGTACAAATCTGATTTGAAAGGAGTTGTTGGAACATATGAACAGCTTCAAGGGTTGGTTAATCATACTTTTCATCTTCAGCTCCCAAGACAGAAAAGACCTGTTGTAATGCCGACAAACAAAGCATATAGAAATGGAACTGTACCTATTAAATAAACAAAACTTGAAGACATTATCAATTATTTACGATATGTTGCAGTTCATGATGAAGTTGTCACACTCTATGACAATATACTAAATTGGCCAGCCACAGATTAATAGACATGACCATGAATGTGCCAATAGCGTACTATTTTGTCCAGTGTTGTTTGCATTACTGTTGTGGTTGAAGAATATGTTTCCATGTATAACATTATTAGTTGTTGCACTAGAATATACCAAGGTTGCACTAATATATACCAAGGATATTATGATTTATGTGATATTGTTATACTAAAAGTTGCTTCAATTGTAAAAGGTACCAAGTCCAACAATTCCAATAATTTATTAAATATACCAAACAGGAGCATATTTATGTGAATTATGTTTAATATTATTCCACAAACACTATATTATCAGTTTTTCTTTTATTGATAACCTGTTTCATATCCATATCCACGGTAATACAATTTTTGATGTTTTCCTAAAATCTACTAATTCAGACTTGGTCCCTTTTGTGAATTCCTGATTCAATGAATTTTTTCATCTCCTAGAGAAATCTATATGGATAGCAAACAAACATATTTTATTTTGATTAGCAATAAACTAATACTAACATTAGAACAAAAATTTTTTACGTGCATTTGTTTAACATACTTTTCACACTGTATTAGCTAGATAGATATTAAACCTTTGAGTTATGTATCGTGAACATATATTTTTATTAAATCGGATGATACCTGTTTGAAGGTAGTGTTCTTTGAATATATTGATTTTAAAATAAGTATGTTAGAAAACAATATTTACGACACAAATAATAAAATATGTGTTGTAATCACGTAACATTTAATTTAGTGAAAATATCTATTGATTTATCAAAAGTTTTTTGGTGTAGTTTTTGTACAAAATAATACGTAATTTATTGAACTATTCACTGGAATTGTGATAGTTGGAAAATAATTGTTAGTGTTGAGGAAATAATTTTAAATTTTTTCAGTGGGAATTATATTCCCTAGGAGTAAGAGTTCAAAGAGTTCAAGAGTTCAAAGACAGTTGAGAGTTGGGGTTCAACATTTTTCAAACACATGTCGGCGACAAAGGAGTGGAGAGTGTTGACCTAGTAGAAGCATTCTGCTCCCGATAGACAAAGAAACTGGTTTTGGTGGGAGGACGAGGGTGGGTATCGGTTACTCGCACGTTCTGAGTGAAGCCATTTTAGTTTGACAACGACCCTCACTTTGCACTGATTGATACAGTGTTTCTCTCCTACCCTTTCCTTCCTATTGTGCAACCATATAATAATTAAGTTTCTTATAAATCGTCTGATATCTGAAAACATGGATTATCAGTAAACGTGCGTGTGAATTCAGTTTTTGAAGCTGATCTACATGTAGATAAAGTGTTTACTATGCTTCGCGAGAGTTAGTATGCTTTCAACTGTATTTGTATTAAAAAGTGAATTATTTAAAAAATGTTTTTCACACTAAGGAAACTTATATGGAGCGATAAGCTACTTTTGTGCATCGTTAGTTTATATATCCCATTCATACATGCGATTGTGAATACTCGTGAGTTAATTACTTTTTATAAATTATTTTTTTCCCGGGGAAGAGCGATTGTATGCTATTAATTTAAAGCTTGGAATGAGGTAAGTTGTGCTATTCCGTGAATTAACTTGATTGCGTGATTAATTTTCTAGCTATTATAATATTTCTTTGACCCTGTTTAAAATTTTCATTTGAAACTTTCCGTGTAATTGTGTTAGATCATTCGGGGTATTTTTATAAAAGATTTGGGTTAGTTAAACACCTTTGTACAAACTTCGAAAATCTAAAGACATTTAATGTATACATTGTAGAGCTGAGAGCCGATGGGTGTGGTGTGGTTAAATTGTTCTTGTGTGTCGATAATAATTTGAAAATGTGCGCTTCTAATAATTCATTAATTTATAACACCTAGATAGGTAGGGTATTAATATAAAGTTGTACGTGGAGTCGTTTCGTATATATTAGAATATTGTATGCATATGTTTTTTAATAAGTCACCTTTTTGCCCTTGTTAATTACTTCATTAGTAAGTTTGTGTGTTCTTTGGCACAACTTAAATTAGTAGGGAAATATTTTTGGGATAGTAAACTGGTGTTTTGAACTTGTGCTCCATTCATAAGCACAACTAAATAATTTTTTTTTGTTTTGTGAGTTTCAATTTTGGACGTGAGCATTTCATTTGAAATATCTTATGTTTGTCGAGGAGTGATTATGTTATGTAGGATGCTGTGTTGTTTGTCTCTTTGCGATTAATTTATTAATAAAATATTTGCTATTCGAGCAGTGATCCGTATAATTTAAGCATTCAAGAAGTTCGTGCATCGTAATTTTCAATCGGAGTAAGTCATTTCAATTGATTTGTGATAAATTATGTCATATTTGTGGTGTGTGATGCGTTGTTCATTAGCTACTCGTGTTCTATAAAATTCAATTTTTTAATATCACGTGTTACGTACCTTTTTAATTTCGCCGAAATACTATTTGAAAACATTAATTTAGAAATACGTATTTTCAAATTTTTACAGGTCAGTCTACATGCAGATATTGCCCACGGCAAATGCTATGTGACTTTATTTTTTTTAAATTAAATATGTCGACTTTCAATAGAAATTACTTTTTTCCTAATATTAATTTGATTTCTCCGAAATACTATTCTCAAACATTCATTTCAAATACGCCTTTCCGACTTCCGCCATTTCACATATCTAGAGCTTAGTATACAATCAGATGCTGGGCGCGGTGGACGTGTCTTGTTGTTACTCCGCCAACATCTCAGTCGCCTATAAGATGGCCAATGGAAAGGAATTCCTACACCCCTCCTCCGCCCTCCTCATCCTTAATACCATTAATAAAAATTAGTATTACATATATTCCCCCACACATTACACCTTAGCACACAATCAGAGATTCAAGAGTGAACATTCATGCTGCCACTCTACAATAATGAAAAAAATTAAGGACCCTTATCATACATACCGAATATACAATTACACAAAAGTAAAAAAGAATTACAGTGTATTTAAATTAATTATTTAATTAATCAATTAAATTTCGCCACATCAATTTTATGGGATTAAGATTCGCGGATTAATATTTGCTTAGTAAATTTTTTAATTGGATTTATTATGGATTAATTAGGTAAATTAATTTGATATCAAATCGATAATCTGATTAATCAAAAGTGCAGTAGGACGAACACGCCCCTACTACTATTGGTTTTTGGAAAAGCATAGAAATAATACATTTTACCAAAAAACTGCGCAACACCTGAGCGAAGCGATGGCAGGCTGCTATTTTGAATAAAGTAAAGAAGTGAGTTTTGGTTTTAAATTAACTGTCAATTTAAATTTTAAGACTATTAAAAAAAAGGTACTTAAAATGAATTTCTACACAATGTGATAATCATTTACCAAACAAGATTCACATTTTTACAAAGTTCGCAGAACATATTTTCAATTGTCTGAAGTTTAATTTTACGTTTGTATTGTGTATCGGTGGTTTCGTCAAAGGAAAGCAAATGGGCATTTAAATGCTAAAGTTTTTAATTGTGTAAGAAAATGCCTTAATGCTGCCGCCTACCTAGAGTTGTTTATAGCGTTTGTGGCCGAGTAGCGCGGGGGCGATAAGGGCGATACTGCCACGCACGTCGCTAGGCGCAACGCTTTCTACTGGCGTGCAGAGTTCTAGTCGCACTGCCCATACCTACGGGACTTGCAGCGGTCACCCTGTTATTTTAACGGTGGAAAGTCTGTACACTCCAATTCCGAATCAGTGGTATCAATCAGTGAATTAACGTTTACTGAAAGTCAGTTGATAAGCTCACGCTGACAGGTGAATCAAGCAAATGAACTGGAAACAAGTGGTTTATAGCAGTGAAATCCTCGACATTCAGTGGGAATCACAAAATATATCAGAAAAATTATGCCACTATATTAATTAGTAATGTGGCGCTGATTATGAGTTGCTCAATTTTCACTATTTTCACTGACTTGGTCAATACTCAATTTTTCAATTTTAGAGTGTAGGGATGTTCAGTGTAGCTCACTTGAGTAGTTTTGTATGTATCTGAGGCGTATATTTTGAGTTTCAGCGCCTGGAAAAGCGGTTTTCAGCCATTTTGGAGTACTCTGAAATGGTGTTTCTAACGTGCATGACGTCTTGAAAGCACCCTACAGCCCGCGTCTGAAGTATGTGTTCTTTTCGTAGATCAGCACATTAGACGCACGTTTAATAGTTTCGTAGTAAAACTATCACTTCGAACACACTGCAATGCGCTTTACGTGGAACCTTAGGGCGCCTGCAAGGCACGCGAGCTGTGTTACAGTCGGTTCGTAGGATTTTTTTTTTTAAATACAGCTATTTCCCAGGTGCACAATCTTCCACACGAAGAGAACAGACTAGGACGGAATACGACTTCAACAGGTCACACGTATTAAAAACACTATTTTGAATCCCTTAAAAATAGCCTAAAACGACATTTTCGGACTGGTACAGCTTAAAATATTGTAATTATTCTGGGTGAGTTTCTGAGTGTCTAGTACGCGGTCATGCACTGAACTTTGCTACAGACTTCCAACCAATTACATTATAGCTTCTTCTCTTTACACTGAGAAAAATACTGTTTCAGTAGGGGACCATATATATTTGATTGCGGGGCGTTTGTTCAAGCTAAACAATATTATGTTGGTACAATCAAGCCACAGTTCCTCTAGTTGAAAGAAATTTGTTCACAAAGCCAAATAACTTATTTAAAGCCCTTTTGTTTGTGCAAAACAAATACTTCGTTGTTTCAATGTGCCAACATAATATTTGTTTGTATAGGGACAGAAATATAATAAAATGTTGCCCCAACAAAATACTTTGATCAGTAAACAAATCTGTAAAAGCAACAACATTTATTTTGTTTAGCTAACAAAATACTCGCTTGGAAAACAATTTTATTTCAAAAATAAAGCTCGAGAGTTTTATTTTGAATTTTTGTCACAGTTAGTATAGTAATAGTGTTTGATAGTGCATTTATTGATGCTCAATAATGACTTAAACATCTTAAAAAACCAATTCTACAGGAAAATAAAAGGTAAAGCTGCAAAATTTTAAATATTTATTTCCCACATTACCCAGTGTTCGAAATGAATATATTTATAAACATTCGTATTATATCAGAAGTCAGTTTGGTTGAAGTTGCAAGGGCGTACCGCTCGGGCGCAAACGATGTAGGTTTAAATCTCGGATGGGTTTCTGGCATTTCTAGCCTACTTTCCGAAGGGAAGAAAGGCTTATGAGATCATTTTCCTGCGCGCGCGTGTGTGTGTGTGTGTCTGTACATGTGTGTGGCCCTTATTTAAATTTTTTAACGCGTCAACCGAATTTAACCAAGCTCCGTACGTAGGTAGTACTTAATAAGGACACCGACTTTTGAAGTTTTTGACAACGCGTGGTACTTGCTATCAAAATGGGGGCCATTTTAGTATTTAGGATGATATGTCATATCTCGGGAATCATTCAACCGATTTAAACAAACATTTGTATGCTGGCAGAACATAGTCTAAGCATTGCATTTTGAAAATAAAATTATCGTTAGTCCGCCAGTTTGGAAGACAGCAACAAACAAAAAAATTTACATCGTAGCTTTGAAATTATCAAGGCAACTCTGATCCAATTTGACATATATGCAATACTATGACAGGCCAGGTAAATGTACGTGAATAATCTCGATAGGTGATTATTTTAAAAATGGCGACCATATCAATATTTTATGTTTATGTAGTACATCTACCATACAATTGAACCAATTTCCTACAAATTTTGTATGCTGAAAGAATTTATTAGAAGCATAGGTAATATGAGCCAATACATAACCACTTTGTAAGATAGCACTCCTTGAATCAATAAACTTTTGGTCGTATCTCAGTAAACAATGAACCGATTCCTACCAAATTTGGCTGTCAAGTAGTACTGTGGCAGATGATATAAAATAGTATGTTCTAAGAAGGTGAACTACATATTTTCAAAATGGCGGCTACTTAGGCATTTTAGTTTAGAATGCTACATCGTCGTAACCATTTAATAAATTCCAACTTAACTTTGTATGCTGGCAGTAGATATTACAACTATGAACTGTATCCACACTAACCATCTTTTGTCGGCTATTTTGTAAGATAGCACTACACGAATAAATATGCCTTATCTTAGGAAACAATTGACAGATTCCTTTCAAATTTGACGAATAAGTAGTACTGCAGCAGCTGGTGTAAAATTGTATGTTTTAGTACATAATGTACTCATTTTTAAATTCGCGGACATATAGCCATTTTAGCATAGAATGCTATATCGTCGAGTCCATGCAATCAATTCTAACTTACCACTGTATTTGGTCAGTAGATATTACGACTGTCAGCTGTATGCATATTTTAACCCCCATTTAGTAAAATAGCGCAACTCGAATAAATAAAGTGTTTATGTCATATCATGGGAAACAATTGACTGATTTCTACCAAATTTGGCAAACAAGTAGTAGTATGGCAGATCATGTAAAATAGTATGTTTTATGTTTGACAGTCTCTTATTTTCAAAATGGTGCCCTAATACGCATTTTATCTTCGTATACTTTATCGTCGAAACCATGTAATTAATTGAAACTTAATTTTGTAAGCTGGTAGTATATATTACAACTATCAAATGTGTCTACACGGGGAATCTTGTGTCTGCCATTTCGTAAGCTATGCCACGTGAAAAAATTAAGTTTTAATATAATTTCTCTGGAAACAATTTACAGATCCCTACTATCTTTGAAAAAACAATTTACACTGCAGCAGGTGGTGCAAAGTGCCATATTTTAAGTATAACAGGCTTATATTTTCAAAATGGAGGCTTCATAATCATTTTAGCTCAGTATCTTTTACTAAGGAAACAAGTTCCAGCTTAACCTAGTATGCTGACAGTATCAATTACAACCATCAAATTTGGCTATACAGAGCTTCATTTCTCCGCCTTATTGTAAGTCAGCCCCACAATAAAAATTATGTTTTGTGTTTTGTCTTGGGAAACAATCAAACCATTCTTACCAAAATTGGCGAAGAAGTTGTATTGTGGTAGGTCATATAACTTTATGCATTTTTAAAGTGTGATATACACTTATTTTCAGAATGGCGGCTATAAATCAGTTTAGCTTAGTGCGCTATATATACGAAACTGTAAAATCAATTTTAACTTAACTTTGTATACTGGCAGTATACAATGATCGAATGTGCTAATACATCAATATTTGGTCCTCTGTTCGTGAAGATCGTCACACGATAATTATGGATGTTTCATTCAATATATCAGTGACCAATCGAACGACTTCCACCAAATTGTTCACACTAGTAACTCAATAGTAGGCCATGTTAACTTCCGTATTCTAAGTGGCTGAGTGACTGTTTTGGAAATGGTGGCCCTGTTAACATTTTAGTTTAGTAAACCCTATCATTCGAAACAGTATAAAGATTAGATTCGAGGCTGATTCTCTAATCCGATCCCTGTAGTGCAGATTATTTAACACTAGCTTATGGTACGAGATTTTCTGGGATCGAGTCCCGGGTAAGGTACATGTGTATTTGTAACTTTCTTGCTACTCTTGTATATATTTCCGGTTTTTATCTCTTATTGTATTGCTTTCAACGAGACAAGTCCTACATACCAACTCAGCTTTTATGAAATTATTAAAATTCAATTGCATCCATATTGAGTAAAGTAGGCTCATTAGTTATAGGCAGTAACGTCTTGTTTATATTTACCGGAACTATTGAATGTACGTACATAGAGCCAAACAAATCTTTAGTTACACGAACAAAAACATTTTACTCTGTGCAAGTTTCATAGGTGTACGCAGTACGACGAGGTCACTGGACGCCAGTTTAGACCTGCGCGTAACGGCGTTGGCTCACTTGATGCGCGTATGACTCTGTCCCTTATCGCTCCCTCGCTTCTCGTTTTTAAACCTGTAAAACAGGTCTAAGTAGAAGGACCCCTGAAATGTGCATGCGTAAGCGTTTAAGGTTGGCTATTGGGAGAGAGCATGGTCGAGTCTTTGACAGAGGACTTGGACTCTGAGAACAAACAAGGAAAACCGGATAATGTAACTGCAGAGGAAGCAAAAGATTCCATCCCATACTTTACGAGAAGTATTAATTTCCAAGTTACAGTAAGAATTTAACTCCTGGAGTCTTCAAAATATATTTTAGGGGCGTGCTGTGCTTCAGCATTAAATAATAACAAATATCATCTTAATAATATAAATATCTCTTGTTTGATTTTTTCTCTACAGGTTAAAAAACAAATCTATATCAAACTATCATGCATAACTTGCACCTCAGTGTTAAAATAATAATGTAGGTCGGTTCAGGTTAGTTGAAAGCTTTTGAAACCAAATACTGAAGAAATCCTAACACGTAAAATGCATAAATTTCTAGGTAAATACTGGTTTACATGAAACCAGCAATTCTGATAAATAAAAAGTTTATGGAGAACATAATTTTTTAAGCAGTTTTTTGTTTTAATTACATTATAATAACTGCGTGGAAATATTATATGTATATTATCATATTGTATATGATATATAATATATGATATTATTACGCAGCCGTAAATTTTTCTTAAATTTCTGAAGTTTACACTATAGAAAAGATAGAGACGCAAATAATGATGTAATTTCGAACTGGCCAGACATACACAGCACTGTACGATACATATCTAAATAATTAATTGAAAATAGTTTATAGATGTTTTTAAATTTTAATTAACCTACACTGAGGACTATATAACATCAATACACAGAAATGTTGAAAACGTTGATATCGAACCACAATTAGACATGTATTAGAACAATCTCAATATAGTTTCCACTGGTGGTAATGCCAACTGAGCTCTCTTGTCATGGTTTTGTTTGTGACAGTTTTTGAAACTACAAAGGTAGCTCCAGCAGAAGAACGCCGTGTGTCTGTTATAAAAATGTATTCCCTTTAATATACCCACTTTATTAACTTTCAAACTGTTTCAGTAACAAATATAACTAAGCTAAATCATATACTTATGATGCCGTAACTGAAGCTTGGTTGCTGCTACTCTAAAATTTGATTACTGAACTGATCTGGAAATTTTCCTCTTCGTTCTTTAACTTAGTGCGGCCGTCTTAATCAGACATGGAGCATCTCAGGGCCAGATATGTGGAGCCACGCAGGCAGATCCCCTCGCTATTTCACTTCGTTTGTATTATTATTAGGTGCCTTCCGTGAAGCAGTTTCGATCTCATCACACAGGAACTTCAACAACTTCCTGGTCATATTGGCTGTGTGAGTTTTACTTTTATCTTCCACGATGCTTCTTCCTTTACCTCTTCTTCATCCTTTCTGCGACCTCCACTTTTAATTTAATTAATTAACAGCTTTTAGGAAACCTCTCTAGAGAAGAATATTTAACTGCTTTTTTTTCTTAATACTTTACCAGACCGATTTCAAAATGAGTGCCGACCAAGCACTAAATAATATTTTTAAAAAAATTTACAGTGACCGTGCAATTTATTTATTTTAATCAGCTTGCTCGGTATTTCTAAGGGGACTTTCCCAAACAACAAGAACTAACCTACCCCTAAATACTTCGACATTATAGTTGTACAAGATCGGCTTGAAAATCGCCGATAACATATGCCTAAGTCGCCTTTTCAGTGCTTCGCGTTAGCTAGGAATTTCATTTCTGAGGAGTGAGAATAAAAAGTGTATGAGGGGGAGAGAAATTATTTGTGTACATATATTATTTCCTCTTCAGTTTTATGAGGTTTGCTGGTGGATGGCATTGGAGTGGAAAGAGATCGGTAAACGGGGTTCTTAGTGGTTTTACGGAAGACCGTACGTCTTTTGGCTCACTTGTAAATGTAAACAGCAAGTTAGGTTTTCGCCGTTGTTTAATATCAAGACTCCACTAAGAGGTGGGAAAGAGGAAAGAGACAATCTCCTCGCCAGATGAACGCTACGATGTGAAAGGCCGAGGGGGAGGGTGGGGGGAGATAGGGCATACAAAATTCCTACGTGCGTGTTTTCGAAGGCGACGTCACACACTGGGGAGAAAAAAAAAAAGAGCGTGTAATGCGGTTACGATGCCATGAAACGGGTCTTGTGGTCAGGAATTTGGACAGGGGAGGAGGGTTAAGAGAGGCCTGTGTCAACCACGCTCGGAGCAGTTCGTTTGACATTCGCACGCACCCAAAGAAGCCAGAAAATCCATAATCGCCAAGGGGCGTTAAAAAGAAAATGTTGAAAAAAAAGAGGATCCGGACAGGACACGGAAAATTCCCGGAGAATTCACTCCCTCGCCTGGTCGCCGCTGGACTGAAATTGAAATTCGGAATTAGCGCGGTGGAGTTGGACGGGCTGACAGTCCAGGGTAATGGTTGTTGGTTGGTGGAGGAAGGAAGGCTATGGGGCGGGAGCTCTCGGAAAGAGACTCCCCCGCTGCTGCCCTGACTGAGAACTTTTATTATCCCCTGGAGCGGGACACACTGTGACTCCGCCTCTTTGCTCCCCTCGGCAGGAGTTTGGCCGTGATGGCACGTGTCTGCGCGGCGGACGTTTTAAGCGCCTATCAACGCGACCCCAATTTAATTATTTTCCATCGGCACCCCTGTCGCCGCCGGGAGAAGAGAATCGACGAGGGTGGACAACTCGGAACCCCCCTTGCAGCTGGGACGTGGGACTTGAGATCCCTCGCGACACATGGCGTGAGGCGATGTGGAAAATAAACAACCACGCGCATTTTTCGGCCAGAGATGTACATTAATGCTTCGAGTGGTGTCCGAATTTTCTAACAATTAAGACAAGCGAGCTGTTAAGTGAGTGGCCTAAATTTACGACTACAACACTATAGACTGTTCAAGGTAAAATGAGCACTTTTGAAAGCCCTGCTTAAGATATACTTGTATGCATTTTGCATATTCTTCCAATATGTGTAAAATTAACAGTGCCGTGGACCTCATAACTTTATTCAAGTGTCGGTCCAGTGGAAATGTAAAATTGTGAGAAAAGTAATTATTATATAAATCTGTTATTAGGGCCTACTTGTAATAATTATAATTCATTAAAACAGAAAGCAAAATAAATCATTTCAGTATTCACAAACGATAACCAAACACTTTTCGTTCGACGTCAAAGCACGGAACTACTTTCGCTTAATCGTTGAAAACTTAACTGGAGGCATGTTGTTCAGAATGAAAACTTTTCTGTAGAGGTGTGCATCTTCCGAGAATTGTGAACACAAATCTTTACACTAATGCTTGGTACTGGAAAACCTTGACCGCCCCCATTTCCTGCTACCTGGGCAGTGCTGCACAAGGGCTCACAATGTGGGGACAGATTGTCAGGAGAGAAACTTGTCACCTACTGGGACGGCCTTCCTTCTCAAGATATGTAGTTCACGCAGCAGACTGTTGTTTCTACAATGTGTACTATAATTGCGTAAGTGTAATACCATTACAGTAGTAAAATAGTAAAACGTGTAAAGAAATCCAGTGATTATACTAGCATCTATGGCAACCTCCACATTACCCATAGTGACAATGATGTTCGTTAGCAGGCGAAATCACTTACGATTAAACATTTTGGTCCTCCCGGCATTGATTTCTGTGAAGCATGACGAATACACATGTTCTGTTTTTTACATTCCAGAAGTGACGGACATTTCTCACCTTTTATCCTAAACAAAAATCCTTCTTGATTAAATGTAGAGGTCTGGTTAAGGTAACGAATGCAAACATTTGTAGAGAAGCATGTAGTAGGTTCCAGTGCATATGAAATCAGAGTGAGGTTAGAGGGTTTACCTCAATTAATGTATGAACATGACGAGGTGCAAAAACAGCTTGAATTGTACGATGAATACTTAGAAAAACACGAACATGATAGAAAATCTTCCTAAAACACATACTATAAAATTTTAGGATGGTCTACAGCTAGTGTTGAAAAATATACAGAATCCATAAACATTGCGAACAATGAGTGTTCACCTTCGATAAATTCAATTTATAATAGACACATTAAATTACCTGCAATAAAATGGCCCGCATTCAGTGGAAATCTCATAGAGTTTAGACACTTTCGAGACACATAAACAAGTTTGGTGATCAATAACGATTCATTGGATAACATCCAGAAACATCACTATTTACTGTCATCTTTTTCAGGTGAAGCACATTAAATAATCTAAATATTGTCAATCACAGGTAATAATTTTGAAGTTTTGGGGGAATCTTGTGCAAGGCATACAACAACCCGAAGCTCATTGTGACCACACATGTTAGGCAACTCTTCTCATTACGAGTTGTTACCAGGCATTCAGCAAATTACTCTGAAACTCTTGACTGTGCAGTATTACCAATAATATCGGGGAATGTCCTGAGTAATTTCATTAGCTACCAGGAGTAGAATATTTCTCAAGACAAAATTATCAGATGTAAATTCCAATCAGCCAGGAAAAATTGATATTCTTATTGGAGCAGCTATATTTTCTCAATTGCTTCTCCCTGAACAAACATTCAGGACAGGTTATTACACATACTTACAAAACACGAAACTAGGGAGGCTGGTGTCAGGACGATACCTAACCTCAAGCACATTTCAAATACATTTCTTATCAGGAATGATTACAGTCTGGAGCATCAGCATCAAAGGTTCTGGGAACTGGAAGAGCTTCATCACACTCTATGATCCAAGGATGAAAATGAACTTGAAGATTTTTTTTATACCACTACAAGGAATGCCACAGTAGATTTATGGTACATTTACAATTCGAACAAGATCCCAGAGAATTTGGTAATTCCCACCAGATGGCAGAAATGAGATTTCAACAGCTTGAACAACATCTGTTAAAAATCCATGGTTACTGACTGAATACATTCTTGGAGGAATGTGAATCATTAGGTCATATGAAGGTGGTGGATTATTCAAAGGATGATACAAAATCAGTTTATTACTTACTTCACCATCCTGTGATAAAAGCAAAAGAGTGCTGCATCAGCTTGCGCTGGAGGAGATGAAACATTTCCATGTACGATCAGAGGTGGTTTTTCGAGACTTTTATGTTGATGATTGTATGTCAGGACCACAGGACCACACAGAGTAAGTGAAGCCTTGGTAATTCAGGAACAACTAATGAACTTACTAAGAAAGGGAGGATTTACTCTCCGAAAATGGTTCTCAAACCATCCACAGCTACTTGAATCAATACCCCTGAGTTTCGGTGAAGTGATATGATTCTCCATTTGGATACCATATATGTCAAGACATTAGAACTTGTTTGTCATCTAGCATCTGATCATCTTCAGATTGTCAGTAGATTTCACCTTCCATCAGACTGTCCTGAGGCACTGATGTTTACTAATATAACAGTCCTGACAATAGCATCTATATTTGACCCTTTGGGTTTGATTAGCCCCATTGTAATCTGCGCAAAATTTTGCTACAAGAATTGTGGCAGGCAAAACTTGGCTGGAATGAGGTTCTCCCTAAAGATCTCTTGTCAAAATTAATGGTTTGTTTGAGGAACATCTTAATGTTAACAATATACACATTGACAGATGTGTTTTGAGTAATGGTATAATAGTTGACCTCCAGCTATGTGGGTTCGCAGATGCATCTGAGAGAGGCTATGGTGCATGTATGTACATTAGATCCAAAGAGGAATCAAGAAATATCACTGACAAACTCTTCTGTGCAAAATCCAAGGTGGCTACAGTAAAAATGGTTTCACTTTTACAGCTAGAGTTGTGTGAAACTGTTCTGTTATCCAGACTACTTAGAAGGGTTCATGCAGCTCTAAATCTGACTTTCTCCCCAGTATGCTTGTGGACATATTAAACTTTGGTGCTAGCATGGATTGAAGCTATTTCTACTCAATGGGAAACATTTGTAGCCAATCGAGTTGCCGAAATTCAGGAAAGCTCATCAATTACTGATTGGAGACATGTGCCTTCAAAATAAAATCCTGCTGATATTTCTAGAGGTATTAGTCCATGTGATCTCTTATAATCTCTGTTTGGTGGAATGGACCATCCTGGTTGCAAGATGACTCAACTATATGGCCAGCAGTAAGTGCGAGCATGGACGAAGACAGCATACCAGAAGGAAAAGGCAAAACTTGTTGTGTAGGCTACTTCTGTGCAAGAAAAATAATTTCTAGTGTATCAACAATAATCAGTTTGAAAAGAGTGTTCGCCTATTGCTTATGTTTAACTTCGAATACATGAAAACCCGTAGAAGATTGGAAATCTGGACAGTCGTCTGCACAGGAACTCAAAGATGATATCATCACATGCATCAGAATTGCTCAAATGTCTGGTTTCTCGTCAGAGATGGAGAGCTTGATAGCTACAAAATATTTGTGACTAAGAGTAAACTGAAGTGATTAAATCCTTTTATATGCCAGGACAAAATTATTTGTGTGGGTGAGCGACTTCAACATGCAGTCTTACAGTTGGATCAGAAGCATCAAATTATACTCCCACCTAAAAATCAGTTGACCAGACTTATTATTGAAGAACATTGGTGTTTACTACATACTGGAAGTCAGTTATTGCTTTCTTCACTGCACCAGTACTACTTGATAGTAAATGGCAAAGACATTATTCGGCGCACTATTCACAACTGTATACTATCTCAGACTTAAGGCTATGAGTGCACAACAACCTATGTGTCAGCTTCCAAGCATCCGGGTAAATCCTGCCAACTCATTCATAAATGTCGGAATTGACAACGCTGGGACATTGTACATCAAATCGTGTTCTTGACAAACTAAAATGAAAATAAAATGCCACATTGCAATATTTGTTTGCCAAGCCACAAAAGCTGTACATCTTGAAGTAGTTAGAGACCTTAGCAGTCAAGCCTTCATTGCAGCACTCGAGAGATTCTTATCTCGATGTGAATGAGTCAGTCCAATCTATTCTGATAATGGTAGCAATTTTGTCAGAGCTAATAAGGATCTGCATGAATTGAAACTTCTCTTTGGAAACCACAGATCATCAAGCTGCAGTAATGCATTCACTTCAAAGGAGGGAATATGGAGTCATTTTATTTCTCCTATAGCTCCCCACTTCGGTCTGTTATGGGAACCAGTGGTTAAGTCATTTATATATCATCTCCAATGAGTAATGAGGTCAGCATTTCTAACCTATGAATAATTATTGACATTAGTTTTACAAATATAAGTACGCCTTAATCCTGGACCACTGACACCCTTGAGCAATGAACACAATGATCCTTCCATCCTAACACCTGGTAATTTCCTAATTGAGACTAATAACTGCTCTCCCTCAACCAGACCTTACCACATAAAAACTTTACTTGCTTTCCAGGTGGTAACAGATCTAGCAGCAGTTACAACAATTTTGGAAGAGGTGGTCAGCTGACTACTTATCACAGTTACAACAAATAGGCAAGTGGACAACAGGGACCAGAAACATTCAGCCTGGCAATATAGTCATTCTCTGAGAGGATAATCTATCTCCTTTAATGTGGAATATTGACGTCATAGAGCGGGCCCACCCTGTCTGGTGGGTTGACTCACATAGTGACTATCCGTACTACACAAGGAGCAGTCAAGCGATCCATCACCAAGATGTGTCCTCTTCCAAACTGTGACTGGTGTGTATGACAAGGATTAAAAACTGGCGAATTGTTTTTTTTTTGTCAGGATATCTTGTAATATAACTTTGACACAGTTTGGTTTTCAAAAAAGTGTAAGCCCTATTTTGGATGGGGGTATGATGTTCAGAATGAAAATTTTTCTGTAGAGGCGTGCATCTTCCGAGAATTGTGAACACAAAACATTACACTAATAGTGGTCAGGTTGGAAGGTTTGGGTGGGACAACAGAGAGAGGTAGGGCAACTTTAGCGCCCCCATTCCCTGCTACCTGGGTAGCGCCCTGCAAGGGCTCACAATGTGCAGCTAGAGTGTCAGGAGAGAATCTTGTCGCCTACTGGGATGGCGTCCTTCTCAAGCTATGTATACGCTGTTTATGTATGTGTAATATCATTACAGTAGTAAAATAGTAAATAGTACAAAGAAATCCAGTGATTGAACTAGCATCTATGGCAACTCCCACATTACCCATAGTGACAATGATGTTCGTTAGCAGGCGAAATCACTTCCGATTAAACATTTGCCACTCTGTGTGCTCGATAAAATGTAGGCAGATAGGGACAGCGACATTTTTCAAAGGTTGATTTCGAAACTGCTCACTTTACCCTGAATAGCCATCAAATCTGTTATTTACTGTGTTCCCATTTAACATTTTTCATGCTCCCGATCTTTTACCGAAGAAACAAGAAGCCCTCGTGAAAAACGGTGAGGTAAGCTTCCGTCCACCCATTACCATCATCATTGGAGCATAGACCATGTCCGAACTTGGAAATGGCCTCATTACTCATGGTCGACATATTACTGTAAGCTGTCAGGAGCCACACCTTAACCTTCCCTTATGTATTGGCGAATCATTATCGATCACCAATATGCTGTAGTCTACGTTCCAGGACAAAGAACACATAAAATTAATCTCTGTGAATATCATGTCCATATTGACATGTTGAACATACGCATACTGCAATTTCGTATCGTCCTTGGGAAACAACATAAGGAAATTCACATTATTGCGTAGTAACTGTTTTAGTACGTGCGAATAAGTTTGACTCACGTACACACAGTCCACATTCGCATGCCATCCCATGCCAAAGTACTGCCGGATGCATGTCTGATTCTCACATGCCACATAGTCAAAATAAATGCAGAGTTTGGCATTGCTTCACTTGGTGGCACGAAGGCCTTGGTATCGCTACAAGGAAAATAGCATACGCCTTTCACAGCCTGTAGTACTCGTGATAGATGCAGGTATTTCAGTCTATGGAGCGATTTGGAGTACAGGTACACATTCTCGAACCTAAAACCATTTAGTTCCTCCAAAATGCTGAGGAGCACACACATCTTGCCGCGCCCTGATGGACTTCAAATCAATCCTCTCAAAGTATTGGGTAACAGCGTGTCATGACGTACATCGTGTGAGTTTTCGACATCTTCCTCTGTGATTCAGATGGGAAGACTAACATCTTGTTTGATTATCTCCATGATACTGAATCGAAAATATGTGTGTGTACCGAGAGTCTTCATACCCGTAATTTCCAATCTACTAAAACGATTACATCTCTACAATCTTAGCAACGACACATTCTTCATTTGCTTTTTGTAATGAAACAAATATAAATCCAAAGTGGAGAGCCGTAATTATTTTTATAATTATTTTTGTTGCAGGAATTTGTGAGGGAGGAGGGGAGATCACACGTCCCCCGATGCACTGGGTATCAAAGAGGCAGTCTATTTTTTTTTTATTATTAAAATCGTTTCAAGGCAACATTACTCGATTGCATTTTTTTTAATTGCCTTCAAAAAAGTAGAAAATTGGAATTATGATCTGCAGCGACACTCTAAAACTATATATTTATTAGAAATCCAAGGTAGCGGCCCGATACTTTTTTATTTTTTATTGGATTCATTTTTTATTAAAATATCACGTGTTAAAGAAATATTTTATTAAACTAATTTCTAGGGATGATAGGTAGAAGAACACCTAACATGGCATCGAGCCCTGGCTGGGACGCCTACCAAAATGGCCGACGGCACCAACCATAATGGCCGCCGTCCACGCCTACCAAGATAGCAGACAGATCCTGATTGGACATGCCAGATGCCTGCGCCGAATCTGGGTGGGTGTGTGTGTGTGTGTGTGTATATATATATATATATATATATATATATATATATATATATATATATATATATATATATATATATAATGAAGAAATTTATATTTCAGGGAGTCATTTCTTAGATATGTAAACAACATTTTTATGCTTTGTAATGTAAAATAAAATTTACTTTTTCAGGAGAAATCAAAGTTTTCCTGTAATTACTGAATAATAAACAACACTTAGTAATTAAAAATTTTTCATGGTCACTACAAAATAGTGTTGTGCTGACACCAGCTAGTAATGCAGGGTGAATTTCCTCCCAGTTCATTGTAGCTGTTGTAAAAATAGTTTTCAGTCTATATTTTGTACTACGAGAGTGATAATATAGTATGCGCGTACTTCCTGCATAATTAGTAAAAATTACTTGTGAGTTTGAATTACAAGTAACGAAGTCTTCTAAAATCACGTCAGAATGAAATTCGCACTGTCGTTGCCAGGCCTTCAGCTACTTTCTGGATAAGTGAGATCCTAAGTAGTGAAATATCAAATTAGTAAAACATAGCTTAGGTTTAAAACTTGTTGTAATCCATTCACGGCTACTTCCAACTTTTCTGAAGCCCTGGAAAATTCTACTTCCAGGATATTATTTCGCCTAATGCAAACAAACCTTAACCGAGTCTTGAAAATTACACCAAACGCACAGCGCATTGCATTCGTTCATATTTTACATGATAACTATTTATTACTAGGCGTTACTAACACATACATTTCCGCTCTGTTTTTGTTGACATTAACTACAAATGAAATATTATAATTTTTAGATTACATATATGTAAAAACTCATTTTAATACAAAATTAAGATACTTTTATGTTAACAGAAGTATAAAAACGCTTGGGATACATGACTTATAGGAAACAACCGGACACGTCATACATAAGGCGATATTTCATAGCTATGATTAAAAAAGTGTGAAGAAACCGCCGATAGACTATACCATCTATTCTCTGAGTTTCAATTTTAATATCATAATTTTACATAGCGAATCTCTTTTTAATCTTATTAGAGTATAATTAAGACAGGTATCAGGAGATTTTCTACGTATACAAAACATTCATAATTTCCACTAGATAAATTATTTACTTATATGTGAACTGCGATCGTGAAGAGTATGGCGACGTAGAACAGGTCTTGTAGCAATGGCCTAATACATTTTGGCATGGGACAGTGAGGAATGCTATGATAACACTTATATTTAAAAATTTTAACAGACAATTTTAAAACAAAATATACTAGCGAAAATAAACACTACATTCAAGAAAAATTTGTAAAGGTTACGAAAATATGTTACTGTTTGACCTCGAATAAACCTTTTTCGTTAAAGATAAATATAAGCATATACCTTTATAGGCATTGCAACGAAGGAAATTTTGCTTGGGACTCTACTACTATCAATATGAATAATACTCTTCCTTATAGTGCAGAGGTGGTAGAGCCATTGGGTCAGTAGTGTCATTTGAGCCCCTAATAATCTCATGTAAGATTCTCAGAAGAAATAGAGACCTGGACTTAAACTACGACTTTTAATGTTAATTAATTCGTAAGGACAAATTTGTGCATTACTTCCAAATACGTTTTCTTTCAAATATTAAATGATTCTAGTTGAACGATGCAGTGTTTCTGTAATTTATATTATCCTGTCTTGATTTAGAGACAACACACGACTGGTATCTTGTAGTAATAACGATATGATTTAACTTCTGTTCGAAGTTGCATTTTTTCC
The DNA here is from genome assembly GCA_029891345.1 of Dryococelus australis. Taxonomy (NCBI): domain Eukaryota; kingdom Metazoa; phylum Arthropoda; class Insecta; order Phasmatodea; family Phasmatidae; genus Dryococelus; species Dryococelus australis. The sequence goes on from CM056998.1 coordinate 161,342,071, forward strand.
ATGAATACCCAAATAATCCAACTATTAAGAGTTGATTTTACGGTGCTATAGGCTATACACGTTTCGTCATTTGTCATTACGTGAAATAAATACCAAATAGTTTCTTTAGTGTTATGTAAAATTGTTGTCCTTAAATGAATATATGAACATATACATTACCTGTGCTTTAAATATAGCGTTAGCCTACATATCCGCGAGTTTGTCACTGAAGAATGATTTTCTTCTTTGCTTGTTTATTTGCAACTGAATGGCCTCTAAATGTTTACTTTATATTCGAGGGCGATGAAAATAAAAAGTGATAATGCATGCGAAAGAGGGAGAGGACTTATGTAGGTATATCCCGGGCTGCAACGTTAAAAATGTTCCATATAGGAAAATATGATTTATCGTTATTCCATTTAAATCATTAATAAATTGGACAAGGCAATTTTTTTTTTTTTTTTATGTAAAAGAACGGATTTGATAGTGAAAATGAAATGTAGTCATAAATGCATGTCGCTGTCTGACAGATATGTTTTCCACAGTTTTGAGGGAAATTTACAACTCAACGTTGGGGACATACGCGGAAGAACATAGATCACTCTGTAAATCCGCCAGTCGTCAGCAGACAAGCAACTGATTCTTAAGTGACAGGCATTATACTGTGATCATCGTCATCGGTTCAGGGGGCAAGTAATAGGAACTAGTGGAATTTCACACCAACACCTGAAACGAGCAGTCCTTCGTGAACGGCGATTCAGCAAGCAAGTGTTTCGAATCCTCTTGTAATCAAGAGGTAGTAATTTCGTGCATGAAAACTGGACGTAAGACCCACAACTGCGGCCTCCTTCATATGTTCAGTTCGATAGTGATTGACGCCAGAATCGGAGACTCGTGGAAGAGTTCCGCGAGAAGCAGCAGAAGGAAGAAGGAAAGCAGCTGGGTGCAGAGTGCCACAGCCCAAGACGCAGAGTTTATAAGTCTCATCCTCCACTTGTTCCCACTCACTCTCACCGTCCTCCTCACTCGGCGCAAGCTTGTAATATAACTTGCAGGCTGCGACCTCCCCAGGAGGGCAGTGAGGCGGGCAACTCCATTACAACTCCTCATACAGTTAGCTGAAGAGAGGGAGTTGCGAGAAGTAGCTGGCTCATCTCTACTCGCGCGGCCGTCTTCGCACACCCTTGCGAATACCGCGCCAGTAAACTAGTTGACGCAGAGGCGATCTTCCCCCCTCCAGATGCCGGCCCTCTCCAGCACGCCAAGTGGTTAGCCGTACGTGAGACGAGTTGCGATTGGTCGTTACCTTGCCTCGCATACACGAAGTGACTTACGTATGGTGAGGTGAAGAATAGATCGCGTCTCTCTTGTACTTACCTGATTTAAACCTAAACAAAGGCTACATAGTAAAACATTCGCATTACTGTAACTGGCCTAGAGATTACCTTCGGTTATCTCACTTCATGGGAATTACAACCTTAAATACTTCTATCCACCCACTCTGTGTCATTCTTCATAAAGTTGTTAGACAACTGTGTTTGCATTCAGAGGTACAGTGGTAATCTATTGAGAATTTACTGGGTAAAGATTTTTCTACAAAATTAAAATTTCAGGTTACATCTTTCAACATGAGTAGTATAAAAATGACGATTCGAACCCCCCCCCCCCCAGTTATCAGAAAAAAAACGGTAAATTAAATGCTCGGACCATTAGAAAACCATCAGAAAAAAATTACTCTAAATTTTCTGATATAAAACATCAAATGCCTATTCGGACAAAACAGCCAAAAAGTGACTCAAAAAGTTGCGTTTGGAAGCAGTTGCAAAAAAGTGGCTCAAAAATTGCGTTTGAGCACAACTGCAAAAAGTGGCTCAAAAAGATGTGTTTGGTCAGATCGTAGCCTTTAGAAAAGAAAAAGTTGCGTTAAACTTTGCGTTTGTGTGCACCTGCAAAAATACACGTAAAAAGTTGAATTTGGGCGCAGTTGCAAAGAGAAGTGGATTTAAAAATAAATAAAATATTGTACATAATAAACGAACACAAATAAAAATCAACTGAGCTCTATTATGATGACTATAGCAAAGAAAATACTAACGCAACTGGTAATGTTTGGAAAGAATATAAATTTAAGAAAGATATTTTTGTGAAAAGAAAGAAGAAGAAATCTCAAAAGAAGTATGTCAAGTGTGAAACTTGTAATCACTTTTACAAACCATCTCTCAAAGTAAGTGATTTAGAAGTATATTACACAAAGGTCTTGCACCAATACATAATAAATCACATGAACTAACAAATGCATGAGAAATGTTAAAAATACCACAACATTTAATATCAAAACAGAAGTTCCCATGAAAAAAACAACTGAAATGTGAAGCGTGTAGTCACTATTACAAAGCATCACTCATAAGAAGTCACTTGAGCAGTAACATTCATAAGTATACACTCAGATTCAGTGTAGAAGAAATCGAAACAGCATTTCAAAGTAAGATAAAAACTTATGCTGTAAAGAATGTGAATGCATACAAAGCCCCAAATCATTTCCTAAACGATGTAAAAGAAACTGTCACAGGACTAATTAATAAACATTTAAAATCACTCAAAGTGAACATGAAACACTTCACTGAGTACAAAAGGGGAATTGGTGAGAATATTGAATATGTAGAAAGATCCTTTAAAACAAAGGACGAAATTATACTGAAATCGACTAATCTGGTATAATATTATGCCAACAGTATATCAAAAATAAAAGCTGATATGGGGCCTTTCGAAGCAAAGGGATCTCAGTGGGTACTCAACAGAATATAAATAAATATGTACCATTCAAGGGCAGCTCTTATGTTGATCTTCCAGAAAAAACAAAGATAAACAGGGGGTAATTAATATTAAGAACAATTATCAAAATGTTTTTTGTAGTCTGTTATATCTGCATTTCATCAAGTACAAAGAAACCCCCAAAGAGAGAATAAATACATAGCTTACGAACATGAGACTGATGATCTACTTAAGGGTTTGGAATTTCCAATGAAATTTGATAGCATACCAACCTTTGAGAAGAGAGGTGGAATTTCTATTAATGTATAGGCATACGAAGAAGAAGATGGTGGTAAGAAATATATCATCTGTCCATTAAAAACAACAAAAAATAAGACGGATAAACACATAAACCTATTCTATATCAAAGACGAAAAGAACGACCACTACTGCTGGATAAAAAGTCTTTAGAGACTTATCGCATAACAACTAACAAAAAATGGTCACAAAATATTATTATATCCTATAGATGTTTGCAATATTTCTACTCTGTAAATAAGCTAAAAGATCACGAACAAGACTGCCGAGATCACGATGGTGTTAGAGTTGAACTACCATCTAAAGGAAAAAATTACATATAAAGATTTCAAAACAAAAATCATTCTTTGAGAGTTCCGTTTGTGATATATGCTGATTTTGAATGTTTGCTGACTAAAATTGAAACTTGCCAACCAAACCCCGACAAATCCTACACGAAACCATACTAAAAACATGATTCTATTAGCTTCTATTACTATGTAAAATACGAACATCGATACTATAAACCACCAGTAATTTATGAAAGAACTGATGCATCTAGTGTATTCGTTAAAATGCTAATGGAAGAAGCAAAGTATATTGGTGATACATACACAAATGAAAAACCAGTGCTTCCACTAACTCAGAAAGAACAAATTGTTTATGATACAGCTACCCATTGTCATATATGTGAAAAGCCTTTGAATGGCTATCTGTGTGAGATCATGATCATCTTATGTGGAAATTTAGGGGAGCTGCACACAGAGATTGTAACTTATCGTATAGAAATCCATGTTTTGTCCCAGTGTTTATACACAATATATCTGGTTATGACACACATTTATTCATAAGAGATCTTGACATCGATGGAAATAAAATTTATCTAATTCCCAACAACGAAGAAAAATATATTTCTTTCATGAAACATGTATGTGATAGTGTAAATTTTAGATTTATTGACTCATCTAAATTTATGGCTAGTAGTATCGATAAACTCCCTGGCAACCTTTACAGAAACCTATTCCGAGAAACGTGTATGCATTTTTCCAATGAATTTCTTGACTTTGTTATAAGAAAAGGTGTTTATCCATATGGCTGCATGAATAGTGCTGAAAATTTTTGATAGACATCACTTCCATCCGAAGATGTTTTTAAAAAAACTCAATATAAATGTGGCATTACAGACGAAGATTACGAATTTGCGAGAAAGGTGTTGGAAAAATTCAACATAAAATCTCTAAGAGAGTACACAGAGCTCTATAACAAATCTGATGTATTGATATTGTCTGATATAATGGAAAATTTTAGAGATGTATGTCTCAAGACACATAAGATAGATCCAGCATGGTATTTCACAGCACCAGTGTTAGCGTGGGATGCTATGCTCAAACATACTAAAATTGAACTAGAATTATTAGCAGATTACGACATGATTTTGATGATAGAAAAAGGTGTTCATGGCAGAATTTCAAAATGTTGTAAGCGATATGGTAAAGCAAATAAATATATGAATGCTTATGATAGTACAAAGGAAATCTTTTATCTTACATATCTGGATGCCAATAACTCATATGGATGGGCTATGAGCCAGTATTTACCATATGATGGGTTTAAGTGGAGAAATACAAATATAAATGAAACAAAAATAGAAGATGATTATACCAAAGGTTTTATATTGGAAGTTGATTTGGAATATCCACATGAACTACACAATCTACACACAAATATGCCATTGGCACCAGAGAATAAAATACCAGAAGGTTAAAAAAATATCAAACTCTTGACTAATCTGGGTGAAAAAGAAATATATGTATTACACTATGTAAATCTTAAGCAATATCTATTTCTCAGAATGAAGTTGAAAAAGATCCACAGAGTTCTGGAGTTTGATCAATCAGATTGGCTCAAGTCCTATATTGATCTAAACACAAATATGCGAACAAAGTCTACAAATGACTTTGAAAAAGATTTATACAAGTTAATGAACAATTCCGTTTTTGGGAAAACAATGGAGAATATTAGAAACAGAGTGGATATACAGTTGTGCACAAGTTCTAAGCAAATGGATAAACTAGTGGCTAAAGCAAACTTTAAATATATAACTGTATTTACTAACTCTTTGGTTGCAGTTCATATTATTAAAACAAAACTGTGCTTTAACAAACCCATTTATGTTGAAATGAGCATACTTGATCTATCGAAAGTCTTAATGCACGATTTTCACTATAATATAATGAAATCAAAGTATGGGGAAAATATATTGAATTGTGGTACCAAGATACTGATTCATATATCTATTACATAAAAACATCAGACTTTTACAGTGACATGAAATAAATGGCCGATCATTTTGATACTTCTGACTATAAAAAAGATAACCTAAATGGTATACCGTTAGTTAATAAAAAAATTATTAGCAACATGAAAGATGAACGTAATGGAAAATTAATGGAAGAATTTATTGAATCGAATTCGAAAATGTATGCAATAAATGTGGAAGGTGGTGTAAAGAAAAGAGTAAAGGGTGTGAAAATCACTGTAGTCAGAAATAAGATTAGTTTTGGTGACTACCGAAAGTGTTTCTTTGGTAATAAAGTGTTTTACAAAAGTTTGAATCTTATTAAAAGTAAGAAACATGAAATCTATAAGATTGGAATTAGAAAAAAGCATTAAGTCCCAAAGATGATAGAATATTTATTCTTAAAGATGGAAATTATACACTACCATGCAGCCACAACAAAATTGAAAAAGAGCGGTACTATGAAATATTTCTTTAATAATAATAAAATGATTACCTTTACGATTATCATCTTAATTTTGATAACCTCCGGCAGAGGTGAAAATGAAACACTTTCCTAAATAGATTATTAAAATTATTTTGGATACTTAAAAGTATATAATAAAGATATTACACATGCAAATTCATCAGTAGTTTCGAATGCTCTCCGACTTTTCCAAGAGTATCACAACATAACAATTAGTTGCGAAATAATTAAAGAACACAGCCACTAATCATAACTCCTAGATGTGGGGCACCAGAATATATATTTTGCTTTTCTACATCTATTACCAAATGGACAACGAAAGTAATAAAATGGCATTATGTGTTGGCCAATCATGACATACTACAACTAACTTAACAAGTGTGTCATACATGGGCCAAACATACTGACATTATGTTTAAACATTATACATAATAATATCAAACAAATTTAGTACTCGCATATTTCAAAAGTCTCGGCATTTATGTAATAATAAATTAGTAGGGAAAGGGGGAATACTTAGTCACATTTTTTTAAATCAGATAACTCACCAGTTAAAATTCACATTGATGCTATTGTATGAAATAGTATATGCATTAGGAATACATCATTTGAATGTCTGAGTATTTCATGTATCCAATTTATGTCTCAGATCGACTAACATTACAAACTGACGATATTTTAGCAATACAGCATCTATATGGTAAACCTAAAAGATCTGTGCATTCGTTATTCGCTCTTAAACCAAACATATTATTCCCTACAAAAGAAGTAGATTTGTATAACTTGAAAAACATCAACTCATTTTGGTAGTCAACCAAGTGATGTATATTTTTTATAAAAAAAAAATATGCTTTGACATATGACATAGTAGATAAAATAGTTAGTAAACAATAGCTTATCACTAAGTGGTTGTTTTTCTTACATGCTGATTTTGAAAGCTTTACATAGATTTATCAGAGACCATCGGGGGAAATTGTAATGTTTATCTAGTCAAATGTATATATATATATATATATATATATATATATATATATATATATATATATATATATATATATATATATATATATATTTGAATATCCTAGTCTGCAACTCGTGTCTGGATATCCAAAGGATATATATGATAGGTATTCCTCAGAGTTCCAAAATAAAAGCAGTTGTAAACACCTACTCTGGTCGCACTTTTGTATTTTACGATGAAATGTATTTTATGGAATTGGACAAGTTCTCAATCAGATTTAAATCTTTCGGTTTAATTTCAAAGAAATTTCCAGGTTTACCAGCTGGGTTACATTCTAGTTTCAGAATCATCAGTGGATTATTATACTTCTTCAAGAACACAGCATTCTATGAATTCAGTGAGTTTACGAACATGCTGACCAGAGCTGACAGATTTTATCTTTCAGTGTTCAAAGTAAAGTGTTCTACATTATCATACTCATAATCAGATATCCTTAATAAGTTCAAAAAACTAGTGATGCAAATGGAGACGATCTCTATACATTAAATTTTACTTAAATATTATTATTTTTTTAATGGGATACTCCCCATTTAAAAAACACTCTTACAGCATTGTTATATAATTTTAAAGAAAAAATATATATCAGTAAATGTTTTTAATGGATAACCATCCATTAAAAACTAATAACCATACATATTTGCGCACTATAGGACTTCGGTGATAATTTCACTTTTAACATCATAAATTAGGTTTCTTTGGCTTACTAGTACCACATTACAAATAGTTGTAGCCAATATTGGCTTATTAAAGTCAACTGTAAGTTTCAGATTAGTTCGATCTTTTACAATAGCGGTTATTCGGTAAGAACAATCAATAACATACAATGGTGTTCTCCTAATAAATGACCCAGGGTTCAAGCGAAGTTCGTTATTACAATAAGAAGTATCTAGTTTAGTCTTTGGATTTCTAAAATCATTGTAAACAATATATATCTTATCGAAAATTTTATCATCAATGTTTAAATTCCAATTCTCTTTGGGAAACACTTCATTCCGTCCATTCTTAATTGAAATATTTTTGACAAAACAAGAGTCAAACATTGAACCGTGTGTGAAATGCCAAAATCTTCTCTGTTTTGCTGAAAACGAACAATGACAAAGTCTGGAATATCGAATGATTGAATTGAACTGATCTTTTATAGCAAACAGAAATGAGTTTGCATTAGTAGGTACTGGTTTTTCAAGACTTTGCCAATAATTAAAACCAAATGGAATTTTGGGGTGTTTGTATAATTTTGGTTTAATTTCGTCTCCATAAATAGTATCATATTCAACAATTGGCCACAGAATTTCCATTATCTCAATAACAATTTTAGCAGCATCTGGTCTATTATCTTCATCATCAGATCCATCTGCTTTCTTTGGGGATCTTCTGTAAAAAGAAAATGTGATCTTGTACCCACCTTTCCAGAATATTTCATTACAATCTCTCATAAACTCAAACAAATATCTTAAGGGATAGGTAATTTCGCTATGCTTATCCTTCTAACATATTTACCTAGTTCTATCCCCAACATTTGGAAGTATGCTGATTCTGATTCCAAACCTAGCAACATATGCATCATTGTTGAAGTAATGCCAGGGTTGTCAATACTTTCGTATATACAACCATCTTTAGAGATCTCTATTGTTGAGAACTGGAATGGGAAGAAATTCTCACAAAGATCTATAGTTGAAGTTTTTTCATAATATGCATTTGTATCTCTTTTAGTTAGCTTATACTGTTGGTATACATAAGCTTCATTTGGTAGTGAAAATGGATCGCCAATAGGAATATCAAACTCAATGCACTTGTTGAATTCATTCAAACTATTTTTTGTTTGGTCGTTTGGCAGAAATGACTGACGCTTATAGCTTTCAATTTTTTTGTTGATCCAGATATTATATAGAAAAATAATTTTCTTAAACAACTACACTTTTCTCTATCAACCCAAGATTTATGACAACCATCAAAACCTAATCATTTAATTAGGAGCTTATTTCCTTTCTTTGCAAAACTTTTTCCACTAAGTAGTCTTTATCATATTTGGTCTTAAGCAGCTCTGGCTCATAAAAATACCTTTAATAAGTTAATTTTTAAAATCTTTAATTCTGTATGTCGTGGGGTTTGTGTGCAATACTTCACACACCTCAAATACTTCAGTGGACCAATTTGGTGTATATTCTTTTCCAAACAATTTTTTTTCTTTTACTTTTAGGAACTTTATCTCCTATTGCAAACTTTGGTTTAACCTTTTGTTTTCTCCTCCATACATATAGATAAGAATAGAACTTTCATTCTTTGCACTTATATTGGTGTGTTTCATTCCGATTGTACTGTTAACAGTGTTATTGTATTCGCTTATTAATTTATGTAATATTGCCACCCATTTATAGCTTCCCTGCACAGTAAATATCTTACACATTTTCTCCTTCAATGTTCTATTAAACCTTACTACAATGCTAGCATTTTTTTCACTGTATGTTGAATAGTGTGTTATGTTGTTATTGACCATCATTGTCTTAAACGATTTATTGTAAAATTCTTTCCCTTCATCCGTTTGTAAATGCATGGGTTTGTAATCATTCAAAATAGTTTTAAATGCTAACATAACATTTTCACCAGTTTTATCATTGATTGGTATTCCCCATGCATATTTGGAAAAAAAATCTAACACGGTTAACATATATTAAAACCATTTGTTAATTCTGTGTATACCTTTTAAAGATCCAGAATTTATATCAAATAAATCAGTTTGCCAAAGATCATTGTGCCAATAGATAGAACAGTACTTCAGGGAATGTTTTTTCGCATTGGTTTATTAATTTAATTTACAATATCGTTTTTTATACCCACATGAGTGAATAACGATGTTTAAGGGCTATCGCAATACATACATCTACAAACACATTTAATTCTCATTTTGTTATTATTTGTAAGTTCATATGAAATTTTGTGACTTAGTGTATTCCTCATACAATTGAGATTGTATTCATTTAAGTTATCACTGTCAATTTGATTAATTTATATAATAAATGAGACAACAAAAAATTGTAAACAATATAGAGAAGAATATATAGAGAACAAGACACCTAATTGAAAAGTTTAAAACTTTTAGAAAATTTCGCCAAGATGAATATGATAAAAATAAAAAAGATTAACAACCATTGATATATGCGATAGACGATTGATGTAACAAATGAGAATAAGAACTTAATAAAAGAACTTGTTCCATTAGCTATTAAGAATGGAGACTACCCACAGACACCAACAGAAACATATTTTAAAGAGAAAACAGGTTGGGAAACAGGCACCGATGAACGCATTGACGATAACGATGAATGCTATGAAGATGAACGCTATGAAGATGAACGCTATGACGATGGTGTTAAACAAAGAACACGATGAACGCTATGATGATGATGATGATGAATGCTATGATGAAGCATTGGGGCATTTGAAAACTGTTATCTCACAGTTAACTAACTACAAAATAACATTTATTGATAAGAAAGTGGCCGATTTCTTAATTGACTGCAAAGACTATGTTTTTGGACTAAAGGCTGATAAATGTAGATTGTATATTGGTGATAGCAAAGTAAATTTAACAATGACAAATTTACTGTAAAAGACAGAACATACACTGGAACTGATGGTTTGATGAAATTACTAACTAGTAAAAAAGTAACAAATAGTGACTACACTGCAAACGACTATGAACACTATTGTCGTATCCTAGCAGATACAAACACAGTTTATCAAAACAATGATCCAAAATTGGGAACACTCAAATCGAGTAAAGGGAATAAATGGATAATTATTGTTAAACCTATTAACGATTCGATCAAAAAGAAACGCACCTCACCTAAAATGGGAAAGGTATAAAGAAATATACAAACTATCTCAAAGCATACATATGGATGGATGATGTTAGGATGCTTATTGAACGACTTCTCGATTTTATGGCGAAGAGAATGCTGAAAATGATATCTATTACAATGAAAAAGTTGGAATAATGAATATGCTCAACAGCAAGTTTTGTGACTGTTGTGAATAATCCAAAATATATTTAAAAAAATCTGATACGAGTGTTGAACACAATACAACATACTTTTTGGGAGTCGGAGAATCATGGAAAAGGGTTACACAATGACATAATCAATTCACTACCTTTTGAGTTGCATGCACCTGGTTATCAGTACATACGTCTGGGTACCAGACTAAAAGAGAGAATTGAGCATGGTGATAAACCTATTAATCCACTAGATGTGGCTGCAATGGAACATGATATATCTTATCATTATCATAAAGATCTAGCTGAAAGACATGGAGCTGACAAATAACTAGAAAAGAAAGCGTTCAAAATATTGTTAAGTTCAGATGCTGTTCTCAATGAGAGATTGTGGGCTGGTGTTACTGGATCTGCGATGCATATTAAACATAAGCTTGGCTGGGGAATCAAAATGAAATGATAAAATATTTGTTATAATAAATGAAAGTAAAAAACATTGTATTTCAAGTTCCTAACGAGGAGTTGAAGGGTTTGAATATTGATTCTTTCCTAATGAAAGACCAACTCGAATGTAAAAACAAGAAATTAAAGGAAGGCAAAGGGATGAGTATCACAATTTCAGTTCCACAACTTAAGAAAATGTCCAAAGAAATGAAAACTGGAAATGTTTTGACACTTCACAAGGGTAGATTTTTACCCTTAATTTTCGCAGCATTGGGAGCTCTAGGAGCGTTGGCTGGTAGTGCATCACATATCGCTATATCAGTAATTAATGCTAAGAAAAAAACAAGAATTGGAAGAACAATGCAGATATGATTTAGCTATGGAGGAATGCGGCAAGGGATTGAAGAAAGTTAAGTGGGATAAGAATGTTAAAAAAAAGTAACTCCAATAAGTAACTTTGATATTGATCAAATGGTTAAAAAATTACACATTAAAAATTTTCGGGGTGTATTTATGATCGATGAGCTACTTAACATGTCACTCGATAATGGATGTGGGATTATTAATCTAGATTTTTCAACAAACTCTGGTACACACTGGGTACGCTATTGGAGAAGAGCAAACAACAAATATTATTGCAATTCATTTGGTGGAAATCCACCCCGAAAATTAATAGCTTATCTCGGAAGTAATATTTTTTATAACGATGATAGAATTCAAAATTTCAATCAAGTAACTTATGGTTATTTGTGTGTAATTTTGCTAAATCACTTTTCACTTAATTTTTAATTTCCAAAAATTGTTTCACTATTAATAAAAAATGGCTATATGTGGAAATACATTAATGAGCTCTTGGACTGAAGGAAAATTAAAGAACTCACAGACAATATTACAACTACTGAGAAGATCAATCATAATGATTTTGTTTCCTCTACACACAGTTCAACGACATTATGGCCACACTGACAAGAAATAAAAGATCATTGGATAAAGCCTATCTTACTTACTTGGAAGTAGATAATAATATAGATTTTTAACAAATATGACTAAGACATGTGTTAGCTCCCATTGCACCGATGGATGCTGTCAATTCAGAGTTCTATCAGAAAAATAGAATTAACATTATTCATTTAGTTGGAAAATACATTTAAAAGAAGAAATATTTTACTTGGGTGGTAATCAAGACAGATATTTCTTTATGAGAGATGGAACTACAGCTGAAATAATAATAAAACGAGAAAAGTATAAAAGTAGTAATAACTTATACCATCAATGGAAAATAATTGACATTTATAAAACTTTTGAAATATTCCCTGATGAATTATTTTTTAAAATAACAAAAAGCCCACAATGTACCCGGAGGTACAATTGTGTTTACTGAAATAGTTATGGTATAACAATACATTTAAAAAATCAGATTATGTTTTTAATGGAAATACTTCCATTAAAACAAAACTTAATTATAATCTAAGAATTTAAAAGTCTTTAATTTTATTATCGTAATTACCATTATTTAACTTACGAGTCATATCTATTGTAACAAAACCATATTCATTATTCCAACATTTTGAACAAGTCTCCCTAAATTCCTCAAATGACATATCACCACCAACAAAATTACTATGAATATGTTTAAGATTTGTATCATCTTGTCTGAATATGCACAGAAAATTGGCATTGTCTCTTATAAGCTGCTTAGGTACTTTTGAGTATGTCTGAGCTAAATAGAAACTATCAATATCTTTGTGTCTACCATGAGTAAAGTAATCCCTCACCATATTTTGATTTGCAACTGTGATATCGAAAACAACTACAGACTCTTTATAACATTCATTTACATCAACCATTTATTCATTTGATGGAAAGAAGTATGCTATTGATTCAATAAATAATGCTGATGCTACATCTATATATTTCTTTAAATTGATCTATTTTTGTTGGTCCAGACTTTTTGAACAAACATAGAGAGCACCAAAGTCCAACCATCCCTGAGCAATATATAAAATGATCTATCATAAGTGTAGTTTTTCCACAGTTACTAAGACCCACAATCAAACATCTAATATTATTACGTAATAATTCTCCATGACCTTTTGTCGATACAGTCATATCTGGTATTTTTATTTTAAATACGCCAGTCTACATGTTTCATGGTTTTCTTGCTAATTTATTAATAGATTTTTTTAAATAATATAATAAAAGAGTAAAGTATTCAAACTAACTAATAACAAATCAGTTTTGACGAAAAGACTACGTGCCCTTTAGAGATAGAGGGGTACTCATTGGTTTCAGTTTAGTTCTATACTATTATCTAATGCATAACATTATCTCTGGGAAAAATAAGCTATATTTTGTCGGCCAGAATGATATGGAATCAGCAATTTATATCCCAGTTGGCCAATATAGCTTAAAAGATCTTGAAAAAAACTATAAAACTATTTTTTTTTCATTTATGTTAAGAGTCAATAGATTGGAAAGAAAATTATATATCTTTCGAGCTGAATAAAATAACAAACAGAGTGAAAGTAAAATGTACGCTTAATTTACAGCTTGGAAAACGGGGTTCCATAGAAAAACTTTTGGGTTTCATAGAAAATAAAACTCTGAAAGCAAATGTGGACCATCATGGTGATACAATACTAAAATTTGTTCCATTTGAAACTATAAATATACACTGTAATATAGTAAACGGTATGATATTAAAACATGATGGAAATAACTATAGAGAAACTAGCATAATTGCCACTTTTAAACCAAGAACAACACTTGGATTTGGCGACATGATCTATTACGAACCAGCGTATCCATTATTTTTTCCAGTGCAAACAAATCAAGTTAGTGAAATAATAGTTGAAATTAAGGATGAAAAAGGTAAGTTAATTAACTTTGATTTGTCCGAAAGAACAGTGGCATTAGAGATGAGAATATATATATATATATATTGGGTTGGAAGTAGTCATATTATATATATAATAACTTTAATAGTTTTTAAACTATTAAAGTTTCATGTGATAAAGATGAATAATATTTCTATTGAAAGTGGAATTAAATATTTAGAAAAAGAATCCACTGTTTCGGCTACTTTAATATGTCGAATTTGGAGATGTGTATATAAATTTTTAATTAGACTATGTTGTAGTACATTGCCAACATCAGAGCGATAATTGTGTTTTAATGATTGTATAACAATTAAATCTTTATAGAAATATGAACACAAAGAAAAATCAACTGATGTCTAATTATACGACGACAATCATTTACTCTTTTAAAAACGGAATAGAATGCATTTGTTTTGCACCACTATCCATTATTCCATCATATGCAAAACTTATACCTCGACGATTAACATCATTTAAATTTTTCATTGAAAATCTGAACATATCTGTCTGGCAAGGTTACTTTCAAATGTCCAGAACTAATTATCACTTTGTATCCATACCGTGTATCATTAATTTCATCATGGTTTATGAGATAGGACTGCCCAATTGTTAGTTCGGAAAGTTTCTTAAATTGTTTGGTTCCGTTTAATACATTTAGCAACTGATCCATCTTTATTATATAAAATATTTTATTTTCTATATTTTGAAAGTTTTTAAGCCTTTTTTTTTTTGCAACTGCACCCAAACGCAACTTTTACGCTTATTTTTACAGATGCACTAAATGCAACTTTTTTTGTACAGACTACGATCTGACCAAACGCAACTTTTTGAGTCACTTTTTTTGCGGTTGTGCTCAAACGCAACTTTTTGAGCCACTTTATTGCGTTTGTGCCAGAATCGGCACTTGATGTTTTGGATCAGAAAATCAAGAGTTATTTTTTCCTGATTGTTTCTGATGGCTAGAGCTTTTAATTTACCGTTGTTTTTCTGATAACTGGGGGCTGTGTTCGAAACGGCATTTTTATACTACTAACTTGACAACATGAAGTTACCATCATTATTTGTTTGAATTAAATGCACACAAAAAGAACAGCGGACATAACAAGTTGATTCCAGTTTGGTTTTATTGTTTCTTCGATATAATGTACAACACACATTGAAACGAGAAAAACATGAAAGAATATAGTTAACTGACCCTTAAAACCATGCTCTCTTTAACAGCACTTTTGGTATATTTTATGGGTTTAGTTTCGTTAGCTAATGAAATATTACATTTAAAAAACTTGATATTCGAGATGGCACTGTATTAATAAATGGGGGGCAAAATCGACCAATAATTGCTCACTAGATATGGCATATTAAACTAAAATATTTGAATCACCGTCATGTAGAAATAAAACCTGAACCACAAATCATGTATTTCACAGTGACCTAATTTGCGTGCCAAATTGGGTGGATATCGGTTTAGTAGTTTCGGATATACTATTTGAAAACTACTTACTCAGGTGGCATTGTCTCATAAAATGGCAGACAAAAGAGGCAGTGAATCAGTAAGTACTTTGAATGGTCGCCTTAGGTACTATGAACTCACCAAGGATAGTTCGTATAGGTAGATTATCGTGAAGATATAAGATTCCTACATGAGAGAAGTATTTATAACGTCAACAATTAAAAAATAGCCCTTCATATACTAAAAGCATGCATATCTAGGGCGAATTATCATCTCAGTACTTATACCCTAAATTTGAGGGGTATCAGTTAAGTAGTTCCAATATATTGCATCTCTGATTAATTTCTGAGGCGCTACCATCTTTGAACAAAGATGGATTCGATACGGACAGCGCGGAATGTCAAAATACAAAATTTGGTTGATGTCAGTTGAATAGTTCCTATATATAACGTAGCAGATAGTAAAATTTGAAAAGCTTCTATATTCAAAATGAGCGTATTAGCATGGTCATAAAGTATATCAAACTGTTGTATATACTACAAGTGTTCCTAGAGTTGAGTACCCGGAATAATAAGTTTATAGGGGAATAAACACACAAACTCACACACAGACATTAAGGTAAAATAATTAAGACTAGATTAATATAATTAAGAGTAACTTCGGGAAAAAATAAATAAAAATGAAGTAAGGAATCGCCTGAAAGTCATATTGTCCAAAATGATGTCAATCTGGAGTGTGGCAATCGTTCCGAACGAAATTACCAGAGAAAAACAATGTTAAGTTCCAAAGTGTGGTATGTTGATATCCTAACATTAATTACAAAAAAAGTATGAACACATTTTCCCGAAGTTGGCAAGAAAATGAGAACACTGTCAGGTTTTCTCGCAGAAGTAAATAAGCAAGATGTCCGTCATTTGCCTTCAGTGTATATAAACATTTGACTGTTATAGTGTTAGAAATCTCATATAATATATAATTGGTGTTATTGGGATATATTTTATATGTGTGGATTTATGTATTTCACATGTTACTACTAGTAGAGCGGGCAGTGCAAGTGCATAATTACGAAATTTTTACACTTGGGATAAGAAACCGTAATACTCTATAGGCCATTCACGATAAAATGAGCACTTTTTAAGGCCCTCCCAACAGGCATTAACCACTAATAAATATGTGTTATTGCAGCTTTGGGCGTTAGCTTTTGAGAATGGTGAAATATATACACTGTGTTTATTAGTTACGTAGGAACGTTTACATTAAAGAGTGGCGGAAAGATAAAAATTGCCTCGAAGGAAAAATTTAGCAGGGCATTAAAAAGTGCTCACTTTATCGCTAATAGCTTATAATAAGAACTACTTCACTTTACTATACCATATACGTAACACATTCTGATAAATACGTGGCTGTTTGATACATCTACACCCTTTTACGTAAAAGTTTGCACTACCGATTTTATAAGCACAGAAGATGGTCTTTCCAATGGCTGTGTCGTGATTGTCGTCAGTGAGATCATATTACTATACAAAATTTATTACAATCTGTAGGGGGTTAAAACGTTACTAGTGCGTGACATATGTAAATACATACAGATAGTCCATTGATTTGATAAGCCTGTACTTACAAGGAAGGAGGCTATAATAGAAACCACAGTCGTTGGCTGCTAAAGTTACCTTACATTATCACAATATTTAATATGTGAAAACTGTGTTCTGCGATAGCGGTACGAACCACGCACTGATCAGTCATCTCTCAGGGTAGATCATTGGTAAGGAACGCAAAATTTCTCAAATAAATTTTACGACAAACTAGACTCCAAACACCTGTAAATTTAAGAAATTCGCGCTGTTTCTATACAATTAATAAAACACGTCCTCGGAGACACTTATTCAGTAACAAACACACAAGGAGAAACACTGAATAATGTGCTACTTGTTCTGGGCTATGATTGGCTACTCACTGGGCAGCATCCAGTGAACAAAGAACTCATGCTTGAGCATGCATAGCACTGCGGAGTCTAGCCTATACACGATACTCAATTCGCGCGATTTTCCTGTCTCTGATCATTGAACACTGAACCTCGTTATGTGCGGTATTGGCCCAATATGGCACTTCCGTTCAATGATAACTTGTTTATTTACACCAGTAGCGAGATGGATGAACACTGCACGTAAATAAACCGTTGACATTGAGAATTATTTTTTTCTTTATAATTTGTTGTCAGCATCACGCTAAGAATTTAATTCTACGTTTACTTAAAAATGCATTCAGTATTGGACAAAGTAATTCTTTTAAAAGTTTATTATAAAAAGTGTTTTATTAACGAAGAAACAGGAATATATGCTTACTTGAAAAATTGGAGATATCTGTCAATTTTAAATTATATTTTTTAATATTCATTTTTTTTTGTTTATAAACGCTGCACTTCTCTGTATAGTTATAAATATTCGCGAGCTTTAAAAATAATATAGTGATAATAATTTATAGTTCTTCTACATGTTATAATGCTCGTTAAAAGCTTTCTTCTTATAGCAGCCTGAAAAGTGCTTTTCTTAATGTGTAGATTTTCAAAGAAAGATTAAATGTTATAACGTAAAATAAATGCGGTGGAACAGGGCGCCGAAGTTTATTTTGGTTAGTATAAAACACTCAGCTAATAATATTATAACATAAGTTATAGTTTCAAAAGAATTGTAACACTCATGAATATATTCGGAAATTTTTTTACTGTATTCCAGAAAAATTGTTGGCAACTAACTTTCAAGCCTAATCTCGAAAAGGTACATACAGCGTCAATTGCTGTGTAAAAGCAACATACGTCAGTGGTTCTCAACATTTACTTTATCACGGATTACTAGGTGTAGAGTACTACTACATGCAAGTAATAGTTTAACAATTCCCATACAAGATTTTAATAAATTTATAAGGAACTAGCAAATTTTAATATCTTTTAAAGCGAAATTGATCACGAGAAATCACAGGCTACATGATTAAACCGCATTATCAACATTTAGAAATAGGCATATCAAATCAGTGAAAACTGATGGAATATTTATGACCTAGCCAGCAACCGCTAGCTGTCTGCGGACCACAGTTTTATAACACTTCTCTAGGTTATCAGCACCTGGAGAGAAATTCTAACGACATGACAGCCAGTCACACACACACACACAGATTATTGAAATAATGCTTACAATTCGCGTAATTTCATTATTGCGGAATTTCTTATTCTGGCTTTGTAAAGCAGAAGAAATGGGCACATCGTTTGATTTACTAGGCGCCCTACTCTTTTACACGTCTATGAAAAATTGCGTGTTTACGTCATCTTTCAGTTTACATCCACCCGCCATATAGGACTCTGGGCGGCGGCCCGTAGCAATTTTTAAAGTATCTGCGTAGCCGAAATTATCCGAGTCGTAAGAAGCCACCCGCCACATAGGACTCTGGGCGGCGGCACGTAGCAATTTTTAAAGTAGCTGCGTAGCCGAAATTATCCGAGTCCTAAGAAGCCACCCGCCACATAGGACTCTGGGCGGCGGCACGTAGCAATTTTTAAAGTAGCTGCGTAGCCGAAATTATCCGAGTCCTAAGAAGCCACCCGCCACATAGGACTCTGGGCGGCGGCACGTAGCAATTTTTAAAGTAGCTGCGTAGCCGAAATTATCCGAGTCCTAAGAAGCCACCCGCCACATAGGACTCTGGGCGGCGGCACGTAGCAATTTTTAAAGTAGCTGCGTAGCCGAAATTATCCGAGTCCTAAGAAGCCACCCGCCACATAGGACTCTGGGCGGCGGCACGTAGCAATTTTTAAAGTAGCTGCGTAGCCGAAATTATCCGAGTCGTAAGAAGAGGTAATGTTAAGAAGAAGTTAGTAGTCAAATAGTGAGAATATTCAAAATTCTATCGAAGTACGAGATCATTACGCAAACTGTTAGGACTTCCACTCATCATCTATCCCATTCTGTTAAAGATTCCGTACTGGTTTTTTCCTGGAGCTTGCGAAATACATTTTTCCATATTCGTGTTAAGTAAGGACATTTTGCTGACGCGTGTAGATGGAAATACTTGTGGTAGATCTTCTTCTGCATACACAGCTGTTCTATATATGCAGCACGAGGAGACTGAGTGGAAAGTCTCGGCCTCCTTTACACTTTCAACACTGGCCGAAATTGTTTAATGAAATAATCGCTTCCAACAGGTTTGATGCGTAATGACTTTTGGATCACGTGAAAGTGTGAACATATCATTAGATGTTCCACTTTGCTTACGTCACGTCTAGGAGGCCGCGGTGATGTAGTGGTTAGACTACTCGCTTCTCACCTAGGTGAAAGATACCCGGCGGGGTCGCTCCCGGATTTTCGCATGAGGGAATCGTGCCGGAAAATGCTGCTGTTCGGCGGATTTTCTAGAGGATCTCTCGTTTCCCCCGCCCTTTTATTCCGGCGACGCTCCATTCTCACCTCGCTTCACCCACGTCGGCTCTCAAGAACTCGATGTTAAGAGCCGCCAAAATTTCTTCACTCACTTACTCACTCACTTCATTTTTATTGCCCTTTCAAAACTGAACCAGCTCTACAGACTGTTCCACTGAGTACGAACGTATGGCAAGCTTTACGGAAGCACCGACAAAAGTAGCCAAGATTGTGGGTAGTTTTTGTAGGTACATCATGCTCAGTAACGTACATTATTATTGCGTGGCTTTATCTAGTCGAACGATTCCTTTTGAGAGGAAAATATTTCATTTTGTGATCCTTGCTTACTAAGCTACGTAGATACGTAGATGTACAGACTTTAAAACATAGTTTATATTACTATATCGTTACGTGTGCAGTATACGAGCATCGTGTAGAAAGTATTAAAGGTTCCTGATATCACACAATTTGGCCTAAAGGATGCGGTCATAACCAAAACAGGAAATCCCAACACAGTAGCCAAGTCAGAATAAGAGACGTCATAGGTCTGCGAATGGCGAACGCCTACACATACACACATACACAAAACACACACACATTATATATATATATATATATATATATATATATATATATATATATATATAGGGTGCCTGCATATTTGTACTGACAGCACCGAAACTTCGATTGGCAGGGGTCTTCGTGGCTGGAAATCAGCAGAGAAAATTAGGCAATAAATCTAACTTTACCTTGAAAGCTAACACCAAAAGTAGGAAGAAGAGATAGTGGCACACCATTTTCGAGCTGACTGCTAAGGGTTACATTCGCACGAAGAATTGGTAGAACTTATATATATATAATATTTTTTTGTTCATAATTGAGGGGATCTACGGAAGATGGGCATATAACTCGTGCATATACAAAAACATGTGTGTTAAACTTACCATCCAATATATCGCTGTGAAATTTACTGGGTATATATTTTAAAACCATACGGACGCTATAAAAGAATCTCTCGAAAGAAATTATATAGTTCTGTGGGGTCCACAAACCGTTAACCGCCTTAATCGAAATTTTAATTTTAAGCACTCATTGCTACGTAAATTTTGTTGTATAACATATTTATTTATATACGCCACTTTATTGATACCACTACTAGTAACTGTGAGTATAAAGGAAACATATACAAATGTAAAACAGTTATATTTTTATATTTTATTTCGTTGCGGGGTTAAGGGGTACAAAATTACCAAAAGAGAAACTATATACATAAAAGATGACTATTTCCCGGGAAAGGAAGGAGTCAGCATCCGAGAACATCTTACGTCATTCCTCACTGACGTTTCTACCAGTTTATTCTCGTTTTTAATGGCCATTTTCTTCGAGTCGTTACGTCCTGCCCC
This sequence comes from Dryococelus australis, assembly GCA_029891345.1. Lineage (NCBI taxonomy): Eukaryota > Metazoa > Arthropoda > Insecta > Phasmatodea > Phasmatidae > Dryococelus > Dryococelus australis. The sequence goes on from CM056998.1 coordinate 161,363,460, forward strand.
ATCGCACTCGAGGTACTGCAGTATTCAGAAACAAAAAAAGAAAACATATATATCTCCCCCTCCCCCATTCTGACGGGGATAAAGAAAGCTGAAATAAAAATAAAGGGCGAAGAAGAAATATTTATCGTGCGACATGTCCCCCCCACCGCGAAATTTTCCATCTTTATATCTCCGGAGTCATCCATGTTTGCGCAGTAAACCAGGTTCCTGCAGAAAGCAGCAGTATTTTAACTGGCAGGGAGTTGAGACTGATGAGGAAGGGGTGCGCGCAGAAAGAGAAAACACGGTACACTCGAGGGAATAATAATTCTCGTGCACCTACCACTTCGTATGCTCGAGCACACGTGATCAGGAGCTTGCGGGACAAAAGGGGGCTGCTTTAGCACTGGGACCACGGCTTGCGGGGTAGATAGAAAATCCCTGCAATACCTCAGCATACAGAACTGCAACTGTTGGACATACCCCGAACACCAAAAACACACCACCAGTGAATACTTAAAATTGCAGAAGTGAAACAGCCACACGTATCGCAACCCCAGCCACCTTAACGCCAGCAAAATGACGTCATGAGCAGTCAGCGTCTGGTAACTTACTTGCCAGCCAGTATAGAACCCATCACACAAAAGCCCATTCCCGTAGACTCACACAACCAATCAGCGAACTGGTACGTCAACATCAAAGAAACGCCATGTAATTTCACTTATTATACTTGCCTATTCTCTGATATGACCACAAAATGGCTCAAAACATTAACACATATAGACTACTAACTGTTCCGCGGCTCCATTTACGTGCAAAATATTAAAAAACAGACCACTAACCAGAGCCTATTCAAATGGTTGGTGATGTAGTTAATATACTTCTTAAGTAACTGTTCGTTTTTCCGGGATGAAAAGTACCCTATGTGCTAATACAGAATAAATATAATATACATCTGTCCAAATCTCATCCAAATTCGTCGATCTGTTATGATGCGACTGAGTAACAAACAAACATACATTTATAATAGTAATAAGACAGAGGAGAAACAGCTGCATTTACCGCGAAACTCAACCACGCACGCCAACAAAATGGCATTACTGACCAGCAAAATGTTGGAATGTCGTTCGCCGATCAGCGCCTAGTTTACTCGGCATTCTGCTGCCCAGCTAATAGGCAACCTTTAGGAGCATGCAATAAATCAGTAAATAGGTACGGTCACATGAAAGGAGGGTTATTTTGTCCATTGAGGGCATATAAATTAATTTCTACACCCTTGTGAAATCTGCAGGGAATACCCCATAGGAATGAGTAGACAATATTATTTATATATATATATATATATATATATATATATATATATATATATATATATATATATATATATATATATGTATGTATAGTCCCCTCATTAGCAGAGTCAGTGACATATCACGAAATAATATCAGAGCAGGACGGTTTTCTCTACGCCATGTAGAGACTTGGAGGTTTTCTCTTGTTATTGGGTATAATGCTCATGCGTGACACCTCAGCTATCTAATCGGGACACTCAAGGATTCAATTACTGCAAGAAAGAGAGACCTTCTATGACATGCAAATACACAACTGCAACGTGCGGAGAAATTAGTCGCCCAGCAATAAGTTTTAAAGAAGCTACATAATTTTAAAAGCTTCTAGTCACAGCATATATTCCCTAAAACTTAGAAACCCTATCAATTCGCGTTATAAAAACCCACCAGGCTAGACTTCACTATACTCTATTTACTCGAGTGGATGTCATTTATACATTAGCCATTGTTACAGCCAGAGATCATTCATCTGTTGGCTCACCCACTCGGAGCTAAGTCAATCGAATGTTGAATGTATATTTGCGCAGACGTCTCCAGGGCGTGTCTGATGAGCAGAGATCCAATGCCATATGTGAAACTATGTATATTTTTGTGACACCTAGGACGCGTCAAATGTTGCCTCAAAATGAACCCGCGAATTTTTAAGCTCTACGTATTCCTTGTAGCTGCGAGTTTACGAAACGAAAAGTTTCCAGCCTACACAAAGCGTTATTCGCTACTGCAAACATAATATTATTATGTCTGTGATAATTCGACCATTCTTGTGTAACGACACGCCAAATGTCACATTTCGCAAAAACCATTCACAGTATATCCGCTGGAGCCAGTATAAATGGCAAACAACCTAGCTAGATTAAACTTTTATGGTTGAATGCTTGAATTGATGATTTGGGTAAGTTCTTTGGAGGCCGACCACAAATGTTCTACTTCTGAGTGCGAATATCCTTACTGGCCATTGAAATAGGATATAATCTTCATACATGTATGGAAGTAAATAAGGAAAGAAAACTGCCAGACATGTGTACAGTACGTTGAATCCATTGAACCCGTCAAATTTTCCTGCGAAAAACCATTGTGTCTAATCACATCCTAGTCTGAGACCCGACCAGGCCGGGCGCGATACACGTTTTCTGTGGAAAGTGTCATACTTCCGGAAATGCTGTGGTGTATGTGTCTTGTACATTATTTTCAGTACACGAACAGTAATGATTTGGTTTTATGCTAGTAACTTCCGTGACTCGGGGTGCTATTTTAGCCGTTTTTCTACGTGCGCACGAGATTTCTCGGAGTGGCTGCTGTTCAACCGTGGTACCAAACAGCTGGTATGCAGAATATCTATTGAACAAGAAGCGAAGAGTCCCAATTTATTACCGCGTTCGGGAGTAGTTGGCATAAGTACAGTCTGTTTATTCGGTTAGCCTATTTATATTTGCTTTTGCGCTAGAACACGTATTTTTATCGCCTGATTTAATATATATATATTAATATATACATTCATATATATACATACACACACATATTTACACGCATTTACACTCAGGACCTTGGAGTTGTATTCATCCCAACTCGCGTGAAATTTCAGACACTCAGTTGCCAGAGCTAACTTATTTTGTTTGGTGCAGTCAAGTATGAAACGCTTTCTCACAAAGACACTCTTGCAATAACCAAAAGGAGACTGCAGGTGCGTACATATACTTTGGAAGTCCGGTCTGAGGTTAACACTCGTCACGAAAATCAGGCGTCCCTTGTTTTAGGCAGGCATACCTAAATTAGGATTTTTTCGAAATAAATAAATACTAAAAAAAAAATTTGGTGTACTCTTTTTTTATATTATGTATACTTTACGTATTTTTTCCCCCAAACTTAAAGTGTTAGTCCAATTCGCGTGTACCCCTTAGCGACACTTGAAACCATCACACGTTTCTAAAGTGAGAATTACTTGCGTTATTCAGCTCGAATACTTTATATCATCACAGACGCTTAGAAGGCGTGGCTCAGAATCACAGTTCGACGTATGCTCAACCACGAATGTTTTAACTCTTTGAAATTACTTTTCTGTATTCAGCAAAACTTCCGCATAAAGAATACAAAACTTTGTTGTAATCCCACCCACAACCTGCAAATGCAGAAAAACGAACCAGTAAATTTTAGGAGAGGTTACGTGAGAGTACGGACAGTTAAGTGAACGTACAGAAATTTCTGCGAAATTCATGGAACCGTGAAGAAAAAATATAGAGTCTATAATTTTAATAAGATGTTTCGATGATTACTCATTAGTGAAAATGAAAATCCACAAGTGTTTCCCGCCTGAGGCATAAGTCAACAATAGATGAGAGCTGCCCTACCCGAGGGACAGACCTTTCGCTCCGGCCGGCCGGCCGGGAGAATGAATGAGGTGAAACGAGATGTGTGCGGATACACAGCGAAATTAAGACTGGCGAGAAAACGGGAGACCCGTAAAAAACTCTATATTAATGTGGTGTCCCTTGCACGCCCCTTTCCTCGGATAGAAAGATCCCGCCCATAGGGGCATATCATTAAAATGTAATTTTCACTGAAATGTTTTCAAACGGCGTGCTTTGCGGCTCTGCCCTCAATTCGCGGCACCAAACAATGACAATTTTTTAAGCGGTCGTTGTGATTGTCTCACCTTCATCTCGCAGAAGGTAGTCTTAAAATATTGCAGAACAATCACCGCGCCGATGCATGGAATTACTACAAATACTTTAGAACAGACAGGCGCTTATTCCGAGCATTCCAGCCGCACACGCCAGCAAATTGACGTTACTAGCTTCCAACATTTTGAAGCACCGTTTGCCAATCAGCACTTGGTAACTTACTTGTCAGCCGGGAGCCTTGAGAATATTTTGCAGCATTCGGTCGCCAGACATTTGAAAGGCCCGTTCTCAGAGCCTCGCACAGCCAATAAGACAGTGTGTACGTTCACATCAAAATAATCGTCAAACAATTCCTTCTCTCTGGCTCATTCATGGTAAAACAATCAGATTGTGGGTAAGTTCACATAAAAAAAATCGTCACGAAATTCCTTCTCTCTGGCTCATTCATGGTAAAACAATCAGACAGTGTGTACGTTCACATCAAAAGAATCGTCAAACAATTCCTTTTCTGTGGCTCATTCATGATAAAACAATCAGACATTGTGTACGTTCACATCAAAAGAATTGTCACGAAATTCCTTCTCTGTGGCTCATTCATGGTAAAACAATCAGACAGTGTGTACGTTCACATCAAAATAATCGTCAAACCATTCCTTCGCTGTGGCTCATTCATGGTAAAACAATCAGACAGTGTGTACGTTCACATCAAAAGAATCGTCACGAAATTCCTTCTCTGTGGCTCATTCATGGTAAAATAATCAGACAGTGTGTACGTTCACATCAAAAGAATCGTCACGAAATTCCTTCTCTGTGGCTCATTCATGGTAAAATAATCAGACAGTGTGTACGTTCACATCAAAAGAATCGTCAAACAATTCCTTCTCTGTGACTCGTTCATGGTAAAACACCGCGAGAAGTTTCGCTTTTGTTTCTCTCCATACTGTTGCCGTTGATCGCCGCCCAGAATCGTTAATGGCGTATGTAACAACCTAACAAGGCTGCACACTTGCTTTCACTCCAACCATGTTTGCTAGAGCAATTCCCCGTCCTCTATCCACAGGGAAGAACTTGAGGACCGCATTATTTTTTCCTGGGAAACTGTTCGATGCGGGGTCGGTGCAAGCCGCGTAACCAAAATGGCGGCGAAGGTCCAAGGCATACACAGGGAGGGCTGCAGCAGCGGTAGTCTGTTTCCTCGTGAGCGCAGCGTCTTTTTATAGCGAGGGGCAGAGGCACCTCTGGGGGCGGGAGAGAATAGGGGCGAGCTGTTTATGAAGTTAATTAACTTCTCGGGTGAAGTTATCCAGCTTCGCTCGCGTGCTCTCTCCGCTTCTCCCTGACCCGTACGTCTGCGTCTCTGAGGAACGTGAAATGGTTGTGGGAAGGGTGAAGGTTGAGGTGGAGATATTTCGCAAATATTATCGCGTAGTCGTTCACTGCAAAAGGTCTCGCAAAGGCGAAACAGGGGGAGGGGTGGGCAATTAACGCTCCGCGGATAGCTCGTTGACAAAAGGGGAGCACTGTGGTACGAAATGGTTGTGTTTTGCTGTGCAAACGTTTGGCGCCGAGAGGCTCGCATGTCCTGCAAAAGTGCACCGCGGGATCGTGAAATTACAATCCCGGAAATAAAACTCTTGCCTTTGTCTGGTAATTGCTTTTAATCCGTACCTCTGGTCCAGTTTTAGAATTTGATGCTAGATTATGATCACTCTCTTGTTCACAGAAAACCGTGGTCCTTGTTTCATTACAATTATTATACGGTATGGCTCATGACCATAACACTCGTTGTGTTAGTGTTAACAACTATAGGCTGATCACGGTAAAATTAACACATTTTAATGACCTGCTTTAGATCTACTTATACGCATAATGCACATTATGTATTCTTCCCCCATATGTAAAATTAACATTGCCATGATTCTCTCCACTTTATTTATGTTCCGGTCAAGTAAAACTTTGAAATTAATTATATGAGTAAATATTTTACAAATCTGCCAATTTTTACATTTTGATTCATAAAAAACAGAAAGAGAAAAAAATAATTATAAGTTATTACAAATGGTTTCCTAACAGTTTTTATTCGACGTTAAGATATGGAACTACTTTACCTTCATCGTCATCAACTTTACTGGGTGTATGTCGCTCAGTGCGCCCGTTATAACCCATGCAGGTAAGAGCAGAGACTTATTTCTAAAGTTGATTTAAAAAGTGCTCACTTTATCATGAACAGTCTTTAAACAATGACGGTAGTAATGCAATTATATTACTTAGAGTTTCACTTTTGCTTTAAGTCATAATTATAATTGCAATAGCACAATTTCTTTACCTCCTATCTAATTACCTTCACCTTTGATTTTCAATCGTCATTAATCTCAAAAATTATTTTAAAAATTAATTAATTAAATTATTTATTTATTTATTTCATGGGTTTACTATTTTCGCCGCTATTATAGGCTGTTCGAGGTAAAGTGAGCACTTTTGAGGTCCTAGTATTTTTTCTTTCAGCCATTTTTTATCCTTTAACGACCTTTTTAAATAAATATTGCCTTATAAGTAATAATCTCAGTGTATATATTCCACCTCACTCGGACCTTAAAGTTTAGGGCTAAAATAGAATATATTTATTGACTATTATTCCAAACGAGAGGGCTTTCAAAAGTGCTCACTTTACCGTGAATATACTATAACAGCATTTATCACTGGGTGTTTTTTACGCTGTGAAACTCGTTTACGTTTTCGTTTTACTCAGCATAAAAGAGTACTCTCTTCGTTTCAAGCCTAATTTAAATGTACTTATTTACAATTCCGTTTAAATTATATTTTTATTCCTTCACTTCTCTCCAGTAGCACTGCTCGAGCTATTGTTTTACGCGTTGTGAACGGATGTTGATCTACAAGTAGACTGAAATAAATATTGTTTTATTTGCAAAACCCGTATATTATTTAGTGTGCCGTTCAACAAATGAAATGAAAATCGTTAATCCCCAACACAGTCAAAATTAACCTGCGTCGAACGAAAAGCCTTAAAACACGGAAATTATAGGAATGGCTGTCATAAAATTGGAATTATAAGACTTGTTGAGTGGAGAGAATTGGGCGGCTCTTGACAACGAGGTCTTGAGAGCCGATGTGGGTGAAATTAGGTGAGGATGGAACAGCGCCGTAATGCCATGACGGGGGAAAACGAGAGATCCCCGACAAAGCCCGCCGACCAGCGGCATCGTCCGGCACGATTCCCACGTGCGAAAATCTGGAAGCGTTTTCGCTTGTAATCGAGCCCTGTTCGTCGTGGTAGCGAACCAAAGCATTCAATAGAGCATGGTTCGTCAACACACCTTCGGGTTACTACGGGATAGTTAAGCGAACTTGTCCTGTGGAAGCCAGTTTCCAGTCGAAAGTGACAAAAACATATTGAACTTGCCAGCACATTGAAGAGTGACATAACAGAAACCAATCTATGTTTTCAACAAGATCAGAGTTGTACGATAACTCTTGTTATTCCGTGATATTTTTAGGATCCTTAATTTAGAAATGATAATTTAAAAATTTTGAACATCAATTAAGTCAGTAATTGTGAGTTTTACTCTTACGAAAACAACTAATAAGCTATCAAATTTTTCTTACGCAATTTTAGGAGAAAAAAATCCATTTGAAACATGCTGGTAAGTCCTTGATAACTTTGTTTAGCCCGTTATACCACTTTGTTAGGTCCGTGATAGGTCAGGCTAGTCCTTGACATACTATGTACTTGTTTGTTATGATTTCATTCACTGTCTGTATCACTTGCACAATCCATCGCACATGAATACAGATTGCTTACTAACATTTTGGCATGTATAGTGGTGCCAAACACTACAAAAACTACACTGTACCCATTCAGCACCATTTTTCTGGACTACATCTTCGTTATAGCTTCTCCCGTAAGATCCACAAAACCAGCCTTCTTTGCATTTTCCCTTCCTAATAGTTTTTTGTTTGATTTTTCATGGACGAGGTAGCTTATGAGACGAAACTTCTTGATAATAGCTTGTGTCATGAGGTCCGGATGAAGGACCAGCCCACGAAGTTGGGGAAATTATCTTTACCTTGCGATCTCTTCTAGGTGTAACTCGCTCTTGGTTAGCCGGGACAGTTGTATAAAAGACTTTTCTGTGGTCTTCTGATCGTTAGTGGATGGCTGGTGTGACTGTGGTTGCTCTGTCTTTAAAGAAAGAGCTATAGCTTGGTCTGTGATGGCACATCTGTGGATGGGAAAGATTCCAGTCTTGCGAAAACTGTTCATTATTTCTAACATAAATGCAGACTCCACCAGGTTTTAGAAAAAATTGATTTTAGCTACCTTTTATAAGCATTCACAGCACTCATAAATTTGTATACCGTAACCTTAACGTAAATCACTGTTAGAGTAGATTTTCACAATCACTCACCTATATTTTCAAAGTTATACATACGTATATATATATATATATATATATATATATATATATATATATATATATATATATATATATGCTATTCACGGTAAAGTGAGCACTTTTGAAAGCCTCATCTGGCATAATAGTCAATAAATATAGTTTATTTCAGCCTTAGACGTTAGCTTGTGATTACGGCGGAATCTACACACTGTGTTTATTATTTACATGTCAACTTTTATTTAAAAAGATGGTTGAATTATAAATAATGCTTGATAGAAAAAAGTAACTAGGACCTCAAAAGTGCTCACTTTACAGTGAACAGCCTATATGTATATATATATATATATATTACGGAACACATTTAACGTACTAACATAAAACTGTCCAAAATCTGCACTAAAAATTTATCTTTAAATCGTACTCTATAACATCCATGTCCGTTTCATCAGTCACAGTGTGAAACTAACTGGCCGGTTCCGCTACCTACGTAAAATAGAATTTCCGCTCTCTCTATTGGAGTGTATTTCAACTCAAACAGACTTGTTTACTTCATTATAGGTATAAATGAAAAAGTATCACGGAGTTACCAGTATGGTGTACTAACCCGAGTTTACCCTACTTGATATCCAGATGTATATTAGTGTCTAAGTCTATTGAAATACCTGTTAATTATTTCATGTTCTGCAATAATGAACAGGCCGAGAGTAGTGGTTCGTACGCGCCGGAAAATTTCCTTAATAAATTTGAAGGCAAAGTAGAGTTGAAACACGTGCACATTTAAGTAATATATGCTATTGGTTTATTACAAATAAGACTCTCCCTTGAGGACTCTCACATAACAAACAAGCCTCCAAGGAAAAAATAACACCGAATATCGTGCTTATTGTTCTGGGGTTTCATTGGCCTCTACTACTAAAGCAGCAGTCATTGAATAAATAGCTGATGCTTTAGTATGCAAAGAACTGTGAAATCTAGTCCACAAAGCGGCGAATCCGCTAAATTTGTCTGTCCGGAGTGATTTGTCGCGGGAAAAGTTGACTGTGTACTAGTAGAAAACATGACATTTCGTGAGTTAATTTGACGTATACGCTAAACTTGACTGCTGTGTATACAGCCACGTAGTCATTTGTTCATTTGTATCTACACTATAAACACTTTATTCTTTGTAACAGGGTGCACGTGATTCTCTCGGTCACTTTTTAAATGTGTATTATTTGTTCAAATTCCTGCAGGGAGAGACAGGAAACACGTGAACAAAATAATTGTATAATCAGTAGGGGTTACGTGCCACTACTTGACTTAATTTATTTAAAATGGCGGCGATGCACATGCACTTTCAGATGCATTTTCCTCTCCCACTACGCCCTCCTGGAGTCTGTATCTGACGAAGGGTGGCCCAACCCCCGTGGAGTTGGTTGATTGGTTATGTCCCCCCTCCCATCACGCCCTGCTTGAGTCATTATCTTGCGATGGCCATCCCTCCCCGCCCCTCCATGCAGTTGATTGATTGCTTACATCCACCTGGAGTTGACTGATCGGTTAGATCCATTCGCCCCCCTCCTGACCCAGCGGGGCTGAAAAGTTGTGAGGACCTGTTTTTTTTTGGAGGCCGTCATGCTCTGGCTGCCTGTATGGGTGCCTCGCTTTGACGACCGGTGGCTGGTGTTGCTATTGTGTTCGATTATCGTACAAGAGTGATTGTGCAATTGTGCTTTTAACAATTGCGTGATGAAAATAGTTACATATGTTGTCTCGTTGGCAGCTGGATGACAAGTGAAGAGTTTGGAATTGCACATGCAGCTGCATAGGGGTGGCAGGCGGTAAATGCACTTGGATAGGGATAGGTCGTGTAATTAGATTATTTTATCGCGCAAGTCTTTAACAAGCGCATTGAATATTGAGTCGCGCAATAAATAAATAATCAGAATAATTAAATTTCATTATTTTAATGGCGCAATTATTTATTATAAGCACTTGCATGTGCACTGGGGTATAAACGTGCTTGCATATGCAGCAATGAATTATGCATTGATAATTTAATCGAAGACTTGCATCTGCAGAGAGGCTACATATCGCAATAAACAATTACATGTACAGAGAGAGTACAGATCGCATTAAATATTTAATCGCGCACTTGCATTTTGCAATAAACAATTACTCAGTATACATACTCCATGGGTGTCTTCTCCCCAGGACAACCCGCCCTTAACTAACCTCCGTTTGCTTATATGAAACATTATAAACAACACCGACATCATTCGCCATATTGAATTGGGTTAAATATATATAAAAGGAGAGAAATTTATTAAAAAATTGTCAGTATAAGTTTGGAAGCACTCGAGATCGCTTCGCGTGCTTAACAAGCATACTTGTTGCAATACATCCTGTATATACCACATCACGTTATTTATTACTGAAATGAACCATTGTGTTGGTTCCACAACGAGTCCGCGTACTACAAGAGATGCGTACAACATTCCACAACAAGTGAGTGGATGAATGCTTGTACTGAATAATTAGATTATTTAATCGAGCACTTACCCAATTTACTTATGCGGGGAAATTGTTTATTTATTTATTCGTGAAAGTAAAATAATAATAAATACGCACTTGTGTAATTACTTTATTACATGTGTTGAGAGGCGACTCGAATTTTAACCTGAGATAAGCATATATCATTACATTTTACCCCGAGCCGATGGAAGGCATTTACCGTAAGCCGCACATCGCCGACATGCAAGACACTGCAATCCTTAATGGGTCCGAACGCGTTCACAGCAGACAATAGTATCATTCTCCTCGCAATCGCGCGAGATGCCAGCCGACCCAGGCTCCATGTCAACTCTTCATCTCTCTATATGCCGACGAAACTGACTTAACCTCCACACGTCTAGCAAAAATTAAATTTATGTTAAAATTGTTTGTGTATCTTACGTACCATAATGTATTTTTATAAGAAGTACTTTATTAAACATTCGTTTTACATTGTGGCGAACCCACAACAATTATGATCAAAACCAGAATCACTATCCAGCAAAAATTAATAAGCAAGAAAGTCTAGAAAATATTGATCATTCAAGGTGGCTAAAACAAAGTGAGATTAAAGATATAACAAACCACAACTCCATTAATTGAATATTTGTTCAATTCACACACAAATGAGCTGGTGTCATTACAGAGCCCCAAAAAGGAAGGTCAAGCATATTATATCATATATCCACATTGGAAGCGAATGAGAAAAAAAACACAAGAAAATTACGAGGTGCCTCGCACGCTAATTCATCAAAGCTACTCAACAGTCTAGCCACACCGCCAAGATAATTTAGTATAACCACATATCTAAAGGCCAGTGAATTAAATAACCTGGGCTACTAAACTTATTACGTTTATCTTCGTCGTAGTGAACACACAGACAATCACCAAGGTAGGACTTTAGAGCCGCCTTAATACGGCGGAAAACAGTTCTACTATTGAGCCTGGTCAGTTTCACACACCACATGTGCGTAATCTAGTCAAATTTCAGGCGTCTAATACGGTACCTCGGTACAAATATTGGTCACTTCCATCGACTATGTTTTATGCATTTATGCAATATACGAGAGACTATCCAGTGAAGTAAGTATTCATGTAATGTCTGTTTTTCACGTTTCTCACTGGCCAAACCACTATCAAATTACTAATATGTGCATCATAAAAGCACTCAATCACTTATCTGGGGGCACTAAAAATTCTCACAATTATCAAAACACTTGTTTTGCAACGCCATCCTTTAGCCGTTAAATGACCTGTTTTCAGACAAAATTGTCGCCAGTTACACATTGTTGACATCAGGTACTTATCAAGTGCATCATCTGATTACACCATATCAGGTACAAATACAATAAATGCGGGGCGGTGACTCTACACCCAGTAAAGACCGCAATTAAATTAAAGATTTAAAAAATACAATTTAAAAAGGTTTACCTCGGAGAAGGTCTGCGGCACAATTGCCCATCAAGGTGGCCTCTCCCAAAACATTTCCTACACGACAAATAAAACCTATAATCTGGGACGTTGCGGACAAGAGCACTAGAAAGGTTAATTGGGCTACTAGGAACGGCTTCTGAGCAAGCAACATTGATTTCTCAAACATATTCCTTTACTGGCATCTTTAAATTAAATTCTGATCGTGCGACCAAAAACACATTGATTTAAATTACTAACCGTTGTCCTGGACGTAATTTGGTACTTACACAAGTTGAATCAATCTCACAAAAATGTCCAACTACATTATTTCTCGACGCCACAACTCACCCACTTCTACTATCTGGCTGACACATTTTCATACATTAATCACCATGAATAATACGACTCGTAAGAGAACGCCCTTACAAGTTAACATTTATGTGTGAATATAAAATATTTCAACGACTTGTCGCACCATTTAATCATCGTGCCTCGCAGCAGAGGATTACTTGAAGTCCCTAGCTGTCGAGTCATATCCATTTAATGGGGTCGAGGAATGAAGGCACCCCTATCGAAACACATCCATCCAGTATCGCCACCGGAATAAGAATGACCCGAAGCTTTGGTAGGTGAAGGGAAATGAAAGCGAAAGAGAGGAAGGAGAAGGGGAGGGGAGACACCCAAGCGACCTCACGAGGCGCTCGCTCCACGAGCAGGTAGGAAATTGTAGTATAATGTAATTGTAATTATAATGTAGTATAATGTTATCAAGATCCTGTCCTCTCTGGGCACCCAAAACCATCACACAAAACAAGTCAATATCCAAAATACAAGTCGAAAAGTTTTTTGGGTTACACATAGCTACAGCCATTCAAGAGCAGAATAAACTAGAAGTCAAGAAGTATTCAACAATAGGTACACAATCAAGGAACTTCCTCAATAAACAGTTACAGTATCACAAAACAACACTTCTTCGTCTCTTGCAAATTCCACTTGACGAAGTAGTTCCATCCCCGGGGATGACATCCAAAGAAGAGAAGGCCAGATGTAGACAGCGTAGAACAGGGTTCTTCCCGAGAGGCACATAAATAACAATACAACAGACACAATACAATCACTAACTGCTGCTCAGATTCTGACAATAAAGGGCTTCAAATGAGCAACATGACTCTTGCGCTAGACGTGACCAGATTGCAAAGACACCAACTGCACAGTGTTAAATCCCAAAAATTTGTGGATCCGAAAGGGACACAAAAATTTTGGTAAAAGTTTACTACCATATCCTGGGAAAGGTCTGCAAGGGTGAAGTTCCTGCATAACACTGTGTCACCCACCAAAAACGTCGCGGGACTTCTCTGCTGATCGAGGCGGGCATTAATAGCCGCTTTGGCCTCGCCCAGACGGGAATGGATTCCTCCAAACAACTTTTCACGGTCGGCGTCAGAGAGACGAGAGGGATAGGGAGGGAGGACCCCAAAGGTTCCACGCCTGCTCATTGAACACCTTTACTTTATAAGAAGCCTTCATTTTTCACAAAGGTAACAGAATTACACATTTTTTAAAGGTATCTAAAAGGATCAAGATACAAGAGTTCCCTTTTCTGGAACGAACCAGGGGTTCAAAAATATCTAAATGTATGGTCTGCCAGGGCGTCTCGGGAATATGAGCCACAGTCTGTACGACATTAGCTTTGCGAACCTGCTTACACTGTTGCCAGACATCGTAGCACCTCACATATTCGCTAAACTCCTTCTTGATGGTAGGCCAGGCAAATTGGTTTGAGATCTTCTGAAAGAATCTTGCTCACTCCCTGGTGCCCTCCAAACATGGATTCGTGAAAGTAGGACAATACCATTGAGCATAAAGATATTGAAACAAAAATATTACGGGCACGGCCACTCTTCCCGGTAAAGTACAGTACCCCATTTTCCACTACAGAGGGAAGATTTACCCCTAACTTTAAATCACTCATTATCTTTGAACACATCGGATCTATTTCTCTTCTAAAGTGCAATGTTGTTCATAAACAAACTATACTCGCTATAGTTTCAATTGAGGATTCCAGAAATAAAACCTCATTTTATGTTGATGCATATTGCGAGTATGTTTAAAGTATATATAACAAAACTAACATTTCAAACATCGATGTAGATGGCGACTATACTTATTGCACACACACAGAGAGAGAGAGAGAATTAAGTATATACTCAAACATGCCATCATTTTTTTACTTTTCGTGAACTTAGTAGTATATGACACAAATTATAAGATATGAAAAATCATCTCCGGGGAAATTAAACTATTCTTAGTATGCATCATTTATGCTTATAAAAAATTATAACTCTGCAAAACTCTTTTAAAAATGTTTTCCATTTACATCTTCAATACAAGAAATAAGCAATGTTTTACTTGACTAACGTATGAGAGATAATACTATATTTAAACCTGTATTCGGAAGGATGTAAGTTCGATTCCCATCCAAAACATTCAGATATCTTTAATTTTTCACCTTGCTTTCCCGATATCACTCCAGGCGGGCGAATGTGGATCGCTTACGCACCATACCAAGTTTTCTTATCAATGCAAGTAAACTTAACCAACTATCATCTCGCAGAGGGTTAGGATAGAATACTAATCCCAACTCATAAACCCATTTTCTTAGTTGAATATATTCGAATTGTGAACTCATCATATATACCATCCTCGCATTCATTTCCCCCTGAACTTTTGTAAAAGGAGAATCGCAATCATCCCAAATTCATCTCAAGTCCCTGCGAAATTATTAATGTATGAAATGTAATTAATATAATATAATCTTAACTTTTTCTATCCGACATTCCCCTAGTATAAAATCACACCGGAAACATAATGTATAACAATCTGATGTAACAACGATCAAACCCCTTGGGTCTTACCAAAAAACCAGCAATTTTACTCATTCCATCATTAAAATTCTCGAATGTTTATTACTCATCTAAACAAATCCGATGTGAGTAGAATAAAATATTCCCTCTTATTATACAGAAACATTCCTATCTCTCCCTTATCACAGGAAAGTTTCGTGAGATCGCCAAGTTATTACAAATTCCCAACCCCGGATTTCAAAGGATTCCCAACCCAAACAACTGCAGGTGAATGTAATTGTGTTGTACACATTGTACATAAGTCGTTAAAGTAATATCCAGAGGAGATAGAACTTCTAGTTTCCTTTAAGTATTACATTTCATCTCTTTTAAACTCAATCATATTACCCTATTATCAAAAAATTTACCTCTCCTGTAGACACATCCAGGATATTCTATTTAGTAGGAAGCATTCGCTATAACTAATCCCATTCATCTCTCCTACAGACAAACATTTCGCTCACCAATACCTATGCACATGATTTTCTTATCGTTAATTATATTTACTTAAAAATTATATTTACTATTCACCATGGAAGTTTGATTTCGAAATAGAGGTAGTTATACATTTTCCTTTAAATATGTAGAAACATTATAATATAATTTAAAGCAAATACAGTTAATCATATGTGAAATATATTTAGAAAGAGACAAACACACACACACACACACACACACACAGGAAATGTTATAATACCCCTTGAAAGTAACAACGGCTAGGTTATACACCAGTTTATACATTTCCATTACTATCATAAAGTTATCTCACTATGAAAATTATTAAATAAATTCTTAAATTATACATTAACCTCTATTTATATTGTCTGTTAAGTAAATGTTTCTTTGCTTAAAAAAGAATCCTCACCCCTAACACCATATTAATAATTAAACATGAAGACCAGTTTTCCCTACCACACAATCATAATATAATAACACATGAACCAACTATATACCCTATATACTATGTACAATATGACCTCCAAAGACCCACTGAAAACTGTTAAGAATAACACAATTTTTAAATCACACCATACTCATTGCTAAAAAACATGTCAAACAGATATTTCTACGCATTTTTCAACCAAAATATTCTAACTTGTAATACACCAAATACCTGAACAGGACAAAACAACACTAAATATCTACAAGCCATTCCATTACAGCATATAAAATATACCAGTCACTTCCCTTCATACCATCCACAACAACAAAATAAGCTTATAAGCGTGTGTATGTAATATTCAGGCAAATTAATCTCACAAACAATTTCATCATTTATAATATCATCATATCATAATATCATCATCATATCAGCATATCATCATAGCATTATATCAACAACATATAATCATATCATCATATCACCATCATCACCATTATCATCATATAATCATATATCATCATATGATGATCGTCGTCACAACCATCACCATTATCATCATACAGTGTTATACTTCATTTTCAAGCAGACACGATCTCATACACCCTAACGACTGTCAAAGCGATTACTACTAGGGGTGGATAACATATCCCATTTCACATTATTTAATTAAGTCATAAAAAATTGTCATAAAGGCTATCCTTCATTTATTTTCAGATTACTCTTACTCAAAAATACTTTCAACAAAATTCTCATATTCCTTTTCTAATTACCATTTAAAATTTCACAGAAATCCAAACCATTAGATATACTAAGAATCTCTGTTTAAGGTTCTTTATCCTCATAGCTTATAAATATTTGCATATATCAAGACGTTGCCTACAACCAACAGGAAAAATGTATAATTGATGATAAAATTATAAAAATAATTATCATCTTCATGACACCTAATCGTTTCTCCCGAATACCCTAATATAGGGAGGGATCGAATAAAAATAATTGTTTTCCATGCAGTTTAACTTTATTTCACACACTTGTTAAAAATACTTTTATTACTTACATACAGACAAACATATCCTCCATACAACAAAACTATTTGATGATATACTCTAGTTTTATAGAACAAATCCTATTGTAAGCAATCAAGATACTCCTATTCGCATACACCAAGCCACATTTTTTCACATAGTTGAAGTGCTGAACATACAGTTACTAGCTTCTTGTCGTGTATAGCTTTCATGTCGACATGCATTAGAATTTTTACTCAAAGTACTTCCACAATGACAACAGTGATACCGTAATGCTTGTAGCGAATCTCCAACGCCCCTGGGTGTTGACAATGGTAAGTTTTCAACACATTACAACCACCAAAGAAGTGAAAACATTCATACAGGAGGCATGCTTATATACGGTTCTCAAACCAGAACAATTAGTTTATGTTATCCATTCCAAATATCTCACTATACATCTGCTGAATATGAATATGTAAAAGCAATATGCAGTGTATATGAAGTATAATCAACCTGTTCATTATATAACCATTACATAATTCATCAAACAACCATCATTCTTTACACTTATAAATCTTTCAATGTTGGAGGCACATTTTATTTTTCTCTTGTTATATCAGTACTCTTCCGTCATGCATTACACCAACTCCTAGAATGGGATGTCTCCATAACAGTAACACTGCCTTGAAAACACCCTGTACATTGGAGACGACTGAGAATCTCTTCGTACTGTTGCAGATAGGCAGGTAAATTTTTGTGGACCCATTTTATTTCGTGTTGTGCATACGTCAGAAGGAATTCTTTAGGTAGGCATGGGAGTTCAGTTTCTTTGTCGAGCATTGCAATAGCTGATAAAATTTTCTGACTGCTAGAACAACATACCATCATTTTTCACTGGGAATCCATGACGAGAGAAAGACAGTTTGAATTATCTGTAGAGGAGAGATGTACACTGCATTTATATGTCTAAAATGATGTAACTTAATCTCAAACCACTCGAACTCAGTCAGAGGAAGAGAGCTATTACTACAACAACACACACACTGTGAATAGCTTGTGCATTAACTTACATAATCTCGCTTCCCATTCACTCCAACACCCATCAGTATCCCGATATATCTTACATTTCTTCGAATGTGTTATACCTATAATAATAAGACTTTCTTGAAACCTTCTATTCATGGGAGATGTGAATAACCTACTTACATGCTGAATGCTTAAATTCTGTTATCACTACAGAAAATAGAGTTTATGTTGACCATCTCAACTGTCTCAATAAATGTCTGAAAATCATTTGTTCGGTGTGAGATTCGAATCATACTTCATCTTCAGCTTCGTCGAAGATGAAGCTAAGGCCGAAGATGGACAGTCTGAATTATGGTACGTCAC
Source organism: Dryococelus australis (assembly GCA_029891345.1). Lineage (NCBI taxonomy): Eukaryota > Metazoa > Arthropoda > Insecta > Phasmatodea > Phasmatidae > Dryococelus > Dryococelus australis. The sequence continues at coordinate 161,381,948 of CM056998.1, forward strand.
TCCGCAATCCAACCAGAAAAATAAAAATAACCTAAGAAGCCGATAACCCGTAGGTCACCACCTGCCTGGTGGAAACCAGTTGGGTAAAAAGTCTGAAACTCCATTAAAATATGTCTTCAAACATCACGTCAATCAGGAGACAGCTTCATCAAATTTTACAAATTGAGTCATGTGTTACCACAGCAAGCAAACAACCAATTTCTCTATGCAAAACAGTTCACATAAAAATTAACTAACTGATCTTAACGGGAGTTGAACCAAGGACTTATTTTTCAACACTATAGATGCTTCCAGCCTCAAGCCTCATCAAAAGTGATTTGAAAGCCTCTGGGTATTTATTTTCAACTCAGTATGCTAATACATTCAAGTAATAACAACAATAACATTTGATGGCAGTCTTGTGCGAAGTAAAGCTGTTTGGATTAAAACTTATATTACTTTTTTTTAAATAAAATATACGCATTCTATTTTAATGACTTCCAATATGAGTGTTAGACCATCGGATTTTCATTACAGGATGACACGCCGATATCTTTGAGCGTTCTTAAACAGTATTTGAGAAGTTAAAAAAATTAATAACTGTTGAACACTTAAGTCGTATAATGTACAAATTAGAAGACATGAAGTCATTATTTTAAAAATAAATTATGGCACATAAAACGCACAAAGAATTTTAACATATACTAATTTTTGCCAGACGTGTGGAGGTTTGCCGAGAAACCATTTTCGCCGGCGTATAGAGAGATGAAGCGTTGACCGGGAACTGGAATTCGGCTGGCATCTCGTGCGGTTGCGAGGATAAAGTTACTATTGTCTGCTTTGATCGTGTTCGGACCCATCAAGGTTTGAAGTGTCTTGCATATCGGCTATGTTCACCTTGTGGGAAATGCCTTATATCGGCTCGGGGTAAACTCTAAACATATAAGTATATCTCAGGTCAATCTCGAGTGTAATTCGTCTCTCAATACCTGTAAAAAATGCAATCATGCAATTGCATATTTATTATTATTATTTTACTTACACGAATAAATAAATAAATCATTTCGCCTAATAAGTAAATGGGGTTAGTGCTCGACTGAATAATATAATTATTCATTTACCCACTCACTTGTTGTGGAATGTCGTATGTATCTCTTGTAGCATGCGGACTCGTTGTAAACCTGACACGATGGTGTTTTTATATTAATTTCAGTAATTAATAAGATGGAGAGATATATAGAGGACGTGTTGCATTGAGTACGCCTGTTGCGCACATGAAGCAAACTCGATGGCTTCCAAACTAACACTGACATTTTTCTAAATAAAATTCTCCCTTTATATATATATATATATATATATATATATATATATATATATATATATATATATATATATATATATATATAACACGATTCAATATGGCAGATGGTACCGGTGTTGTTTATAATGGTTCATATAAACAAATGGAGGTCAGCTGTGCTCGAGCTGCCCTGGGGTGAAGACGTGTATGGAGGATTTACACTTAGTAACAGTTTATTGCAAAATGCAACTGCATGAATAAATATTCAATGCGATCTGCACTCTCTCGGTACATGTAATTGTTCATTGCGATATGTAGTCTCCCTGCAGATGCAAGAGTTCGATTCAATTATCAATGCAAAATTCAGTGCTGCATATGCAACTATGTGCATACCCAATGCGCATGCAAGTTGGCATAATAGGTAATTGCAGGATTAAAAGTATATTATTTAATTATTCGAATTATTTATTCATTGCGCTAATTAGTATTCACTGCGCTTATTAAAGGATAGCACGATTAAATAATCTAATTACACGACCTATAGCTATCCAAGTTCATTTAGACCTCCCCTGCCTCCTCTATGCAGCTGCATGGGCACTTCCAAACTCTTCACTTGTGTTCCAGTTTCCAATGAGACAATATCTGCAATTACGCTCATTATGCGATTGCTAAATGTTCAATTACACAATCACCTGTATGGTAATCGAACACAATAGCAACCCTGATCACCTGTCAAAACTAGGCAGGCATGCAGGCAGTCAGAGCATGACGGCCTACAAAAAACACGTCCACACGACTTCAGCTGCCCCACAGGGTAGGATGGGGATGGATGGACCTAACCAATCAATCAACTCTAGGAGGGTTGGGCAACCCTTCGCCAGACACCGACTCAAGGGGGGAGGGGTGCATCTGGAAGTGCATTTAGAAGTGTATGTGCATCGCCGCCATTTTGAGTAAATTAACTCCAGTAGTAACACATGGCTCCTACTATAATCCATATACGGTTACTTCCAACTTTTCTGAAGCTCTACTAATATTATGCATACATCTAGGATATTCCTCCGCCTCCAGCAAACAAATCTTAACATGGTATAGAAAATTACAAAAAAAAGGGACAACGCGTGGCATTCTTGCGCTTTAAGTGTAATAATATTTCTTATTAGAACTATTTCTTATTAGGTAACCAACATACCTATATTCTCACTGTTTTATTAGTATTAATTATAAATGAAATCTTCTAATTTATAGATAAAATATAACTAAAGCACTAATTTAACCAAAATCGTGGTACTTTTATTTTATCAGAGGTATGAAACGCTTCTGATACATTATGTATTTAGGAAGGAAGCAAACACGTCATGCATGGGGTAATTTTCAATGGTTTTATTCCAATAGAGTGACGAAACCACAAATACACTATAACAAGAAAGTGCAGGTGTTTATTGCTATATAGTATATATGTATCAAGTTAGTATTTACATTAGTTTGCAAAATATTTTTGAAAATTTTCCCGTTTGGCCTAGCCAATATTAATTACACTACTATAACAGCGAACACCTTCGATTTGTCGGCGAAGAGATTAGCCACTTTTGAACCTTATCACCCCGTTAGTGGAATGATTATGCATGCTCGGGCGCATCAACATCTGGCGTCGGAGCTGGAGCCGACCACTGCCATTTTGGTATTTCCCGTTCCCCAAATTTTTCCCTTTTTTTTTCTTAAAATCGATTAAATCTCCCTCAAAATTACTCCTTTTGCCTTGAAAATTCCGATTTTTCTCTCAAAAAAAAGCACCGCGCCTCCCATTTGCAAAAACAAGCCCCTGGAAGGCAATTTTCAGCCAGTTCCTGTAATTGAGAGGCTTGCTTCTCGAGGGCAGAGCAGCGACGACCATATTGGTTTTATAGGAGTGCGGGATGTCAAATCGATGCAAGGAGTCCGCCACGTTGGACCCAGGTGACCTTGACCTAGGCTCTGTGACCTTGGCTGTCCTTGAAAACAAAAAAAAATAATCCAAACTTACGCAAAAAAATTCAAGAATTCAAAAAATTCAATAACTTATTCAAAACTTATTAAAAAAATTATTAAATAACTGTCTAACAATTCATTTTTAAAAAACCTACTTTTCCACTGGTTTCCCACGACCTCTCACCTATACTTATTCAGCCATCTTTATTTTTGGTTTTTCATTTGTTTACACATTGCTGGAGGCCGCCATATTGGATTTTTAATTCGTAATTTATTTTTACAATACGGGAGGCTGCCATCTTGGTTTTATCGGCAGTCATTTGTTTAAACAATGCTGGATGACGCCATTTTTTGTATGGCATTTGTTTATACATTGCTGGAGTTCACCATCTTATTTTTTTTTTGTTTGCCATTTGTTTATAATTTGCTGGAGGCTGCCATCTTGATTTTTCCTTTGCAATCAGTTTACATTTTCAAAACCTAGGTTGCAATAGTTTATTTACGAACCAGGCAAACTGGCGATTTAGCCACCAGGTGACAGTCATATTTGTTTATGTTTTTTTATAAATACAAGTGGTGCTGTTGGCACCCTCCATATTGGATACTATTTTCATCACTTAAGTGATGCAATTTCTCGATTTAGCCACCAGACAAGCTGACAAAACATTCACGGCGTCCTCCAGAAATGTGTAAACAAATGACAGTCAATAAAACCAAGATAGTATCCTCTAGCAATGTATAAATAAATGAGAGACAAAAACCAAGATGGTGGCTTTCAGCATTGCAAAACAAATTATAAAAACTAAAAAAAAAAAAAAACTAATACAGTGGCTTTCAACATCGTATAAACAAGAGACAAACGTAAAAACCAAGACGGCGGCGTCCAGTAATGTATAAAAAAATGACAACCGAAAAAACCAAAATGGTGGAGTGAGTATACATGAAGGGTAAGGGAGGCCATCTGGAAATCCTAGTTTTTTAAATAAATTTTTTAATAATTTAAATATAGTTATTAATATTTGTATATAATATTTTATTTAATATTTGTTATACTTTATAAAAAATATATTTTAATCATTTTTAATGTTTTAGAATTTATTTTACTAATTTTTCTTTAGTTTTTGGATTTTTAGATTTTTTATTTCTTTTTTTGATTTCAAGCTCATAGATGACCGGGATTAAGGTAAAATGTCAAGAGCAAGGAAACATGGATAAAATATGGTGGCCCGATGACCGAAATGACAGAGCATGAATAACTTCGAGCTGTCCCTCATCCCTAGTCACCCACTTCTCTATTATCCTATTACTATGATAGTTATTTTGGTTGTTATTTTATATATTGTTAAAATATACTTGTGTTATACACAACACACGTTTATATTTTGCATCGACCGTATTAACCCTGTCATAACTGTGGGGGAAAGAACAGTAGTATTTACCTTACCTCTTGTTATTGATATATTGATAAGGAAATAACCTATATTTCGTTAAAAGGATGGCCTCAGTTGGAATAAATATGAAGACGAAGAAGCAACCAGTCAAACGAAAAAAGCCAGTAAATTCAAGCACGCAACTCGTGTCGCTTATTTTAGTACATAGCAGCGACAGGCTTAAAAGATAGTGGCGAGCATGCTTACAAATAGGTCTACTGTAACCTTTATGTCACACATATGTATTTGCATAGGAACCTATTTTATTCTAGGTTTATTTAAAGGTTTATATAAAATTCTCTGGCTGGGTTTAGTCATTTGTTAGGATAGTGTCCAACATTCAAATTACAAAAACGTAAGCACGTTACACAATTGTGTTTCAGAAACACCTAAGGCAAAGTTACAATGTTGTGATATATAAACAGACGTGGCTTTAAAACAATTAGTCACAAAACCGTCTAGGCTTGGACGAATAAATGTCACGCGTCCAATATGTGCAATCACACACATTTCCCCAGCATAACGACTGCGACGCTTACACAACAATACCCTTTCACACACAGTTGTCACGACATATGGTACAGTATGTTGATTTCTGCTGCGGAAACAGAGATTTATCACATCATCGTAACTTGCCTAGGTAGGTTTAAAAAAACGCAATGTGTACAGATTTAGTGTGGTTATTTTAAGTATTTATCAAAGGAAGAAAAATTTACACTTATTTCATCAAAAGCAAAACGCCATGTCACGTCTCGCCACTCCTTGCAACTTCGGATTTTTAACCGTCCCGCCATTACATATATTATATTATGTTAAGTTTTCAAACATTAAAAAATAGTTTGAGTTTTTAATTACAAACTTAATAATTATTATTTTTCTGTAATATGTAGGAAATATGTCTAAATTGAAAACATGTATAATTTATTTGCTATTGCTAGCCCTACGATAATTTCAATATATATATATATTATTTATTTATTTATATGGATATTGATAAATTATTCATCACTCCTTGTTTAAATAAAAAATAACAGACCTTATTTTATTTTTATAGTTACAATTTAGTACATGATAAATATAACTTCATACTCCAACCTAATTAAGAAACCTACAACATTTTGTTTACATTTTAATTCGTCTAATACTCTCAAGATTATCACACATTAGAAATTAAAATAAAACTTTAAATACCATAAAAGAAATAAGACAGACTGTGATAGCATTAAAGTAATTAAAATGCCGTTCACTTACTTGGATGCAATTTAGTTAACTTCAGGAAGATGAGACGCGGCAGCAGTGTGTACATTGCTAGGATGCGGAAGCAGGGAATACAATATAATGAAATTAAGTACACTTAAATGAAAGCATCGTGTTGCCTTGTTACTCGTTGGTACTCGCCTGCCTATTCAACTTCACCATTGCCTAGTCTGCAAAGAGGTGTGTTATTGTGGCAGTTTTTCTTGTTAGTCGGCCAGATGTATAAAAAAAAAATAAGGAAAGCTGCGTGACTTACAAGGCAAGGGAACATGGGTGGCAGAAAAATAATAGTGTATATCGCCCCACCTTCCCACCACCTAGTAGCTAACGGTTTTTCGAAAGTCTATTTCCGAAGAATATCTTTTGAGAGGAGAGTCAAAATGTGTATTTTTCCGTCCTCTTTTTCTCCTTTTTTTTTTTCTCTCTAGAAGAACCGCAATACCTTGGGGCTGCCACAGCAATAACTTTTGCTCCTTTTATTTACGAAGGTTTAGCATATTCCAGTTTTTACTACAGTTTCGTCTATTCTTCATCCTTTCCGTGGTGGTCGCGTTCAGGCATTGACCCATTGCTCTTTCTCTCTTTCTCTTTGCTCTAGAGACCAAAAAATAAGAAGAAGAAGGAGAGAAGAGAAACTGGCATAAAAGAGAGAAGTCACCCTGTAACTCGCGCAGACAGACTTGGTTGAACAGCTGTGCTAGGTTATTAAGTGCGTGTTAAATGGGACTTGGCTTTAGAGGAGCTTCAGTTAACGGCTCCGGGTGGCTTTATTGACAGATGGAACACCAAAGCTATAAGATTAGGAAAGAAGTATAAATGTTATGACTGCTGGCAGCGGCTAAGATTGCCCTTCTCTCCTAGACATTCCGCCATCTTAGGAAGATTTTAATCATGAATGTGTAAGGAGAACGTATAGACATAAAACGAATGAAAGCGATTCTTCAAGGATGTTAGTGGCAGACTGTAAATGGGGTGTTTAAAGCAGCACATTTTGTTAACGAAACTGGCACTTGAATTGTTATTTTAAACAAATACACAGTTTTTTTTTAACGAATTGCACTTGGTTTTTATTTGGTTGGAAACAATTTTCGATAAGTAAATTATAATTTACATCAATGCTGCACTGAGCTGATTGTATCAAATATATAGTACTGATCAATGTGTTTGCAGTAAAATTAAAGATTTACCGCCGCAGTAATTACATTAAATTCGGTAGAGTTCTTATGACGCTTAAGAGCATTGGTTTATGCTAGAACTACTTTTGAGGTTTAGATAGCTTTAAATATTTCTTAATTACATATCATTACGTATGTGATCAGGCCTATTCTAAGCTGTATTATTCCTCCGAAATGATGATACCAAACTCATTTCTTCATAATACAAGAGCATGAAACCCGGAAACAAAAATTACTCCCGTATGGGTATGGCACGTCAGGCTGCCAAGTTACAACTAAATGACTTCAGACTGAGGAGAAAACTAAATTAGAACAATCCTTCGTTTTTGTTTCACAATAGGATTTTCCAACATTTTTAATGTGGACGTCGAAAAGCATTAAGATGCAGTTTGTTGCTGGCGATTAATTCGTTTTTATATACGCGCAGCGGAATTATAATGTCACTAAATTTACATCTGTGTAAAGTATTTCCACTTGAGCGGTCGTTTCGAATTTAAGACATTTACTCTCCGTCTATGTTAGAACACTTCATATTTCGACGGGTGATGGTTCTTTATTATCGGTACCAGTTAGCCACGCATGAACCGTGAAGTGAGTGAATATAGACAATAGTTACAGAGTACTGGAGATTACAGAGGCGAAACGGTTGCTTGCTCCACGAACTACAGCCCTTCACACTAGAAAAATGGCGTCACTTACCAGCCCGGCAAGATGTGGAAACACCGTTCGCCAATCTGAGCCTGGTGATTTGGTCGCCAACTTGCAGCCCAGCCAATGGGGAATTTTTTTTGTAGGACGCAGTAACCAATCAGGCACAGCGCTCGTTAAGCCAATCAGAGAATGGGTATGTGCAGATCAAAGGAACAACCACGTCATTTCTTCTCAGTGTATGTATATGATTCAACGGGCTATCGTAGACGAAAGCGTATGGTACACACTTGACGAATATGATTTATCCAAAAACATTTGTTTTATGTTGAACAACTATGACTCATCCAGGGAGGCTGAACAACTACGATTCACGCAAAACCAAAGTTTAGGCTGAACAGTTTTGGTTCACATACAAACTGCAGGTTTGTGCTGCATAACTGATTTTACAAGATGAACGTGATTCGTGCAAAATAACCAGTTTGGTACTGAATAACTAGGAATTACAAATAGACCATAGAATAGAATGAAAAACTGTAAGCAACGAAAATTGTATTCTGAATAACTGTGTTTCACCCGCAAATAATTTATTTGTACTGAACGAACCTGATTTGGGCATAAATGCAAGGTTTATTTTGAAAAAATATAAATCACCCAAAAATCGTAGGTTTATGTCGAAAGATTGCCTATCACACAAAAATACTATGTTTATGCTGAATAATGGTGTTTTATTACAAAACTCTAGGTTTATGATAAACAAAATACCCATATCACCCATTTACGTCTTTATTGAACAAAAGTAACTTGCTCAAAACTTCTCAATATTTGCTGTAAAATGCGAGTCTCCCCTATACACTAGCATGTGCTTAACGACTGAGATTCACAACGCAAAAACCATAGGAATATGCTGGATAATTCTCATTCATCTAAAAATTGTCGCCGAATGCTAAAACATGGCTTTTGGCTGCCAGTTCCCGGCTAATAGATATGGGGAGAACTGCCAGCTCAAACATGTGAGACAAAACCCTATGAAACGCTTTTTTGCTGCAACACATGATTTGTTGCCGGAAAGTAAATGTAGTTTAAATATGAACCACTGCAAAGTAGGCTTGCCACAAACAACATTTTTGCCGGATCTATAAAGTAATAAGAATCTTACCTTTCATTGTCGTTACAATAGTTCATTTGAAGTCATCGTAGTAATATCAGCTACACTGCAAAGAACATTTGTGCTTTCAAAAAAACCGCGATTAGTAAATAAGAGAGAAATAACAAAGCTTTCACAATTACATCCTCTAAACAGTAATACCTACGATGACTCCGAGACTTAAACCCACACCCCCCGAATTACTAGACTAATGCCCTTTACCAAACGACTAGTTAGTCTTATAGCGATTATAGTACTTTTGTTCGGTAGATTATATCAGGTCAGGTTTATACATGGGCCAGAATATAATGTTACCTATTGGGGGAAGTGAGATTAGTGATTACGATAATCACTGCACTTCAGAATGATACTAAATGTCTGGATGGAAACTGTAGGATACATTTGCTCAGTTGAAGTTTTGTACTGCACAATATATTGGCTTATGAATGTTTGCATTGAGACAGGAGTTACATATTGAAAACTTCAATAAACAACAGAAAACCTTTCATATCGCTAAACTATTACCTTTAGAACGAAATATTATCTCTTTTCTGTGAACAAAGGCAGCTCGAAGAATGCATATTTATTTCCTATGAAGGCAGGCAACACATTCAAAGAAAACACTTATTAACAGCAAAGCATTTGTTTCTGTTACTTTCTCTTTAAATTAAAGCAATATTTCGTTGCTGTAAACAAAACAGCCTCAAATAAACGGGTTTCTTTGTCGTACAGAAAAATTTGTAAGGGTTGTTTTTAGAGTGAATGGTTTTGCAAGCCGAATATGGGGAGGCGGGAGTGCCTGGATTGTTACGTGTTCGGTAATATTGCAGCTGGTGGACTGCAGTGCCCAAACTGTAATAAGGTGCGGGACGGAAATTGACGATAAATATGTTAATGGAAGTCTGCAGGTTATTCTAAGAAAAAATATAAAATAAAAGGGCCACTCTACATTCCAGATTTTGCTAACATTGTGAGTTAGTATCGTGCCACGGTGATGCATTTATAATTAACTGTTTCCAACGCAGAATTTCATAAGCATGTTTTCAGCGCAGGATACTGTGCAAAAAGGAATACAACACCCTGATAAAGTTTTTACGCAGAATGTTAATAAATGCCGTATTGTATTGTCATATTTCCTTTTGTATTGGCTTCCAAAAAATTTTTAGAGTTCGATTTAGGCGTTTAGCATTTATTTTTGTTTCACGCCCTCATAAGTAGATGGCGGTAGGTTTCATTCCCATCTGATTAGGACTTTTCGTTTCCTTCGATGAATTTACGGAAATATTTCGCATTTAGTATGTACTAACATATAGATAACTTGCTTCTCTTGTCCAACGCTGCATTAAGTGGTTAATCAGGGACTTAATCGGTTAGGTGAGAATTTAAGGTTGCACGTGAGTAGTATAAAAATGCCTATTCGAGCACAGCCCCCGGTTATCATATCAGAAAACCAGCGGTAAATTAAAAGCTCAAACCATCAGAAAACCATAAGAAAAAATTACCGTTGTTTTTCTGATCCAAAACATCAAATGCCGAATCGAGCACAGCAGCAAAAAAGTGACTACAAAATTTGTATTTGGTTAGATCGTAATCTTAAGAAAAAAAGGGGGCCCAAAAAGTTTAGTTTGGGAGCAACCACAAAAAAGTGACTACAAAAATTGCGTTGGGCGTAGTTGCAAAAAAAAAAAGAGTGGCTCAGAAAATTTGAATACGTAAAAAATAAAATGTTGAACATAATAAATAAGCACGAATAAAAATCAACTGCTGTTTAATATGATGACGACCATGGCAATGAAAAAGGCTTACGCAACTGGTAACGTTTGGAAAGAATATAAATTTAAGAAAGACGTTTTTGCGGAAAGAAAGAAGAAGAAATCCAAGAGAAGTATGTCAAGTGTGAAACATGTAAACACTTTTACAAACCGTCTCTCATAAGAAGCCATCTTAAAAGTAGATTGCACAAAGGTCTTACAACAATACATAATAAATCACATGAACCAACAAATGCATGGGAAATTTTTTAAGCACCACAACAATTAATATCAAAACATAAGTTCCCATGAGAGAAACAAGTGAAATGTGAAACATGTAGTTACTATTACAAACCGTCTCTCATAAGAAGTCACTTAAGAAGTAAAATTCATAAGTACACACCCAGATTCAGTGTAGAAGAGATCGAAACAGCATTTCAAAGTAGGATCAAGACTTATGCTGTAAAGAATGTGAATGCATACAAAGATCCAAGTCATTTCCTAAACGATGTAAAAGAAACTTTCACAGGGCTAATTAGTAAACATTTAAAATCACTCAAAGTGAACATGAAACTCTTCACTGAGTACAAAAGAAGAATTGGTGAGAATAGTGAATATGTAGAAAGCTCCTTTAAAACAAAGAACTAAATTATACTGAAATCGACTAATCTGGTATAATATTATGCCAACAGCATTCCAAAAATCATAGATGAGATGGGGGCTTTCGAAGCAAAGGGATCTCAGTGGGTACTCAGCAGAATAATTAAACTAGAAGTGAGAATGAATAAATATGCACCATTCATTGGCAGTTCTTATGTTGATCTCCCAGAAAAAATCAAAGATAAGCAGGCAGTAATTAATTTTAAAACAATGATCAAAAATGTTTTTTGTGGTCTGTTCTATCTGCACTGCATCAAGGACAAAGAAACCCCCAAGGAGTGAATAAATACATAGCTTACGAACATGAGTTTGATGATGCACTTAAGGGTTTGGAATTTCCAATGAAATTTGATAGCATACCAACCTTTGAGAAGAGAGGTGGAATTTCTATTAATGTATACGCATATGAAGAAGAAGCTGGTGGTAAGAAATATATCATCTGTCCATTAAAAACAAAAAAAAATAAGACGGATAAACACATAAACCTATTCTATATCAAAGACGAAAAGAACGACCACTACTGCTGGATAAAAAGTCTTTAGAGACTTATCGCATCACAAGTAACAAATAATGGTCACAAAATATTATTATATGCTATAGATGTTTGCAAAATTTCTACTCTGTAAATAAGCTAAAAGATCACGAACAAGACTGTCGAGATCACGATGGTGTTAGAGTTTAACTACCATCTAAAGGAAAAAATGACATATAAAGATTTCAAAACAAAAATCTTTCTTTGAGAGTTCCGTTTGTGATATATGCTGATTTTGAATGTTTGTTGACTAAAATTGAAACTTGCCAACCAAATCCCGACGAATATTAAACAAAACCATACCAAAAACACGAGCCTATTAGCTTCTGTTACTATGTAAAATACGAACATCGATACTATAAACCACCAGAAACTTATAAAGGATCTGATACATCTAGTGTATTCGTTAAAATGCTAATGGAAGAAGAAAAGCCTATTGGTGATATATAAACAAATTAAAATCCAATGCTTCCACTAACTCAGAAAGAACAAATTGTTTATGATACAGCTACCCATTGTCATATATGTGAAAAGCCTTTGAATGGCAATTCAGTGAGGATCATGATCATCTTACGGGGAAATTTAGGGGAGCTGCACACAGAGATTGTAACTTATCGTATAGAAATCCATGTTTTGTCTCAATGTTTATACACAATCTATCTGGTTATGACACCCATTTATTCATACGAGATCTTGGCACCGATGAAAATAAAATTGATCTAATCCCCAACAACGAAGAAAAATATATTTCTTTTACGAAATATGTATGTGAAAGTGTAAATCTTAGATTAATTTAATCATTTAAATTTATGACTAGTGGTATCGTTAAACTCTCTAGCAACCTTTCCAGAAACCTATTCTGAGAAACGTGTAAGCATTTTTCCAATAAACTTCTTGACTTTGTTATAAGAAAAGGTGTTTATCCATATGATTACATGGATAGTGCTGAAAAATTTTGAGAGACATCACTCCATCGAAAGATGCATTTTACAACTAACTCAATAAATGTGACATTACAGACAAAGATTACGAATTTGCGAGAAAGGTGTTGGAAAAATTCAACATAAAATCTCTAAGAGAGTATAAGAACTCTGTAACAAATCTGATGTATAGATATTGTCTGATATAATGGGAGATTTTAGAGATGTATGTCACAAAATATATAAGCTATATCCAGCATGGTATTTCACAGCCCCAAGGGTAGCGTGGTATGCTATGCTCAAACATACTAAAATTGAACACGAATTATTAACAGATTATGAAATGATTTTGATGATAGAAAATGGTGTTTGTGGAGAAATACAAATATAGGTGTAACAAATTTACGATATGATTCTAGAAAATGTTATATATTGGAAGTTGATTTGGAATATCCACATGAACTACACTATCTCCACAAAGATCTACAATTGGCATCAGAGAATAAAATGACAGAAAGTTCAAAAAATCCCAAACTCTTCACTACTCTATGTGATAAAGAAAAATATGTATTACACTATGTAAATCTTAAGCAATATCTATCTCTCGGAATGAAATTGAAAAAGATCCATAGAGTTTTGGAATTTGATCAATAAGATTGGTTCAAGTCCTATATTGATACAAACACAAATATGTGAACAAAGTCTACAAATGACTTTGAAGAAGATTTCTACAAATTAATGAACAATTCTGTTTTTGGAAAAAAAGGGAAAATATTAGAAACAGAGTGGATATATGGTTGTGCACAAGTTCTAAGCAAATGGATAAACTAGTGGCTAAACCATAGTTTAAAGATAGAGCTATATTTACTAACTCTTTGGTTGCAGCTTTAACGAAACCATTTATGTTGGAATGAGTATTCTTGATCTATCGAATGTCTTAATGTATGATTTTTACTACAATATAATGAAACAAAAGTATGGGGAAAATATTGACCTGTGCTACCAAGATACTGATTCATGCATCTATTATATAAAAACACCAGACTTCTACAGTGACATGAAAGAAATGGTCGATCATTTTGATACTTCTGACTATAAAAAAGATAATCCATATGGTATACCATTACTTAACAAAAAGATTATTGGCAAAATGAAATATGAATGTAATGGAAAAATAATGGAAGAATTCATTAGTTTGAAATCGAAATATCTTAATGGGTAGGTAATTTCATTACACTTATCTCTCCTAACATATTTACCTAGTTCTATCCCCGACTTTTGGAAGTATGCGTATTCTGATTCCGAACCTAGCAATGTATGCATCATTGTTGAAGTGATGCCAGGGTTATCAATACTTTCGATTTTACAACCATGTTTAGAGATCTCTATTCTTGAGAACTGGAATGGGAAGAAATTCTCACAAAGATCAATAGTTGCTATTTTTTCATTTCAGCATTTGTATCTCTTTTAGTTAGCTTATACGGTTGATATACTAAGGCTTCATTCGGATGTGAAAATGCATCGCCAATGCATCTGGCTCATAAAAAATACCTTTAATAAGTTCATTTTTTAAATATTTTATTCTATATGTCGTGGGGTTAGTGTATAGTAATTCACACACCTCAAATACTACAGTGGACCAATTTGTTGTATATCCTTTTTCAAACAATTTTTTACGTTTACTTATACAAACTTTATCTCCTATTGCAAAGTTTGGTTTAACCATTTTTCTTTCTCCCCCATGCATCTTGATTAGAATAGAACTACCATTCCTTGCATTTACATTGGTGGGTTTCATTCTGATTGTACTGTGAACAGTGTTATTGTATTCGCATATTAATTTAGGTAATATAACCTTCCATTTATAGTTTCCCTGCATAGTAAATATCTTCCACATTTTCTCCAACAATGTTCTATTAAATCTTTCTACAACACTAGCTTTCTTTTCACTATATGTTGAATAGTGTGTTATGTTGTTGTTGGCCATTACTGTCTTAAATGATTTATTGTAAAAATTTTACCATCATCTGTTTGTAAATGTATGTGTTTGCGATCATTCAAAATATTTTTTAATGCTAACCTAACATTTTCACCAGTTTTATCTTTGATTGGTATTGCCCATGCATATTTGGAAAAAACATATATCACAGTTAACATACATTAAAACCCTTTGTTAATTGTATTTATACCTTTTAATGATCCAGAATTCATTTCGATCATTGATACCAAAATATAGAACAGTTCTTCTGGGGAAGTTTTTTCGCATTGGTTTATGAATTTAATTTACAATATCGTTTTTTATACTCCCCACCAGTGAATAGAGACATGTTAGTGCTATTGGAAAACATACATCTAAAAACACATTTAATTCTTACTTTGTTATTATTGGTAAGTTTATATGAACTTAGTGTATTTTTTATACATTTGAGACAGTATACATTTAAGTTTTCATTGTTCATTTTATTTATTTATATAATAAATGAGACAACAAAAAATTGTAAACAATATAGAGAAGAATATAGAAAGAAGAAGACAGCTAATTGAAAAGTGTATAACTTTTAGAAAATTTCGCCAAGATTAATATGATAAAAATAAAAAATACGATTAACCATTGATAGATGTGATAGAATATTTTCTGCAAAAATTGGACACGTAACAAATGAGAATAAGTACTTAATAAAAGAACTTGTTCCATTTGATGTTAAGAATTTAGACTACCCACAAACACCAACAGAAGCATCTTTTGAAAGGAACCTGTTTGGTAAAACAGGTACCAATGAACGCTATGACGATGACATTAAATTGGTGATGATGATGAATGCTATTATTGACGATGACAATGAATTCTATAACGATGAACGCTATAATGATGAATGCTTTGATGATGTCATTAAACACATTGACGATAACGATGAACAGAATGATGACGAACACTATGACGAAATTTTGGGGCATTTGAAAACTGATATCTCACAGTTAACTAACTACAAATCAACATTTATTGATAAGAAAGTGGCCGATTTCTTAATTGACTGCAAAGACGATGTTTTTGGACTAAAGGCTGATAAAGGTATATTGTAAATTGGTGATAGCGAAGTAACATTAATTAATGAGAAATTTTTTGTAAAAGGTCGGACATACACTGCAACTGAAGGTTTGATGAAATTACTAACTAGTAAGAAAGTAAAGAATGTGACTACACTGCAAACGACTATGAATGCTAAAGTCGTATCCTGGCAGATACAAACACAGTTTTTCTTAGCAATGATCCAAACTTGGGAACGCTCAAATCGAGTAAAGGGAATAAATGGAAAATTATTGTTAAACCTATTTATGATTCTATTAAAAAGAAACCTCCCTCATCTAAAAGGGGGAAAGGTATAAAGAAGTATAAAGACTATCCTAAAGAATACATATGGTTGGATGATGTTAGGATGCTTATTGATCGACTTCTCGTTGTTTATGGCAAAGAGAATGTTGGAAATGATAACCATTACAATGAAAAGTTGGAATAATGAATATGCTCAACAGCAAGTTTTGTGACTTTGTTGTGAATAATCCAAAATGTATACAATATCTGATAAAAGTGTTGAGCACAATACCACATACTTTGTGGGAGTCGGAGCAACATGGAAAAGGGTTACACAATGACATAATAAATTCACTACCTTTTGAGTTGCATGCACCTGGTTATCAGTACATACGTCTGGGTACCAGACTAAAAGAGAGAATTGAGCATGGTGATAAACCTATTAATCCACTAGATGTGGCTGCAATGGAACATGATATATCTTATCATCATCATAAAGATCTAGCTGAAAACATGGAGCTGACAAATAACTAGAAAAGAAAGAGTTCAAAAGATTGTTAAGTTCAATTGATCTCAATGAGAGATTGTGGGCTGGTGTTACTGGATATGCGATGCATATTAAACATAAGCTTGGCTGGGGAATTAAAATGAAATGATAAAATATTTGTTATAATAAATTAAAGTAAAAAACATTGTATTTCAAGTTCCTAACTAGGAGTTGAAGGGTTTGAATATTGATTCTTTCCTAATGAAAGACCAACTCGAATGTAAAAACAAGAAATTAAAGGAAGGCAAAGGGATGAGTATCACAATTTCAGTTCCACAACTTAAGAAAATGTCCAAAGAAATGAAAACTGGAAATGTTTTGACACTTCACAAGGGTAAATTTAACTAACCACTCTCAGTAACTTTGATATTGGTAAAATGGTTAAAAAAATAAACATTAAAAATTTTTGGGGTGTATTTATGATCGATGAGCTGCTTAACTAACCACTCGCTAATGAATGTGGGATTGTTAATGTACATGTTTCAACAAAGTCTGATACACACTGGGTATGCTATTGGATAAAAGCAAACCGCATATATTATTTTGATTCATTTGGCGGAAATCCACCGTGACAATTAATAGCTTTTCTCGGAAGTAATAGTTTTTATAACGATGATAGAATTCAAATTTTCAATCAGGTAACTTGTGGTCATTTGTGTGTAATTGTGCTAAATTAATTGACATTTAATTTTTAATTTCCAAATTTTTTTTTACTATTAATAAATGTTGTATATATGTGGAACTGCATTAATGAGCTCTTGGATAGAAGAAAAATTAAAGAACTCACAGACAATGATACAACTACTGAGAAAATCAATCCTAATGAATTTGTTTCCTACACACAGTTCAACGACTTTATAGTCACACTGACAAGAAATAAAAGATCATTGGATAAAGTCTATCTTACTTACTTGGAAGTAGATAATAATATAGATTTTGAACAAAAAAGACTATGAAATGTGGGATATTCCATTGCACCGATTGGTGCAATCAATTTAGAGTACTATCAGAAAAACAGAATTAACATTATTCGTTTAGTTGGGAAATACAGTTCAAAGGAAAAAAAAATTACTTTGATAATCGAATAGGATATTTTTTTTATGAGAGATGAAACTATAGTTGAAATAATAATAAAACAAAAAAATATAAAAGTTTTATCAATTTATATCATCAACGGAAAAAAATTCACAAGTATAAAACTTTTGAAGTATATGCTGATGATATGATATATTTTAAAATACCAAAAGCTTCCAATTTAACTGAAGGTACAATTGTGTTTATTGAAATATTTATGGTATATGAATACATTTAAAATATGAGATTATGTTAGTTGTTAATGGAAACACTTCCATTACAAACATACTTATAATTTAAGGGTTAAAAAAGTATTTAATTTTATTATGGTACTTACCATTATTAAACTTAGAGGTCATATCTACTGTAAAAAAAACCATATTCATTATTCCAACATTTTGAATAAGTCTCCCTAAATTTCTCAAACGACATATCACCACCGACAAAATCACTATGAATATGTTTAAGATTTGTGTCGTCTTGTCTGAATATGCAAAGAAGATTAGCATTGTCTCTTATAATCTGCTTAGGCACTTTTGAGTATGTCTGGGCTAAATAGAAACATAGAACATTCATAAAGAGTACCATAGTCCAACCATCCCTGAGCATATATAACATTATCCATCATAAATGTAGTTTTTCCACAGTTACTAGGACCCACTATCAAACGTCTAATATTATTAGGTAATAATTCACCATGCTGTTTTGTCGATACAGTCATGTATGGTATTCTTATTTTAATATCCCCGTCTACATGTTTCATGGTTTTCTTGCAAATTTATTAATAAAATTTTTTAATAATATAATAAATTAGTAAAGTATTCAAACTTACAGATAGCATATCAGAGTCGATGAAAAGACTACATTACCCTTTAGAGATAGAGGGGCACTCATTGGCTTTAGTTCAGTTCTATACTACTTATATAGCGCATAACATTATCTCTGGGAAAAATAAGCTATATTTTGTGGGTCATAATGATATGGAATCAGCAATCGATATTCCAGTTGTCAGTATAGCTTAAAAGATCTTGAAAAAACTATAAAAGCAATTTTTGCATTTTCAATGGGTGGGAAAGAAAATGATATATCTTTCGAGCTGGCTAAAATAACAAACATAGTGAAAGTAAAATGTATACTTAAATTAGAGTTTAGAAAACAGTGTTCAATAGGAAAACTTTTGGGTTTTGTAGAAAATAAAACTCTGAAAGAAAATGTGGATCATTATGGCGATACAATTCCAAAATTTTCTGCATTTGAAGCAATATATATATATATATATACACTGTAATATAGTAAATTGTATGATATTAAAACATGATTAATATAATAATAGAGAAACTAACATAATTACCACGTCTAAACCAAGAACAACATTTGGATTTGGCTACATGATCTATTACGAACCAGCTTATGCATTATTTTTTCCAGTGCAAACAAATCAACTTAATGATATAATAGTTGAAATTAAGGATGAAAAAGGTAAGTTAATGAACTTTGATTTGTCCGAAAGAACAGTGGTATTAGAGATGAGACCACAGATATTTTTTTTTGGTCTGAAAGTAGTCATATTCTATATATAATAACGTTAATAGTTTTTAAACTATTAACGTTTCATGTGATAAAGATGAATAATATTTCAATAGAAAGTGCAATGAAAGATTTAGTAAAGAATTTAATGTTCCGGTTACTTTGATATGTCTAATATGTAGATGCATACCTAAATTTTTAATTAGACTATGTTGTAGCACATTGCCGAAGTCAGAGTGATAATGGTGTTTTAATTATTGGATAATCATTAAAACTTTATAGATATATGAGCACAAATAAAAATCAACTGATGTCTAATTATGCGACGACGATCATTTACTTTATAAAAAACCGAATAAGATGTATTTGTTTAACACCACAATTCGCCATTCCATCATATGCCTAACTTATACCTCCACGACTTAATATCATTTAAAAATTTTTCACTGAAAATCTGAACATATCTGTCTGGTAAGGTTCCTTTAGAATTTCCAGAAGGAATTACCACTTTGTATCCATACCGTGTATCATTTATTTCAGCATGGTCTATGGGATAGGCCTGTCCAATTGTAATTTCGGAAAGTTTCTTAAATTGCTATGTTCCGTTTAATACATTTAGCAACTGATCCATCTTTTATTATATACATCATTTTATTTTTTACGTGTTCAAATTTTCTGAGGCACTCTTTTTTTTTTTTTTTAGCAACTACGCCCAACACAACTTTTGTAGTCATTTGTTTGTGGTTGCTCCCAAACGCAACTTTTTGAGCCCCTTTTTTTTTTCTAGAATTACGATCTAACCAAACACAACTTTTGTAGTCACATGTTTGCAACTGCTCCCAAACGCATCTTTTCTAGTCACTTTTTTGTAACTGCTCCCAAACGTAAATTTTGTAGTCAGTTTTTTGCGACTATGCTCGAATCGACATTTTATATTTTGGATCAGAAAAACAACGGTAATATTTTCTTATGGTTTTCTGATATGATAATGGTGGCTGTGCTCGAATCAGCATTTTTATACTACTCACGTGTCAAGAATATCACGCACCTTCGCTCTGAATGAGGACAGGAAAAAATGTGGGTGAAACATTTTCTCGAATAAATCGATCGGAACCGAGAACACTACCAACCTAACTAGGATTAGCCATTGCACAGCTATAACGATCATCCTTAATGTTCGTTGAATTATGTGCAGAGCGTTTGAAGAAACAGATGGTAAGTATTTTATAGGTATAATTACACATATATACAACGCGTTTCCATGAGTACCGTGATCCACTGAGCTGGCAGGATGGAACTACAAGCATTTACGTGAAGTTGAGGTTTGACAAACGACAACAGTAATCGTTGTTTATTGATGTCATTCGCCAGTGTATCATACTGCTGTCAGTGAGACTGCCCGCGAACTAAAACTATCCTAAATAAGAGTATACACGCCCGGGAACAATTTATAATCAGTGACCTATGGTATTTTAGCAAGACATGTAAACCACTACACCGCTCGAGCCGGCAATTATGTAATGGTTTACAATATATTATAGTTTATTACCTACCCTTGCGAAGTCTACAACTGTGTCACCAGAGGGATGAGTGTATGTGAATTTGCACAGTGACGCAACCCAATGAAACACGTGAAAACGCTGTACACACACAAATGGGGCTCGCACTAAATATGTCCCTGCTAGCAGTCTAACGCTTTAAAACGCAGGCACTTGTAATAATGTTGGAACATGTTTTAAATATTTTGATACCTACAAAATATGCAAGGAAAAAATATATTTTCGGGGTTCATTTGATTGAGTTTAGATTTGATTAAGTATGTATATGCTGTTCATGGTAAAATTGTCACTTTTGAAAGCCCTGCTAAAGATCTGCTTGTATACTCGTTGTGTATTCTTCTGCCTTATGTGGAATTAACATTGCCATGGGCCTCACCACTTTATTCACGCGCCGGCAAAATTAAACGGAGAAATTACTAAGAAAGTAAATACTTAACAAATGTGCTCATGTTTACACTTCGATGCATTAAAAAATCAGAAAGCGAAATAAATTATTTTAAGTAATTACATATGGTTACCTAACATGTTTTATACGACGTGACGTTAAGATAGAGAACTAGTTCCCTTCTATCGATACCAACTTTACTGGGCGAATGTCCCTCAGTGCGCCCATTAAAATATATTATGCATGCAGGGGCAGTGACTTTTTTCAAAGATCAATTTCTAAAGTTCTCATTTTATCGTGAACCGCCTTTAGACATGTATTATTATTATTTCCGATTATTCCCCTTTAGGAGAGCATGTGAACATGAGCCAATCACTACTTCACTTCTTTTTTCTCTTATCCTTTCTTCCCAAAACCTCTTAATTAATTCACTTTGGTTTTTATTCCTTTCCTCAGTCCATTTTCTCTCTATTATTTATTTTTATGTTCTTGTTAAATTTTCTTCTTTCTAATAATATTTCTGAATTTTCTCCTGTCCTTAATTTATTCTTCTGAAATTTTCAATCGTTCCAAGTTTTTCTTTTTTTTCTTTTATCCAATTTGTCTTTAATTTACTTGCAGTAATGGAATTGAAAATTTTCTTCGTGAGTCTGTCTTCACCCATCCTGCATAAGTGTCCGTAGAATTGTAGGCGTCTTTTTTTTTCTAAACTTGTCTGTGATGGTGTCTGTGTTTTCGTATAAATCTTATATATATATATATATACATACATATATAGCACTCGCTTCCCAGCAAGGTGTGCGCATTGATTCACGCGGTCGCTAGCAGATTTTCGCACAAGGAAATCGCGCCGAAAGATGCCTCTGGTCGGCGGGTTTTCTCGGGGACGTTCCCTTTTCTCTGTCCTTGCATTGCGGTGCTGCTCCATGCTCACCTCGTTTCGCCCCTATCGGCTCACACGACCCTGATGTCTTAAGAACCATCCATACTGCTCCACTCCACTCCATTCTAGTTTGTCTAAAACGCCAGCATATGTCTGCGTAGTAGAAAGAGCGTTATTCACAGCTCATGTCATCGATACTGCTAGTTTCTTCACAGCGTGATTAACACTTTGCATTTGCACTCTGTATACATCTACTACTATTCACGAGAACCTAGATTTGTAGCATTATTACCAACTATTAATGGGACACAATTTCTATTCCCTCTGATATTAAATCTTCCGCTGTTATATTGGTTCACACACAATGACTTGACACGCTGTATCCACTGAGTTAAGTTCATTACTGGCTTGGTTATAGCCAATGGAGTGCCAAGATAATAGTTGCCGAATTAAGTATATTTTCTTATGTACAGAAACAGGTAATGCGATATAAGTTGTTCATTAAAGTTGTTATAAAATTATATCTTTTTTTACTTGCTCTTAAGTTACTTAAAGATCCTGAAAAAAAAAAAACAACGAAACAATGAAACTACATTCATACGAATTTGGTATTCAGAAGGATGATAGATTTTCTTTTGTAGTGAAACCGGAGCTATACTCGGATATATGTAGACTACATTGTAAGAAATTATTGGCAAATTTACCATATCAGTGTATACGTAGCATGAGAAATTACGAATGGTGAATAATTTTCCCATACATCCATAACAGCGTTCCTACGATTGCTCAGGAAATAGTCAAATGCACAGGGAAGTTCCCAACTTTGTATAATAGTGACGCTTAAAATTCCTATATTTGCAGCTTCATATCGGGCACTATACCCAGACTATACATAGGTTAAAAATTCCCATTACTGTTTAGGAGTACAGTGTAGTGTTGTACTCGTTAAGGCATATGCCTTCCTGAATTTTGACGTAAACGTTAATAATAACGATCCCTACAGAACTAAAATTTGAGAACGGAATTTCCGCCATGAGTGCATTCCGTGATAGCCGTTACACAAAGGGAACACAGCGGTAAGCCAGAAAACCCCAGCGTGATCTATCCATCTAGTGAGAGTGAAGGGAGGCAGTGTTTGCGGTACTTTATGTAAAACGCCGAGATTGCATCGCTCGGCAGGATTAGTTAAATCAGGGAAAGACAGAGCGAGAGGGAGAAAATAGATAGAGAGACAGACATTCGAAGAGAGGGGATATAAACTATATGTGTTTGTATTACAATATATTGGTCACAGGGAAATGTGTAGGCGAGAAGGGGACCTATATAACACCCATTCCAAACGGCAAAGCTCTTTCTCTATCGGTTTATTAATGGCGACAGTAATGCCTTTGGGTAAGTTGACCCTCCTCCCTCCCTCTTCCGCAAAAGGTTATGTGCTCAGAAAAAGGGGGGGGGGGGGGATGGTCACTAGCGAATCCCTTCCTGGCTTACCATTAAGACCTCTTGGTTCGGAAGCCGAAAATCCGTAAGCAAAAATTTGCGATTATTTGCATCCCCCGCCCTCGCCCTCACCGACCCAACCCGAGAGTGAGGAGGGGGATCTAATAAAACGATAGCTACTCCCTCATATTGATTTTTTACAGTACTTTCACGAAGTTTCGAGTTAATAGGACCATATAATGTTTTCTCCACACAAATTTTGAACCCCTATTTCACTCATTTAGGGATTGAATTTTGGAAATCCCCCCTAACTAGCTGCCTACATTACATAGATAATATTTCCTCCAAATATTATGTTTCTAGGACAAATTATTGTGGCTGGGCGTTGATATGACAGTCGGTCAGTCAGTTTTACCTTTTGTGTATACAGATTGTGTATAGACTAAATATGATTTAGATCAATTCTTTGTCTTTGGCTCACACCAACACTTCTATCGAAGTCACACTGTCAATACTGATGAAAATGTACATATCTTAATTTTCAAAATACGAGTACTTTTATTTTAATAATCAATTTCTACTAATTTTAATTTTGCACAGCCGGCGAAGATGCTCTACCCTATATTCACTTTACGGTATGAAGCTGCTATCCCATTTCACCGGCCCAGTAAGGATTTCGATACTCTGACGTTCGTGATAATTTGGCGCATATCTTGGCAGACACAAAACAAGATTATTTAAACATAAGATGATAAACTAGCTACTGTGTTCTAAATACATGTGTACTAACTTGTTAAGTAAGTTCAGTTAAAATTAATTCTTTAGAAATAATTACAAATGAATAAAATAGTTTCGAACCAAGTATATAATAACTTAATTAGCTGGTTATGTTTGCACAAAATTATATTATCTCCAAATTAATTTAGCAGTTAATTTTTTCAAACATGTATATTTCACATCGTTTAGGAAAGAATATAAAATATTAGAACATATTAAAATGCACATCTCCGCAATACTTGACTGAAATAAAAGTATTTTATTATCTGCAGTGTTCATTTGTACCATTACATTTATGGTGTACATATTTTAATGATAGATAGTGTTAAATTTAATTAAACATGTATCTATGAAATGCAGTTTGGAAATGAATAGCTAAGTACATGGTATCAAACTATAAATGTTTTGGGTGGTGTAAAACAAAACTGCAGACGCTTTAAAATATCCATTGAACAATCGTTTCACATTAAAATTGCTTAAATAGAGAAGAACATTTGCATGAAATAAAACAAACAAACCAGGCGTCGTCGTAAATTCATCTTCCAACAGAACACCTAAATTTTAACGTAGGAAATCTGCTTACTCCTGTACAACCAAAAGTTCTGTCTGCTCTGTCTGGTATGGTTGGTATAAAATTGAAGCAGTCATTTAAGACGAAATTTTACTGAGTCCCCAAAAAAATGAATTGTATATCTGTAAATTGATGTAAACTATCTATTTAATGTGCTGAACAACACATTAAAATTCATAAGCTCTCATTTGTCGGCTTCAAGGGGTTTTGGTGCAAACTCCGGCATAACCATCTAGTAGTTTGAAACCACCATATCTAATAAGAAAACCAGTAATTTGGCAACACTATCAGGGCATACGAACAGGCGACTGTCTTACGTGTGTGTGACGTCTCTTTGGATGCGAATCAGACCTGGTAGCCACCAACTCTCCCTAAAAAAAAACAGTAGTCTCCTGCCTCTCTCGTATGGGACTGTGGTAGTGAAATATTAACCATCCTAAAACCACGAAACGATGCACAATGGAAGCAGTCATCAATTGAATTTACTCTGAGGTAAAATTAAGTGTTTCCATTTCCAACCATTCATTTTAAATTAGTTGTTAGAGGCTTTCATAATCTTGTCATGTGGTTTCCATGCGTCTTTGACAACAAATCAACTGAATGTGTGCAATACTTAAAGGACAAGCTGGCACCAAAATCACCTGCACTCTTTGGTGATTTATTACTAAGAAAGATGGACAAATCTTCACTTTTGAATGTCTTCATTCGTTCTGCCTTATGGTATAGTTACCACGGATCGGGGCTATCGTACCTGAACATTGTTTCGGCCTAGACCGGCACCAGTCAGAGCAGTACTTGAATTGTACAACAGCAAGTGAAAATGGTGTGATGGTAGGGTTCAGTAGATATGGATGTGTCTTGTCTAGCATAGTTGAGGAGCAGAGAAGTTGTGCCTCGCGCAAATCATATGAAGATGTGGTGCCAGACAGTAACACTGCTATCCTCAACAGACATGCAGGCAAGCTTTATGTGGGAAAATAGAATAAATATAGGGCGTTCGTTCTCTTGATTCACGATTTCAAGGCTGGCGAGACTGGAAGTGAGGCAGGTGTAGACATATGCAGACACCATGATCATACCAGCTCTGGAGGTCGCTGACGATCTTTAAGTGTCAAAAGTGGTGACAGACACTGATATCACTTGCTGAGCCGGGCTGAAAGTGACGCCAGTATTCAGGTTGTCAGCCCTGGTCTCAACAGTAAATGAACTGTTGATTAGAAGACATCGAGAAACATTTGGGCCCACTCAGTGATAATACAACAGCTATCTCTGATAATAGCAAGGCAAATACTTCTGAAATATCATGGAATACAAGAGATGGTTGCGATTTTTAGCTCATCATTGACAAAATTACATATAATTGCTACTGGAGAAAGTACATTAAAAAAATATACAGCAGTGAGACCTTCGGCTTACATGAGCTCGGGAGCAGGATATATGCCCATACTCTTGCCAGGAGAACTGCCACTGCATGTCACTGCTTGTAAACATCATTCAATAAGGACATTCTTTCAGGTAGGCATTTTTCTTTTCCGGTAATTTATGCTGTAATTTATGCTGATTAGTATACACCCAATTAGTGCTCATTTGATAAAATAATTTTTTAACTTTACTTATAAAATATATAAAATTATCTGAAGTTTTTATTACTACCTTAGTTTAAAAATACAAATAAACTATTACTGCAATAAGCTACTGACACATGAATTTAACGATATAGCAGTACGGAAACAACATAAAGCTGGCTACATAGACGTAGTAATTACTTGTTAATTTGGACATTTGCATTAGAATACATTGCTACATCGTACCTGAAGCTACTGAAGCCAATAAATTACAACAATTGTACCCTTAGCCAAAATGAAATGAGACATTGTGAAGTATATATCATTATGGCGTTCCCCGGTATCAAAATTTTATTGGGCCAATCTTGGCCAAACGTTTGACTCTACCGGTGGGCCAACATTGGCATATTATGTTTGCCCAACGTCGAATGTCATGCAGTCCTACGTTGGCCCTAAATTACATTATATATTGTTTGTCAACTGAAATACAACATAAGCCCAACAATATGGTATGGTTGTGTGAATACTTTTACGAATATTGTGTTTTCCTTTCGGAAACGACATCAGAGCCATTTATAAACCGAAGATCTACTAATATGTTTGGACATTTGTAAGGTGTTGGCAAGATTTATTGTTCCATATTGTTAACCAATAAACAACATTCAGCCAACACCGGCTACCAGTGTTTTAAAAAAATTTTACTTGCCAAATAAGAATTATAAAAGTGTGGTAAGCCTATTAGTACTCATCGCATTGCTCTTCATATTTTGAATTGAAAATCTCCTTAGGGGATGTTGGATTCCAAATAGCGCCCTTTATATTATCATCCCGATGTGTTATCCACTACAATACCGTGATTTCTTACTATACATGAAGCAATAAACACATGCCACAGTTTAGCGGTTCAATATACAGTGTTATATTCTTTTTTATACATTTAAATCAGATTTTACTACTTTGAAATCGAATTTAAAACTTTCTAGTTACAACAGCATACTTCCGAACTGTTGTAGCCCGTCCTGAGGGATCAGGCCACGCATTAACTAAGGGGATAAGTGTAGCTAGATGGAAAGCACTCGGTATACAACTTATCATTTTTATTTAAATATTAACAATACAATTACACCTCAGGTAGGCATTTAATGAAATCAATATAAAAGCAACAGATATTCAGTAATATGAATCAGGATTTCTTTAATAACACTTCAAGAGGTGCGAATACCTCCAATAATTTACAAGTAGTTTTAAACTAGCAAGGCGATACTCTGTTCGGATGGAGCTTAAATGCCTTCACAAGCCCTGAGCCATAACATGCCTTCAGTCACTCTATCAGGGAATATATATTTTACCCTCTGGACGTCGAAGTCTCGTTGAAGCTCTCTCAATGGCGGGTTCGTCAGGTGATGAACTCATATCACGGGAGGTGTCCCTCTCATCTGACTGGACTCGGGCAGGGCCTCCGGCGACGGCAGGAAATATGGCGCCTGGAGCTGCCATTGCTCCGAGCTTATATACGCTGTTCCTGACCTCGCACTCAATCCCCCGGAGTTTGTTAGATGTTAGATACAACAACGGCTCGGCTGGCCGAGGTCGCTCTGCCTTGCCTCAGCTTGCGGCTTCGCAACCCTTGCAGGGGCCAGCCACAGCAAGGATCCCCCTCTCAGAAGCGTCCAGGCGCCCTCGCCTGGAAACTGGTGTTGAACAGTGCGGGGGATTGGCTGGGTGAGGTCAGGCGACCTGCACATGAAGACGACGTGGAAGTTGAGTAGGCGGCGAGCCCTGGTGATAGCAGCGGAACCCGCCGGAAAGAGTTTTTTTTCTTAGCAGTAACAGTAAAATGTGACAACTGACTGGCATTGTTGCTCCCTTCCACCCCCCCCCCCCCCAATTCAGACTCCCTTAGGCGATGTCAGGCATGAAGGTTCGGGCATGCATTGCAGAAATGGCAGCCTTATGATAATGGTAATGCTAAACCATTTTCTTACTTCTGATAATGTTTAAAATATTATGTATATTATATAAGAATGAATTTTGTTATTTTCATACTGCTTGCAATTGGGATACATGCATTGTACACTTCTTCGAACAATGTATCCAGTCACACTTCAATATATATATAGGTCCGATGACTGGTTTCACCTCTGTATACTTACTCCTATATGCTATTACAATTATTATTTACATTATCAATAATAATTTATCCATTGTTCTTATAGTTAGCACAAAATCATTACAATAAAAAACTTTTCCTAGTATACATCGGAAGTCTGAATTCCGTATTTTATGAAAACAATGTGATCGTAATATGTTTTGTGCCGGTACCTAACTAACTTATGGCCGCTATTGTTTCGTGTTGGTTCTTTAGGATTGGTGTGGATGTGCTCGTCTCCATTAATATAGTTAAACCCCTCTGAAATAAATTGAAAATGATTAAAACCCAGCATCGAACACGTAAGGGTGGGAGCGCTTAGGGAACACAACATTCTGCAATAGCGCCTTGTGATATGCAGTTTTTTAATTGTTGAATATAAATGTAATACGCTTTCTGGATATGGTTACCATGTAACATTAATCATAATTTGTGTCTGGCATTTAGAAGTAATATTTTACAAACTAGTTGTGGTATATATACTGTACAATTGCTCACTTGGTAAGGAATTATTTGTTATTTTGACAGACCCGAGAAAACAATTACTTGATATTTACATTTCGTAAAACATATTATAAAATAACATTGAGTAAAACTTGAATAATATGCATTTGTAGGGGCCCCGATACACTATATATGGTGTTCTCACCTCACGGCGTGGAAGTGCCACCTAGCGTTGTCTAGAGCTGTTGAAATCGACTGCAGTATCGTGTGTGTCAGCTGTGGTGCTCTGTGGCCGATATCTGCCTTAACCTGCCAATGGTTGAAACTGAGGCCGCTGTACTTCTAATTTTTGTACCTAGGTTGTGCTGTAGGCTATAATGTGCCATCGCACTGCAATTTTGAACACACCCTGCCTGCTCTGAGTGGGAAACGTCTCTCTCATTCCCAGTCGATTTATATATTTATATATATCTAAATACCATATTTCTCTAGTATTATAGCAAACCTTATAAGTTATCACATTGTAACAGATATCTGAAAAGCTCTATACGTGCAACGCTTTCTTTGTCTTTACCTATTAGCAATTTATAACCGCTGTGAACTTAAGACCGGACGAAGCTATGTCTGCTAGATTTACTCCCTGCTATAATGCATAACAAAATTTTCTTTGTTAAGCAAAATAAGACTTTTATAGCACCATTACATTATTTGACCACACATCCGCTTGCAAAATCTGCCAGTTTAAGGGTGTGCTGCCTGCGCCATGTAATTAATTAACACAGCTATTTTAATCAGCTTATAATATATTGCTGCAAGCGCTAAAATCAAGACAAAATTGTGGCGATATTGAAGTAGTTATAGTATTCCTGCATTAACAGGGAGAACACGTTTGTTTGACGGAAAGACGATATTCTTTTTGTGCACTGTATGTTAGGCATATCTGCGTACATGATTTTCCGTTCACTATTAACAGTGTTGTTAACAGAATAGAATGAAATCCCATCACTGGCTTTGAGTTTCTGCACTTCAAATTCGTTATTGTGGAGCCATTGCACAGGCAAAATTTTATGCGAAATAGCTAGTTTAGGGCTCTTTACATCACAAATATGTGTTGCCATAATGATAGTGACATTATTGGAAGTAATTTCGCATCCACATGGTACTTGAATTTCTATAGTCCCTACCTTGGGGTTGTGAATTACTTAAAGTTTTATTGCTGCACCTTAGTACTCATTCTCCTGGAGTGTTAGTAACAACATAATGACGGGGTTCAATAGCCTGAATTGACAATGAATTACTAGTCTCACAATGAAATTTGCAATATTTAAATAAACTTTGTATGTCGATAAGGTGAATTGCGGCCTTTAAGTAATTGGCTTTGTAGAGTATCACCTAGTTGTTTTGAAAGAAAATATATGCCTTTGGCTTGTTCCGGTGTATTATAAAGTTCCCTTGTTACTTTTGTTTTTATATCAATTGTGGAAATGTTTGTTGGAGTTCCTACAATGCATATTTCATTGTTGTATTTGTACAGGACAGTTGTGGCTTTAAAGAATTGCCATGGACTCTTAATGTGTAGTAAGTGAATTTGTATCTTTATTATCATTTGAGTTAGTGAGAGCATGCATTCAGTTAGGGGTAATGTATAATATTTCAAGATGTCTTTGATGGGGATACTTAATTCTAACCCTTACTCTTGTAATTTAAAAAGATCCTTAGTTAATACTATTTTGTTTACTGCCTGTAAGGATAAAATTTTCTGCTGGCTTTGCTAGATGTACATATTAATTCTAAGCTCATTAACCATATTTTTTTACAATTTCCATCACCATACTCGTTAACATTTGCGATTGAATGAGGGAGGATTCTATTTCATTATTCTGATTATTTATTTGATGTGACATTACTCCTATGTTATTGCTGAGAGAATTAACTTTGTTTTCTATCTGAGTTTTTATATGCATCATGCTGTGAATCATTATATTGAGATCATTATTTGAGGTGATATTATTTTCTAATTAATTAATTTGCATTGCAAGGGATTCTTCATTAGTCAGGAGGGATTTCAGGTGACAGGTTGTAAGAATGTCGCAACACCATGTTGCGACATCTCCGAGGAAGGTAATTCCACGTTTAACTTTATTAGTCAAGACAACTTCAGACGTAAATTCTTGTACAACATTTTGTGAGATTTCATTAAAAAAATTTCGTTAAGTGGTCTGCATTCTTGTAAACTGTGCTGTTCTTTGTAGCGCAGGTTGTTGGTACCACACATCGATGTTGCTGGGCGCAGCTGGTTGGTGCAGCAGTATGGTGTGTACCAGGGGAATCGTTTCTCCATAATAGATGTCTGGTGAAAGCTGTTAAAATAGACCCCTCTGTGGGTCCTGAACATGTGTACTCCAGTGGATGCCGATGTTATGTGCAGTACTAGAAGCCACACTACCACTTCTGTCGTCCCCATGTCAGTATTCATTGACCTGTAACATATATGTTGGCATTAGTTTCTGATGTTTGCGAGTTTGATGTTCCGTGTGTTTACCATGTCAATTTTTGTCTGGCCCCTTTCCTTGATTTCGATTGAAATCATAGAAGGCTCTAGAATAATGGATTCTGTAAGGACCATAATATTTAAAGTTTAGAGCTTTCTGTATTGCGTGGGTTTTTACCCATATATAGTGTCCTATTTTAAGCTTGTTGGGACAAAATTTTCTATCAAAAATTACTTTTTTATATTTTCTGAGACTCGAGTAGGTTCACGTGGTCTTGTTTGCATGCTTGTGTAAGCTGTTCACACCTGTCAGCAGCTCGCTGCTAAAATGTGTGTGTTATAATGTGGCATGGTTGGAATGCTTCAATACCGTGTAAAAGAAAGAATGGTGAGAATTTTGTGCTTCTATTTACTGTTCAAAATTGAGGACTATGTACAGGATGTATTCGACCCAGTGTGAATGGTCTTCGCCCGCAGAGGCTGTCAATTGTTGTGATAAAATTTTGTTTACCTGTTTGGTCAGCCTGTTACAAGCCGGGTTGTATGCTGTGGTTTGTGACTTTTTGATTCGTAGTTTCTGCAATAGTTCCGAAATCATATCATTAATAAAATAATGTTCCACAATCTGTTAAAATTGACTTGAGGCAACCATACCAAAATATGACTTCTTTAATGAATTTGGCACAGGTTTTTGGGCGAATTGCTTTGACAGGTTTGGCTACTATGTAATGTGAGAAAAACTCTGTCATGTTGCCGGATGCTGCTGTTTGAAGGGGCCCTTTCGCATCGAGGCCCCAAAAGTGGAATAAAGGTGGGGCTTCAATAGGGGTCATAAGGCCTATAAGTTTCTGGTTGGTATGATTCACTTTTTGGCAGGTAGGACGGTTTTTTTTATGTAATCCTTAACATCTTTGGCCATTGTATCCCAGTAGAACTGGTTTTTAATTTTCTGCAGAGTTTTGAATTTTCCGAAGCGTCCTCTGCCTAGTAGGGCGTTGTAATGTGATGTGATTATTTCCGGGATGTAGTATTGCGGTACATGGGTTAACCATTTTTTCCCTTATGGGGGTGTGTAATTTAAGATATATTTCGCCATTCCCTGTAATGCTATATCTTCGTGCTAAACATGTGTATTTTGGCGTTGCATTATTGTGGGCCTGTAAGGGCCGTTTTTAATTGTGTAATATATGGATATTTTGCATATTCTGTCAGGAATGGGGATGTTTATATTGTGTTAATGGGTGCCAGTAGCAAATATGTGTCATCTTCGACTTTGATATATTCTTGTTCGTGAATATAAATGGGGTGATAGTGTGATGTGGAGTTGTTTGTTGTAATGATAATTTTGCAGTTAAGCTGTGAATCAATACATGTGGATTTGATTTTGTTAGTGTGACTTCCCATATTAATTTCGAAATTTACCTGATGTAAGGTGGTTACGATTTTTGCAATAGCTTGTAAGGGCAAAAATTCTTTGTTTGGTATCATTTTTGCTACATGCACTTTGTCATTTGTACCTAGGTCAGGTTTAATAAATGGTTTAATTTCTTGCCAATTATTAATTATGTTTTTTGCAATACTTTGTCTGACTTCTGCTTTATCGGGGTTTTGTAACAAGAATTTCGCGAGGACTGTGTAAAAGGATGTGCATGTAATGTATTCTTTCTTGATAATGGATGTTGGTTTCCTATGGATATTTGTGTTGTTTCTGCTTTGCCTGTAGCTGGTATTCGGCTGATCGCATCAGCAAGTGTATTTAGTTTTCCTTTTACAATTTTTTGCCTCGAAATCATACTGTTAGTGCTATTGCTAACATTTGGATCCTTTCACTGTGTTCGGCCATTGTATTTAAATATCTCATGCTGGCATAATCTGTTTCAATAGTATTTTTTTCCCATATAAGTATTCTTTAAAATAAATAACTAAATATTTAATGGCCGACAGCTAACGTTCCATTGCTGACAATTTTCTTTCATTTAGTGAGAGTTTTTTTTATGCAAGTGCTATAATGCTGTGCTCTTTACTTCCTGGTGTCTCCTGCATAGGACGACTCCTATTGCTGTCTGAGACATGTCGCAGGATAAAAAAAATATTGTGTGTCTGTTTTCTTGGAATTTTTCTGGGTTGGGGTTTTTTTTATTAAGGCTGATTTAAGGTTCTCAAATACCTGTTGCTGTGCTTGTGTCCATTGAAATGTGTTGGATTCTCTTATAAGGTCTGTTAGTGGTTCGGCGATTTTTGCATAGTTTAGAATTTATCTTCGTAAATATGAAGTTAGTCCTAAAAATGTTCGCAGTTGCTTTATGTTTTTGGGCGGTGCCATTTGTTTGATTGTTTCGATTTTCTCAGGGTCTGTTCGGATCCCTTCTGGTGTAATGTAGTGACCCAGAATTCTGATTTCCTGCTGTGCGAAGTGGCATTATCTGTGTTAATTTCACATTCTTACATGTATCAACGTAATAGCCCAAGCATTATATCTACGAAATTTTGAAGTAATTAGGACTTGTGGCCAACCCCAATGGCATACAAGCATAATCATATAAGTCGACACCATCGATGTTAAAAGCTAGTTTTCCCTATCTTGTTCCCTTACAGGAATGGCGTAGAATCCACCAAACATGTCAATGGATGAAATGTATTTGGAATTCGGGAAGTGTGTTTATTATATCTTCGCTTCTGGGGATAGGGTAGTGTACCTTCTTTAAGTGTAGATTGAGAATTCGAAGGTCTGTTAGAAAATGTATGCCTCCTTGGTGTTTTTATACCTATGCTCGGCGCAGCATTAGGGGAATCAGAGGGTGTGATTATATATACGAAGAGCATTTGTTAAAGTACTTCATTGTGTAATTGTGGATTTATTCGATAAGGGTGTGTATATATGGGTTTGTTTGTGGTTAATTCGAGTTTAATTTCGTAATTTTTTTGTTTCTGTTTATTCAGTTACGTTGCCCACAAAACAGTCTATTTTCGTGTAACTCTCTGAGTTATGCTTTTTGTTTGGGGTAGGTTTTCGTTTATGCTGCATAGTGCAGTATTGTCCTGGGAGTTTTTGCATGGATTCTATTTTATTTATATAATTTTCAATGCAACTGTTTGTGTCATAGTACACTTGGTTAGTATTAATTGGAATTTCAATAATGTCTTTATTGTGGTAAGTGTATACATATATAACATGTTTGGACAGAATCCGTACTATGTCATACCTTTTTATAATATCAACTCCCAATAGATATCTAATTTCAAATCATCTATTAAACGGAAGTGCTGGTTGAAATTACACTCCACTATATTAATATTCATGTTCGCCTTATACTTGGGTACATCTATATTTGTAGTTGCACCCTCTAGTATGAAGTGTTCTGTAACTGGTTGCCTGTTGTGTTTGTGTACGAGTGTTGTCGCTATGCATGATTGTGAGCATCCCATGTCGAGCAATGTGTTATATGATCTGCCTGCAATCCAGACAAGGATGTGCTGCATTGATGTTTGTACATAGCGTATGCGATATTCGTCCTTGCCGGTTGGCAGGGCTTGTTTGTTTTTGGAATGTGACTCGGATCTGTGGCTCAGTTCCTGCTTTTGCATTTTATCAGTGCCACCGTTTTCCATGTTAGTGTTAAAAGTGTCAAATGATGTGTTGTTACTTTCTGACTTAGGATGCATAGTTTTACTTCTGTCATACCAAAAGTCTCATAAATATTCTAAACTGTTAATTTATTACTGTGTTGAATGGTTGTGTTTGATTTGGGAAGAGTGGGAATTAGTTTGTTGTGTGGGGTTTGCCCTGAAGTAGTTGTTTGCATGAAAGTTACTATTTTTTGGTGGTTTTCGGTTGGCTTGGTGGGGGTTGTAGTATTTTTTTTGGAGCTTGTACAATTCTTTGACCATGACAACAGGTTGCTTGTTTCGATTGTATTTGTTGTATTTGTAGTACTGTGGAGTCTGTGTGTTATTGTTTCTTTGTGGATTTTTGTATATAAAGGGCTTTTTGTGTTGTAATGTCAAGACAGCGATTTCTTCTTTTAATTTCACTATTTCGGCTCTTAGTGAGTCTGTTTCTGAGTGAGTCTGTTGCCCTATGATTGCCTGGTTGTACTGAAATAACCCGACCTCTACTCTTTGAATATTCGTAAGTATGTCTTCCATTGTGTCATTGTTTAGGACGACAATTTTGTCCACAGTGGGCAGAAGAATTGATCGCCACACAATGCTATTGAAGTCTGTGTCTGTGACATTGGGGTTATATTTTATCCTGTAAAATAAGAGATTCTCAATGTGCTTTTCTCAACTTTCATTCAATTTTGGTTTAGTAGTGTAGAGTAGGTTTTTCAAGTATTCCTCATTCGCTGATGTGGAAAATGTGTTTCTCATTTTGCTGACGACGTCATTCCATGTAGCTTGTCCCGTGTGTGTCTGCAAATAATTTTCTAATGTGTGTTTCGCGGATCCGGTGACTTAGTATTTAAGCCTACGGCATTTCTCTGTCTCTTCCCAGTTATTGTTCTCCATGGTGTGGTTATATTGCTAAAAAAATTTGGGCCATTTTTCGCTACCATCGCCCGATAATTTATTAACTGACATAGGCTGTTGGACGATGACAGTGATTGGTGGTGGGTTTGCCATGTTCTGTTGTGTTTGAAGTGGGGAAGATAGTGGTAAGTGGGTAAGCTAGTGGTGAGTTCTCGTATGTAGGTTCTGTGGTGATTTAATTTATGTAAGTGTACTCATGTTCTGTTTTTAATTCAGTTTTAATAGAAGTTAGATAATCTGTGTCGTGGTGTTGTATATTTTCATATGAGGGTGGGGTTGTGGATGGCAGAAGGCCGCTGTTTGTTATTTTGTTAATTAGGCTACGAGTCAGTCGTGTTGAGTTTGTGTCAAATTTTTCTACAATTTCTGTATTTTCTGTTAATAATTTCTCTGCTGAAGTTATTAATTTTTGGAATTTTTCTGTGCTTGTTGTGTTCTGTGATTGTAATTTCTTTTGTGTGTCTGATAAGTCTATAGTAGTCTGTTTTAGAATGTTCCTTGCTGTTTTAACGAAGGAAGTGGTAGGTTTGTCTGACATGTAATGATTTTGTTGGTTGCCACTGTGACATATGTTTGATTACCATAGCAATTCCCCAAGCCTTCTACTTTCTACTTTTCCACAATTGCCACTCTTTTGTGGAAATTTGCGACAAGCAAAATAAAATCGGCATGAAGAGTGAAACCGTGGTTAACCATGCATGGAGTATCTTAAAAGCCAAGCACGGCACGCACACTATTCTACTGAATACACTGGTCGACTGTCTGGACGGGCAGCTTTTTACAACGCGGCAGTTCCTGCCAGATTGCTCTAGTACGGCCCCGATACTCTGCTGAATAATACAACATACAATGCCGTGAATAAGTGCTTACTCTTTTACTATGGTTTACTACAGTGGATTCGTTGACCCGCACTAGTCGAGGGAATCCTAACTCTGTGGGCAGGTGGACGGCGTTAAACGTCTTTACGAATTCCTGAAATAATTTATCTATACTTTACTGCAATTCTAATATCAAAGGGCAGGAAGGTCAAGGTGCCTCCACCATTTGCTGTGGCCCATCCTGAGAGATCAGGCCATGTGTTAACTAGGGGGATAAGCGTAGCTAGGTGGAAAGCACTCGATATACAACTTATCATTTTTATTTAAATATTAACAATACAATTACGCCTCAGGTAGGCATTTAATGAAATCGATATAAAAGCAGCAGATATTCAGTAATATGAATCAGGATTTCTTTAATAACACTTCAAGAGGTGCGAATACCTTTAATCATTTACAAGTAGCTTTAAACCAGCAAGGCGATAATCTGCTCGGATGGAGCTTAAATGCCTTCACAAGTCCTAAGCCATAACATGCCTTCAGTCACTCAACCAGGAAATATATATCTACCCTCTGGACGTCGAAGTCTCGTTGAAGCCTCTCGATGGCGGGTTCGTCAGGTGATGAACTCGGACCATGGGAGGTGGTCCTCTCGTTTGGCTGGACTCGGGCAGGGCCTCCGGCGACGGCAAGCAAGATGATGCCCGGAGCCGCCATTGCTCCGAGCTTATATACTAGATTCCTGACCTCGCGCTCAATCCCCCGGAATTTGTTTGATACAAGGGCTGGGCTGGCCGAGGTCGCTCTGCCTTGCCTCAGCTTGCGGCTTCGCAACCCTTGCAGGGGCCAGCCGCAACACAACTAAACCAATATACAAAAAACAACAGAAAGCATATTTTTAAAGAATCTCTGTGCCAAGAAAAAATGAAGCATTAAGCAAACAAAACGAATTATACATTTTTATTTAGAAAATAATAATAATAGTATCCTATGTTGGCACAATGAATGCAATGCAAAGTTGTCCCAACATAACATGAACTACCCATCGCCAACTGTTATGTTTAAAAAATTGTCTCGTCACATGAGAAACCAAAAACACATTTTAAAGAAAAATTACATCTGTTAAGTCTTGTTGCAATGTGAAAATTAATATATGTATATTTAAAAAGAAAATTTTTATTAGTGAATTTATTTCGGTTGTACAAAATTTGTACAACAAATGTTTACATAACACATCCCAACAGAATGTTTTCCAATAAGTAACTTACACT
The DNA here is from genome assembly GCA_029891345.1 of Dryococelus australis. NCBI lineage: Eukaryota > Metazoa > Arthropoda > Insecta > Phasmatodea > Phasmatidae > Dryococelus > Dryococelus australis. The sequence goes on from CM056998.1 coordinate 161,420,056, forward strand.
TCACCCACGAATTCAATTTTAAATAAATCATGGTTTGTGTATCATAAACATCGTTGTTTAACAACCATCCGGAATTATTGTGTTATTTATTTATTTATTTATTTTTTCAGAAATATGGCAATTAACTTTGTTGGCTTAATGCTGGTTACACAATGTTGGCCCTACAAATGTTTACATGCTAACGGTAGGTTTCCCATAAATACCCAACAAATCACCAACGAAGTCAATTTTAAATAAAACATGGTTTGTGTGTTAAAAGCATTGCTTTAAAAAATACAAACTTATTCTTATATTTTATTATAAATATGGTAATTACCATTGTTGGCACAATGTTCGTTACACAGTGGTGGCCCAACACAAGTTTACACACCAAATGAAGACGGCATGTTTTCCAACAAGTAACCAACACATGGTCAACATAATCAATTTTAAATAAGAGGCGGATTTGAAAAGAACGACATCGCTTTTAAAGAAAAAATACAAAATTAGTGTTTTATCTCATCAGAAATTGTAATTTCTGTTTTAGTGTCATCATTTAGTATCTTCTTAAACTTTTTGTGTTAGAAAATATTTTTTGTCGTTTTTCTTTGGGCCAACGTATTATTAATGTGTGTGTTCTAGCCCAACATGTAGCCTTTTTTTCCAACCAAATGTTAACGTTGGGCTAACGTAAGTTGCTACTGGGGTTGTTGCAAACAATACAATTATCAAGTATCTAGACTTTTTAGCATGTTATTTAGCGCGCTAAACAATACACATCTAACAATTTATATCTTTATATATATATATTTTTTTTTTTCAAAATTGAAACCTAAAATGACGTTTGCTATAAAGAGTGAAACTCAACACAACGCACGGTGGTGCGCTGCATTTCCCTTTCGTAAAATATTGAATTTTTTTTCTTTTCTGAAAGTGTTAGAAGTTGCTTTAAACAGAAAGTGTCTTCTCACTAATTTTTAATAATTTGCATTTTTTCAGATACCAACTTGAAACATAGCTTAGTGCAATTTTTGTCAGACTAACTTAAACTTAAATTACATTTAGTGGAATGAAAATATCGCAATTATTCTACTGAGGACAAGAAGTTCTAACAAATGCACTTTTGAGTTACCTGTTGAACTGGATGACAGTTCATCACACACGCCTGGACAACTCTTGAGTCAGAAATGTGCTGCAATAAAACAACGACCGAATGTTGTATGACTCAAGAGTTTTGCCATAAATAAACCACGCTGCTACAAAGAGTACCAAAAGTGCTTTTCGCTCAACACTCAGCTTCTCACGCTTAGTGAGTCAAGCATCAGAGGAAATACAAATATTAAAGAGATACAGCATATTTTCACCTTAATTACCGTGGATTGTAATTTAGAGTAAAGAGATTTAGGCCTATAGCTAGGCATGCTCATATACACCCGCGAATTAAAAACCCCTGTGGTTTTATTTTTTTATCTTTTGTTGTCCGTATAAGACCAAATAATAAAGCATTTAGCTAGAGAAATTGAACTTACATGAAAGTATGAATGAAACAATTTTCAAACCTAAATCCATGAGCTGGATATAGCACAGTTGCTACTAGAGTTTATTGGGAAATACTATATATGCTTATTAGTGCGTACAAATGCATTGACGATATTTCATCACACCTCTGTCCCCAAATATACGGACACGTCAGTATTTTCTCAGCAGGATATTTTTCGGATAGGCGGATAATTTTGTAACGGTAAAAATAGTGACATTCCCGTAAATAAAATACGGTGCACTGTCTTACCTGGTTTGGCCACCTAACTATGTTCACTTAGTAGACTATCAACTAGAGAAGTAATTGCCTGGGCTTAAGTATTTAGCAAATTGTGGAAGCCAGAATGTAGGTCACATAACCCGATAAATATTACTATATGCTGTTCGTGGTAAAGTGAGCACTTTTGAGGCGCTATTAATTTTTTACTTTCAGCAATTGCTTACCGTTTAATCACGTATTGAAGTGAATATTGCAATGTCAGTTATAAACACAGTGTCTGCATTCCCCTTCACTTTGAAGTTAATGTTTAGTCTAAAATAAAATGTATTTATTGACTACTATTCGAGCTGGGAGGGCTTTGAAAAGTGCTCCATTTACCGTGAATTGCATATGTACTTAATCCTTACAAATACGGTATTATAGCGTCATAAATATAAACCATTCTCAAAACCCTCGTAAAGATAGCGCGAATTGTGCCATCGTAGCATGCGTGAACATAAATACATTTAGGATTAAGGATTATAACAAATAACTTACTTTCTGTGCTGGTCAGTGTTTGCAGTATTCAATTTTGATGCACAGATGTAACAATAGCTGGGATGTGGCATTAACCATCAAAAAATGATTTTGGTGACAAGCTCGAAGAACACTGGGCCTTTTCTTGCCATTTACATAAGTAGCCACAAATATATGGAGTTTTGCAATATTTACACTTTGTAACAGTGTCGAATACTAAGGGAATGCTGCACATAAGGCGGATATGTTAACCATAATGGACACAGCGTGAGAAAAGCGTTCTTCACAAGTAGGATTCATGTGTTTAAGTGAATAAATGAGGTGTCTATCGACTCCTTTTGATAACCCGAGTGTCATAGGCTATGACACAGTTAAGATAATTCAAGATGGCGGCCGTGACAAACTTAGATGGCGCCACAGGTAATGTTAGCTCGCGCAAGCATTTCCTTCACGGCTTATTTTGGAAATACGTGCCATTAATGTTTTACGGTAATTTCACTTTAAGATTAATAGAATGCAGGTTAAGCGTAATAATTATCAACCTTTATTTGTGTAGGTAGAATTTTAAAGGTATTCAGAAATATATTTCTACAAAATGCATCTAGGATGCAAAACAATTTTTTTTGTTTCACTTAATTCGACAAAAATTGCCAAATAAAAAATAAAGTTATAAAAGATTAAAATTCGAGTACTCAAAAAAGTGAAAAACAAATCTTCAGTTAAGTGTACTAGTATGATCATAAAGCCGTAGTCCCACGTCGTGCTGTTTAAAACACTTTACGTACAGGGGAGGTACAGGGAAAAAAAAATTAATTTACAATTTCTTGTCACTTTTAAATTCTAACTAAGTCAGGCTCAATACCGTGACAAATGGAAGGCAGAGGTGGATGTCTTTGCTCAGAAACGGGACACAATAGGCTATAGGCCGTTCACGGTAAAGTGATCATTTTTTAAGGCCCTTGTAAATTTTTCCTTTCATCCAATTTACATCTTCCTGCTGCTTTTGAATATAAAAATTGCAATGTGACCAATAAAACACAGTGTATACATTTCACCACCATCAACATTTAATGTCTGAGGCTGTAATAACATATATATATATATATATATAATCGCGTTTAATGCATGTTGGGAGGGCCTTAAAAAGTGGTCACTTTATTGTGAACAGCCTATAATAAAAAAAATTTTATATGTATGTATACCGCACGATTGACTGAGCACACCAATCCATTCAACCACACATATCACTTATAGAACTGCTCCTTTTACGGTTCCGTAGTCAACAAGGAGCCTTTATATGATCATCAGGTCCATATGTTTGTTCATCCTGGGGTGTCACAGAGATGTTTCTACAGCACCGAATTGAAATGCATGAAATTTAATACATAGGTACCTGCTTTAGTTCGATTTTTTCCCCTATACCACCCCTATATGTAAAGTGCCTTAAACGGTACGACATGTGATTTCGGCTTTATGATTATACTCGTACACTTAACTGAAGACTTGATTTTTGAGTAGCCTGAGTTTTGGTTTTTCATAACTTTAATTTTTTACAGACTTGTCTGCGCGCTGGATAGATATCGGATTGTATAGAATTTACATCTCCGTGTGATTTGATTTGCTGCTGCTTGCTTTACCGTTTTCCTATCTGACTGTATCGGGATACTGTTACGCCAGTACTGTATGTTTGTGATTCACGTGCTCACAGGTAGGTAAATCAGAATTAGTGAACTCAATCATTTTAACTATTCTTACTGAAATTTTAGTATATGATATGTAGCCTAAGCTGCTGGAAAACAGTGGAATGAGAGGTTTTAGTGCGAAGCCAGTGGCTTCACTAGGAATCAGTATAAGTCACTGTTACAGCCATATTTCACGATAACTTTTAATTTCATTATCTGAAAGAGATTTATCTTAGGACCACATAAATGTAAATATTTGTAGTCAAGTGATTATAGTTTTCAAAATATATTACCGATCAAGCGAGAGAAAATTATATTTATATTTATTAGCTAAAATATTAATTGTATTATATTTAAATAAAATATTATATATGGTATATTTATTGTATTACGTTAATAATACTAATACATCATATATTTATATTTATTAGTTTTCCTTGGACGAATAAAATTGGGCAGGCAAAAATATAAATACCTTCTTTAAAATTTATACTTAATTAGTTTGTTGTATATATGACATAGATCAAGTGACATACGATTGAAATGAAAAAGTTAATTATGAGCATAGAAACTTGGGCTCCTATTTCTGAAATATTCTACTTTTCATTGCTATGTATTGAAAACTATAATCATTTGACTGTAAATATTTACATTTATGTTGTCCTTATAAAAATATCTTTCTGGTATTGAAAAATATATATATTGCGAAATATTACCGCGTCAGTGAATGGCAGCAACTAAAATAATTAATTGAATTTTGCTAAGTACATTAGAGCAGTTTGAATAAATCTGCAGTCAAATTCGACGATTTAATCATTTTTAAAATCATTCTATATCTTACGTATAATATCGCTATAGGACCACCAAAAGAATGACGGAATCAGAGTGTTGAAGTCTATGTCACCGCATACGTTTTCGCGAAAAACCAGCTACACTATTAATTATTGATGAGGTGTGGTCTGTACATTAACGAAAGTGCAACATGTTAAGTAAAAACCACTTCATTGCAGCTACAAAATGTATGCATGTCTCTGTGGACAAAAAGGTTAAGACTGCGAAATTTGCGCCCGAGTATATCTCGACAACGCTACTGTGAAATTTCTTTACCCTTGATGACTGAACACCCACGGCTGTGTGTTCACTGTCTCGGAAGTTATTCAAAAGGACTGCAGAATGTTAAATAAACTCATCACCATAACGATATTGGTAAACTGCTTGGACGACCAATATAGCATCTGCATCCGTGGTGTAGATAAAGACATTGTAGTTGGAAAACAATATTTGGCGATTTCATTGGTGATGGCTAGCCAGTGATGAACAGTGTGTAGCGAAATTATTGTCAGTGCTCTGTCCTTGCCTTAAACCAACACCGACAAGTCCATGAATATCCTTTGCGGGGTTTTTGATATTGGTCACAGCTAGTACTGTGAAATTTCGTCATATGTTTCTGCTTACACAATGAACCAAAAGCAACTCTTCTAACTAGTCCCTTTCTAAGTTACAGTTAAGTTATTCAAAATCCTCTCCAGACAAAAAAATTATTTCTTTTATACCCCTGAAACAAAATCTTTCCGTGGATTAGTGGGTTAAGAATGATAATAAAACAGAAGCGTATACATTACATTCTTTTGTACGAAGTTTTCCTGTTAACTGCGCGAGTTTTGCATGCACGCTGGTGTCGTGAAAGGTGAGGTTTAAGAAGGATTCGCAACACGAGCATCGCAAACTCGGCGCCGCCATATTGGCCCGTCGCCGAGCACACGTCATGCAAATGTTCGCGGAGACGCGACACAGGTTTCAGAGAGAGTCATTGGGAAGTGGGGAGGGGGGTACAGGAGGATGGAAGCGAAAGGGTGCCCTCAGCAACAGAAATATGCACGGGAAACGTGCTTGGGAGGATGGCTCCAGGGTAAAGGGAGGAGGGTTGGGGAGGCAGTGGGAGAAAAAAATACGCGAACAGCTTTCCGCGGGATTACTTTCTAAGTGCTCCGGCGTCGCCCTCGCGCGCGCTTTGCTTTCGCTCCCATATTCACTCACTACGCACGCTCCCACCTCCCACCCCTAGCCACTCACTTCCTCCCACCCCTTTTTCAACGCAACCCCCTTCTCCAGAACACTCACCCCTTTCTCCCGCAGCAGCGAGCAATTTCCGGCGCGGAGAGCCACTTCTGAGCTGTGCCTCTTCGGTTCGCCCTCGCGAGAGGCGGGGTCCTGGATCCTTCGACGTCTTCATTACGCGAGCTCCGGATCTCGGTTAATGTCGCTAGATCCTCTCCCAAACAGCGATTTATTTATAAACCCCTCGTGACATACTTCTCAGACGCAGTGCTGGATGATGTTGCTCGTTACGGCATTGGCAGGGGAAAGACCCCGTGAAAATATATTTCCGAGCACTGCAGCTTCTGAGAAGGTTGATAAAAATGGCATGTCAGAGGAGCAAGGAAGAGTGGAGTATCTTGAGTCTAAATACTCACGGTACATGTCAAAGTTTTAAGAGTAACTAGTGGTTCGAAGTTAACTTATATCAACGGGGATCCTATTATCTTAAGATTGTAGCACGTGACATTCTCATAAAAAAAACATCTTGGATATTCTGTTGAGAAAACATACCTCAGTAGAGCTAAAACAAATTATTTCCTGAAACACGCATTACTTTCAGTAGACGTGCAATGTGTTGGTATGTAGAATTATAAATTAGTATAATACTGTGTGTGATAATTTTATGTGTCTCCTTGGATTTCTGCTCATACGATACTCCCTGCAGAACTCAGAACCAGCATCAAATATTTAGCACTTCAATCGCTCAATGTTGTTCGATCAAGTCGAACACGAGGGTGAGTGTTTACTATGGTAGCAGCCAGGGCACAAACTTCTTGTTTTGTCTGTATTGCTTTGAATACCATCACCTCTTCATTGATTATGTACATGATTGAAAATTATATTATAATGTGTAAATTTTAGCCTGAATTCGGTGGCTACCAGTTAATGGTTTCCCTAGATAGGACACAAAAGCTTAATCTATCATGTTGGGTTTTCTTCCAAAATGGCGAAAAAATGAGTTAATATATTAGATTATTTGGTACTTGCATAGATATACTGCCAGCATACTACGTTAAGCTGGAATTGGTTACATGGTTTTATAGGTATAGCATAGTAATAAATAATGTCTACATGACCGCCATTTGGAAAATAATAGTCTGACCTACTAAAATCATGTATGTTTACATGACTTACTGGAGAATTGTTAGGTTTGGTATGGATCGGTTGATTGTTTCTCGAGATATGACATTCAAACTTAATTTTCACGTAGGGCTATCTTACAAAATGGAGGACAAAAGAAGTTATGTTTTGACAATAGTTGCTAATATGAAATAAACAAGTTTAATTGTTTTTAATTTGCACTATTTTCAGAAATGGCGGATTATTAATAGTATCGCTGACATTATTCACTGTCAATGTACCAAATTTGATATAATAGAAAAGCTTAATTCGTTCAGTTTTGACTATCTTTCAAAATTGAATACGAATAAGATTATTGCTTTTCTTTAATTTCAATTCTTATATCGTGCAATATCAACTTCTAAAATTTGGTTGAAATCGGTTAAATATTTCACGACATACAATGTAGGCCTAGTACCCTAAATTTTAAAATTGTCACCTTTTGAAAATAAGTAGCTGGCGTGATTAAAAACTTTAAATGACAGACCTTCAGGTGATTGCATAAGGCTAAAAATACGGTGCCATTGAGAGCATGTCATGGCTTTGCCAGAATATCCTCAAATAAGTTACCAAGAAGCGAGATCGACTAAACGTATGTAGTTCAAATTTCTGCCGCAAGCGTCAGCAAGAGAAAAAGTGGTAAAAATTCATCCTCAAACCGGCGTCAAGGGACGATCTCAGCATATGCTGGGCTAGCCTACAAAGGACATTTTTCAAATTGGTGCAGCCAGTGAAACATGACGCATGTTTCCAGATCATCATGCAGTCCGTCAGTGGCTGAGTACACTTAGATAAGGGGGATTTCATGTAGGCTTAGTTTCGCATCTATTTACGCAGCTATTCTGTGCTCGCAACACTGGTAATAATGTTTGATTTATTACGGAATTTAGAATAGAATAGTGCAAACCGAGTCACATTTTAAATACTGTATAACAGTGTGAAATAAAATATCAATGTTCTCTTAAAAAATATTAGAAAATAATTAAAAGGTTGGCCCGCACTGGCATGTCCCACGCGTAAATAAACTTGTTCCACGGAGGTACATGCGGTCGCGGTGGCGCAGTGGCTAAAGCGCCTTCTCCCACCGAGGGTTCGATTCCTGGCAGTGTCGCCCCCGGATTTTCGCACTTGGTAATCGTGCCGGACGATACTGCTTGCCTGAGGGTTTTCTAGGGGATCTCCAGTTTCCTTGCCCTTGCATTCTGGCGCTGCTCTTCACCTCGCTTCACCCTCAACGTCTCTCAAGAGCCCAACTTTAAGAGTCGCCTAATCATCTCCAATCCACTCTACTGAGACACAGAATAAGTAAGCATACCGAATGCGAAATGGCGTGGTAAAGGCGTTTCACGATAAAGCGAGAATTTTTGGAACCAACCTTAGAAAATAGTCACTTCTCCTACCTGCACACATTTTAACTGGCGCGCTGAGTGGCATGCTCCCAATAAAGTACGTAACGATGGAGGGGAAGCAGTCCCAGGTCTTAACGTCGAATAGAAAATATAAGGCAACCATTTGTGATAAATTTATTTCATTCATTCACTTTGTTTTTTTATACACCTAAGTGTAAAATTCAGCATGTTTATAAAATGTTTACTTTTAAAATAATTTCACATATTAACTTGACGGATAAGGTGATGAAGGTACATATGGCGGAAGAATACACAACGTGCTTACAATAAGGACTTAATCAGGGCTTTCAAAGACGCTCAGTTTACCATGAACAGCCTACAGTTCCTTGGGCGAAAGGTAACTAGAGACTGTCTTTCTTTTTTATAGTTAACATGTCCCAGTCCATCCGTTTTAGACATTTTTTACGGTTGTTGTAACCAAGTCCATCCGTATATTTTTTTTTTTTTTTTTTTTTTTTTGCGAAAACTTTGTATTTAAGTATTTCGTCTCAATGGCTGCGAGTCACTGAAGAACTGAGAGAGACGATGTCTGAGATTTCCTTTTCACGAAATTAAAAGCCATCTCTGTTTTTCGAAAGCTTTGAGCCGGAAATGGGATGCATAGCCTTAACATTTTTCGCCGATAGTCTGATAAAAGAATGGCGGCTTGAAAGAGTTTCACAACCAGAAAAGAATTTCTTTTGACCAAGAGGCTGTTGGTTTTCAAGGAGGTGTACAAACATACCAGGTTTCTCCAGCTAAATTAATTTGCTTAAAGAAAAATTTTGTGTGAAATATATATATATATATATATATATATATATATATATATATATATATATATATATATATATATATATATATATATACACACACACACACACACACACACATATTGTGTTGATTCAGCCACCACAAAATTTTGGCAACGTAAACATTTTGTTCAAAACATTAGATAATCTATAATAGTAAGCTTTATGCTGTTATGCATCTCCGTTAGCAGAAAAACTGAAAACGATAAAAATCAGGGTTATGTCGATAAACTTTTATTGTCACGTTGTTTTATCACTTAGTAGTCTGAAAATATTTAACGGTTACCAATAATATGCATTTCGCTAAGAGCTATGTGTGTGTGGTATTAATGACAATTATAAAATAACGTTTCTTTATTTAATGATCTGATTCAGCAACAGCCAGACAGGCATTAGATTATCTAAAATATAAGGCAATCAAGAATGCAAAAACTGCAATGAAAAGCTAGAACAAGCACAATAAGACATATTTAAATTCCTCTGGGTAAATGAGTAGTTTAAAATTTTCGTCATCAACGTTCCCAAACCAAACTTTATAATCAACTTTACCTATTAAGCACTGAGCTTATTTGAAGTTATTTGAACTATATCTGAATATGGATCATTCAAAACCAAAATTAAACCATGGAATGTAATCAAATCTGTCTATTGATACAGTACTGTACAATTTTCTACAGCTTTATATTTGATTTATTCATAGAGAATAAGACTGTTCAGATGAACAAACTTTTACGTGGGTTGAAATATAAATGTGTTAATTTTACGTCTAGCTGATTGATATACAACACAAAGAATGAAAGAAAGAAGAAGCCTATGAGGTATTTTAAAAGAGTTTGATTCATACCGATGTGTAACCAAGGCATCCTGTCAACACAAACAGCTCTCTATATCTTTCTCTCTCTTTCTCTTGGGACGGGTAGTCCCATTACCCCCCGTGTACGTGAAAATGTTAATCAACCGTCATGTACGTCTACGTCGAATTACCATACCTGATGTTGGAGAAGGGGGTACGATGTCGGAGAATGGGGTACGATGTCGGAGAATGGGGTACGATGTCGGAGAATGGGGTATGATGTCGGAGAACGGGGTACGATGTCGGAGAACGGGGTACGGTGTCGGAGAACGGGGTACGATGTCGGAGAATGGGGTATGATGTCGGAGAATGGGGTACGATGTCGGAGAACGGGGTACGATGTCGGAGAATGGGGTACGATGTCGGAGAATGGGGTATGATGTCGGAGGATCGAGCGTCGCGTCCAGCTGAATAGTTCGAAGACTGGTACGATGGAGCTGGGGTGGCGCGGCGGTCGCCCACCACCCATACACCTCCCATACCCTCTCCAGCAGACAACTTTCTGCCACGTAGCGAGGCGTGGTGTTTGAACTAACCAATGAGAAGGCATGTAAGAAACAAGTGCTTCAAGATCCCAGACATTTTGTATAAATAACCATTTCTGGTAATAATGACGCAGAGATCAAGACATCAGGGGACATATATCGTGGGAATGGGTGAAGTAGGGAACGAAAGATAGAAAGGAAAAGTTACGCAATTTTGTAATCAATGTAGTATTTATAAATCAAGTGTGGTACTACAGTTACAATTTTCTCATAAGCCAGTGGACTAAAACAGGTTCGTTAAGGGATGGAGGTCTTAATTATATAAAAGAGTTAATTTTAATTTCCTAATTCTATTTACAATAATTACAAACAATATTTTCTCGATGCAAATTTTCACAATAAATTAAAATCACTTGCTGTTCAAAATTAAAGAATTTAATCCATACAGTGAACAATTATCTGAAGGAAATTTATGCAATTGAATAAATAAAAATCTGTCCCAATAGACAGTGTGTAAAAATATATTCAGTTATTTTATAAATTATATGTCCATATTTGACTGTTCCAATATTTAGAATAAAATAATTATTATGTGGTCATTCAGTCCCACCTCAGTTTAATCCAAGTCTCAACAGTCCGTAATGTTGTAGAGTTCTCCGAGCGCCCTCGCGCACAGCAGCCTTCACATGTCGGGTTTCACGCCCTCTCGGCTGTTCCACAAACACCTCGTCCGCCGTCGCCCGTCCTCTTCATCGATGGCGCGTCCTCTTCGTCGATGTCCCAGCCACCGCACTCAGCCGGAAGGCTTCTACCAAAATCTCTACTCTTGGACCACTGCGTTATTTATGGGGTCGTAGGGCATCGCCCAAAAATTTCTCTGAATGCCATGTCGCGCGGATGGTACTAGTTCCCAGAATATTCTTGCGTATCCGCTAAACACATCTGCTTATCCAGCAGGGGGAGGAGGAGGGCCTGTGATGGCAGCCAGCTTGCCGCTGCCGGGCGAGCAGCAAGCCTGTTTACTTGTTGCCCCCCCCCCCCCCTCAACTCAAGCCTCGTGCGTTACAGGCGCGTAACACTACGCTTGTTTTGTTTGAGTTTTTCTATGTTTGATAAATTTCTCAAGCTTTTCTAAGGTGCCAACTGTTTGGGATGTTACTGTTAGCCCCGTATTAATCCTATCATTAACTTTTTGGGATATGTATATAAAATATTACATTAAATTTTTTTTCGGGTTTTCCTTCATACACCACACAATTCTTCCTGAGTTTTTAAATGTTCTGCGCCCCGCCTGCTGACTCTATTTTACTCTGCTGTACGTACAAAAAATAATACACAAGTGAATGAGCCCCTGATACCGCAATCTCCAATCGTACACACCAGTAAAATGGCGTCACTCGCCAGCTACACATCGAGACACTGCTCAGAGCTTGGTAACCTAGGAGGTAACATACGGTATACACAACGCAGAGGCCGTGCTGCTAGGTTGTATGTAGTGCCAGCCACCTGTAACACGGGAGCGGAGCTTATTTCCGTATTCAGTACTGGAAGAAGAGCCAGCGAAAGGAAATTTATGCTCGATGTGCGTTAAAAACCTGCAAACTTATCACGCTGCACAGTTGTTCAAAACTACCCAAAAAATACCAAAAATTGAACATTCTCGGACAAAGTTCAAAGTGTGCTATTTTTGTTATTCTACGTGAGCGCAACATAAATACAAAATTGGTTTCTTCTTGTGTCTTCCATGAGTTCCTCAACTTTCAGAAGTGAGGTAGGCCCTACATATAATATGTAATGTTTAATTTACGCAACAAAGTCCACCAATTAAAAATTGTAATGTTTACTTGAACGCCATTATGAAAGTAAATATTTTATTTAAAATAATAATAGTTTGTTTAAAATTCAAAATGGGGTGATTCGAATTAATCGTCTGGGATTTTTAATGGTCTATAGCCATTTAAAGAAAACCTAGTTTTAAGGTAAAATTTTATCGTAAAACACAGAATACCAAAAGATCGAACACAACCTAACAAACGACATTACCGGCGATATGTAGCTTTACACGTAATAAAGAAGTGTATTAATGTTTCAGCTGTCCATTTTCGGCTGTTTACCAGCATTATGATAATATGTGACTAGCTGTGCTGTCCCAAAATAGCCCTGCACGCTAGCACACGCTTGGGCACAAGCACAGCTCTGTTTGTCCTGTCGTTTAGAGATGGTACAGATTTCCTGTGAGCGACTCACACAGGAAACTGTAGATAATCTGCTTGTAGTTCATAAACAGCCAAACTTGATTAGCTCGGGAAGATACAACTCTTAAGATGGAAAATGTGAATTTATAGTAATTGCGCTGCAGTTGTTTAGCACCTGGCGTACAGTGCATCGAGTTTAGCTAAATTATAAAAAGAGATATATTTCGGTAATTTAAATGTAGTATGTGTTTCATTAATCTTGTGAATTGGGACTTTGATTTTGACTTCTGGACCATAGGTGACGAAAGGATATTTGCACCAGCTGTCCTGTCATAACTTAGAGCAAGTATCAAGTTTTGCAACACGTAATTTTTCTTATGGAATTAGATGATAATGAATACCTATGTGAAAAAATTAATTTGTTAACTTTTTTAAATCTTTTTACCTGCGCATTTGAATTTTAGGAGAAAATAACACACACACACGTGTGTGTATGTATGTATGTGTGTGTGTGTATATATATATATATATATATATATATATATATATATATATATATCAAAATATTTGAAGAAAACTATGGAATGTTGCAGCAAAACCAAACCTCAAATGCCACATATTACCTAACGTTATTCCTCCTCTTCGTCATATACGTAACATAGACAGTAAAATCCACAAAACAATTAATTTTGAAACTTTCTGTATATTAAGAATAAGATAATGTCCTTACAATAGTCTAGCCTAAGAAAGTAAGGCTGGCATATTTATTGAAGTTAGATATCGGGGTGTGTAAGCTATCCTACTGATAATCTCAAATGTAATATTGACGAAATAATATTATTTGCTTTCTCAGTATGCGTATACAGAGACGGAATAAATTTGAGAAAAAAATATTAAAGAATAGTCCACTGTGACTGACATGGATAAATAATAATATTACACTAAATGATTTACAAAAACAATCATGTCCTCACGCTTCCTTCGGGTTTCAAACCCAGGATCATTCAGGACATAAGCAGGCGCGCAACCAACCATGTCGGCATGGTGACTCTTAGTGTCGGGAGGCAGCGGCCGGAACTTGGTCCAGGAGGTTGGGCTGGTCACAGTGTACCTCCCCTCCTCCTCGTCGCTCTTCAAGGACCCATTCGGACAGCCGCGCCGCCACGGGGATGTTTTCACCCGCTTTTCCATGCCGGTGACCTCCCCGCAGGAGAGCGGATAAAAAGGGGACGTGGGCGGGGTGTTAGGGTTGGGAGTGGTCGCTGTAACTATACTAGCAGCTCGACACCTCATTAACTGAGCCGGGCTAATAAACACGCCACCCCTCGGGCGCAACAAGGGCGTAACTGCGAGCCGCGCCCTCGCGACCCGTACTTGGTTATGGTCGGGCGACACACTGTGGGGGTGGATTCACATTATGCCCATAACACCAAGCATATAGAGCGGACATAGCATACGGTTGTTCACTTGTGTAGACTATCCACGGCAAAGTGAACACTTTTTAAGGCCCTCCCAAAAGGCTTTAATCACAAATAAATATATTTTGTTGCAACTTCAAATGGTAACTTTAGATAGCGGTGAAAGATATGCACAGTGTTTATTAGTCACATGGCAATGTTCATATTAAAAATTGGCGGAAAGACATAAATTCACTAAAATAAAAAGATTATCAGAGCCTTAAAAAGTGCTCACTTTAGCATGAATAGCCTACAAGGATATTTTTATGTATTAGTATTTTCGTGTTTGTGTGCAGGCTGTTTTAAGCCCACGCTTGGCCACGCTGGTGTAGTGATCGGACTACTCGTCTTCTACCAAAGCGAACCAGGTTCTGTTCCCGGCGAGGTCACCCGGAATTTTGCATGTAAGAATTGCGCTGGAAGATGCCGCTGATATGCTACTGGTTGGCGGGTTATCTCGGGGATCTTTCGCTTTCCCTGCCCGCCCTTACATTCCGGTTTTGCTTCATATTCACCTCGCTTCACGATCATCGGCTCTCAAGCTGTTCTGTTCGTTATTTTTAATACCAAGATTCCAAAACAAGTGATGGGCAACAAACCAGCGGCTGTAATGTTTCTAATCAATTTTGTTAGCTCCATTGTGGTGGGAATTTCTAATAAATTACTTTTAAGAGGCTGTAATTTCGGTCTATGCTTAAAAAAAATTGCTTCAAAGTTTAGTCCTACTCATTCAACTAAGTTAATGTTTATGTTAGCGTATAAGATTTTTAATAAACACATTGAACTAGTCTGAACTATTTTATCAATACATGTTGTTTATCCAGGAAATAAGTCGTATAGACTGTTCACGTTAAAATTAGTCCTACCTGTATGTACGTTGTGTATTCTTCTGCCTTATGTAAAATTAACATTGCCATGGGCCTCATCACTTTATTCATGCGTCGGTCAAGCGAAACTGTGAGATTATTATGAAAGTAAACTTTTGATAAATTTGCTCATTTTTACACACTGATGCATTAACAAAAAACATAAAGCGAAATAAATAATTTAAATTATCACAAAAAGTTACCTAACACTTTTTATTCGATGTTAAGACACGAAACTACATTCCATCTAACGTTACCAACTTTACCTGGCGGCTGTCACTCAGTGCGCCTGTTGAAGTATGTGCAGGCATGAGCAGTGTTTTTTTTCTAAGGTTGATTTAGAAAGTGCTGACTTTATTGTGAACAGCCTTTACAAAGTACGTGAAGCAACTTACTTCTGGGAACCATCGAAACCCTGAGAATGAAAAGAGAATTTGATATTGTTACTAACGGTTATTTCCTCGAGCAGAAATTTCGAAGTGAGATAAAATTTTCGGCGTGGCTCGTGTGGAATACGAGGACGGTTCCTGATTGGTGGTTCAAGTTTTTCGCTCTGACAGGTTGCCATGATCGGCCCTCTATATGACCCAGGCGTCTCAGCTGGAGGCAGTGTGAGTGCAGCTCGTATACAAGATGTATCTCACTGTCCGCAACGTGGTTCGTAGTAAGCTCCAACTACCTGCGGCTCATACAACATTTTTGTTAAGTCATGTTGCCACACGCGAGACTAGATAGGAAATGTTTCTTGTGCACAGCAGCCAATCACGGGTCACTCTCGGAAGTGTCTGCTAACTGTTATTTTCGTTTTTACCAGGGGTCTCTTGTAAAACGCAGCAGTTGAAAGGAATAAAATAACCGGGAAAATTTAACTCCTCCTTTGAATCCGTGGAAAGTAAGTATCTATTAATTCAGTGAACATACATATTTTCAAGGAAAATAAATTCTCGTAGGCATTCGTATACGAGTGCAGCTCGAGCTTAGACCACCTGGTGTCACCTCGACAAGAAATTTATCGTATAAGGTGATCAAGGGAAAGTTTATGAGACGAAGTGAATATTCATTTTTATATAAATACTAGCTTTTACCGGCTGCTTCGCGCGCGTGTTTATAGGGATAAATAATGAAGTTTTGTGAATCTAAACCACGTCGCGGCCTCACTATAGGGTTCTCTACCCACTAAACTACTGCGGGCCCACTATCAGGTTCTCTACCCACTGAGCTACTGCGGCTCTTGGGAAGGAATGTAAGATATCCCATAGACAAAAAGAAAGGAGAAATGACGGATTTTTTTAAACAATGCTTTTTTGCAGTAATCCTAAGAAAAGTTTAATCCAGTACCTATGTGCATCCCTAATAATTTTTTTTTCGAACCGTTTGAGATATTTTCCTGGGATAAAAAGTACCTTATGTCACTCTCTGGACCTCCAACTATATCAGTGCAAAAAATCACGTCGATCCATTGCTCCATTTTGACGTGAAAAAAGGACAAACAAACAAACACTCTTTCGCCTTTATATAGTAGTAAGGATTTTACCACTTTGTTTGTTTCGGGATGTAATGAAATCGAGGTTTCTAGGATATCCGACATCGACGTCTGTTGCTATGTCGCTGTATAACATTTTCAGATTTACAAACATTCACTGACATTCAAGACAAGTAACCTATATCCACCACTTCATGAACAGTAACTCTGTTGGTTTCTGTATTTCCAAACAACATCGCCGTAATTGTCCACACAACGTTGGACACTATACTCTAATGTACAACGATCATTATTGGCTAGTCACCAACAGCCAGTGGGATGACTAGTTGAGCTTACCCTAATCACATTTTATTTATTATGCTGAATAGTTTTAAATCAGTCGTATCCTTTGAAGGGGTAGTCTGGAAAATTGAAATTTCAGCCAGGAAATTTAGTGTTGCATGGTGATACTGTTCTCTTAAAATCCTGTTTTTCACGGGAGGAACGACGAATCGATAGAGGCACGAGTTTTGTTTTCAAGGGGACGAAAAAACAATGTATCGTTGCTTGAGATACACTGCCGCTTACTACTCAAAGTGTTAATGATTAACCTAATAATAAAAAGGAAATTCATTTTTTGACAGTTAACGCCTTTCTGCTTATCGAAGACGTCGACTGATAACATTAATAGTACATGTAAGACTTTCGGAAGCAGGCATATTCTACAACGCCTTCAATGGCAGGTAATTGGCCCTAGTTTTTGTCAAGTTCTTTCATTGTTTCTTCCACCCCAGAGTTATCGAGCTCTATAGAAGATTTCACGCTAAGTTCATGGAGTAGACACAGCAAGAAACTCGATTCACACAATTGTAACAAAGCATGACTAGTAGGAATATTACCTTGCCCTTTAATTAATCGGATTATCAAATTGATATAAACTTTATTGATCGTATTAAGGACTAATTCGATCTTAATCCGACCAACTTATTTTTAATCCGCTAATCATAATACGCTAGAATTTGATTCATTGAGCCAAATAATTAAATTGGATTTATCAATTTTTTTTTAATTTTTGATTTTTATGTTAATTGATAAGTGTAGAGTTTGTTGCAAGATAGTGCTAAGGGTCTTTCTTTATTTTGAGTGTGAGTGTTATGGTATGTCCTCACCCCTGGAGCTCTGTTGTTGTATAGAGGTGTGATGTGTTAGGAAGGGGTATATATTGGTATTGTGTAATATTAAATTTTGTAAGTTATTGGGGTGTTCGTTTACCGTATGGCAGGCGACTGAGGGAGAGTAATGACACGGCTGATTAGATATGCGTAATGGCAGAAATAAATATTCAAGCGAAGCAAATGAAATAAATACGAAAAATTACTTCAATCATGCGATTACTACGAGACAAATAAATAAAAATGAATTAAATAGATTACATTAAACACACAACAGAAGTACAAGTCACAAAACACAAGATAAATTAATTAAATGAAAAACGACTTAAACCAAATATGTCGCAGACGTAAAAACTATAAAGAATGGGCCACAAAATTGATATTAATATCGCTACGAAATATATTTAAAACATCAGAATAAATTAAACAAGTGCTAACTCACTACACGAATTTCCATTAAAACAATCAAACACACGCCAATACCGGTCCAACTATCTTGGTGTCATAAAGAAATCAAGCAACAAGCTATACCTACAAAGAAGGCAAAAGAAAAAACTATTTTCCTACAAATAAATTACACGAATCAAATACTAAGTAATCACAAACTAATTACAGAACCTATTTCCACGTCAATACCGGCGCAGCTATCCTGGTGTTATAAAGCAAGACAAAAAACAATTTCCCTACCAATATATAATTTAAGACAGAATAAACTACACAACTTGAATTTAACCACACTAGTCCTACAACACAATAACGACGAATTCCAAACACAACTGTTTATATTTAGAATAGACATGTACCTTACAATGTTAAATGTGTTTAATATAATACAGGTCTGTTCGCTTGGGAGGTTACTGCAGTAGTGTGTCCAGTGTTGCACTTGCAGCAAATCATAAGCTGAGCGAAATGTTGGGAGGAAACAAAGTCTGCATCTGCTTCAGCCGACGTTTTATTATAGATTGAGGTTATGGCGGAAATATCAGAGACTCCTCGACATTAAAATAACTAAACATTACATTATAAAGAACACATCACAAATCAATAGAAAAATTAATTTTCCCTGTTTACGAATTCACCAGTTTATATTTCCAATGGGAGTTAATAACAATACTAGACACATACCTTACAACATATCGCTTATAATTTAATATGAAAAGTTCTACCACTTAAACACTCACAGATAACACGGGCAAATAAATTAAATAAAGACTTCCAAATGAAGGAAAAGATTTGAACACCAAAAACTTACCCCACTTCCAAGATTTAAAGTAACTGATTTTTTTCAATACAACTTCCATTTAAATCTCGCGAGCCAAGCTTCGGAAATTCACATTTACAAATACTAGCCGAATTAAGCACTCCATGCACTTCCTTGAAAAAAAAACTATAAAACTAATTAAAATAAATATTAAGTTATGTTTAAAAAATTAATAGACATACGTAAACACAGTTTATTGATCCGAATAATTTTAACACGCCTTCCATCGAAACCCACCACGTCCTGCATCGTGTAACAAACAATTTTTAAAATTGTCGATTAAATTTTCAGAAAAGGAATTTACTTTTTCCAATACGATTATTATTAACATGCATAAAAGAGTAATTATTATTACCAAGCGAAAAAAAAAAAGTAATGAAAATATTTGGCACTGCATTTTACAAAGACTGTGAGTAGATATTCATGTGTGCAGAGCGAGAGGTAAGTAGAACTAAAATGTCTTCTCTATGCCGCATACAAGCAGAACGACATGGGTTGGAAGATACTGCTACGCACTCCCTCCCCATACCCTTCCCCAAATACCGTCTTTGTCCACCTTGGGCTATGCCTACCTATCTCTCCTCTACCCACGAACTTGGATGGGGCCAGGCTGAAGAACCTTCAAGTCTTTATCGTGAAAACCATTGCAAAAAGCCTCCAACCTCAGACACTGGCCTGTTTGAACATTTGATTGCTATGAATACTAATTTAATAAGTCCCGCTGAAAAATTATCTCCTCAACACTAACATTTAAGTCTGAATTTTAATTATTCCCAAACTTACAAGAAATTAACTTTAACCTACAAAGTTATATCCTATTTTGCAGTAAAGTTATTAATTTTAAAATCCCACAAAAATCTAATTTTAGAAAATAAATCCAGGAAACTACGAATTATTTCACAGAAGAAAAATGCAAGAGATTGTTTCACTAAGTAAATTGTACGTGATTCAAAGACTTTCTACCTATATATAATTTATATTTTAAATATTGAAAGAATGCCATTTTTAAACACATATAATTCGATTTACTAAAATGTACATGATACACAAGTCAAATGTTTCAACCATTACAATGGAAAAATTACGTTAAACAAGCGCATGTACATACTCAAATTTTCAAATATTTTGCAAGTAGAGTTCTTTACAAGATAAAATTTAAGTTATAATCAAAGTTTAATATGCGTGAAAATAAAGTTTCCTTGCAAGATTTTTGGTTACACCATCTACTAGAAATGTGTAAACTTGAACAAATTTAAACTCATTTTATTTAAAAATACTATGTTTTGACATAATATTAATTCAATACCCCGAATCCAGGCTGAAATAACTTCTATTGGAGCTGTAATATGCAAAATTTCAAGGATTTCGATTTGTTTACTATATAAGAAGGGAATACATTAATTTTTCTCAGTGTTAAGTCAACAGCTACCGAGGTCAAATCATGTGCGTGTGTGCATGTGCATTGCAATACATGTCTACCATACGGCAATCTATGTCAGACGTCTACAGTATCGAGAACTACACCAAGCGTCCACACCACCGAGTGCTATGCCAGGCGTCTACAGCATCGAGAACAACGCCAAGCGTCCACACCAAGATCTGTTTCAGACTTTCACAGCATCGAGAGTTATGCCGCAAAAATCTACAGAGATTTCTTCTCTCTCTGTGCCAACATCATCTCGCAACAGGTATAATGCACGAAAGCCACTGCTGCGATAACTGATCAAGAGTGTGTATAAGTATTCAATGTGATTCTAGCTTATGGACAGGCGAAATCGTTGTTTAGTCTAGACTGTTCTCAATCGTGGGTGTTTTCTAAAGAGTGTATTTTCACCTTTGTATCCCACAAAATAAAATTAATCTATCCCTTCCTTCCTGAACATTTAAGAGCAGACAAATATATTGTGTCATATCTTCCGTGTAAAGACTGCCCATACGGCATACTCATTTTCGTTAACGATGTCAGTCAACAGCATATGTGGAGGGATTGCATGCTGCGAAGGTTGGAAATGCTAATAGAAGCTAGGATCATGTTGTGATGTCAGACTCCGGGGTTGACGAAGTGGATTCTCAGGCGACCACTGAGATCTTGTAAAATGTTTAGAGACTTTCTGTACATACTTTATAATTTGAACTTTATAGCATAAAATAAATAATGTAATAATGATGTGCTAAGCACCAGGATTTCAAAATCATTAAGACAAATCTTTTGTAATTAAAGAACTTGCAAAGTCATATGTGAATGATAATAATAATAGTAAAGTATTAAGTTTAAAATCCCCCTTGCCTTGGTTTACTTTAAATCTGGATGTGAAAATGATGTTTCTGCATCAAACTTATGAAGTGCATAATTTAAAATGGGACTCTGGTGATATAGCAAACAAAGACCATTTGCAGTACGAAAATGATGGGAAAAAAGGCAGAAGGGAATTTTAGAAACTTCGACTTATGCAGAAGTCATGAAGATATCACGACTTTTCAAGTATTAATTCGACAGTAAAATGCTATAACACTAATCACTCTGGGAAAAAAGTTTCGTTCCCAATGCAAAAGTGAAGCTTTAAGATATTAACCTAATATATCAGCTTCCTATAGGCTGTTCATGGTAAACTGAGCACTTTTGAAAGCTCTACTCAAGATCTACTTGTAGGCACTGTGTGTATTATTCCACATTATGTAGAATTAACACTGCTGTGGACCTCATAACTTTATATATGTGTCGGCCAAGTGAAACTGTGAAATTATTAGAGCAGTAAATGTTTTACAAATCTGTTAATTTTTATAATTATGTGTATCAAAAAAGAAACAGAAAGCAAAATAAATCATTTATGTTATCACAAATGGTAACCTAACACTTATAATTCTATGTTAGATATAGAATTACTTTCCCTCTATTCATTACCGACTTTACTGGGTGCATACCACTTTGTGCACCCATTAAACTATATGAAGGTAGAGGCAGTGATTTTTTCTAATGTCGATTTCAGAAGTGCTCATTTTATCGTGAATAGCCTTTACCTACATGCAAAGATAATAATAATTACACATAGTTTTTTTACAGGTTCATACCTGCATAAGACTTTGAAATCGAGACATTCAACCCAGAGCAGTCATACGAGTGTGGTGTACAGATACAAGAGAATGTGGTTCAAGTCTAAAGACAACACATTCTTCCAATTCAGATGTGCTATGTAGATGAGCACTGGAACTTTTCACAAAGTTTCGGAGGAAATATCTGTTAAGAGTGTGGTTTCGATTTGAAGAAGAAGAAGATAGTCCACTACAGATTCAGATGTGGAAAGGAGAAGAACATTGGCGTTTCTCATTAATCAGTCATGCATATAATTTAAAAGTTTTCGATATTTGTTTTGGGCGATGATTTGTCCTTTGTATAATATGCATCCTGACAGTAAGTTACCTTGCTGTGAGAACGAACTAGTATTTGAAGCTCAAGCTGGACTCATCATGAAACATACATCATGCAAGGAAATCGAATACATTATAAAGAAGGAATGTTGTTGTGTTGTTCCTACAGTATAGTGCGAGCAATGTAACAAGGAACATTTTACATACATAGGAAACCAATAATTAACTACTCCCTGTGGCATGTGAGAATGCAAATTTTTTAAAGCCAGAATATTTAAATGAGAAACAGTGACATCACAACAACAAAATAAAGGGATGAATAATTGAAATAATGGTTACTCATCGTTAGTGTCTTCGAGCCTACAGAGGTATACAAGGTCCTGCAAATAGAATACAGAAGGGTTTTCTTTAAGACATACGGCGGTATTTGACAAGTTCAAGTATGCCACAATATAGAACATTGGTGCTACAGTTTTGATAACAGCCTCGGCACTCGCTTTGGTGAAGGCATATCATGCAACGATTGTACTGTGATGTATATCCTGCCTGACAGTGAACTGCCATCTACACTAGCAGACCTGATGATAGCCAACTTTACCGAAGAGGTGGAAGAGGAATGAGGTAATTGAGTAATCGCCTACCAACTCACCAGACCTCACCAGGAAATCACCGTCCACTGGAAATAACTTCCTCATTTTTGGATCACCCACCATGCAGTAGAGGATCTCCGTTCTTGCGCACGCTCACGATCCGGTCTCACCCTCACCTCCGAAGCTGCTGCCGGGCTCCTAGGGGTTGACTCGCCCACGCTCGAAGACCTGTCGGCTGCCCACCGCTTGCTGGGATCTGGTGGCATCTCACGCGATTCTCTGGGGTTACCCGACCAGCGGACTTCAGACCAGCCCAGTCTTGCTGTAAATCTAGCTGACCAGACACCCACAGCACTTGCCTGGGATTCCATTTGGGCCCTCAGCTACCCAGTTTGTGTTCAGACCTCGCTCAGCAACTACCACCTTTGGTAGTAGACTTTATGTAAGTAAATAGGATTAATCATGATAATATTTTTGCTTCATAATTTGACTATCGTATCAAATCACTTAAATTCTTTTTTGGTATTTGTTAAAACTTATTGGATTTGTAATATTTATACAGGGATTTTTCTTAAATTAGTTTGCTTCATTCATTAAAATTCTTTTTCCATATTTTTTAAAACTTCTGGGATTTATTATATTTCTACTGGGCTTATCTTAAATTAGTTTAACTTTCATTGTCTAAAATTCTTTTTTGGTATTTGTTAAACCTTTTTTGGGTTTTAGAAAGCTATTTGTTTATAACAAACCAAAGAGTAAATATTTATTTTAAATTTAGTTTGTAATTAGATTTTATGATATTCTGGGCAGGTTTGGTTACGATTTTTTTTGTTATTAATGGAACAACTAAAAAAATCGGAGAACTACAGCGAATACTCCTAGTGTATTCGGAGATGTAATACACCTACTCCTCAGTTGTTCTGAATGTTTTGTGTGGAGAAGGACAAATAATGATGAATGTTTGGACATGAGTACACCTAATTAATCTAGTTTTGATGTTTGAGAGTGGTGGGTAGTTGTAATTCGTTTTTAAGATATTCTGTGTGGATTTGGTTATGAATGTTTTCTGTGATTTATGGAACAACTAAAAAAAATCAGAGAACTATGCCTAATATGCCTAGTGTATTCGGAGATGTAATACACCTGCTCCTCAGTTCTGAATGTTTTGTGTGGCGAGGGACAAAATAATTATGAATGTTTGGACATGAGTAAATCTAACGAATCTAGTTTTGATGTTTGAGAGGGCTGGGTAGTTGTAATTTGTTTGTAAAATTATTTAACTATTTAAATAATTTTTTTAAATTTCTTAGGTGGATGCATAACTGCGAGTATGAATGAGGGGAGCAGTGTTAGACATGCCCCATGTTTCATGGTTTGGAAGAGACTATATCTCTACAACTAACACCTGAAACCTTTGTTTTGAATGGAGTTATCTGATGAGAATGTTTGGTTGTGTATACAATTTTTTTAATATTTTAGTATGTATGAGAAGGATGGATTGGTGTTTGCTTAGTTTGTATGTTATTTGCTTAGTTAGTATGTTATTTGAAAAATAAGAAAATTATAGTTATTAAATTTTCTAAAATATAAATTTTAACTTAATTATTTAAATAATTATTTTTAGTTTGTACTTGAGTGTATTAATTCCTAGTACTAAATGTTTAGTTGTAAGAGTGCCAAATAGGATACGACTCACCAAAACTTTCTGGACAAAAATCATAATTTAACCATGTTTTTGATGATTTATAAAAACTTTTAACATTGAGAAGTAATAAAAATCACTTTAGAAATACTTTCTTTGTAAAATGGAAAAAAGTAAATTAATATTAAAAGTTTTGTCTTCAGCAAATTGTTTTGGTATTCAACAAGTTTCTTGAAATTCAATATAATGGTGAAATCTTCAATGTATTAACTGTTTTCTAAACACCACTCGCCTGTTACGAAATGTGTAGGTCATGTACTGAGAAGATAGGTCGCATGTCTCACAGCATGGTGTGTATTGAACTACTAGCTGTTGGTCGGCATTCCTTGCCTTGCCTTGGTGTGGTCTGGAGTAGACCGAGAGGCAGGGGAGGGGAAGTATCGGCCATTATTACCGATCCAAAAAGGGGCATTGCTCAAGGCAGGCGCATTCGGAACAGCACATGCACATAGGGTAAGAGTGGGGAGGGGGAAGGGAATAGCCATCGAGCTACTCTGTAAGGCGGCGCTCCATGTCAAGTTCTAAAACCACGTTGCTCTCCACCACATTTCGTGCAGCTTTCATCACCTTGCTAGTTAATGCATAACGGTCTTCTCTTTCAAACACGTCGCACACTGTGGGCAATACACTTTCTCATAAGCTACATTTAAAACACACAACTTAGCTCCCTCATTAAATTTATATATTATAATCTAATTTAACAACAAAATCATTTAAACAAAAAAAAATTACCACGCTGTTTAGGATGTTACTAACAAATATTCTATTTCAGGTGTCTCAATACACTGTGGTAAGGGTTTATAATAGGTTTATTTTTTCATAACGATGCAGCACTATATATTTGTTGTGGTGCTGGAATTATTGTATTGGGGAAAAAAACATTTAGTCAGGAGTAACAATGAGTAAACACAAGCGAAAAAATATCAACAGATTTTTGGAAGATCTTTTCGTAAGTGATACAGAGACAGAATCTGAATCAGAGACAAAAATATTGGCAAATGCAAACTGTCAAGACATTGCTTCGCCTTAGAGGAGGCAATTCGATTTGTTATTAGACGACCTCTATTTTAGTGATTCGGACACAGAATCACTCACCAATAGGGCATTTGCTGTGGCAGATCGAATTGAGTTTACTTCTCTCAAACACAAAAAGGCTAATCTTGTTATATTATCTGTTTCTATCTGACACTGAAAATTTGTGTGATTCAGAAAGTGATTCATCAGTCTCACAAGCGAGTTCCGAGTCAGTTAGATAGACTTTGTCTAGAGAAATGGAAAATAATTTATTTTCTGCTCCCCAGCTTCAGTGGAACCTTTGCCAAACCTCACATAGGAACTACTGGCCATGGTGTTCGCTGCTACACTAACTGACATGAGGATAGTTAATGACACAGTTAACATAGATGCAGACTGTGAATGATTTTTCTCGAGTTGTAGGGACCCTCTAATAAATTTAACAATGGTATCACCCTGGTTTATCAGACTTCGTGTTACTGTAGCATACAAGTATTTGAAATCCCTCAAGGTGGAGGAAGGTGCTACAGAAACTTTATATTTTCGGAGTAAAGCTATTCCCATACTGCATTCGTCCATTGTTGGCATAATTTATTATGAGACAATTAAGCCTTACCTGACTAACAGGCTTGATAAGTTTGGGGTGTGTGGTTGAGGCTAGAGTTTGCAACTGATATCGTATATGGATGTCCATGTCTCACAATACAGGACATTCACTGTAGGTGCTGTGCACACTAATAGGAAGTCTTGTATCCATGTACACTGCCCAGAAGGAATGTGTATCCACTACATAATCATAGCATTTTTGTTTCCTGCCACACACCATGTCGAGAGATTAACTTCATATCCAAAACCTCGAGAGGTTTTGATTACTGAGAGTCTGTCGACACCTGTAGTCATACAGGTTATTTGTAAGTTCAAAGAGAACAAATCTATTTCTATAAATGTCTACCATGTGGTGCACAAATATAGTAATATAATTGACGAAACTTGCAAAAGGGATGGGGTTATTGTGGCGATGTGTATTTCTCCTGTATGTTATGTATGCCATGCAAATATTTTGGCGATTCGCATGAGTGGAAATGGTGCTCATTTGCATCTTGTCTGTATTAGAAATTGGTCATAGCTGGCTGGTAGTCAGCTGCGTAAGAAGGAAAACAGGAAATCGTTTGAGAGTGTTGTCTCCAATACTTTATTAGAGAGGAGTAACTCGCAAGCCACACTATTATTTGCCAGCAACAAAAGGCTGTTCGCAGTACTTTCCCCACTGGGAACGACAAGTACTTGAAATTGAAACAGCAGAGAGTGGGTTTTGTCAAGTATTGCGATGTTGAAAGTTGTTAGAAACCCTTGTACACTTCTTTACCTAATGATGAAACGAGTAATACAACTACCATCAACCAACATGTTCCACATGCATGTATCATTTTGTTGGTTTGTTCTTACAATCAGAATTTATCTAACTACTTTGAGTTTGTGGGTGATGATTGTATTGACCAATTAGTAGAAAAATTAGTTGAACTAACACAGTAGGTTGCAGGATCTAACAGCGTAATTGTTTCAATGAAGCGAAAAAACCCCTGCTGATGAAGCTAGGTTGGTAGCACAGAAAAGTTGTCACATTTGTTAGGAAAATATTGGTACAGATGATTTTGTGGTCGATCATGGCCACCTGATGGGCGAAATCACAGGTCGTGCAAATAATAAATGCAACTTGAAATTCAGACTGCCCAAGAGACAACTTCTTGCAGTCTTTCACAACCTGCAAAATTATGATGCTAACTTTCTCATAAAGCCTTTGGCTGAATGTCACATAACACAACCCGATGCACCCATGGTAATCGAAAATTCTGGTAAAAGCCAGTTGATTGGAATGACCCTAGAGAAATATTAATGTATCACCACAAAATTCCCAATGGGATTTATTCGAATAGAAAGGCGAAAAATTTCAAATTACGTTTAATTTTTAATTCCAGTTCATGAGCACCTCTCTGGAAACTTTGGCAGGTAATTTACAACCTGCGCAATTGAGTATTGCCACTCGAGGTTTCCAGACAACACCAATTTAAATAGGCATAACAGAAGGGAGTTTTTCCTTATGACTTTGTTAAGTAGCCAGCCAGTCTGATATGCACATCACTTCCAACAAAAGGATGCATTTCATAATGTGGTGAAAGGTGAATGCTTTAGCAATGAGGATTACCCTCATGCTCAAGCCGCATGGGATGTGTTAAACTACAGAAAACGTGTTGCAGTATGTCATTCACTATTAACTTGTGAACACTTGTTTGCTGGCGGATTTTTTTGAGAATTTAAGGACCATATGTTTGGCTCATTACGGTATTCACCCCACCATGTACGTCACAGCTCCGTCCTTTTAATTGGATGCTTTATTGTCGATAACACATGCATGGCTAGAGTTGTTGACTGACCCAGACATGTATCGTTTTGTAGAATGCTGGGTTAGGTGCGGCATCATCCATGTTTCCAGAAGGCATGGGTAGCCAATAATATTTACATGGGTGAAGATTACGACCCCAGTGTGTCATCGAAATATATATGTTACTTTGACATAAACGGGCTGTACAGTCACACAATGCGATCCAAGCTTCCGATTGGCATTTTTAAGTGGGTTGAGGCTGACGTGATTTTAATCATTGGATTTCGCGAACACATTGAATGATGGTGACACTTGCTTTTCTGCAGAGGTGGACTTGTATTTTCCAGACGAATGCCACGATGCTCTAGCAGATCTGCCTTTGGCCCCAGTAACTGACAGAACTCTGAATGACTGACAGGAAAAACTACTTTTTGCACTTGCACCACAGAAGAAATATGTTATTCATAGGGTCACTGAAGCACTCTTTGATGTACGGGGATAAACTTGATTATATTCATCGCGTTCTGCACTTTGAGCAGAAGGTATGTCTGGAGACGTACGTGGAATTTAACACCGAAAAGCGTGCTCAGGCTGTGATCGAATTCGAGAAATCGTTTTTTAAGTTCATGAATAATTCAGTATATGGAAAAACTTTGCACAATGTCCGCTGGGAAAGGGACATAAGAGTCGTTTCCAGGTACGTTTAACAAACGTTTGTACACAGGTGTTGCCTTTCTTGACCTTTCCAAATTAACCCTATATGAATTTCATTATCTGTACATGTGTACAAAATATCCTCCACCAGCCTTTCACCTCCTGTATTGTGATACCCATTTATTGATATATTTTGTTCCTTGTGATGACATATATAAAGTAATTACCCCAGATTTAAAAGCATGGTTTTATACATCTAACCTACATAACCTCGATAACCTACAAAAATTCTCCCTCGAGAACAATGGTCGTACTAGGGTGATGGAAGATGAATGTACTGGCCGTATAGTTACACATTTCATATGTTTACGTCCCAAGCTTTATGCATACATTGTTGGGTATGAGCAGTGTATACATAAGACAAAGGGCATAGAATCTTACATCTTGCAGAAGCTCCGATACGAGGATTATCGAGATTGCCTCGAAAATTGCACCAGGGTTTTGGGGACCCAATATAACTTTAGTTTGTGTGGTCACGAAGTCTACACCGAACGCATGACCAAATTAGTGTTGTCATGTTTGGACGATAAGTGTTACATTGAAGTAGATGGAGGATCGATCTTACCCTGGGGGGGGGGGGGGGCACTACAGAATCCCTAACAATGTTTTTTCCCCACAACATTAGATTCAGCACCACGATAAATACAGCCCTGCCACCTAAACGACAACTGGCAGCACCACACCCCAATTATGACCATCTGCCAACACCACATATAGCACCACAGTCTCCAAAACCTAGGCAGCACCTCAGCTTTCTGCGACATCTACAGCTGTTTGCAGTATCTGCTGCATAAGCATCGACTCGACATTCCTCTATCCACTCCAGAGGACATTCCTATCTGTTTGCCTAACTGCAGACCATGTTAAGCTATCTTTAGAAATACATCAAACATACCTTCAATCCAATATCCCTTGTCACTACTCAAGAAAGAAATTATCTACATTACACCTTGTGGTTCTCTTCTCAGGATGACATAACATCATTTGGAATCTACATGTGTGTAATCGGCCATCGTTGGTGTGTGTAGGTGCTTGTCAAAAAAAATCTCCCTCGTGGACGTAAGGTATGAATGCCTCATCTGTGTGTCATTACGTATTGACACACAGTGCATCATAAATATACATAATCATTGTACAAAGTTAATTTTAAGCGAAAGAGAGAGACAACATCCATATCGCACAAGATTTCAGTTTAGAAGAAGATTTTTTGGTAAATGTTAGTCATTAATTTTTTTTGTGATCTGTTTATTTTTGTATATATTTGTTCTTGGAAGTTAGTGATTTTATGAGTATTTAGAATATTTTGTTGTTGTTTTTGTAAATATCTTTATAAGAATAGTGCTTTGTTGTACATATGTTTTGTAAACTTCAATGAAAAAATCATGTTATAAAGTAAGTGTTTTGGTAAGATATGAAATTTGTTTTAATGTAGTTGTACATAATTGTTTTAGTATATAAATTTGAAAGAATAATGTTATGAAGTAAGCTATGAAATTCGTTTTAATGATGTGAATGTGTGAATGTTTGTTTGTTTGTAAATATATTTATAAGCATTTTTGAAGTGTTGTATAATACAATTATAAGAATTTGTTAAAGTTTGTTTAAATGTTTTTGTAAAGATATTAACTTTTTAAGAAACTTAGGCAAAAGTTTTAATGGTTTTTTTTTGTTATGTTATAATAATTTTAAGAACGTTTGTATGAATATCATACATATTTGTTTTAAATAAAAAATTTATATGTTAAAAGGAATAATGTATCTTATTATTTAACAGTTTTAATTCCTCATGTCACTATTTAATATTTTGTGAATGACTGGAGATTGAGTGTGTCTGAAGATGAAGTATTCGTGGATTAATGGAGATGTCATTTGTCATATATTATTGGATTATTTACACAACACTTACATTACTTACACGATTTTAAACACCAAATATTACGCAAGAGCTTTGAAAATTGAAGGACTGGGGAAATAGAAGTGCTCGAGAATATTATGTGAATGAATGTGAAAGGAATGAGGGAATCGTAGAAACTCGAGAAAACCGTGTCGACCCAGCTCAACTTGGAACACTTTGGTGATATAACCGACACTTTTGTTACTGGACCGGGTAAGCTTGCCTGAAGGCGAAAGTTGTTTGAAAGAAATATAGTTAACCAGCCAGGTATAGGACCTCTTCTCCGCACAGCGCGGCTAAATACTACTGCTGCTCCAGGATGTCCTTCGCCCTGCATCACCAAGTGACGGCGTGCATCAACTTTGTCTAGTAACAAATTAAAAAATTACGAAAAGAAAATAAATTATTATAAGTCACTCTATACAAATTCATGATTATTACATAACTACTTTTAACATACAAAAATTACTACAGCTGTGAGTCAACACGAGAATGTCTGCTGCTTGCTCTGGTATAACATACATACTTCATACAAACTGCGAAAACCTAAACACATTTAACGTTTTAATTACATGTCTATTCTAAATGTAAACAGTTGTGTTTTGAATTCGTCATTATTGTGTTATAGGACTAGAGCAGTTTAATTCAAGTTGCATAATTTACTCTGTCTAAATTATATATTGTTAAGGAAATTGTTTTTTGGTTTGCTTTATCGCACCAGGATAGATGCACGGTATTGACATGGGAATAGGTTCTGTAATTCATTTCGTGAGTTAGCGGTTGTTTTGTGTCATTTGTTTGTAGGGAAATGGTTTAATTTTTTTCCTTTGTTGTAGGTATTTCGTGGTGCTTGATTTATTTATCAAACCAAGATAGCTGAACTGGTATTAATGTGTGTTTGATTATTTTAATGGAAATTCGTTTAGTGAGTTAGCACTAATTTAGTTTATTCTGCTGTTTGAAATATATTTCATAACGATATTAATATAAATTGGTGGTCTATTCCTTATAGTTTTGCTGTGTGCGACATATTAGGTTTAAGCGGTTCTTCATAACTTTAATTTATTTTGTGTTCTGCGACTTGTACTTCTGTCGTGTGTAATGTTATCGCTTTAATTCATTTTAATTGATTTGTTTCGTGGTAATTGCATGATTAAAATAAATTGTCTTATTTATTTCATTTTCTTCGCTTGAATATTTATTTCTGCCATTTCGCATATTTAATCAGTCGTAACATTACTCACAGACGTTCCATGACTTCTGGAAACATTCCTTCAGTCGCCTGCCTGACGGTAAACGAACTCATCAATAACATACAAAAATTAATATTACACAATACCTATACCCTTTCCCCAACACATCACACATCTATACAATGCTAGTGCTCCAGGGGTGAGGACCTACTATGAGACTCCCACCCAAAATAAATAAATATAGAAAGACCCATAGCACACTCTTGCATCAAACTATACACTTATCAATTCACACAAAACACAAAATTATTATTTTTGATTGATCAATTAAATTGAATTAATTGGATCAATCAATTAGATTCTAGCATATTAATATCAGCGGATTACAATTTTTGATCGTATTAGGATCGGATTAATACTTAATCCGATCAATCAATTTGGTATCAAATTGATAATCCGAATAATCAATAGTGTGCTACTATTATACGTACTGTCATATATAACAGAAAACCATATGACTGATACATACGTTTTTTCGCGGTAAACTGAACACTTTTGAAGGCCCTGCTTAAAATATACCTGAATGTTTTTGTGTATTCTTCCACCGTTTGTAAAATTAACGCTATAGAAAAATAAACGTTTTAAAAATGTGCAGATTCTTACTCTTAAGTCCATTAAAACAAGAGAAAGTAAAAGAAATCACTTCATACATTCACAAGTGTGTACCTAACATGTTATTCAATGTTATGGCATGGAACTACTTTCCCTTTGTCGTTACCAACTTAGCGGGACAAATGCGAGTGAGAGTGCCTGGTAAAATGTATGCCGGTATGGGCAGAGACATTTTTCAAAGGTTGATTCAAAAAGTGATCAGTTAACCATGAACAGTCTTTAAGCCATTTCTTCCAGCCAACTATTCGAATGCAAGCCGAGTATGCGAAGACCTAAGAAGTGTAGGCTGCTTCCTAATGCATTTGAGAATTAATGTAACTCTAGTTATGGTGGCTGTAAATTAAGACCCGCTTGCGTGCAGGGTCGGCGTGGGTATACGAGCCTGACCTACCCAAGGGACACGCCTCACGTCCCAGCCAGCCGAAAGAATGGATGACGTGTGGGCGGAGCGGCGGCGAAATGAAGACGAGGGAGGATATGGGAACACCCTCAGAAAACATCGGCAACACTATAGCGACTGCCACAATTTGTTCGATACTTGGTGTACGAAAGCTTACTAAAGTCATAATTGTAATGATTCTGTAATATATAAATGGTTATATCTAAATATTTATCACTGTGAAAGGAATTCGAAGGGTAGTATATTTATCTCGTTTATCAATATTAATTTTAAATCATAATGACACAGTCGTGTAAAAAGTTTCCAATTACTGTCTTTGTATTGAGTGTTCCGAGAAACCTATAAAAATATTTAGGTGGTTATCATAGTAATAAAATAAATCACATTATAATTATAAATATTTAAATACAATATTACTATCAGTTTATTACATTATAATACAGTTTATTAATAGGGCGTTGGTATTTGTGATATATATGCATTTATAGTATAATTTAAAAATATCACACTACATAGAATTAACACAACAATTTTTACACCTTTCATTATAAGTGTGTACACGTGTATGTATGCAGACATTTATGCTCACATATTCCATAAGCTAAAGCTGCGCCCTTGTCCCTTGTCCACACATGTCACTTTCCCCCCCCCCCTTACCCACAGACACTGGATGTGTTGCTTGTTTGACACAACAATAAGAAAATTTCGATTTCAGTAGTAGTAATTTCACGAGTTTTCAGCCGAAAACACGTTTGTCATGCCGAAAATTCTCTCTCCGATGTCCACTTTTTGCCGAGACGTACACTAATTTCGTGGCGGACGCAAAAACAACCCAACAGCCTTTCTCGTTTCGGTTATCTAATCGAATGGTAAAGGGGATCGGCATTACTCAAAACTGCTGATAGCTCTGAAGTTTTTCTGGCAGTTTCAAGCCCCAAATGGCTGCGCTGTTTTGGAGAGGGGGACTTTGTTTCCGCTCATTACACCGCATTGCGCTACTTTTCCCCTGCACTGGTGCAAAACGAAGTTTCTTGATTTTCTATGACGTGTCAGTGCATTGTAGAAGAACTTTACAGGAGGCGTAAGTTGTCGATATATATATATATATATATAATATTAAATATATATGCCAACGTGGAACGACTGTCATTTTGAAATCCGTTTATGTATTTTACAGAATAACGGGACCAACAGTGTTGTGTAGGCCTACAGGATTGGTCTTCAGCGTGCTGCATTACAGACGTAAGAGATTGCGAAAGAGAACGTTTCAAATTACATTTTTTTTTAAAGTGAAAATATATTCATTTGTAATTACTAAAAATATTTCGCAGCCTTTCAGTGTGTTCGGCGACGCGGTTTATTGAGATACATTAATAAATTAATTTTGATTTGTGTTTGTATTTTACGAAATGTTAGTAATAGACCGCGTAATCCACCCTGGGAAACATGACTGTATAATTAGTTTGGAGGTTAATTTAACGTTTTTTAAAACTAGTTTTAAAAAATATCTCTGACTATTGCTAGATATATGTCAACCTAAATACTTGATGGGGTACACTCTAAATTCGAATCACAGGACAACCACTGATTCGTAGTGAAAATGGCTCCACTTAGCACCAGTGAAAAAAAAAAAAAAAACATTGGTTGTTTCAGTGGAAAAATTGCGCTGATTCAATTAGTGATGTGAAAATTTTCACTGATTCTAAGTGGAGCCATTTTCACAGCAAATCAATGGTTTTCCACCGATTCGAATTTAGAGTGTACCTACAGCAAAGTAACGTTGGCAGCAAATTAGATCAAATGTGGTATGATATATTATTATTTTATTAAAAGAGCCTTACAAGAATTGTAAACAGGATTTTATAGACTTATTGGAATACATATTGGCGTGATGTTTTTAAATTTAATGGCCAGCAATATTCAATTGTGTTCGTAGTTTAATCAGTCTTTTTCCGTTATCTTTCGCGACTATAAAATAAAGCATAGAAGCAACAAAGCTCATGGAAATACGAAAAAATAAATAAAAAACACACATATAGGTCAGGAAGAATGACCCAAGCAATAAATGATGCGCATATAGAGAGACCAGCACAAAACATAAACAGCAAACAAAATTACAGTTGGAAAACACAACAGTAGAAAAACCTTACAAATAACGAATGGCCAAAAACCACGGATAACTTAAAGTAAATTTTACATTTACAGTCAAGACACCAATCCCAAAAAAACAATATACCACAATTTGTACAAGAACCGAAATTAATGGGAGAAAAACCTCAATAGCAATGGAAGAAAAATTACAAGAAAAACAAAATATGCATGGATAACGATTTACTAATCCAGTAAGACAACAAATGACCCGAGATAACACAGACGGTAGAACTAGAAATGAGAAAAACTTAAAAATCCAAGTTCATGAATAAATAAAAGGCTAAAAAAAAATGTTTTCCTCTAGCGATGGTAAAATTATTTTCTAGTCTCGAGATAAAGACCAATTATACTACGAATTAATAACTCGGCTTAATTATAACATAGTTATGATTGTTGGTTTTCCAGTTCGCAACTGACAACATGAGGAATACATGGATATTAGTGAAAGTCCGTAACACATGGTGGGTGAGCACTTAATGGGCTTAGGGATGACGCCAATTAAGGTTTTCAAAAGTGTCCAGTGAAGGGTGAGCAAATTACGTCTAGACTTTCGAAAGAAGATTCGCTGGTAGGACGACGCCAACGTCGAAGGACTGTGACAGGGAATTTGTAGGCCTACCCAAGTACCCGGGTGTTAGGCAGTTTCTTCCAGACATAAATATTTTCTTGAATTCTGATGATAAGAAGACGCCGCCTATATATATTGAACAGTTCTTAAATGGTAACTATTCGACTGAAGCTATGGGAGTTGTGTGGGTGCCTAGCAACGTAGCACACTCAACACGGGGCCCTGCGAGCCCTGGATATTCCCCACATACAGTGGTGGGGCGCTATGCACGTGCATCAACCCTTCTTCCCCTCATAACCCACCAACCCATACCCACAAACTCGCCCAGCCATTATCACGTGGAGAAGGTTAGGGCGGGTGAAGGGGAGGTGGGTGCAGCAGCGCCGCCATGAATATGCCACCCGCCACGGCCCTTCTGGTGTTACCTGCGCGCGAACCGGATGAACTCCATTACACGTGGAATTTTAAACGACCTTTGCGGGCGCGCATGGCAGACCTGCGGGCGCCACGCATTGTGTTATTACGCGGTGGATTATTGAGCAGGCGGCGCTGTAATGGGACGATTCCGGGCCCTTCAAGTGCCACTTTGAGAAACGAGGGGGCAGTTTCCGCGACTGGGCTTTCAAGCCATAATAACTGAATCCGTAACCCGCCCTTTAACGGCGTTACCCTCCCCTCCCCCCCAGACGAATTTTCTTGAGGGAGCGGTAAGTGTCGTACTGCCAAGGGAAATATCACTCCGAAGAAATGCCCTTGTTCCCGAGCGTTATTTTTAAGACAAGCTCGTTGTTAGTCGGGTGTATCCACTGCAGCACGAACAGAAGTTCAATTTGTCTCTGTATGCCAACTTATTGCCGTCATATTGTTCCACAATAAACTTTCGCAAGTGGGAATCGTGCCGGACGATGTCGTTGGTCGGCGGGTTTTCTCGGGGTTCTCCCGTTTCCCCAGCCCCTTCATTCCGGCGCCGCTCCATATTCGCTTCAATCACCCTTATTGGCTCTCAAGACTTCGCTGTTAAGAGCCGCCCAAATCTCTTCACTCACTAACAATTATCTGTACACTACACTGAACTATGCAACATTCATAACTGGTTGGCTGTCAACCAAAATGCTGACGAGCTGACAGACTCCCAAAGAAATGTTCTGTATTAGCATATCATCCAGTATCCAGTTTATTCTGTTCATTTGAATAGTTACACTTTCAATGATGTCGACGAGCTGTGAACTTAAAAATTGCTGGGGACGAAATTATCTTCGCCAATGTCTTCAAAGATTACGAATGTCAGTCTCCGCCGTCTTGGATTGATTCATTTCCCCTTGTAATTGCCATTTGAATTGGTTCTACGGAATTGTTTGCACATCACAGCACAAAGAGCATCGTTTAAATCTTAATCATGGTTTTAAGGGTTAGCTGCTTAGTAAGTTTTAAATAGTAACTGTCGAGGGCGGAAGGGAGGGGAGGGGGTGACTACCTCGTGGGTGATTACAGAAAATATACTCACAGTGCCATTCAAACAATGCTGATTTCAGAAAACATAAAAAGCAATACCCAACATTCTGTCAAAACGTAAATTTTAACACAAAATCTGTTACGCTGGTTGCTGAGAGAATTCCACGATCATGGACTCACTGCACAGTAATTATACTTACGACTGTTACTGTACACTGCCAGGCATCAGCACTCAATACTTAGAGCCAATGATTTATCTTGAAAAAAACGTGAGTACACGGTAGACTTCAATGCTATAAGCACCCAACAGCAGTCTGTCTATTGCCGTTGGTTGACGTCTGCTTGAGAAGCAGTTTTTATATTTGACCAGGCCACTCAAAATTCGGCAACATCGGCACGGCTCCTATGTGATTCGTCTGCGATTTGTGCTTGATTCAACACGTGTCAAAAATTAATTGAGCCATATAAGGCAGGACAACGATCCAAAAGTGTTTTGACTTGTCTTGAAATCTTTTCGCGAAATTTCACAACCGGTATCAATATTTGAAAGGTTTCCGTGTGGTTAAACTGATTTGTGGAATTATCTGCTTCTCTTTGACATCAACGGTTAATGCCAAAACCATCGAGCGCTCAGAAAGTTGTTCACAGGTTGCAAGACAAGGGCTGAAAACAAATACAGCGCCGGCTTCAAATTACGTGATTGCAGCAATCGAACTCTTAGATCAATGTGTGACCTAATGGGTTACGTCAAACTCCATACAACTTCGCTAATGTCCGTCACCGACGCCGCGTCTCCAGCAATCATGGTGTAAAACAAGAACAGACGGAATCCAACGCCGCTTGGCTAAACACTGGCTACTCACCGCGGTAAAAGCCAATGAACAAATAGCTGAGACTCGAGCATAAAGAGGATTGTGAAGCTCAGTCTACAGTTCAATGAACCTGCAGAGTTTTTACTGTGCTTGCTACAGGGCTAGTCGCAAGTAGACTGCAGACTGTATTCCCGCCTCTTGCCGCTCTGACATCACAGTGTTGATTTTGAAGGCCGGCGGAGAGCGTGGCCAATCGGTTGATAATGTTTGAACTGGCCAGAGTGTGATACGCCCTTTTGAACACATACCCCCCCCCCCCTTGCTAATAACGAACTTCGTCTGCTTATGCAGCTTGAAAGTGTTATTCCAACAGATTTGTGTAACAGGTAGGTCGTTTGTGATTTATGTTAACAGCATTGTCCTACGTGAGAGCACACTTTCAACATTGGCTTAACACACTCTTGTTTCACTGGAATCGTGCTCCATAATTATGTAATAGAAAGTTAGTTTGATTTTCGTACCAGCTCACAGACTACAACTATGGCATAAATAATATTCTGTGTGTGTATATATATGCATTGGAAATAAAGTATTACGTCGGCAGCACTCAAAGTG
This sequence comes from Dryococelus australis, assembly GCA_029891345.1. NCBI lineage: Eukaryota > Metazoa > Arthropoda > Insecta > Phasmatodea > Phasmatidae > Dryococelus > Dryococelus australis. The sequence continues at coordinate 161,458,685 of CM056998.1, forward strand.
TTAAGTTGTGTATTATTGTAGCATGAGCATGAGATTTATTCCTGGTATCACTGTTAAAATGATATTTTTTCTTTGTCTTTTGTGTCAATATTTACTAAGCGTAGAGACTGTGATTGATTAAAATTACTAAGAGAATTTTCGGGTTATAATCAAAATATCGCAATAGAATATTGTAATATCACATCGTCTGATTATACGAGTTGTACAATGTTTTGACATTAGCGTGTGACGCTCGTTGTACTTGGCAGAGGTGAAGTTATTATGTATGTGATAAATTTTTTCATGTAGATTCTTACTTTTACTTGACGTAGTGCACTCTTTCTTGCGTTACTATTGTAGCTACCGGAAATAACACGTCACTGTGAAAATTAAATTAATGTATGTATTTTCACACTGTTCACTCACGCAATATTTTATGTAGGTAAATTTTTATAAACTCCCACAATTTTCATTTTTTCTATGTTAAATGGGATAGTTTAGCTAGATATTTCATTTTGTATTTAAATATGCACTTATTTTAGTTTTATTTACGGTCTCTAAAATGTATATGTTTTAGGGATTTTTATTATTTGTATCTCAATTTTGAGAACACTTACTCTATGTCTTTTCGTACGTTAGGCCCTTGGAGTGGTTCGTTTGGGGGTGTTTAAGTTTGAAGTCTTCTGATTGGCTGGCAGGTTAATTTTTGCAGAAACAGCATCATCTTGGAATTTCTAGTTTTTGCTCTGAACGACAAGTTAATGACTTTTGCAAAGTTTTTCACGTGCTATGTTAATGGGCACATTTAAAGTTAGAACGATTGTTATCCAACGGTAGTAGTGTATTACTTTTTTGAATCTCAGTTGATATTGCCATCAAGGATATTTAAGATTTTCTTATTTCCTCTTGGAAATATGAAAGTGTCAACTGAAAAACAAATATTTTCATCAAAATTCCAATAGCTGGAAATATACGTAATGTGTTACGGTTTTGTAAAAATTGCTACACTCCATTCCTCCAACTACAATGGCAATTATTCAGTTTTTGAAGTGACTAGATTTAAGTTGTTTCTAGCATGCCTACAAATGGTGTGTTCAACGATCCAGTTTCTGCAAGGTTCGTAAATCATGAAAGTGCTTGCTGCTATACAGCCTGTGGAGGACCGGGCTATTGTTACCCTACATCTTCCACAGTGATCGTTTCATTTTGTTTGTATGGTCATAAGTACCTACACATTTCAAATCATCACTCCAAATAATCTAATACATGATATGAACACAGAAGTAGCAGTCGTATATGGGAGAGATACTGTGCAGCAATCACATACACCCTATTGAACGACAAGGTAAAAGGTTCCAGATTATTTTTAATGCTCGCAGTTATCCATGTCCCCAAGTTTGACAGAGTGTTATATGCAGCTTTATTTATGTTAGTTGTGTTTTCACTCTTAATCATACCATTTATTACACTAGGTATTGTGGTCACGTACATGTACATGTCCAGTTCTTTAAAGGGGATTTCCCGGTACGTACACTTTCTATGTGCATTTATAATCAATCTTGTCTGCATATAAGATCAACCCATAGCACTGATTTACTACCGCTTCACTATGGTGATGGAAGCTAGAGAGATTAAAAGTTTTTAAATATGGCTGAAATATAAAGTTTATCGTGGAGTCATTTAAAGTCTATTATCCTTCGTCGAGATGACATGTCTAAATTCTTCCTGAAGCTACTGATACGTTAATGTTTGGATATTAAGCAAACTTTAGTCGCGCCGGCCTAAGAACGGACTTGGCTCCGTCCACCCAAGTGAAAGAGAGAGACAGAACCACTTCCAAAGCACTAACCACAGGTAGCTGGCAGGCGGCTAGACGAATCTGTAGGCAAACCTGCAGTGCCACATTCGTCCAAACATTTCCGAGTAAACACGCGACATCGTTGGGCACGATTCCCACATCGAAAATACGTGGGTGACCCCGCAGGAAATCGAACCCAGTGCGCGCTGGTGGGAGGACGAGTGGTCTAACCACTACACAACCGCGGCCCCTAGTACTTTGGAATAGAGAGGTGACACAACCACAAATAACGTGAGCTCCAGTCGCACACGCCGGCGCAATGTTTTCACTAGCCAGAAATATTTTGGAATGCCGTTCGCCAATCAGCGCATGATAACCTAGTCACAAGCCTGCAGCCCGGCCAGTAGGGAACGTTTCGCAGACTAGAGTAGCCAGTCAGACGCAAGGACCATTCCTTGCCTCACGCAGCCAATCAAAGCATGTGTACGTCAACATCAAATGAACCGCAGCGCCATTTCGTTTCTGTGTACTCAAGTGTGAACCGCGCTCATTGTTTGACACAAAGGAAGACGGTGATAGGGCCAACATTTTATTACATATTTATTATTGGCTCACGACTCCGTAGGGGGCGTATGCATGCACTAAATGCAAAATAAACATAAACGTCTAGCAAGTCTTCAAATCTAACCTGTCCCGAAATGAATAAGTGAAATTTTAATTCCTGCATTCATAATACTATTGAAGGAGTTTGAATCCCCAAAAATTATTATGAAGTTTGGGTAAAGCGTTGCACACTTTTGCAGGGGAATGAAGAAAACAAAAAATAACTACTGAATAACTTGATACTTGGCTTTCATAAAATGAAACATGACTTCGGTTTGGTTGCAAACATAAATAGTCCAGCCCACTCGCTACATTAGCGTTACGGAAAGCCGCAAGGATTCATTGTAATAAGTCTCGGAAAAAAAATTCTGAGCAGTGTGTTGGCATGAATCGTATGCATTACAAGTTTCCGATCACCGTTGAATACATCAGTTTAGGACGATAAATTCATTAGAACTTACGCATGTAACCAACAAAAAATGCAAAAAAAAAGTGTGAAATAGTATATCCGTAATATATTAATAAAAAAAATGGAAATGGATTTAAAATAATGTACTTGAAATGTTTACTTAGTGGAACTGTTTTCAAAGCGATTTAATGCAATAAAAATAAAGTGAAAGAACATAACTTGAAATAAATCGACTGCAGTAGCAACTTAGTTATATAGATAGCAAATAATTTCATACAAAGACATGTCTTCTACACGGAAACTATTCTCAAATCACAAAACTTCTATGGCAGAACTTGAACGGAGACAAATTAACTTACTTGGGGAGTACGAGTGCAGAGACAGCTCCGTTGAGATGAAAAGAGGAAGTGAACCACCCAATATCAACTCATTCAAGATTTCGGACAGTAACAAATAGCACTTCGTTTCATTGTACCATACGTCAGTTGCCGTATCATGCAGAGTAGCTACATAAGCGCTAGCGAAACCACAGCCGTGAAAGGGTGAGAACTTTCAATGTAAACAGTGCAGTGCAGATGGTAAAACAGCGGAGCACTCTTCCCATCTGGGATGATTCCTTTACTGGACTGGATTGTAAAGTCACAAAATATAACAGCATGGAATGTGAAGGATATGAGGGCAGTGGAGTGGCTCGACATTGCTAGAGCTCCCAAGTCCTAACATACAGCAGCGCTACTATAGTGGGTCAACGAACTATATAGAAGTTACTAAACATTTATTTTTATATTTTATATTACTTTCTCATCATACATTTCAGGGGTCCGTTGTTCCTCCACTAAGCAGACGGTAAATTATATCATTTCCACGATATAAGAACTCCATAATACATTAATAATCGTTATGTAGTAGTAAAGGAGAGTAAGGAATCACTTCAAAATAATAGTTGTGAATGTAATAAAATTTGAATCATTTTACTACTACTGTTTTCACAAAATCGCTATTAAAGGGGAAAGTAAAAATTTGCCAATAATTAAACCTGTGATGATAAAATTTCTTTGGCAGAACTGTGACTTCCACTACAAAAAAACGTATGTGTGTGTATATATATATATATATATATATATATATATATATATATATATATATATATATACTCGTACACACACACATGTATATATACACACACTTATGTGCTGTAACGCTTTGAAAGCATTGCAGAATGATCTAGTGGAACAATAACTTATTTTTAATTTATAACTATTTCACCGTTTAATTTAACTCTATCATTCGCAGATAAATATATAATTACATTAGTAGTATGTAACACCTTTTTTGTTCAGAACTGTACAATTATATGTACAACGCTCTGTCATAAGTCGGAGCAGGTGAGAAGTGTTTGGTTTGATGTTACTGGCAGCATCTTCTGTGAGACTTCAGAATACAGTCTCAACAGCGAATGTCTCCCACACGCAAGGAACTTGCCTTACGCTGTTTTATCCAGTCCATAGTGTAGACCATTATATTTACATTTTTTTGCAATGTTCCATACGTAGAATATTACGCATAGAGGTAATGGAAAATCAGCGAAAATATTCTGAGCCAACATAATAATTATCTTCTAAATAACACGCAAACTAGTTTCATGATTGGTTGAACAAGGTTTTGACTCGGCTAAGTTGTTTACAGACCAATAGTGGACGTTCTGCCTTATAGTATGAGAATCCTCATTGGTCCAGTGAAAGGGGGTAGTATCGTCATTAATGAATGACAGCCGACAAGTAAAGGAAACAGTTGGGCATGTGTACAGTACGTTGAATCCTAGCAAACAGTCTAGTATTCTCGCGATAAACTATGCACGAATAGGATAGCTGGTGTATATCCGCCAGTCTTACGTCAAGGTGGTATTAATGAGCGCATGAAGCTATGTGAAGGTAAGAAAGCTGGAAGAGAAATTAAGCAGTGCTTTCAAAAAGGCACATGCCTACCTTACCTGCCAAAATGCGAATAGAACCTGAGCAAAAAATTACATTCAAAAAATATTCTGTATTTTCCAGTAATGTCTGCTCACAAAGAACATTCAACACCTTTAGTTATGTACGTACAGTAATTGCAAATGTTCAGGACACGGTAGAAGAGAACACCAGTTCTATCAGGCTATAATCTAGAGTCCCGGAAATTTTGCGAATTCGTTTGAGAACAAGCTAGACTTCAAACATACACTTATTTGACTTTCGTTTTAATTGGATTGCAGTCTGTAAGTCACGCCATGGGCGCAATTGAAACAATAAATAACACGCAAGAAAAAGAGGGCCTAAACACGTGCCAACTGTCTCGGGTAAAAGTTGAGCAATAGCCAATGAACAATTAACTGAGGCTCGAGTACGTAAAAGGTCGTGGAGTCTAGCTGGTTGCAGAATGAATCAGTGAAATTTCCGGGTATCTGGATATTTCCATTCACCAACATGTTAATGATCGACACCAGCCAGGAAACGCCTACTGAGGTGTGTAGCACTTGTTATTGGCTGGCTCTCTTCCAGTGGAGTTGAACGTTGAATGTCTCTAAATCAAATATTTCTTTCAGGACATATATCGTATCGTGTCCAATTGACTTATATATTGGAAAAAGTTATATTTATTCATGAAAAATCGTTTTGCTGTTGTGAAGGATTCTTGTAAGAACATAATAAGAACAAACAAAGCTTTATTTCTTTAAGTTTTGTTCTTAGTAATAGAGAAACTGTCGCATTAATTTGCTCCATATCCACTCAGGCATAGTCCACAAAAGTTAAGAAACTTCGAATGACTACAGGTTTGTTTCCACGTTTACATTATCGACTGCAATGTGTATTTTTCAAAACACGAATAGAATATACACGGGTGTTTTCACAACCATAGACTAAAGACGAGGTAGACCGATTATTCGCGTTCTGCCTATGTACCCAAACATTGACCCAACCGACAACACAGCTGTCAAAGTAACATGGTTAACAATGATAAACGGGTTTGTTTATATTTTAAAATTAAAAAGACTAGAACTTTCATATTTTTAGGATGCTTTGTTATATGGCATTTAAAATCATGTTAAACAATTGTTTACATTCACAGTGTTGTAAGCTCAAATCCCATCCACGTTGTTTGTGGTAGACATGTCGGCCGAAAAGCAGTCCAATGCTGGAAGATCGAGACTGGTTCTGAGCAGCCAGCGTAATCGCTCTACCCCTTATTCACTTTACAGGTAAAATAATCCGTATACACTACAAACTCCAGGCGCACACGCCAGCAAAATGGCGTCACTGGCCAGGGTTAGCCAATCAGCGCCTGGTAACCTACACGCCAGCCAGCAGTATAGTCTATAGGGAAATTTTTGCAGCATGCAGTAGCCAATCATATACAAGGTCAGTTCCCAGAGCGTCGCGCTGCCAATAAGTGAATGGGTACGCCCCCATCAAAGAAACCACCTCGCCACTTCGTCTCTGTGGCTCACATACTCTGTGGCGAGACTCTGAAGGAGTCCGTTACGTGTTGCGGAATATCCTTTATTATAGGTTGTTCACGGCAAACCGAGCACTTTCGAAAGCCCTGCTTAAGATGTACTTATATGCACATTATGTAGTCTTACACCATATGTCAAATTAACATTACGATGGGCCTGGTCGTAATTATACATGCACCTGTCATATGGAACTGTGCAATTATTAGAAAAGTAAATATTTTTCATATGTGCCAGCTTACTTTACGAAGGAAAGAAATGCTAATGAGATCACGTTCCTGTCTGTGTGAGTCTGTGTGTGTGACTGAGCGTGTGCGTGAGGCCCCCATCAATTTTTGAACGCGTGAACCAAATTTCACCAATCTCGGTACACATACAGTATTAAGTAAGGACACCTGACTTTTAAAGTTTTCGACCACGCCGGCCACTTACTTTAAAAATGGCGGCCATTAAAATATTTAAGGTGATATGTCATATGTCGGAAACCATTAAATCGAGTTTAACCAAATTTTGTATGCCGACAGCGCAAGTTGTAAGCATGGTATTGAGATTTGAATATGGTTTTAGGTCCTCCATTTGGGATGATAGTGCCATATGAAAAAAAAATAGTTTATGTTGTATCTCGAAAACTACCCGAGCAATTTTCGCCTAATTTGGCACGTAAGTAATACTATAATTGACCAGGTAAATGTAAGTAACTGAACTTAATTGCCACTTATTTTCAAAATGGTGGCTATATAAACATTTTAGCTCCGAATTTTTTATCTACGAAACTGCAATATAAATATCAACTTAACTTTGTGTACTCACAGTATCAGTTATGTCCATCGAAATTGTCAATGTATAGCCTCATTTCTCCGCCATTTATTAGGATAGGTCCACATAGAATAATTTATTTATCAGGCAGTGTCTCGGGAACCATTAATTCTATTTCTTTCAAATTTAGCGAATAAGTTATAATAATACAAGCTATATTAATTTATATGTTTTAAGTATGTAAGTATCATATTTTCTGACTGGCGAACAGTTGATTACAAGCTAGCTTAATTATATAAGTATTTTTTTTAAATTCAATTCCCGGATAAGACAATAGTGTTTTTCCGTTTGTTTGTACTGTTTCACATGCTCCTGGTTTCATTTCTAATAATATTGCTGTCAATGAGATGTAAACGACTACCTACCATTTAAGCTTTTAAGAAATTTACTACAATTTTCTTTTTTCTTTGCAACCAAGTAGAAGAAAGTAGGCTTATTACTTACCAGTATCTTCTTGTCACAATTGCGCGAATTATACAAACAGAAAGCAGAATAAATAATTTCAGTAGTCGCATAAATGTTTTCAAAACACTTTTGATTCAATGTTAAGACATTTACCTACATTCTTTCGGCCGTTAAAATACGCACTTTGGAGGGGGGGGGGGGGGTGGCATTTGCCGAAAGTTAATTTCAATAGTGTTGAAATAACCGCGAAAAGCCTATATTTGAGCTACGGCCTGGCGTCAAGTTACGAGACACTGACTGACGAACGGCATGGCGTCACGTTGCTGGTTACTGACGCTATGGAGTTCGCAGTAGCAGGGGTTGTTCTACTTATGTATTCATCAGCACTCTATGTCAGATCCGCCTCCCGGGACAGCGTGGCAAATAACACGCACCCCTAACGCCTCATCGCTCCTGAAGTGTTTCCGTCGTAATGCTGTATTCTGCACTTTATATTTGAAACACAGGGACTTTGTTACGCGCAATGAAAGCCGACAGATTAAACAGTCATACTTGTGTCTTACCACTTAAGGAAACAGAATAGAAAAGGTTTAAAAAGGGCGATATTTGACAATCTTCACGAATTTTTTTTCCCCTTGAATATACTCAATGTGATAAAAGTAAAACAATTCGGATATAGTTACTTAAAAAAAAAAATTTCTGGCGGAAAGTTGTATTTCCATAACATACGAATAATGAAACGGTAAAAGGACTTGTTTAGGCCTCCATTAAACCTTGCTCTGACAAAAAAAAAATCTTTGCCTCCTGGTTAATCGGTGTAAGATCAATCATAACTGTTGTTACTACATAAATGGTTGATTTTTGTAATGTATAATATAAAGAATTTAATTGAAGGAGCATTACATATATATTTACAATAAAGTAGTTTTAAGCTTTTACACAATGTTGTCATACACACAACATTGTTAGTAACAGTAACTGTATATTACGTATTATAATTGTGACTTGAAGGCCAATGGCACAATGATAGCTTTCAGTCATCGTCATTAAAATCGCATAATCCATCCATGTTGTTCTAGTGAAAAATCTCTTGGTGAAATTCATCACCTCCTCCCTGAGGAAAATATGGTAGCATTTGTTGAACGTCAGCCAGTTATTGGTGTTGATGGTAAAACTACCTTGTGGATACGCTAAGTGTGTAGATGAGCTTATATTCGTAACACCTGGCTGTGCAAACTTGAAAGTATAACACATAAGTCTGCCAATGTAAGCAGAAGCAACTACACATTCTGCCATGTCGACAGAGTATGTAAACTCCATGTATGCTATCTTTGAAGCTGACCTTTATCAGATTGTCGCACAGAAAGATTAATGTTTTCCATTAGCATTGTTTTTTCTCTTATAATACGCTGGCCGCCAGCTATTGAAATTCTGTATGTCACATGAGTCGAACATTTGTACTATGGCGGAACTTTTCTCAGAGATGTGTAAAATCAGCGATGTATATTGCATTGGAGTGTATAATCTATTCTTTTTTTTTTATCTTCCACTTCACTGTTCCGAATACCATATCACATGGTAAAAAAGAATGCCTCCCAAATAGGAAGTCGGTGAATGTTTGCATTAAAATGACCCACGTCAGTGAGTGACTGAAATGCACGTATGACAGAAAGGTCTTTGTTCTGACCAACACATTCATTCGAGAATACGTGCAGTTCTTTCATATTAGCAGGTATGTTTTCAATAATGTACTCCAGTATGAATGAACAAACTTCATTTGCGCCTTTCCGAGCAATACCTTTATGGTTCACACAAAAGTGAACTTTATTCAACTTCATATAATACACGCGAAACATATTGAACCGGAGTTCGCGTAAGTAGTATATTGATTGAGCAGGAATATGTGGGAGAGAACAATTTTGCACAAAGTCCACTGTTATAGCTTATATACCGCTACTTTCCTGGCACTTCTTCTCCCAGCCTTTTAAATGGGTGCATAACTTGCTTACACGCCTCTTATATACTAAAAGTTCAGCAGTAAGCCTCTTATTAGCATCACTAAGATTATGGCTTTTAAGCTTGACTTTCAGTTCCCCGCGGGATGTGCAGGTATCGACCCGAGGACGACAAAATATAAGTTAAAAGTGTTTATTGAATTATTGCCTGTAGTAATGATATTGTGCATTGCTCCAATGGTGTTTTTGTTAAGAAATATCATACATAGATTTTACTGTTAGTCGATTATCAAGATACTGATACGATTTTTCTAAATAGTGACTCTCTTTCACTGGATACGACGAAATATCGACATGTATTATATTACTGTCCGTTACTAAAAGTGATTTTTGGTTGGGATGTTTACCACGCCAGTCCTTTGGAATTGTACCTTCCGTTAGACGCCTCCTCAAGCGCATAACTCACTTCTCTGTTGTAACATGTAATCAAATGAAACCCTTTTGATATACCTTCACTCTTCCTCCACAGCACAACACACGATAGGTAAAGTTAGCACTTCTCTCCGTATTGGATTCCGCCTTCCTCCTCCTTCGACGAGCAACAGATGTCACTGGAGCTGCAGATCCTGCGAATTCTTGCTTGCGAAGTCTTCATTGAAATGTCTTACGATATCTAACTGCTAGTCATCGTTAAGACAGACAAAACACTACTGTCTCCAGCTGAAACAATCATCATACTCTCTTGTATTAATATTGAGAGAGCACGATTTCAGTACTTTAATTGGACTGGTGAAGCCACAGTTGCAAAATTACTATTTGATAAAGTAATGATATTTTCGTAATGTTTATTATAGTGGTTTTAAAGTCATTCCTCGAAGAAAGAAAACTATGTAATATTAACTTGGAAAATAAATTTGTGCCGCGGGAAGGACAACAGACGGTGTAGGCGGGGCTTAGAGGATCCCGGGAGATGAGGAGGTAGCTGTTCCTGTGGTCGCTAGAACGAGGCAATGAAGAGAGAGAGACGGAAGTTGACGATGCAGGCCTTCGAAAGACCTGTACGTATTATTTTGTTAACCTCGGAATATGAGTGCCGAACACTCGCGGTAGGCCAGAGAAACTTTTTACTTACTGAGTGCCGAGTGTGGGGAGCTTGTGTGAAGCAATCAAACGCTCGGAGACAAGTTAGGGCACCTTCACGATAATTCCTCGAGGGCACATAAAAATTAATGTGGTGACTTTTAATTATGGTAGTTTTTCGTAGATTCCGCATCACACTCCCTGAGCTAGCTGACGCTGTGTATTTTATAGTGATATATTGGAATGCAAAATCAAGTGGCCATGATCAGCGAGGTACAAAATCTAAATGCAGTTTCCTGATATAACCACACTTTTACACCTACCTATACTTGTTTCCAGTTTTCCTTTGCAGGAACGTCTTTGTTTCTGTGGTTTATGTATGGTTTTCGTGTTAAACGAGATTTTTTATTACATTCCTTGTATGCAAACTTTCGTTCCTCACAACTTTCGTTTATTTCATTTTCCCTTTCGCATTTTAATTCATAGCCACCATCTTCAAACATTAAAACACTCTGGACTAAAGTAATATAACGAAAGGGTGATGGCATAGCCTTCGTTCGTTTATCTGTAGATATGGCAATGGAGGACTCTATTAAGACTGCTTCTATTTAAAAAAATCTTATAAATAAATGCAGTGCAGTGTTAAGCAGACGTAAGTCCTGGACACGAGTTATAATAACATTACATGACAGACGTACACTCTAAATTCGAAACAGTGGGAAACCACTGATTCGCAGTGGAAATGGCTCCACTTAGAATCAGTGAAATTTTTCACATCACTAATTCAATCAGCGTAATTTTCCCACTGAAACAATTATGTTTTTTTTTTTTTTTTCGCAGATTCTAAGCGGAGCCATTTTCACAGTAAATCAGTGGTTTACACATATTCAAATTTAGAGTGTACAGCTTCGTTATATGGTCAAGGATGTACGGGACTTACGTCCTGTTAACATGACCCCAAGCGGCTACGTCTAAAGAACTCATATATATATATGTGTGTGTGTGTGTGTGTGTGTGTGTGTGTGTGTGTGTAAGCCAAAACAGCCAAAAACTGGATCTAAGTCCTTTTACTATTTCATGATTTATGCATATGTCTAGGTTGCGTATTCACACAAACAACGTTTTCACAAAAAATGTTTCAATACACAACCTAAACCTACTCATCTTAAGCCTCGACCGAAACTTATCGATTCACCAACAACCCGGGTTCGCCGCTTCTGCACGCCCTGTGTGCACATTGTGTATACGTGTTTGTGCACGCGCGCATATATGTGCAGGGAATTGGTTGCAGCAGTTTGTAAACACCGAGAGGTAAACGCAGAGTCTCGCAGGTAATGCAGCGGCAAATTGTCTGAACGGAACTCTCCCGCGGTCCCTCTTTCCCCTCTACAGCAACGACATGTTCGTCCGGGCGAACAGCTACGTCGCGTCACTCGCTTGCTCCAGGGGAAACTTCCCGGCGGGCGAACGAAAAATCCCGTAGCTATGAGTCAACAAGCGCGACTCCTCTGGTTACACATACAGTTTGTTGACGGTTCACTAAGCACTTCAGAAACTATATTTTGGTGCTTCTCTCCTGCCCTTGTGTACCCTTTCATAACATCGATTTAATTTACTGTATAGTATCCGTACATTGAATAACCATTTTAAACACCAATTTAATTATATGTATCAGGTGAATGAAAGTAAGAACATTTTTATGAGTATTTTAGGTAAGATTGGGCTTCACACACAATGTGACATTATTGGTTTCTTGATTATTGAATAAAAATAACATTATGGCACACATAAGGAAAATCAACATGGCGGATTACACCGTTATTTGAGCCGACAGAGCATTTTTCCGTAGTATAGTATAGAATTTGACTTTTGTTATAGTCATATCCAGATACCTGCAAAATTAGCGATATTATTTAATATCATTTCTAAACTTCGCTGTCCTACAGCTGCTTGAATGCCATTCCTGATTCGCCACAAACGACTATTTGATGTATTTTACCTGCATAATAGCTTTACACTTTACTGGAGATTGGCTGTTCGATCGTTGAAACTTAATTTACTGTTGGCTAAAAGGGTCCTCACAGGTTGTCTGCTGAAGGCATAAGTCAAACGAGCATACAACATCTCGAAGTTAGTCTGCAGTCACAGAATAACGTGAATTTCTCACGTTCTTAAGTTATATAATCTAATCGAAACCTATAATAGTACCACGGTTTACGAATAAATTGTATACAGGGAAGATCGCTGGATACCGAGACCCGCGATGTACAGTAGGTATCGGTAAACATTTGTAAACCGTTCTGCTTGTTAGGATTCAGTAAAAGCGGACAAGCCTAGTTAACTGCAGCGACGCGTCGGTATCCAGGCATGGCGAAGAATACAAAACACATTACAACAATAAAAGTTTATAAAACATAACAGTGAAGCGCCAGCGGAGCTCACCTTCCGGCGGCAGTATTTGGGACAATCACGTCACCAGAAACTATGTAGTACTTGGCAACACCTTGTACGAGTCCGTCCGTCCGTCTGTCTGTCTGCAGACCACCGCCGAGATGAAGTTCTGATGCAGCTTGGCGTGTCGCTCGTCACTTTCCGTACTACACTCAGCCTACGGCGATGCTATCATTCAGTTTAATCATATATTGTAATTGATTAGCAACTCCCTCGCCAATACATTATATTTACTATAACTCATAACAACTCCATTAAATACGTATTCTCTCTTCATGATATTAACTTCAGTACTGTCCACGTAATAGCACCAGTCACTAGCATAAAATTTTAAAACAATTACGTACTGTTTGAAGTTATGGCTGGTTCATATCACTACAACCGAACACAAATCCTGCAGCTCTTTGCTTCAAATGACAAAACGATTGCTCAGTCAACTGAAACATAGCACTGATTCAAAATTACTCTATTTGCAACACTATCAACAATAAATTAAAGAGGGGTCTTAAAGAGTTACGCGACAGTGCGAAAGTAAATGTGTTTCTAAAAAAATTAATTACAGTTAGGAAATTACTGATGCGGAAAAACGAAAATATTAACATTTATCAATATGACTAAATGTGAAACTGTTTTTCATAACTTTTTACAAGTATTATTTTCTACGTGGTCGTTGAATGTTACTTGCAATGGGGGGGGGGGGGGGGGGGGGGGGGGGGTAAGCGATTAAATGAAAAAAATTACTTGGGAAATTCACCATTGCAGAGGTAGTTTCCATATAACTCGGCGCTTTTCGCAATCTTCGTTCAGTCTGCATGAAGTTGGGAACGGATGCCCGTTTCCAAAACGTTGCTGCTGGTCCGCCAAGACAATTGTGTATGTTCTTTTGTTATGGCTTCGTTGTATTTCACGGTTTTGAGCTTTCATACTTGTCTTCGTCTCAGGGTTCGTCTGTGCTGCCTCCGTACAGTCGTCAAGAGTTTTGTGCGTGTATTTGTACATAATTTATTGTTTTAGTGATCGGTCGTTTGTTACTCGTGCTGTTTTGTCCCGTTTAGTTCAAGTAAAACTCTTGAATGCTTTCCACGTGCAATTATTTTTATGCGTTGGATATTTGCGACAGCTAGTTATTATGGCTTGCTCTAGTGTGTGTTTATAATGCCATTCTCTGTAACTTTCTTGCAAAAATATCTCTGCAATAACATATGTCCGTAATTTTTTTAAATAATTATTTTAGCTACACTGGTCCGTGTTTTCGTTAGAAATATATGTTGGTCAAGCAAGAAATTTGATCAAAATTCTGTTTCACAAAGTTAACGCGTGCCAATCACACTTCTGAAGAACTACTAGTAAAATATTTTGAAATTGTTTTCCTTTTCGGCCTTGAAACATAGTTCTCGGAAAAATAGATACATTTAATGACTGAATAGGACGGCCTAAAATTACATGAAACCATCTAACTTCCGTCATTGTATTCTGTGTGCTATGGCGATACATAAAGACAAATTTTCCACTTATTTTTGGCGAAATATCAAATATCTAGACTGAAAATAAATATGTATGTTGGCGATTATTTGTTTATTAAGACAAATAACATTAAATAAAATAGGGAAATGTTAGTTTCTTGTGGACTTGCCATTTGCCTGCCAAACGAAAAGGAATTTTTCACACATCAGCACATCCGATACACGACTTAGCTCGCTCGTATCGAAGGGACTGATGCGACCGTTCTGTATTTAGCGATCTGAAGATTTCACAAAATTGGTTGAATACAAGGTTAACTTCCAACACTATAAATTCAGGCACTTTTCCAAATAAATTGCATCTTCTGAGTCCCGCTATTGAGGACTCTGAATGCGAGTAAACAACGAACAATGGTCATTCTATGGTCTCGGGGACAAATTTGTTGTCGTTGGGGGGCCACCAGAAATGCACAAAGAGCTGAAGCTGAAGTAAATTTATTCAATCCATTTAAGTAAGCAAGGCGAAATCCTGCGTTTTGTACACTAGGACCACTGACATTTGTACGCATGCTTCTGGACAGTGAAAGTTTGGTTTTGTTCCTGGAGCGGTTGTACGAATTTCAATTCTACGGTATTATTAGCACTATGTTATCCAGGCGGTGGCAATAAACTGCGTTTAAGTAGGGCGCTAAACAAGAAGGCAGGTTTATTTTCCCAAGACATTTTCCTATAGCCTACTAAATGTTTCTGGTCTCATAGCGTTATAAGGCGAGGTTTTTATTTTTATATGGCTTTAACACCTTCAGAACTGCTTTAATTTATGTTTGAAGGTGTTACAATGAGAAGATATCTGTTTCGTATTGTACTGAAGTCAGCAGAACACGTATTTCGGGACAAGATCCGATACGATTCATGTGTTCGGCTATATTTATACCAACGACTCGTAAAACAAAACAGTTGTATGGTTTACCAATTGTGGCCCATAGGGAAGACCATAGGACATTGAACCTCATGGTATATCGTATCGGCCACAAATATCAAAAATATCTACGCAGTGCGTTACGAACACAATCTGGGACCGAATGTGTTCAAACAAATAACAGAAATCTGAACGAATCATACGTGATCAAGTAAAAGTTGTGACTTCTCGAGCATATCAGTGGAAAATTTACTGATCGTGTTATATTTGGATGTACTGTAATGGTACAGACTTACTCTGTTTTCTATTTCATGATGGTTACACCCATGTCAATATTTTTATTTTCATTCATTGTTTTATATAAGATGTTTTTAAATTTAATATATAATTTTCCACTATGTCTGTAGGAACAACATATAAATAAATCAGGTGACTTGTTCATTTAAATACTCTTCAGGATCATATCATAATACTCTCGATATATTTTTGTGCAGTTTAGTTTTGCAAGGAATAATCATAAAAACATAAGGAAATGACGTGACAGAACAATCACTTTGAAGAGAAAGGAATGAGGATTCCTGCTACTGACATGGCGGTTTGTTACAAGCTACAGTGAACCAGGAAGCTGTGTGAAAATGTCTATTTCACATTACAACCTGCGCTATGAGGGGTGATTACCGTACGAGGAGAGGCTCCACGACTTCTTCAGGACTCACAGCTGTTCGTTTGGAGTTCTGCGTGGATTTTACTTTAATATCTGTCGCTAAAGTTGTGTGACAACTATCTCGGAACGACGCCCTGACTTCAAGTAAGATCTAATCTGGTTTTAATATTCTATCCACGTAGGATCATATATGAGATATGTTTATTTGTGAGGATTACAGAACTGGTAATTGGTTGTGAAATGCTAATTCCTGCTTTGTGTAGTGTAGAAACTATGTTTGAAAGGGTTATTTATTTTACACTGCTAATATGTTAACGTGTGACGCCTCTCAACACACAACCATTCCATTCTTTTATGTAAATGAATTTTCATGTCTTACATTTCTTTACCAACCTTCATTATTTTTCTTTATCTGAGAATAAAGATTGGCGCCTGGACGCGGTAATTCTTACATTGGGAAATTGAAGACATTACAATCTGCCAAACGATCTTGGTATTTTTGCGGAAGCTGCGTAATTATTACTTCTGCAAATTCCTCGCTTCCCATTGGGGTGGCGAGATGTCTCGTTCTCTCAAAAATTTCTACAAAATGTTGCTCCAAAGTTTTCTACTTTTTGGGTTCATACTTTTCCTAATGTAATCGTGCGCGTAAATTCCCTTGAATGCGAGCGTTCCACTACTGACGGAGTACAGCTTCGCGAAATTCCGAAAAACTTTTGATGTTTTCCTTCTCAATTTCCCACCAATAAAAAAATGTTGTCTTTAGACTTAGGCCTAAACATAAGAGTAATTCTGGTTCGCTTAACCCAACTATCTTGCCATACTCTTCCAGTTTTCTTAAGAATACCAGCGGATTCTCGTTGCTGTTACCTGAAAATGTGGGTAAACTTTCTGACCACTGTTTTGCTGGGTGGTGAAGTAATGCGGCTGAAGGATGCAGTAATGCCAATAAGCTATCACTTACTTGCTTACGATTAGGCAACTTCTCACTCGTCAAGTTCGAAGATGCTGCAACATTACTTTCGGCAGCATTTCTAGTACTACTGCTAGAATGACTTTTAGGTATACGATCATTCAATTCGCCTAGCTTTTTCTGTAATTCCCTATTTTCACTTTCAAAATATCGTTTAACTGCTAAACAATCTATGGTAGTTCATTTTGGTTTTTCTTCCATATGGTGTTCAAAATTTACCAATTGATGGTCAACATTATCTAACACTCTTGTGCCGGAAATCGAGGCACCTGTAGAACTGTTTTCTTCTACTACAGAAATACATGTGTCTTAACTAACATCTGCCCCCCCCCCCCCAACGTTGAACGCGTCTGTTCAAACGCCGTGGAAACTTTCTCTTCAAGTGACTTTAATTGACCTTCAACACTATTATACTTGAGATCGCATTGAATCTACAATCTCCTCAGTGATTTCTAGATTATGATAAATTCTTTCGTCCACCTTAATTTCTAACCTCTCAAAGCTGTCCTGTAATTCAGTTACTTTGCTAGATTGCGCATTCTGGTTAACGACTATGCTAGATACGGTGTTTTCTAGCATAGCGAGTGTTCGTGTTTCCTCAACCCTAATACTCAGACTGCCTATATTGTGGGAAACATCTACTATTTCACTTTCCAAACCGTCAAACCTTTCATTTTGTTCGGGACGAAAGTTACCAAAACTAGCCAACAAACTGGACAGCATATTCTCCATGGAATTCTGACTAGTAACATTATTCTGACTAATGGAACGAACAGCGACAATAGCTGAACTAATTATTTCTTGCTGGAGAAATGCCTGCATGTCGTTCTGACTTTCGTATATTTCGTTTTCAGAACCACTAGACCTATCATTTAATACTGGCGCACATTCTAAACTTAAAGTATTAGATTCGTCGTCGTCCATATTACTTTCCCTAGTTTTACTTAATGAACTCCTAAGAAAATACGACTCTCTAGTTTACTTTTCATTCATTACCTCTGTTATTTCTTGTGAAAACCCCACCTCGTAACTACTTTTATTTATCTTTGTCAATACGACGTTTCTTATTCCATTCTGCCTACACGCAATACACAATATAATTCTCTTTGGAAAGAATTTTATTCTGGCATTTCGTAGAATGCAATATTTTGTGAGAACAATTATCTCCTTGGCTTGACCAACTCGGCCTACACGTATATTTATTTCTTATTAAACTTTAAAAAATCGTGTACCTTTGTACTCGTTCGCCCCACGTAACGGTAGCCAATTTCTTTAGGGGAAATTACTACAGATTACTAAGTTATAAAAGTGGGTAGGAAAATGTCTTATTTTCCTAATGTAAAAATTTCCACGTCCAGGAGCCAGTCTTTATTCTCAGATAAAGACAAATAATGAAGATTGGTTTCGGAAATATGCTACATGTAAATTCATTTAAATAAAATAATGGAATAGTTGTGCTTAGAGAGGAGTGACACATTAACATATTATTAGTGTAAAATAAATTATCCTTTCAAACATCGTTTCTAGACTACACAAAGCAAGAATAAGCATTTCCAAGAGCACGCTTCAATTGAGAAAAGTCAAGAAAATTCAAGACACTTACCCCTGACATATCATCAACAAAATACTCATACTAATATTTAAAAAAGCAATACTTAAACACTATTCAGAGAAATTGCTGTTAGAAATCGTAATTTGATAACAGAGTTTACTGAATTTAATCTACTATCGTTTGATTATGATTAAGTCTCAAAATGTGTAACAGCAATAGGAATTACGTGCACACTGATTGATTTTACTGATTGTTCTTGAAATTCTGTTAAATGCACAATTTTGAAGTAACTGTCTTCACACTTAATACCATTAACAGATTTGTACATTTTATGCAACGAGCCTTTTCGAGACTTCTGTGTTTTTTTGAAGGAAGCCAAATTAATTTCTTGTAGAAAATTAAAATACATATGGTACAGTTTTAATATTCTAATTATCAGTTCTGTAATCTTCACAAATTAACATATCTCATGTAAGATCCTGCGTGGATAGAATATTAAAACCAGATTAGATCTTACCTGAAGTCAGGGCGTCGTTCCGAAATAGCTGTCACACAACTTTAGCAGCAGATATTAAAGTAATCTCCACGCAGAACTCCAAACGAACAGCTGTGAGTCCTGAAGAAGTCGTGGAGCCTCTCCTCGTACGGTAATCACCCCTCATAGCGCAGGTTGTAATGTGAAATAGACATTTTCACACAACAGCTTCCTGGTTCATTGTAGCTTGTAACGAACCGCCATGTCAGAAGCCGGAATCCTCATTCCTTTCTCTTCAAAGCGATTGTTCTATCACGTGATTTATTTACCACAGATTAAAACATGTTTTTATGATTACTCCTTGCAAAACTAAACTGCACAAAAATGCATAGAGAATATTATGATATGATCCTGAAGGGTATTTAAATGAACAAGTCGCCTAACTTATTTATATCGCCTATGAAGTCTTATGTTGCCGAAGTTGGCAAACCGTCTTGCATTCTTTCTGATCGAGGAAGTCAGTTTACAAGTGAACACCAGCAAGAAGCCTTAAAGAAATTGAGTATTATTGACCATTTATTCTCGCCATCCACAAAGTAATGCCGTGGGAAGATCCATGAAAACAATTGGTACAATGCTCAGGATACACTGCCACCAATGCCAACAAAATTGGAGAGATGTCATTGGATTGATTGATTTCGTATGGAATAATACTGTTCTCATCACAACTGGTCAGATCCCTATTGAAGTACTCAGGAGTTGACGCGCGGTTATGTTGTGGGATAATTCTGATGTTCTGCCGAAGTTACGAGTGTCGTCAGTGGGAAGTGATCCAGAGAAAATTAGAATTGAGTTAAATAACTTAGTGAGGATAAATCTGATCATATCTGCCGAAATCACAAAACGTCACTGCAAGATTAGCAAACTAAATAAGTTCAAAATTAATTACCTTGTGTTGCGTAAAACCTGCTACACGAGTAAGTTTTGGGAATTTGTCACCCATAACGTCTTCTTAACGCTTCAAGGCCCCTTCAAGATAAACAAAATAATACGTTAAAACTGTTACGAATTAGCTGATATGAGTGATAACATCGTGAGAAGATACAATATTAGCCCACTCAAACCGTACAATGTGCCAAAGTCGCAAATGGTCAGAGATGTCGATAATAATTAAGTTTGTGAAATCAATTACAGTTTGAGCTCGTTTTCCTCCACTACGAATTGGAAAATTAGGTATTCTAAGTGGATCTCAGAGAATTAGATGGGTGGCATAGTTGAGCCGACCAGATGTTTGAGTACGAGTCTTGAGTATTGTGTACAAATAGTGCTCACTTGTATGTTATTATGTATATTATTTAAGGGCTATTGTAATTTGTTCTTCGTTATACAAATACGTTACTCGCCGAACTTGAATTAAGGAACCTAATAGCTATATTCCTCTGATATTTCCCAACATCGTAGACGTAAGAAGAAAGTATGTTAAAGCTGATGTACTGCTTCTGGTGTTGCTATACCAGGATAAACCAGCGGCGCCGGACAGGTTAAGAAGGGAGCAATGATTAAGAAAATAAACTAAAAAATACGTCGCTGAATTTTGTCTTTTACACTACAGTAATATCCGAGTTCACCACGTCTGTCATATAAGAGGTAACAGATGACGTTCTCCCTTACTAACGTAAAGAATAGAAGAGTATGATATATTGCAAACACGCACACGCAATTACATGCATGCACAATTGGAATGCGTTATGTAGGTCAAAACTTTGTACTCACCAATGTGAAGTGTTGAAATATTTCAGAATATATGACGATAACCTTTATTTATTTTATTTTGGGACATTGTTGAATAGTAGACACATCTTATTACACGGTTTCTTCTGTTTCACTAGCCACTTGCACACGGAAAAATACTTTATATTGCTATTATATTGTATTGTATTGTTGAAGCGTCAATAAATTATGTATATGTCATGCTTTTGTAAATAACTGATTCATTAAATTTTATACTGAATTTGAATTTATTAATGGAATATTCTTTTTACATTTTAATAATGTTAGGTATCACGAAGGTCTAATGGCATTGTTGCTACTCATTAGGAACAACGTTGTTTAGGGCTTGAAGGAGCAATTCCGTTTGTAAAAAGCCTTTTCCTTTAGATGTCGGTAGGATCATCTAATATGGGAAATTATCGTAAAATCCGTTGACAACGTGCCAAAATAAGTTTACGTCGTCAATGGTTCGTCTCTAAATGCCTAACAGCAGTACCTTATAGTGAGCTGAAAAGCTTGAGACACTAACGACGATTCTGCGAGTTCTCCATAAAAGTGTAAATTTTTAACTAAACAGTGCCAAAACATTGTTTAAAAAAACTGTGAGATAAGAGAAGACATTAGTTGGGAATGCAGTCACGTGCCACGTGACCACTGCTACGTAACGAACTTTGTAGTGAATGTAAACAGTGTACTACTGATCAGTCAAACTGATACAAAAACGTTATGTGTCCTGTTAATTTCACTACAGTGTCGTTGTGTTACCAGTTATCGTCGTGAAGATCACCGTCGCTGATGTTTCCGGACTAGTTTCGAGTGGACAACTTCAAAAGCACGGAACACCGACGCGGAAGGTCGACTGGGTACAACACGAGACGCCATCAACTACTGTTTCTTCTACTAGTGCATTCGTACGAGGACATCCAATCAGGAATTTTTTCTGTATGATACCAACCTAAGTGTTGCACGGGAAAACTTTCTCCGTGCAAAGTTATAATGTTTAATCATTGTGTTATGTATTTCTCTATGACAGGCAACTTGGACTTTTTCTTAATTGTTTCGTCGAGAGATTATTTAATGGTTGTTATTAATTTATGAACGTGTTTAATAGTTGAAATAACGTTGGATTTTAATTCAGTGTTTATTGTGCTATTTTGTTATGTTTTAATTGCGTTATTTATTGGTTACTGCCACTGTCATGTTTTTTTTTATGCGTAATGCAAATTATAACATTTTTACCTGCTGCCAGTCTCTGTTTACTAACCCTTTTACATCACATGTCATTAACTTTTAGAATAGCCGTAATATTTCAAAGTAATATAATATTTTGTCCATTCTGGAGAGGCCATCTATAATGGTACAGATTTCACATTACAACTTGCACCATGTGGGGTGATTACCGTACTAGGAGAGGCTCCACGACTTCTTCAGGACCCACAGCTGTTCGTTTGGAGTTCTGCGTGGAGATTACTTTAATATCTGCCGCTAAAGTTGTGTGACAGCTATCTCGGAACGACGCCCTGACTTCAAGTAAGATCTAATCTGGTTTTAATATTCTATCCACGCAGGATCTTACGTGAGACATGTTTGTTTGTGAAGATTACAGAACTGTTAATTGGAGTAGTAAAATTGGGCCATATGTATATTAATTTTCTACAAGAAACTAATTTGGCTTCCTTCATAAAAACCCAGAAGTCTCGAAAATACTCGTTGCATAAAATATACAAATCCATTAATGATTTTAAGTGTTAAGACAGTAACTGAAAATTGTGCATTTAACAGAAGTGTAAGAA